>OX421965.1:10801419-11401419 GCA_949128115.1 Anaspis maculata
TTTTCTTCTATTGCTATAGACCATACAATGTTAAATAGTCAATGACCCCACAAATTAGGTATATTCTTGGGTCAATAATCTCAGTCTAGTGCTGTGACTGTGACTACTGTGCAGTGCGATATTGGTGATATTGATATCTGTCAATACAGTCAGTAAAGGTGCGTTCAGTCAGCTTATTTAGTCGCAAGTTTCAATTTTAGTCACAAGCGCAGCAACGCCCATTGGCTCTTATGGACCAGCCTCCTCAGAACAGCCAATAAGCGATGCAGCGCTTACGACTAAAATTAAAACTTGCGGCTAAATAAGCTGACTGAACGCACCTTAATGTAACCACTAACCAAAGCTCCCTGTACCTATTGTCACGTTCGCACGCAATCACGCATGCGGCCAAAATCCAAGAATATGAGGAATTTTCGAATTTCTATCAACTATATTTTTGTTCATATTTCACTTTTCCGTTGTGTTCTACATTGGGACGACATCATGCATAATCATTATACAATATGCAATACATGCGAAACGGTGGATTCTCATGTGGAAATATCGCAAGATTTTGATTATCAATTGTCAAATTTGAAGAGTCAGTAAATCCTTCAAAAATTCGAATTTGACGAGTGTCACTGAATTTTTTTGCGAATATCTTCAAGTGGGAATCCGCCTCAAGTCTTCATCGTATTCAAAACTAACTGATCACGCCCCTTTTCCCGAAAAATTTTCGCCTGCGGCGCTATTTTGCTTGCTTCGCTCGCACTGTACTCTTTTCGTGTGGTTTGAAGATGGTAACCCTAGGTGCTACCCTTCAGAAGACGCCATCACCGTTACAGAAATCTCCGCAGAAATTAAACTTCAGGCAATTTTGGACCACACCTCCAGGCGTTTAAATGATCCACAAAAATCCGTGTTACTAACAATGAATGAAGAACAATTGAAGAATCTGATTATGCTGGTGAAATTGGGTTGCGACGGTAGCACTTGGCATTCTCAGTACAAACAGCAATATGAAGAGGCCGGTTTAGGTGACGGTGATTTGTTTTTGACATCAATGGTTCCTCTCCAATTGTATTGTGGAAAGCCAGGTGAAGATGAAGTAATCATATGGCAAAACCCTAGACCTTCTTTCACAAGACATTGTGGACCCATACGTTTTCAGTCTAAGAAAGAAAACAGACAACTCTCTTTAGAAGAAAAAAATCATATTGAAGAACAAATAACACACCTCCAGCCCACGTGTTGTGATCCCCAAGAGCACAATGTTATCATTAGACATGTTTGCATTATGTCAATGATCAACGGAAAGATTTGCAACGCTATCACCGACACAGGTTTTGCACAGATTTGCTATATCTGCAAAGCAAAGCCCGTTGAAATGAACAATATAGACAGAGTTCTTGAAAAAGAAGTCAACGAAGAATCCTTTCAATTTGGATTATCAACTCTCCATGCATGGATACGTTGTTTTGAATGCCTTCTACACAGTTCTTATAGACTTGAGATCAAAAAGTGGCAAATCCGAGGGGCATCGAAAGCTATATTTGAATCCAGGAAGAAGAAAATTCAACAAGATTTCCAAAATTAAATGGGGTTGCTTGTCGATTTTCCAATAAGCGGCGGAAGTGGCATATCGAACGATGGAAATACAGCTAGACGATTTTTCAAAGATCTCACGAAATCTGCAGCCATTACAGGTGTGGACGAAGAAGTTATAAGAAGATTCGGCGTCGTACTCTTTACGTTGTCTTGTGGATATGAAGCTTTTGAAAATTATGCAGTGCAAACTAGGCCTGGGCGATTCGAGATTTACCGAATCGAAAATCGATTCGCAAAAAAAATCGATTCTCACCGATTAATCGATTTTTTTCCATGATTAATCGATTTGGTGAATTGGTTCTATTCGAATCGAAAAAGATCGATATCGAATCGAAAAATCGGTTCGGCAAAATAATCGAATAGAAAAATTGATTCCCCTTGAAAAATCGAATCGGGAAAAATCGATCAGGCAAAAAATTGAATCGATTCAGTTTTCAAAACCAAATCGAATCGGAAAAATTGATTCCCATTTCTTCGCTAATAATTAATAAGTACCTATTTGCTCAGAGCTCAAACCTATCCTTGCGGGTTGCGGGTAGTATTATACAGTATTATACATAATACATTATAGTATTATGAGCAGTGTGCCAAACTCAAATGGGAAGTAGGGATAGTCAAGGCGAGTCAAAATCAATAGGTTTTTTTTCGTCATCCCTTACGGAGAAACATGGTGAGTTATGAGTATGTACTAGGGTTCAATTGATTTATTTCAATAGAATCCGTGTACACAAAATAACATAACAGTGAAGTGTCATTTTCACATTTATTAAATAAAAAAAAAATACCGTTTCAAAACTTTACGATAATAAAATATCCTCGAAAATATCTTTATACTTTACTGTTTTTTTTTTCATTCGTTTATTCAACGTCGGCCTATTTCCGCAACGAGGCCTAACACCGACGCCGGTGAATGCTTCCCTCCACTATACCGGAAATTTTGCCGAACCCCTGTGTGTTCCAACCACGATATAGTGGTTCCAACACAGGGTAGGGATTTTCAACGACCACCAACATCGCATGGGGTCGGCTTTATCGTTCGTATTTTACGTACTATGGGACACACTTGCGCGTGTCTTGCATTTGGCAAGCATTCCAGCTAAACCAAGAAGGTGACAACAAAACTCATTTTCGGGAAGAATAAAGGTACAAAAGGTTTTATTTGTTTTCCTCCTTTTCGGCTTCTTCGCCATAGGAGTTATTTGCGTTTTTATTCAATTTAGTACATTTGAAAAAACCTCAATTAACGCAAATTGTGGACAGCACAAAACACCCAGACTCCCAGACATAACTAGGAATCGAACCTAGGACCAACCGTACTACAGGGCGATGCACTACCACCTGTGCCTGTGCTACAGTAAAGATCTAAGCTCGATTCAATTAAAGGAAACATAAAACAAAGAAGCATGTGCTGTGGTGGTGAGCGCGTTCGACTACCACTCCAGAGGTCGCGGGTTCGATCCCCGCCGGGGACGGATTTTCGCCTCGAAAACAAGCTTCTTGGTTTAATTGAATCAAAAGGAGAAAAAGGAAAAAAAGGAAAAAAACACTTACTGAATGATCCAGGTTTCAGAATCCAAGCCAAAATGAGCCGCTTTTCTGCGGCTGCAAGGCAAGGACCCGCCTGGATTTTTGTTGACGTTAAAACGCCGAAATTAATTGAATTTACTAGGTGACAACAAAACTCATTTTCGGGAAGAATAAAAGTACAAAAGGTAAGATGAAATGTCAATTCGCATTGACTATTCCATTGAAAAAACTGTTAATTCCCCCATAACTGGCATACAAGCGTTTGTTTCGAGCTTGTTAGCTCTCGTCAGTGACAGATATATATTGGAATTAAGACCTAAATGACCAAACAAGTGAGTATGCTTTCACGTGCGTGAGTCTCAGTAGCGCATTTTCTCAAAGAGGCATATTGTGAACGTAGAGAAATTTGGTTGAAAGAGAAACACCATTCCTTGCCCACTTTCTTCATTCGAAACTCAATGTGATATTTTGTTATCAGAATGGGGTACTTGCCAATGAAATAGATTTGAATGAACATTCTTTCACTCATCAATATATTTTTTTGTTTGAGGGCGGGAGCTGGGAGCGGCGACTAATCAACAGTGGCCTATCTCTTACCATTTTTAGTCAGCTATCTATATAACGGAACAATGGGGTACTTGCCTAATTTTTTTTTATTGGCTTAATCGATAGTATGGTTAAAAATAATGTACCCGTATTTTTTCTTTTTCCTAAATTCCCAAAATTGCGGCCGCAATGCGTGTTTTAAAAATATATTTGTGACGTCACAAATATATTAGATATAGAACATAGGAGCATCATAGGAGGACTCTTTTTCCTCGTTGGGTTGGCAATGATATAACGTCGCCAAGGTGCCGTTTTCAAACAACAAGATCTGAGTGTGACTGACAACGTCAAACCGCCGACCGTAATTTCTTCCTGTGCCCTTTTTTTGCCTTTGACTGCTTTGATCGAGGCTTTGATCTACGCGGTAAGTACCTACTCGTTTGGTTCATTTCTTGTTCAACCTAACTAGTCTCTTTCTTTAGTCTTCAGTGCTCTCCACCTAAAAGCCTTTCGCATGTTTGTCACCCGTGCTCTGACCTGGCTGACCCTCGGCTTCATTTCGGACACCAGTGTTCCTGCTCCCCACATTTTATTTGGAGATCCATCGCGTCCTCCCCACATGGATCGCTTGTAGCTCTAAAGTATTACCTATCCGGAATTGTATGCCAATGATGAACCTATAAAAGCTCACTGTTCATTTTCAGCCTCTTATTTCTATACTATCGGTGATCCTCCAGATTTTCCCCTGGAAATAAATTATCTCGACTGAGACAGTGTTATAAGAGGTTTCTGGAGTCAGTTTCTTCGAAACCTTGTTCGACTTTATTGTCTAAATGCTCATGGTAAGAGAATTCGATAGGAAACCGGTTTTGCGATAGCATGTTCAAACTGACAGTGTCACAGTGACATCCCTGACATTCTTGATTATTCCATTGTCACACAGTGAAACCAACCCCACTCAAAATCCCTGTCCTGGCGCGAAGCTTTTAGGAGGATTTTTCAAATTCGTTTTTTTCTGTAGAAAACGACGGGATTTTTTTGAAATTCTCAGAAGAGTCCCCTTATCACTTATACTAGCAATCAAAAGTATTTCCAGCTGAATCTATTCCATTGGCAAGTACCCCATTAGATCGCTATGTCTTCAGGGTTATGTTTTACATTTATCTCTTACTTTGGGGGCGGCGTGTGGGAGCGGCACAGTTTGGCAAAGAAATTCTTCCACAGTTTGACTTGGGAGTTTCTGAATATTTGAGGTAACATTAAAATGTAATTCAGTGGAAATTATTGAACTTTTCTCTTTTGGGGGTGGAAGTTGGAGGCGGCGCCATGTCAAAGGTAGCCTATTCTTTCCCATTTTTAGTTAGCTATCCATATAGCGAAGGAATCAGATTGTTATGTCTTCGGGTTCATGTTTTTCATTCATCTCTCACTTTGAGGGCAGCGTGTGGGGGCGGCAGCATTCGGCAAAGTAAATGTTGCACAGTTTGAGTTGGGAGTTTCTAAATGTAAGGGAAATATGACAATCAGTGAAAACTGTGAAAGTTGCATTTCTTTTTGTTTGGAGGCGGCGGCCAATTAAAAGTGGTCCATATTTTTCCCATTTCAGTCAGCTATCAATATAGTGAAAGAATTGGATCGCTATGTCTTTGGGTTCATGTTTTTCATTTATCTCTTACTTTGAGGGCGGCGTGTGGGAGCGGCAGCGTTCGGCTGAGCAAATGTTGCACAATTTGAGTTGGCAGTTCCTAAATGTTGAAGGGAACATCTCAATCAGTAACATTTGTGAAAGTTGCACTTTTTATCGTTTGGGGGCGGAATCTGGGGGCGGCGACTAACCAAATGTAGCCTATCCTTTCCCATTTTTAGTCAGCTATTTATATACCGAAAGAATCAGATCGCTATGTCTTCGGGTTTATGTTTTTCATTTTAAAGTGATTGGGGGCGGTTTTTAGCAGTTTTTTCATGTCGGCGGCGCATATTGAAGACGGAATGTTTCTTGGCTTACGTTCGTTTTTAAGTGGCATCTATGTATTATTCAAAAAATGAGAACACCAGAGCATCAGGTTTGGTAGAAAGTGCAATATTATGTTATTTCAAGTTTATCGGGGGCGGTTTTCTCTATGTTGGCGGCGCAATATGGACATCCAATATAGCCTAGCCCTCCTTTGGGAGTGGCAGCTATGTAACAGCGAAAAAATTAGAAAGCTAGGTCGAAAAAAAGTAAATTTAATTAATTTCGGCCTTTCAACGTCAACAAAAATCCAGGCGGGTCCTTGCCTTGCAGCCGCAGAAGAGCGGCTCATTCTGGCTAAGATTCTAAAACCTGGGTCATTTAGTAAGTGTTTTTTTTTCCTTTTTTTTCCTTTTTCTTCTTTTGATTCAAATATTTATTCCTGACCGAAGTTCCGGTAATGAACTAGAGAATTTTTTTGACATGTCCCTTTCGATTTAATTTCTTTGGTCATTTAGGGCTTAATTCCAACATATATCTGTCACTGTGGAGAGCTAACAAGCTCGAAACAAACGTTTGTATGCCAGTTATGGGAGAATTAACAGTTTTTTCAATGAAATAGTCAATGCGAATTGACATTTCATCATGATTACCTTTTGTACCTTCATTCTTCCCGAAAATGAGTTTTGTTGTCACCTAGTAAATTCAATTAATTTCGGCGTTTTAACGTCAACAAAAATCCAGGCGGGTCCTTGCTTTGCAGCCGCAGAAGAGCGGCTCATTTTGGCTTGGATTCTGAAACCTGGATCATTCAGTAAGTGTTTTTTCCTTTTTTTCCTTTTTCTCCTTTTGATTCAAATAAACCAAGAAGCTTTTAAATGGAAAAAAAGAAAAAATGTTACTCACCTAAGTGATATGCAAAAACAATGACCGCCAAGAAAAAAAATCGGAATTTTTGGATTTTATCTCAATTTTTTTGCAGTATTTCTTACAAACAAGAAGAATCGGCGGACCGCCCCTACCGCCCCCGCCTTGGTCCGCCACTGCCACATCTACCTCGCTAAAGAATAAAGATGACATCATCAACTTTATGGAAAACCTGAATCTACTTAACCGAATCTGAAATTTTGCAAATCTTATATCAAGAATCACATACTGTGTATACATACAGGGTGTTCCGTGACTAATGTGCCATAGCTCAATGGCAGATAGAGCACTGGTTACGGAGGTTACGGAGATACAGGTGTTTCATAAATTTGTTCCGAATATTTGAAGGGCGATATCTCTGCAACGGTTTGAGATATGTAATCTGTTGGAATTTGCCAGCGACATCCCTCAGTCAGAGCTTGTCACAATGCCATATGGGGTCAATAAAAAAATACAGGGTCGGACTTGAAAAAATTTGTCCCTCCAATTTTTGCCAAAGAAGTACATTTTCTGATCACATTTCTGAAAAACTATTGGCAGATTCGGAAAGCTCGGAAAAAAGTGCTATAAAAATAGTCAATAAAATTTAACGGCTTACCTAATTCATTTTGGCAAAAAAAAAATCAAAAACAATCACCGCACTAAAACTTTGACCAGACTACCTTAATCCGGAGTCCGGACGTTAAGTTCCAAAGTAGTGGATGCTCTGGACTTTTCAGTTTCACTCAAGCAATGCTGCTTTGCATGCGTGTTGCTGGAGTTCCCCTGGACCGATCAAGATAGGCAGCTACTGGCGCCAATGGTGCAAGCGCCGCATACAGGGGGAAGCAGAAAAAATGAACTGAAAATTTTCATCTTATGAACCAAAGCAGACGGAGCGTTGCAAATCACATTGTATGTAACTTATTGCATGCTTATGAAAGAGCAGCAAACGATTATGCTGCAAGAACGGCCAATAAAATTTAATGGGCCACCTAAGCTGTTTTGGTTATTGAAATAAAAAATAAATATCACTGCTAAAACTTAAACCAGATAATCGCAGCTATCTAGTGAACTGCGGTTTCTTTTCAGACGTGACATAATTAAAAGCAATAACAAAATTTGAGAAGCTTCTGAAAACCTACTGCGGGTTCCACCAGAAGTTTTATGAGCGACTCGACTTCAATTTTTGGTGGAAGCCGCAGTTGAAACTGAAAGAAGATCCAATGCCGGGCTTGAAAAGTTTCTCTTTCGGCTTTTTGTCAAATTTTTTGAGGTTCAACATGGTCTACATTAATTCATTATTTCTCTTTGTATAGCAGCTGTTGTAAGGCGTCATTGTTTAAAAGACTGGATGAATTTTTTTTAATGAGGTCAAAAATTGTATGCGAGCTTGTAAAATTGAACTACAAACTTTGTGTAGCATACAAGCTTCAAAATAAATAAAAATTCGATCACATAAAACACAGTAACTGTTTAATGGAAACACAATTAAAAATATGACCAAGTGTATAAATGTCATTCGTTCCTACAAAAAGCTCGGATCCTTAGTGCATTCATAACAAAATTACAAATATCTTTCACTACTTTACCCCGCACATTTTCATCTAAAAATACAAACAAATCATCGGTGTTACTAAGATTTTTGGATATGTATGCAGATCTTATGTTGGAGTAGAGAGGACATTTGAACAAAAAATGATTCAGATCTTCATTTTGGTTGAGATTGCAAATGGAGCATATCTCATCAGCAGCTATTCTGTAACATATGCCCTTGAACGATAGCTTTATGTATTTGTCGCTAGCAAGTCTCATTTGAGCGATCAGTCTAGTGTAGTGAATGGGCAACCTCAACCGCAGATAATCTTTGGGATTTTCGTCAAAGTTAAAAGTGACAAACCGACCCGAAAAGCTGGAGGACCGAGCCCTCTCAATGTCTTCCCTTAGGTACTTATCTCTATAGAATGAGAGGATGTCACCCCTGCACAAGTCAAAACTTCCGCTTTCCAAATTCAACCACGACTGTCCATGACCCGCCCCAACAAAATACTCTTTGACTTGCGAAGCCCAGTTGTACCTTGACTCACCCGATTCAATCGCGGCCAACCTATCAAAGCATAATCTCGGAAAGCGTCTGTTATTCATTCTAAGAACTCTTTCGATCCAGTTGAGCGCCATCTCCAAAATGTACAAGGACAATCTGGGTAGTCCCATTTCCAGACGCACAATATAATCAGGCGTGTTTCCAGCCAATGAGAGTAGCCTTTTGAAAAAATGAACTTGTATCCTTTCTATGAGTTCTACATATCTTAGACCATAAACCGCTATGCAATGTGAGATGGAGCTTATAACTATTGCTTGATATAACCGGATACGCGAATCCCAGCAGTCAACCTTAGCTCGAGACATCAAAGACATCACCCCCCCAGTGGCCGTTTTAGCTTTTGTCACTGCAGCCTTGGACGCTTGTAGGAATACCGAGGAGGAGCAAAACTGGATTCCCAGGTAAGTATAGCTGTTTGCCGTTTTTATTTTCTGCTCACCATAAAGAAATGTTAAACCCCTGTCCCACCCAGAACAACCTCTACCAAAACAAAGGACGCTACACTTTTCAACATTGACTGTTAATCGATTGTTCCGACAGTAAGACTGGAGAACTCGGAGTTTGCGGTTGATATCAGCAGGCGAATCACCCAGGATGACCAAATCATCGGCATACAGCAGCAGTACAATATCGGTATAGTTGTTGATGTTCAAACCCGTAACACCCGACTCCCGGAAGAATCCTTCCATATCCGAGATGAAGAGAGAAAACAGAAGTGGGCTCAAAGTCTCTCCCTGTAGAACGCCGGACGTTACATCAAAACTTCTTGTGTATTCACCGCCAACCCTGACACGCATAGTAGCACAATCATACAGTTTTTTCAAAATCCGGATGATCTTGGCACTCAGACCAAGACTGTACAATTTGTGCCACAAAATTGAATGGTCTAGAGAGTCAAAAGCTCTCTTGAAATCAATAAATGCCGCATAGACTCGTCTTCTCTTTAGCCTCAGCTGAATCTGAATCAGCGAATTCAAAACAAATACGCCATCCAGGCATCCGCGTCCCTCTCTGAATCCTGACTGACATTCAGGAATGACTCCAGTCATGTCAGTCCACGCGACCAGCCTCTCTAGAAGAATCTGAGTGAAGATCTTAGTGCAGCAGTTGGTTAATGCAATACCCCTGTAATTGAGAGGATCATCTACGGGTCCCTTTTTGTGCAACATCACAATGGATATATTACTCCATTGTCTTGGCAGTACCTCGGATGACAGCACCGCATTGAACATGCTCTGTAAATAAAGTAACCAATTCTGCGGTAAACCTTTAAAAAACTCAAAAGCAAACCCATCAGGACCGGGCGATTTTCTTGATTTACATTTACTCAAAGCACCCGAAAGCTGTTCAAAAGTGATAGGGGAGTCCAAGATTTCACTTCCAGCATCAAAAAAGCTGACTCCCAGAGAAACCCTCGGGGTGTAAACGTCTTTGTAAAATTCTTCCCACTGTTCAACTGTGAGATTGACCTTCGCGTTAGTAGGTGAACTTCGAAGTCCCCTCAGGGATCTCCAGAATGTCGCTGAGTCCTTTGCATTACCAACCGCCTCCACGCACGCTTCATCATAATTACTCTTTTTTGATCTAAGTAACTTACCGTACTGCTTTTTCGAATTCAAATAAATGTGCACGTGTTGCGCTGAAAAATTATTTTGTTTACATTCTTTCAGACTATCTTTTAAAATTCTTTTTGCTTCCCTACACTCCATATCAAACCATTTCTTGTTGGCAAATCTTTTTGTCGCGAACCCAAACACTTTTTGCCTCCTGAGGCCAAGATAACCAGACACCTGCAGCATCACGTTACACAAATTGTCGAAAGATTCCTGAACCCCACCCCTTAACGCGATTCCAGGAGAATATTGCATTGCAGATGCATAGTTCAAACTTAGATCTTCTCTCCATGTCATATATGTTTCGCTGGTTGTCAGTCGCGTGTGCATTACGGGAATTTCACGGTTAAAAAAATCATGCAGTTCTAATTTCGCAGGGAAATGATCAGATTCAATAACATCATCCATTATCCGTAAGTCACTAACCTGACCCAAGCCCAGTGCCGAGCAGAAAACATAGTCTACGGTGCTCCTCCCCCCCGGGCCACAATAGGTATACCCTCCCGGACAGTCGTGTCGAGTCCTGCCATTGAGAAGAAAAAATGAATTGTCTGTCATAAACTCAAGCAAGGTGCGACCCCTCCCGTTCACGTTCTCATCCCGAGATTTTCTTGATTCAAAAAGATCGCAGCCCTCCAGCACCTCAGGCGGAATCTCCCCCCCAGAACCCGTTCTGCAGTTGAAGTCACCACCAATCACACACATGATGTCTGGGTAATCCGAGACCACATCGTCTAGCACAGAATGAAAGAGCTCTAATACTGATTTGATCTCAAAAAGCGGTCTAAAATACACAGAACATATAATAATGCTAGAATCCCGGTAACCAACCCTGCACACTATCCAATGTGGAGATACATGAATGGTGTCGACCGAATATTGCTTTTCACAAAAAAACAGCAAGCCGCCACTCGCCCTGCCGCGTGAAAACTCTCGCAGTGCAGGTGAAGAGACTACCCGATAATCAGCTAAATACTCAGGAGGAGCCGACAATTCACTTGTGAGCCAAGTTTCGCTAATGCACAGAATGTCAAACTCTCGATTATCGCTCACAAATGTTTCCAAATTTTTAAAGCCTTGAACATTCCAAAAAACAATGGACACATTTTTTCTTTCAAAACCGACTCTCGCACATAAGTCCACTTTTTGCTGTTCACGTGCTGCCCTTTCATGTCTAGCAATTTCTTGCCGATCTTCATTCACTCTTTGGAAACTAACACTTTCATCTTGCGAGTCCTGTCTCGTCTCTTTCAAAACATTAGCACCCTCACACATTCTCTGCTATGCACTACCATTTTCACTGGTATTTCTATTTTATTTTCTAACTGTTTAATGAACATCAATAAACCTTTGAACATGAACGCAGTACACAAAATCTAAATCTGAGGTTGCATGGTAGAACAGCCAATAGCTGAATGTCGCCTCGTTAAATAAGTCGATTAAATGAAATGAATAAAATGAATGAGTTCTCCAAAATATCCCCTCTCCCACTTTTATGCATTTTCTACTTCTGAAAATGACCTGACCCGACCGTTTCCCTGTTGATCTTGATTTGAATTGGGGTTGCTACTATCCGCTGTTTAACCTCTCCTGTGGTGTTGACCATTGCGCTGTGGACAACTTCTTTGATGTAGCCTCAAACGTAAATCTAAAAGGGTCAGGTCAGGAGACCTGGGTGGTCGGGGATGGAGACCACCGTGACCAACTCAACGATCCAGATAATGCTGCGTTGAGATGCTCCCTGACTTAGGAAGAAAAATGGGCGGCGCTCCATCATGCTGCAGATGAAGATTTGTCTCATTGATTTCTTGCGTCAACAATAAATTTGGCAAGATAGTCTGGAGAAAATGCATCAGGTACCTACATTTCTCCCGTTGAGCGGTGTTCAAAGAAGTGCGGCCCAATGAATTCATCATCCACAATTTTCTCTCTTGCACTACGGCAGTTATAACTCAACTTTCACTTGACGGAATCTCTTGGGAGTGGCGGCGTGTCATCCAGCATGTTTACAGTCTTAAGAAAAAGATACCAAACAATGCTCAATGTGACTGTTTGGTATTTAAATAACAATAAATTGAAGGTAAGTACCCCCCCTCCCCGAATCCTGACCCAATCAAAATTTCGCATCGAGAAATGAGATCAGTGACCCAAAAAACATTAGAAATGATACCCAACACATCATATTTCATAATCAATTTAAATTTATTCAAGGTGCACCCCCAGTAAAGAGTGACGGCCCCAACTCGGCTTCTGGTTGACGTATCGCTTCAGCGATGGCGGCATCTAATTGGTGATATCAATTTACGCTAAAATGTATTTTTTGAAGTTCCAAAGCGAGTGCTTGGGAATGAAAAAGCGAAAAATCAATTTTTCATGAGCCCCCTCAATATTGACAGAATTTAATTTTTATGCAAAAAAATTAACTTCATGAGCCTAAATGCTGCCGAAACCACATTTCACATTTTCTTGAACGGTCAATTCAGCCAGTTACAAAAAAAATTCTAATTCGAATAAATCCGTCATAACTCGGCTATTTTCGCACGCAGCACCTCGACGATGACGGTATCGTAATTCGCTAACTCAGCTTATTGAAAAGTGCGAGGAAACTCAATTCAGTGCTAATCGTAAATGGTTCATAATCAATAATAATATAGTTGTGGCGTGGCGTGACGTGTTGTGGGCATGCATATCCATTTATGGAATTTGTCACTCCGTCCCATGTAATTTGGGCCTCATCCGTGAAAATGATTCGAAGCACAGTTTTCGGACGATTCAATGCTCAACGGCAAAACCTTAAAGGATACGCTTGAAAAATTTTTGGAAAATAATGGATATATTCAAGAAAAACTGCTCTAAAGTATCTACACTACCCAACGTGGGAACGGGAAGGTTAATCCCTATCGTTGGATTGGTCGCGCGGCGTTTAAAAACCCTGGCCGCTAAGGGTCCTCCTGCTACCCACAGTCACTACCCACCTAGTAGCTTTTAATTTTGTTCGAAATAGTTATGTCAAATCTGGAAAGAAACCGCTGTTCATGTATAGCTCGGCTTGGTTTAAGGCTGACGGAGTTCAACGTTGGACGGGGTTCAAGTTTTAGCGGTGATATTTTTTTTATTCTAATAATTTCCAAAACATCTTGGGTGGCCCGCTGAGTTTTATTGGCAATTTTTGCAGCATAATCGTTTACTGCTCTTCCATAAGCATGAAATAACTGACAAATAATGTGATTTGCAACACTCCGTCTGCTTTGGTTCATAAGATAAAATGTTTCAGTTCATTTTTTCTGTTTCCCCTGTATGCGGCGCTTGCACCATTGGCGCCAATAGCTACCTATCTTAATTGGTCCAAGTAAGCTCCAGCAACATACATGTAAAGCGGCATTGCTTGAGTAAAACTGAAAAGTCCAGAGCATCCATTATTTTGGAACTTAACGTCCGGACTGACGTAGTCTGGTCAAAGTTTCAGTGCGATAATTGATTTTTGATTTTTTTTTCCAGAATGACTCAGGTGTGCCGTTAAATTTTACTGGCTATTCTTATGGCATTTTTTTCTGAGCTTTCCGAATCTGCCAATAGTTTTTCAGAAATGTGATCAGAAAATGTACGTTTTTGACAAAAATTGAAGGGGCAAATTTTTTCAAGTTCGACCCTGGACTTTTAATTGGTCCTATATGGGCAATGTGACAAGCTCCAAGTAAAGGATGGCAATTGTGAATTTCAACCGATTATCTCGAACCGTTGCGTTACAGAGATATCGCCTTTTGAATTTTCGGAACAAACTTATGAAACACCCTGTATCTCTGTAACCATTGGCCAAAAATTATTTTTTTTGCTGATGTATAATGTGCTGATAGCCTAGTTGCTGATGCCAATAAACCTATTAAAGAAAAAACTCGTCAATTTTCACGTTGAAAAATACGTTACTTCGTACGTACGTGTGCACGCAAACTCCTCATCAGTAGAGAAGCTACGCACGTAAGAATCGAGGTGAGAATAAATCGCATTTGATTATAGATAAGAATATCTGGTGCAAGTGTCCAGATATTTGGGCTATTGGGTTTGGGATATTTGGCCATTGGGTCATTTTGATCTGCACGAGGACCCGCAGCACTACCTGGCGCGGGTGATGGTGAGGGACCATCGCTCGCTATTTTCCAAAATGACCGCCAAAATACAACTTTTGAACAAGAAATGCGTTTTGGACGATCTAGGAGGACGATTCTTTCGGAAAAATTATATCGCTAAGTATAAAGACACGCTCGTATGTAACATATACAGGCTGGCCCAACGAAACAGTTAATTAAATTAAATTTAATTAACAATTGAAAGTTTCCTTTTTAATTGTCAAAACGAACTGATAAGCCGTTTAGTGGGAGTTCTAGCACCTTCAACTTTCAGGAGCCCCCCGAGCCCCCTTCCGGTGAAAATTCGGCGTGGCTCCACCTTTTATCTGAAAGAGGGGCTCATTCTGAGTACGTGTACCGAATTTCATGCTTTCATAACCATTTGCAAGATTCATCCCGATTTTGGCTCTTAGCGCCCGCACTATTATCATCATCAAATAAACTGCTGGACAACGAAGTTGTCGGTATCGAAAAAATGGTCCGACTTTGGAGGTCAATATCTCTCGATTGCCGATTGCGATTTCCATTTTGTTTGTTGCGTTAACTAGCTTAATCTTTCCGTAGCCCATCCTATAACAGTGAATGTTGAGAAACTCCATGTAAAAAAGTTTAAAGTTTTTAAAAAGTTTGTTTTCCTCCTTATCGGCTTCTTCAACGCCATAGGAGTTATCTGCGTTTATTTAATTTAGTATACATTTTGAAAAAACCTTAATTGACGCAAAATGTGGACAGCACAAAACACCCAGACATGACTAGGAATCGAACCTAGGACCAACCGTACCACAGGCCGATGCACTACCACCTGTGCTACGGGGCCATGTAAATTTTATAGGTACAAGGTGATATGTAAAATGGTGCAAAATTGCAACGACTTCATCGTACCCCCATTTGTCAAAAAAAAAAATTCCTATTTATTCTAATACAAAAATTATGTAGTGTGATGTCTAATCTCGAAACAGTTTTGGAGTTTCCCGGATTGAAAGTCTAAGAATGTTGCAGATTTACGAAACTCAGGCATAGCACAAACACAAAAAGTATAACGTCCCGGGGGGCTTTACTGCACTTGGACACTGAAGTTCCACATCGTTACCATGTTCAGGGGCTTAAGTCTGCAAATAGAACATGTTCCATATCTAAAATTCTGATGAAATTCTGACGAAATCCAACGTGCGAAAAACAGGCAGAGACAACCACTTAAAAAAGGGCCCCCTGCTTGGCCCTACACCAAATATTCGGGTTGTGTTGAAAGTTAAATTGCTCTGGACTGTTGTACGAACAATCTTGCTCAATGTCAATATCCATTCATCAGAAGTGACTTAATCTCGCGTGCCAACAAGTCAAATCTGTAACATTCAAAATAAAAATTTATATCTTCGATGTTAGACTTCCAATTCGGATATTTTCAAAACCGTTTCGAGATAAGACACCACAATCCATAATTTTTGTATTAGAATACATAAAAAAAAATTCTCGACAAATGGGGGTACGATTAAGTCGGTACAACTTTGCAGCATTTTACGTATCACCCTGTAGAAATTTTACATGAAATTTCTCAACATTCACTATTATAGGATAGGTTATGGAAGCATTAGGCTAATCAACACAATAAACAAAACGGAAATCGCATCCGGCAATCGGAAGTTATCGGTCTTCAAAATCGGACCATTTTTCCGATACCGACAACTTCGTTGTCAAGCAGTTTACATGAAAACGGAAAGTAACTCAACTTTTTCCAAAATCAACCGACCATGGCAACCGAATGCCATTGTTATTATGCCACGAGAGCACGGCAACCGAACCGGTAACTAGATTTATTCGCCCCAGAAATATTTCTTCCAATTTTTACAGGTTATTTTGACAAAAATGCTACAAGTGTTTTTCATCTTTGTGAAGAGAAAGAAAAAATGAGTTTTATGGGGTGAATAAATGATAATGGTGTCCATAAGAAAAAATAAAATCAACTGTCATATCTTAAAAACTAGTGAGTGTAGGAAAAAATTATTGACGTCAGTCGATCAAGGACTTTCAAAAATGTCAGGATTCCAATTCTCAAATTGATAGCTCTCTCATAATAAAAAAGTTATTTGGATTTTTGGAATTCTGCATTTTTCTGTTTTCTTTTATATTTCAAAAATGATCAAAGATATCTTTGATTTTTGACATTTTTGAAATAGCCATAAAATTGCGCAACTTTTTGTAATTTAACCGACTTCGTATCTCTTACCGTTTCAGAGATACCAATAGTGATTAGTAGAGAGCGGATTTATAATTTTTCACATGTTCTATTCGCTAAGTTGGATGCAACTGTCGACTTGCAGCTTGACGTTTCCATCTGTAAGGTAAGAAACCTAAATACCAAGTTTTATTTCGCATATAATTTATTATTTTGAGTTTTTTCCGCATATAAATTGATAGTCCATATAATCGCATATAACCGCATATTTAGTCCATATTTTTTGCATATAACTGAATATTTGTCAATATTTTGGCCATTTTATCAATATGTGCTAGAAAATTATGATTTTTCCAATTTGAGAAAAAAATTATTAAAAAATTTCGAAAAATTTTTTTTTTTTCACTTTGACGATCAAAGTTGATTGGTTAGTTTTACATGTCAATGTTGAAATTTTCACTGTTTTTGCAGCTTATATCACATATTTACTCGCATATATTGCTTCATTTAGACTTTTTCACCGCATATTTTGATACTTTTTAAGCGCATATAAACTGCATATTTTGAGCTTTTTTACCGCATATACAGGGTGTTTCATGACTTATACGACATAGCTTAAGGATAGATCCAGTTTTCCGAGGCGGATCCGGATCCGGCTTCGAAATTTTTCTAAGATCCTGCGTTTCAAAGTTACAGGGTGATTTATGTATTTTGGTCAAAACTTTGATAGGTCATAACTTTGGAACAAATGGATGGAATCGAATGAAATTTGACAGAGAAAGTTTCTTACCAAGAACAATTACAATGACCAACAAGGCATAAAAAAATCCAGGGCCGGATTAAAAAAAAATGGCCCCCATTAATTATTGGGCAAAAAAGCCATTTTTGCATCGGATTCCTAAAAAAATGCCATTGTATTTGGAAAGTTGAGAAAAAATGCTACAGAATCAGCTATCCAATGCGAACGGCACACCTCAATAGATTCAGTAAAAAAATAAAATAAAAAAAATTAGAAAATTTTATTAGCGATATTTCCTGTATGATTTGAGATAATTCATCGCAATTACTACTTTTCAAACAGGAAACAAGCAACATTTGAAAAAAAAAATCAAAACTCCTAACAATAGGTGATAAATACATTACATGTTATTTACAAATGGTTTTCAAAATGCCCTCCCCCCAACTTCGACGCATTTTCTACATTTCGTCACTAAAAGTCCAGTGGCTTTTTGAATGGTTGGTCTATTGTTCCGCGTTTCATTAGCAACTGCAATGATCTTTTCTCTGCAATCATTCCTGGTGTTCATTTCCGTCTTGTAGACCTCTAGATCTTTCATGTGGCCCCATACATAGTAATCTAGGACTGTGAGATCAGGAGATCTGGGAGGCCAGGAATAAGGACCCCCGCGACCAATCCAGCGATGGGGGTATTCTGCATCCAAGTATTCTCTGCCGTTTATTGAAAAATTAGACGGTGCCCCAATTGCATTCTGATGTAGAATTGTTTTTCTTGCTAATCATAAATCTCCATAATTATGTGCCTGTTGTTCCGAGGCCTGTTCAAATTGCCATATTTTGGGAAGTAGAGCAGCTGCAGGCGCCGGCACCTCTCTAATTGAAGCTTAGATTTAGGGCTTTTTTTCACACAAAAGAAGAATTGTATTGGCTGAAAGGTTTCTGAGAAAATCACGCCGAGATGTCTTAGCTGGGATACACTGTCTTGTGTAGTGAAGTAAAAAATGAAAAAGGACCTGCCTTGTGACATCCGGCGCCGTGAGATAGAGAGAGCGCTCTCTTTGCATGGTCCGCTGATGTCCAGCGCGTCACGGTAGGGTAGGTTGTGAGTTGAAAAATGGAGGGATACACAATAACAATAATGAGAAGTCCGAAATCGCCCTCGCACAACGCGGGTGGCGAAACGGAACCGAGGAGAAACGAAAAAAATGAAGAGAACCTTCAAAAGTGAAACTGAAAAATTCCCACTTATGGGCACACGAAAACCCTCATGCCACGGTACAGAAGAACTCTCAGCGGAGGTTTTCACTGAATTTGTGGTGCGGAATGGTTGATGACATTTTGACTGGGCTACATTTCTTTGAGGAACGGCTGACGGGGAAAGGCTATCTAAACTTCCTCCAAAATGTTTTGCCTATTTTCAACAAAATGGGGCACCGCCTCATTTTTCATTAAACGTCAGAAGCTTGAACGCAGAATACCCCCGCCGGATTGGTCGCGGGGGTCCTCATTCCTGTCCTCATTCCTGGCCTCGCAGATCTCTCGATCTCACAGTCCTAGATTACTATGTATGGGGCCACATGAAAGATATGGTTTACAAGACAGAAGTGAACACCAGGGAGGATTTGAGATGAAGGATCTTTACAGCTACTAAAGAAATGTGGAACAATGGGCTAATCATTCGAAAAGTCACTAGACAATTATGGACGAGATGTAGAAAATGTGTCGAAGTTGGGGGAGGGCATTTTGAAAACCAGTTGTGAATAACATGTAATGTATTTATCATCTATTATTAGGAGTTTTGATTTTTTTTCCAAATGTTGCTCGTTTCCTGTTTGAAAAGTAGTAATTGCGATGAATTATCTCAAATCATTCAGGAAATATCGCTATTAAAATTTTCTATTTTTTTTATTTTATTTTTTTACTAAACCTACTGAGGTGTGCCGTTCGTATTGGATAGCCGATTCTGTAGCATTTTTCCTCAACTTTCCAAATACAATGGCATTTTTTTAGGAATCCGATGCGAAAATGGCTTTTTTGTCCAAGAATTAATGGAGGCCATTTTTTTTAGCCCGGCCCTGGATTTTTCCATGCCTTGTTGGTGATTGTAATTGTTCTTGGTGAAAGACTTTTCCTGTCAAATTTCATTCGACTCCATTCATTTGTTCCAAAGTTATGACCAATCAAAGTTTTGACCAAAATACATAAATCACCCTGTAACTTTGAAACGCAGGATCTTAGAAAAATTTCGAAGCCAGATCCGGCTCCGCCTCAAAAAACTGGACCTATCCTTAAGCTATGTCGTATAAGTCATGAAACACCCTGTATATCCGCTCTCTAGTGATTAGTGAGCGTTGAAAAACGGGACATCCTGTATAATTCTTTTTTTTCTTCCTGTTTTGTCCTGCTAAATCCCCGCTAGAAGAATTTCAAGCAAAATACCTGGTGAGGTGTGACTGCTGATTGCTGCCCATTCAAGGAATGTATTCCACATGGTCGCTATGCTCCTTCCCTTCATTCAAAATCCCACGGAATGCTTTTCAATTACATAATAAGCACTAATAAAGTGGGTAGGTGGTACATTAGTCGACATTATTTCGGAAACCGGAACATTTTGTTAGAACAGCCACTCCTGCACAACGAACATTACAAGGTGCAGGGTGTAGGTTATTTTTCTCATTAAAGCAGCGTTGGGTCTCGCAACCTGTTCGGCGGGCTACACTACTCTTGTCGAGCTCTCGGAATGAGTCCCACCATTTCGTTATCCCAGTCCCATTCAGCTCCACCCAGAGAGCGCTTCACCCCTAGGACTGAGAAGATGATGGAACATAGGTTGGTGTTTGCACCCATGATGCTCGGCCCGTGCTCGGCGGCTCGGCCCCATACACCCACACATGACCGACCCAGAAAGCAGCACGGAACATGTTGTTGGAGGGTCCCTGCAGTGGGTGGTGAGATGGAGTGGCTTGTTGTCCGGAGCAAACATATAAACTTGCGAGCTGTGTCCACATCCGTGCATTTGCTCTTGATGCCACAACCACAAGCAGCACAGTGAAACGTTGTACGACCTTCATAATAGCTGTATTTCTTTTATTTTACACAAAATCTCAGATAATCTCACCTCAGTTAGAGAGAGAAAGAGCGAGAATTGCATGAGAGGGAGAGAGACACAACTAGCAATTGAAGTGAGAATTCTCAGTTCAGATGATAAAAGGAACGCAGCTAATGTTTTCAGAGAAGATCGCCTGAGGCAACGCCAGTTTTTCTTATGATGCAATAGCGTTTTGTGCAAGACAGGCCAAGTTTCCTCCTCCATCTTGACAAAATATACATTCCGTCCAGTCTAGTACTGATCCCAAGGAGTACCTACAAGAGTTTTTCCATGCTTTTCAAAGCGAGACAGATACTTTGTTAAAAAAGGATTTTGACAAAGATTTCAAGCTCTGCACACTGAGGGCGGGGAAACTTAGGTAAGTACGCTCTATCAATTATTAACTAGGCTAGCTTCAAAAAGCTGTAAAAAATTTAGCAGCAGGACTGAGAGAGTATCGAGTGGTCTACTGACAAACAGTGACCTACCCTACACAAGTGTCGCTCAGAAAAACAATATCGATTTAGTGAAACTATACAATCTAATCAATTTATTCCTAATTATCAATTAATGCATTAAGAGGAACGTCTCCGCTATACATTTGTGATAGTAGAAACCCAGCAGAACGCGCTGACGTGAATTTTGTATCAGCACCATACCAGCACGGGTTGGAGAGAGATCGTGCATTTCGTAAGTTTATCATGAATTTTGAGCAAGAGAAAAATCAGCAAATTTTATTTAGAGGACCTGGTAGGTAGCGATATAGACACTGGCGCTGGGTGCTTTTGAAAAAATTTACGCGTGTGTTGATATAAAAAAAATGCAAATGTTTACTTCAACAAGGAATTAATTACCTAAATGTACATAATTAAGATCGCTATAAACCTCTGAATGCGCTGTTTTTTGAAGTATTATGAAGATGTAAACGCAATCATGCCCTTCAAAATATGTGTGGTTTTTTTGAAAATTATTAAATACAGTTACCTTGTATTTCAGCGTTCTCTGTCGAATGCACGGTATACGGGCGACAATGATTCGCCCGCTGTAACTGCTCGTCAAAAGTTAAGCATAGACCAAAATCTGCTTCAATTTCAAGTAAGGATTTCTTCGGGAAAAGATATCTGATTTGAAAAAAATGTATGGTGCTTGGTAGAGCTTTTCTTCAGCTACAAGACGCTATGTCGATTTACGTCACCATTGACTTTGTCCATGATATACAGGATGCCAAAGAAGGAGTGTCAAAAGTGTTAATTTTGAAGTCGTAGAACTTTTTTAGAAAAAATTCCGGATTTTTTTCTTTTGAGCTTTAGAAAGCGTATATCAATATCTCGAAACGGTTTTTGACTTTTGATCGTATTTTGTTTTTTCAAAGAGTTCTTGATTTTTTTGTGAAATTGAGATTTTTTGATGCAGAATTTGCTAGAGCAGTTGCTTTTTCTTGAAAATTCACAGAAACGTACACAGTTGCTGGATGAATTATACCATGAGAAAATTGACCTCATGGACCTCCAGAAGAGGTCATCCCCTGGACCTCTTCAGGGGAGATGCCCAATAAAGCATGCTGCGACATCATTTTGACACTTATTGAACCCAGCATGGATAAAAATTCAAGACTTGTAACCATACGTTGCATCAAAATTACCATGGTTACCAATTAGTCCCATCATGGGTGATTTTGTTACTGCCCAAGTCATTGGAAATTTTCAAAAGTAATATCTCCTAGACGAGTAGAGATAGAGCCATAATTCTTTTTTTGATTTTAATCGGACACATTATTGGTCATTCAAACATGATGTGCAAATTTTTCACGTTTATACTTTTGCAGTGGTGGGGGGGAATTTTGACGTTTGTCATGTCAAAAATTTTTTTGTGCTTGTCATAATTGAAATGTCAACATGAATGTAATCTACCACTTCCACATCAATAGTGAAAACAAAAGACCTACAAAGATTTTCTCAGGAAACCTGGACTTTGAGGAAGAAAAACACCGAACGCAAACTTGAAATTCATCAGCTGAAACTGACAGTATACAATATTGTTGACATTTCAATGATGACAAGTACAAGAAAAAAGTTTTGACATGACAAAGGTCAAAATTACCCCCCACCACTGAAAAAGTATGAACGTGAAAAATTTGCACATCAAGCTCGAATGACCAATAATGTGTCCGATTGAAATCAAAAAAAGAACTATGGCTCTATCTCTACTCGTCTAGGAGATATCACTTTTGAAAATTTCCAGTAACTTGGGCAGTAACAAAATCACCCATGATGGGACTAATTGGTAACCATGGTAATTTTGATGCAACGTATGGTTACAAGTCTTGCATTTTCATCCATGCTGGGTTCAATAAGCGTCAAAGTGATGTCGCAGCATGCTTCATTGGGCATCTCCCCTGGAGAGGTCCAAAGGATGACCTCTTCTGAAGGTCCATGAGGTCAATTTTCTCATGGTATAATTCATCCAGCAACTGTGTACGTTTCTGTGAATTTTCGAGAAAAAACAACAGCTCTAGCAAATTCTGGTGCGATTCTTTGAAAAATTACATTCCATAAAGGCTCTGTTACGTTGTTATTACCTAGGCAACAGCCAATAGCTTAGGGGGAATCCATAAGAATCGTGCACTTTGTGCCAAGTCTTTGAAATTTGATATGGTCTTAGATATGGTCTTGAGGTTTTAGGAAACCATCGCAAGCAACTTGTGCGCGACCTCTAGTGGCCTGTTTGCGTTAAATCCAATATGGCCGCCATCTGTACTTCTACTAGCTTCTATTGGACACAAAATCTCGAGTAATACCACTTTTTATAGGTTTCAAGATGCGAGAGGTCCATTTCTCAGGTCTTATTTGTGTTTAAAAATCAATTTCAAGGTCATTAAGTGCTTTGATATGACAGATTAGACAATAAGATGTAAGGTGAAGAGACAATTTTTTATATATATTCCGTGTGATTACAAAATATAAAGAAACATGAATGGTGGACACAAATACGATAGAATCTGACAAGCTTCACAACAAGATATGATATTTGTTACTTCATGTGTTATGTAAGCTGTTTGTGCAACCTTCTTGACACTTGCATATATTGGACTTGAGCGAATCGCGGCTTGATAACATTTACATCCGCCTGTGCATGACACCAAACAACCACAATTGAGTAGTAATGAATATCCATAGCTTGCATCTGGAAGATCAGTCCAGTAGGGTACCCATTCTTTGGCTCTGTCGTTCCATTCCCAACGAAATTAACTGTAATTAGGGATATCAGGCGCTCTGGACAGCGACACCTTCCAAATGAATGCGAAGTGAGCAGAGCTCGCTGTTTATGCTGAAATAGAGCATGTTGTGATGGTGATATAGATTCAAGAGACTTTAGGCCTTGGGTAACCATCAACTTCTTTGCATCATTGACTGAATTTGCATCACAGTTTTTATCGTACATCAGAACTGTGAAGCGTTCAAGATGAGACATGTGCTATCATTCCAACGTGAAACTATTCGGTGTACAGTAATGTATGGATAATCCGAACCCTCTATAATCCGAACACCTCAATTCTGTAAAATGATATTTGTAATCCGAACCCCTGTATCCTGTAATCCGAACTGTTATTTATTTTTCTTTGTGCATGCCTCCCGAAAGAATACCGAACATTTTATGCCAGCTTGTAAGTATCAGCTTTCATTGTAAGCTGTATTTGAACCATGTCTTCAACACGGAAGCATGTCGCGTTGATCTTCAACAAAAAGCTGATATTTTGCCTCAAGTGGAGTCTAGATGTTCATACGCTACACTGGCAGTACGCTTTAATGGAATAATATAAAATAATTTAAAATAAACCTTTCATGGATAATTTGCATTATTCTTTGATGCATATTGGCAGCATTTTGATGGTTGAGCAAGGTATCTTTAAACTGAACACTTTCGGATTATAGATATCATTCAGTGTGAATTCTAAAATCCGAACGTTTTGGTAATTTGAACGGGGTCTGCAAACTTTCTGTTCGGATTATCCATACATTACTGTATTTGTGATGTCAATCCTCAAGATGAGGATTCAGTGTCACTGACCTCAGGATGAGCACCCCATGCTTTCCATGTCGTCTTTTTACCAATTCCAAACATCGATGATGATAAGTACACCACACCCCGTAAATGCATGAAAAAAGAAAAAGACTTCGGAGCGTTCAGATCCAAGCTGTTGACAAATGTCATGGATTGGAATCTTTTTGAAGATCTTTCTCGAACCAAAACCTATCCATAGCTCTAACATATTCAACAGTGTGAAGTGACAGATGGCCAGAACAACCACGTCTGTGTCCACTGTTGCGAGGCACGCTTTAGTATGTCTTTCCTCAGCTGCGTGTTGCAAGTGCAACATTCTGATGTTAGCTTCTTCTTGCTGGCTTGGAGAAATGGTTGATAATTATTATGTCACTCGTTTTGTTGCTTAGCACCTGATTACCCTTTGTGGTGAACAGTTCACATGAAGCAAGCACCAGTGGTTAGTTCTTAGTCTTATTCATTGTTGGAGTTTGATAAGAATTTTACCCATTCTGAACCCTTTGGTATAGGCGTTTCTGCAGATGATTACACCATAAGGTTGTTTCCTATATTTATGGGAGTACGTAAAAGAGAGTCCATCTCAACTATTCCTAAACGATCATGGAGCTCAAAGACAATATTCGGAGACTTATTGAAGAAATAGAACCTCAAATCTGCGAAAATGAAATAAAAATGTTCACTAAAAAATAGCTCTTTGCAAAGACAATCAAGGAGTACATTGGACAGATGTTGTTTTCCATTTTAATTCTCATGTTTCTACTTTAGTAGGTATGAGATAGGTAAACTTCCGATTTTCCAAAGACTGCGCCTTTTATTCAAAAAAGAAATGCTTCAGTTTAACCCGAGGTTCAACCTGGGACACCCTTTATATTCTTACATTATTCTTATATTCATATACTATACTGGTATTATGGTAATATATTATTCAATCATATTTTATGTCTCCTAGAAGCCCTTCTATTAAAAATACCAGCACAGATGGCGGCCATATTGGATTTAACGCAAGCAGGCCACCAGAGGTCGCGCACAAGTTGCTTGCGATGGTTTCCTGAAACCTTGAGACCAAAGCTAAGACTATACCAAATTTCAAAGACTTGGCACAAAGTGCACGATTCTTATGAATTTTCAATAATTACTGCTCCGCTACAATGGCTGACAGGAATTTTTACATAACAGAGCGTTTATGGAATGTTATTTTCCACAGAATAGCACCAATAGTGCAGACTGTGCAGGCCTTATAAATTTCTTCACGTCATAATACGTACTTGTGGAAAAAACCTTTATAAAATGCTGGAGTCGTTCCCCTTGATTTTGAGATTATTTGTCTTTATTTACACTTCACTCGTGAGAGAAATTCAGAAACATGTAGGTAATTACTAATTAGTTCTCCAAGACATGAATGATCTCGTTGAAATCCGTGACAAACCACTTGGCTCTTGCCTGTACTGTCGGTCGAATTACGTTCCCGCCATATCCTGCAACAACAAAAATCGGGCAAATTAGGAAAATCACAGCTTTCATGTCCCAAAATAACGCAAAAATCAATCCAATCAAGCTTATTCTAATCAAATCTAAGGCTCCGTTCTCATGGTCCGGATTTGAAAACTACCCACTTGCAATAACTCCCGATTGCTAGTGAATATTTCTTTTAGCAAAAACAGGTCGATTTTCATATCGAGGGGGACATTAAAAGCATATATTAACAAATTTCCTTCCTTAACCCTCTCACCTTCAACCCATCGCAACTTCAAAATTTCAAATGACATCACCAACCTCGTCACCCACCTTGTAGTCCAGTCACTATGTTCAAAAAATAGTATCAACTTCGGAAAAATTATCAGAGGGTTGAAATTTTGTACACATAATCCTTTGATGGTCTTGAACGAGGGGTAAACCACCTTGGAAATCTGGTGTTCACTTCCATGGAAATCATTGGAAATCATTTGGAAATCATGTAGAAATCATTGGAAATCATTGGGAATCATTAGGAAATCATTTGGAAATCATTTAGAAATCATTGGAAATCTTTGGAAATCCTTAGAAATCCTTGGAAATCATTTGGAAAATCATTGGAAATCGGTGTACAAAAATTCCGTCAGTGGTTTACCCCTCGGTCTTGAATGACTTATAAAAAGTCCCCTGAAATCCGAGCTTAGGAACTTTGGATGATCGCCATCAAGTGTTGAAAAGGCGTTTTTTTCAGCGAGGAAATCATTTCTTTATAGCAAGATTGCTATATTTGTGAATGAATGATTGCGTATTACCACCTTGACAATCACCATACCCTATTTCTATTTTTGCGTAGGTGGCGGATATAAGATGGCGGCCAAGAAGTAAGAACAGTTGACGGCTCCGTGGCGCAGGCAGTTCTGTGGCTGCCTGCGATGCGGAAGTCCCGGTTTCGATTCCCGGTGAAAAGTCTGGATGTTGTGTTGTCCGTTGTCGCATTTTTCTTTGTAATAAATTGTTCAATGAATAAACGGGCCAACTCCTATGGCAAAAAAGCCGATAAGGAGGAAAAAAAATTATTTTTCAAGTGAAAACAGTTGACTGTCTTATTTCCAATAGTAGCAGACTTTAAAAATGTCGGATGATCGCATTTTATTTCTGACATAATTCATCATGAAAATACCAAGTTATACTTCAATATCTAAAGAAATCACTGATTTATTGAAAAAAGTTGAACTGTGAAAAATTTTCAGATTTTTCAGAATATTTCAAAAACGGTCGAAGATATTTCGGAACCGTCCACAAAATCTTTGTAAGCATAAAATTACGAATATACAGGGTGTTTCCAAAATGGTGTTACAAACTTCTAGGGGAGATTCCCCATCAAAAATGGACAAGGAAAATATATACCTTTGATGTCCTAAAATGCTCAGTTGAAAAGTTACAGGGTGTTCAAGTTGACTTTTTAAAACTGATTTTTTGACATAAGTTTTGAACCGTTTAACCGATTTTGTTCAAGTTCTCACCAAAGTTAACTGAAATAAGTCTCTATCGAATAATAGTAACGTGTTGGAGAAAAAAGTTCAGGGGCGTAGATAATGGGGGCTGTCCTCATATTTCCCCCCCCCCCCCTATTTTTTACACCCCTAGCTATTTTCCCAAATTGTTCTTATTTTTTTATTCTACGTTCAATTTAGAGAGAAAAGTTACTCTTGCAAAATTTTGATTAGAGGCTTCGTTTTTGAGATATCTGAGTTTGAAACTTTGGAAAACATCTCGAAATCGCCACTTTCAATGAGCCCAATTTTTTTTTCCCTGAAAAGCTCTCGTTTCTCAGAGGAAATAGTGGTTTATCAACTAAGAAAATTGGAGAGAACCTATTTCTGCTGAAAAATCATGAGTTTTTTTTATTCTAATTTTTTGGCCTTGGAAAGTGGCAATTTCGAGATGTTTTCCAAAGTTTCAAACTCAGATATCTCAAAAACGAAGCCTCTAATCAAAATTTTGCAAGAGTAACTTTTTTCTCTAAATTGAACGTAGAATAAAAAAATAAGAACAATTTGGGAAAATAGCTAGGGGTGTAAAAAATAGGGGGGGAAATATGAGGACAGCCCCCATTATCTACGCCCCTGAACTTTTTTCTCCAACACGTTACTATTATTCGATAGAGACTTATTTCAGTTAACTTTGGTGAGAACTTGAACAAAATCGGTTAAACGGTTCAAAACTTATGTCAAAAAATCAGTTTTAAAAAGTCAACTTGAACACCCTGTAACTTTTCAACTGAGCATTTTAGGACATTAAAGGTATATATTTTCCTTGTCCATTTTTGGTGGGGAATCTCCCCTAGAAGTTTGTAACACCATTTTGGAAACACCCTGTATAGGGTATACAGGTGTCCCGAAATTAGCCTGCCATACTTCAGCAGCAGATTTTACGGTCAAAAATAAGGAAAAAAGTTTCTATAAACTTGGGTCCAAAAATGCCCCATAAGGGAGCTACAGCCCCCTAAAGGTGGGTCCCTGAAGATGACTTTTAATTAATATCTCCGAAATTATTTGGAGCAAAATGATACAGTTTGGCACATGCCCAGAAGTTTTTATGCTTAACAAGATGGGGCAAAAGTCATTTAAAAAATTTGCCCGAGAGTGGGGTAATTTGGTAGGAGGTGGGGTAAAAATTACCCCAACTTTTTTGTGAATATTTTTTTTCAAGATTTTATGCAAAATTATTGAATTTCAGGGTGATTTACGGAAAAAAAGTGCTCTTAATGAACTTCGATAGCTTGCCCCGTTTCCGACTAAAATCGTTATGAAATTTTTTTGCAGACTGAAGAATCGAATTTGTTGACGATCGACTTTTTTCTAGTTCCAAAATCAGCTCTGAGTATTTCATGAGCGTATTCTACGGTCAAAAATAAGAAAAAAAGTTCCTGTAAACTTGGGTCAAAAAATGCCTCATGAGCAAGCTACAGCCCCCTAAAGGCGGGTCCCTGAAGATGATTTTTAAATAATATCTCCGAAACTAGTTGGAGCAAAGTGATAAAATTTGGCACATGGCCAGAAGTTTTCTATGCTACACAAGATGGGGCAAAAGTCATTTGAAAAATTTACCCGGGAGTGGGGTAACTTGGTAGGAGTTGGGGTAAAAATTACCCCAACTTTTGTGTGGTTGTTTTTTTTTAAGATTTTATGCAAAATTCTGAAATTTCAGGGTAATTTACGGCAAAAAAGTGCTCCTGTTGAACTTCGATAGCTTGCCCCGTTTTCGAGCAAAATGGTTTTGAAATTTTTTTTGCAAACTGAAGAATCGAATTTGTGGACGATCGACTTTTCTTGGTTCCAAAATCGGCTTCGAGTATTCATGAGCGTATTCTACGACCAAAAATAAGAGAAAAATTCCTCAAGCAACAAGAGCCCCTTTTTTCCGTAAAACACACTGAAATTTGAAATTTCATAATTTTGCCTAAAATCTTGAAAAAGGGGACACAAAAAAACTGGGGTAATTTTTACCCCACCTCCTACCAAGTTACCCCACTCGCGGGCAAATTTTTTTAATGACTTTCACCCCATCTTGTCAAGCATGGAAACGTCTGAGTATCTGCAAAATTTTATTATGCTGATCCAACTAGTTTCGGAGATAATAAATAAAAACCATCTTCAGGGGCACACATTCAGGGGGCTGTAGTCCCCTTATAAAGCATTTTCCGGCTCATGTGTTCATGGAAATTTTTCTCTAATTTTTGGTGGTCGTAGAATACGCGCATGAAATACTCAAAGCCGATTTTGGAACCAAAAAAAGTCGATCGTCCACAAATTCGATTCTTCAGTCTGCAAAAAAAAATAATTTCAAAACGATTTTAATCAAAAATGGAGCAAGCTATCGAAGTTCAACAAGAACACCTTTTTTCCGTAAATCACCCTGAAATTTTATAATTTTGCATAAAATCTAAAATAAAACAAACACACAAAAGTTGGGGTAGTTTTTACCCCAACTCCTACCAAGTTACCCCACTCCCGGGCAAAATTTTTGAATGAATTTCACCCCATCTTGTTGAGCATAAAAACTTCTGGGCATGTGCCAAATTTTATTATTATGCCCCAACTAGTTTCGGAGATATTGATTAAAAATCATCTTCAGGGACCCGCCTTTAGGGGGCTGTAGATCGCTTATGGGGCATTTTTTGACCCAAAATTATAGGAACTTTTTTCCTTACTTTTGACCGTAGAATACGCTTATGAAATACTCAGGGCTGATTTTGGAACTAGAAAAAAGTCGATCGTCAACAAATTCGATTCTTCAGTCTGCAAAAAAATTTCAGAACGATTTTAGTCGGAAACGGGGCAAGATATCGAAGTTCAACAAGAGCAACTTTTTTACGCACATCACCCTGAAATTTCATAATTTTGCATAAAATCTTGAAAAAAAATATTCACAAAAAAGTTGGGGTAAGTTTTACCCCACCTCCTACCAAGTTACCCCACCCTGGGCAAATTTTTCAAATGACTTTTGCCCCATATTGTTAAGCATAAAAACTTCTGGGCATGTGCCAAATTGTATCATTTTGCTCAAAATAGTTTCGCAGATATTAATTAAACATCATCTTCAGGGACCCACCTTTAGGGGGCTGTAGCTCCCTTATGGGGCATTTTTTGACCCAAGTTTATAGGAACTTTTTTTCTTATTTCTGCTCGTAGAATCTGCTACTGAAGTATGGCAGGCTAATTTCGGGACACCCTGTATAGGGTGATTTAAATGTCTCCAGCTCTTTCGGTTCCTGAGGTATTTTTTTTAAATACCGTATGTTCGTTAAAATGATGAATTAAAGCAGGCTTTGAACTTCGAAACGTATGTCCAGAATGTATTCCATGACGACGGTTCATCATGATTGTGGACATCAAATTTGAGTGATTATTGATAAATTCACGACATACGTTTTTACTTCCATAGCCTGCTCTAATTCATGATTTTAACGAACATACGGTATTTCATTTCCCTCAACCTGCTGAATATGGCGTTTGCATGGGTATAGCTGATATTTACCCTGCAACTACATTTACAATTAATCAAAAACTAGTAAAAACATGATGTGCAAATAATTTTTGCATTGTGGCAATTTCATCAGACTAAATAACGGTAATACCAAACGCGTCGAGAAAAGAAATGAAGAAAAAATCTTCAAGAACCAAAATACCTGAAGACATAAAAATCACGCTATATATTCGTTAATTTATGCTCACGAAGATATTGTGAACGGTTTCGAAATATCTTCGACCGTTTCTGAAATTATATGAGAAAACTGAAAATTTTTCATAAGTCAACTTTTTCCAATAAATCAGTGATTTTTCGGGATATTTGAGTAAAACTTGATATTTCCATGATAAATTATGTCAGAAACAAAATGTAATGTCATCAGACATTTTTTAAGTCTTCTACTAATGGAAATAAGACAGTCAACTGTTTTTCCTTCTTGGCCGCCATCTTGGATCCGCCATCTACGCAAAAGTAGAAATAGTGTATGGCGATTGTCAAGATGGTAATACGCAATCATTCAATTACAAAAAAAACATCTTGCAATGAAGAAATGACTTTTTCGCCGAAAAAACGACTTTTCAACACTTGATGGCGATTATCCAAAGTTCCTAAGATCGGATTTCAGGGGACTTTTTACAGGCCGCTCATGACAATCTAAGGAATGCGTGTACAAAATGTTAACCCTCTACTAATTTTTCCGAAGAAGAAAGACTTAGTGACTGGACTATTGTCACCTTGCGATAAATCAAATCAAAGAGAATCCAATCCTTTCTGAAAAATAATTTTCAAATTTTCAAACCCGCCCACTTCCCTCTTTCTCGTCAAATTTTCTACGTGTCCAGATGGGTATGCTTTAGAGAGCACCTACATAGCATGAAGCGAGCGGACTCGGTGCAGTCCCTGTATTGCAATGACGGAATCGAAGATGCGGAGCATACGATGATTACGATGTTACACTGCGAGAGGTGGATGGTGAAGAGATAGGAGCTAGTGGAAAAAGTAGGCGGGCCAGTGACGGTAGAAAACATCGTCGAAAAGATGTTTCAAGAAAAGGAAAAATGGGAGACAGCGGAGAAAATGATCGGGAGAGTGAGGGTGCTGAGCGCCAAGGAAAGAGACGAGAGGAACGCAGACTGAGGAGAGACAAAGGAGCGAAAACGACCACTAGCGCCAACCGCCTTCCGAAGGAATGCTGACGTTTAGATAAGGACATTCGAGGCATGAAGTCGAAAGAGCCAGGAGGCCGCCTCGGAATCAGACACAAGTCTGAAGGAGAAAGACAATAAGACCAGCCGCCCCCCGAAACAATGCTCATGCGGTCCCAGGGGGCGGGTTAACCACAAGGTCTTCAGATAGTTTTGAGCCGGTTTGGCGCCCGGCACTACCCGGAGAATCGATCCATCGCCGGGTGTCAAGTGACTTCCCCTCCGCCCCTGCCGAAAAGGCCGGAGAGCGGAAAAAAACCCTGAATTCAATTCAATTTAGTCAGATTCATCCTACATAGCATCGAAGAAGAGAATTTTCGGTGGAAAAAAGTGCTACCCAAATTCAACCCTTTGCTTTCCCCCACCCCACCTTAAAAATTCATCAAGACATCACCTACCTTTGTAATACATCGAATTGAAGGAAATTTAATTCTTCCTGAAAACGAGTTTTTTCAATATTCAACCTGAGCATTTGGAGTGCTTTACACAGAAAAGAAGAGTTTCTGAAAATTTTGGAAACATTTTGTTCAGGAGGAGGACTCAATTCCCTTCAATTTAATCTATCAGAAAATAGGTGGTGTAATTTTGAATTCTGAAGTTGAGGTGAGGGAAGCGAAGGGGTGAATTGGGGTGGCACTTTTTCCACAAAAAATTTTCTCCCTTGATGCTGTGCGAGATGACGTTGATTGCACTGAAGAAAATTGAGAGGTCAAGAACTATAGAAAAGGGCGGTGGGGTTGGAAATTTCAGAAATATTTTTATAGAAAGAAAATTCAAATCTCTTCAATTTAATGTATCGCAAACTAGGGTGGTGTCATTTGAAATTTGGGGTGAGTGGGTGGTGGCGAACGAGCTGAAGATGGAAGTTTGCCAATATGTTTTACAATATGTCCCCCCTGATATAAGAATCGACCTGTTTTTGCTCGAGGAAATACTCACTAGGAATCGGAAGCTATTGCAGGTGGATAGTTTTCAAATGATTACCCGGTATTATCATTATTATTTATTAATCATACTGTCAAAAACTTTTCTTGATTGAAGGAATGTCCAAACTTTGCAAACATGTCATTCCAAGCGAAATAATGTCAAATAATTATTATAAATTAGGCAATCCAGAGAACAATAATTTGGGCCCTGGGAAGTGGCGATCGAGTGTATGTTTATTGGGAAAAGTCCCCTTATTCTTGTAACACTTACTCCGGGGCACCTGTAGAGTTGGGGAAATAAGACACAAAAAAAACTCACCTATAAAGGCATCTGCAGGTGGACTTGCCTCCAAATCAGTTGCTCCGTCTCCAATCAGCACCAAATTTTTATAACCATGTTTTCTTTTCAGCAAATCCACCACCACAGCCTTCCCTCCGCTTTTCGAGGTTGGTGCATTCTCATCGAAACCGGCATATTCACCAGTATAGTAAAACTTTAGTCTATTGGCGTAAATATTGTCCTGACCTATGTTCAATTGACTGGCTATAGGCGAGATGATCGATTTGAATCCACCAGAGATCAGATAGACCGGAATGTTGCGTGAGTGCAAGAGAGCAACCAATTTTCTAGAATTCATCACAACGGTCAAAAAGATAAAGGCCTCATTAGGTACCTACATATATGCTATATGCAATTTTACATACGTAAGGTTGCGGCCTCATGAAAGTTTACACCGACGGCGATCGAGTGGCCATGCTTATTCAGTTTTGACGTAATTTTGAATAAGCATGGCCACACGATTGTCATCGGTGTAAACTTTTATGAGGCTGCAACTGTACAAACAATTAAACTTTTTTTTGGATAAATCTGAGTTCTGTGATCGTTTCTAGAATTAATTAGATACCTATGCTCATCAAGTATGAACAATAATTCGCACCTATTTGTTTTAGAATCTAATTTGAATTAAACGATCGTATATCGTATATCTCATAATGGAGTAGGTAGGTACTGGAGTAGTAAAAAAAAATGGATCGATAAGTACCCTAAACATTTCAAACTATTCCAAAAACTGTACAATTTATTCTTGGACAATCTACACATTGTATACCTACAATTAGAATGTAACTTGGCTATGACTTGGCTTGGCTTTAAATAAAACCATTTACTCACCTGATTCCAGGCGTCAATGTTGGCGGTCTAGTTTTTATGAAGTCTCTGATTTGCGTCAAAGTTGGTTGTATAATGTCCAGGCGTAAGTTGAGCGATTCTTGGAAAGTCATCGAGCCAGTCATTGCTTTGGACGTCCTAGAAATAGCGTGCGTTTATTATCATTATTACGCTGTGAACACACATTCTAATATAAAATCCATTGCACTTGACTCACAGTTCGGTAACTTGCGCTCCTTTGTTGCAGTATTTGGCCAGCTCGTCTATGCCTTCCTCTTGGATGACCGTGGAGTCCACGTCGAAGCAGACTGCATCGGTTCTGTAGAGGATCTCTTGCACTTCCGCGGCCATTGTTGTGTTCAGCTGGAATGACCGAATAAATAAATATATACCTTCCTAATGGCTGTTGTGAGCGAGCAATCAAGAGTGAAATTATTATCACTGAGCGATGTACCTTCTAACTTTGGTGCGGTAACCGAAGCAAAGGTCAAACTGATAATTTGCTAATTTTGTTCATAAACAACACAAGAAGGAACAAATAAGTACCTAACAATTGGAGGGCTTGGTTGCGCCAAATTAGCTGACGACATGGCCTTGTGGGAAATTCATTTCTAACTCGAGGAAAATAGAGGAAAATCTAAGTAGGTACCTACCTGCACAGAGCAGGAATCAATAATACAGAGCCAGAAGTTGATTCAGGTCAAGTAGGTACCTAACCCCCTACACAGCGTTAAGTACCTACAATTTAATTTCAAGCAGATTACGTAGCGATATTGGATTTAAAATAATAAGACCTAAAAATATGTTACCTATCGCTTAGATAAGAAAATATCTTATGCCACGTCATAAAGAACGAATAAGCACAGTTAGTAGTATATAAGTGTGCGTTTTACTATACAGGTGGCCCAACGAAAACAGAACAGAAGGGTTTTTGGGCATTTCACCTAATTTTTTTGAGAAAAGCTCGGACAAGTCGATTTTTATATCGAAGGGTACATCTGGAACATACGTTGGCGAATTTCTATATTGAGCCCCCTCACCCCCACCCCCCCAACTTTGGAATTTCAAATTACACCACTCATACCTTGCGATACATCAAATTGAAGGAAATTGAATACTCTTCCTGAATAAAATATTTCAAAATAAAAAAACCTTCCCCTCCTAAAACACTGAATGTTCAATTTATTGGGGGAGGAGTTGAATTTTTTTGAAAATATTGTTTTCAGAAATAGAGGTCAATTCCTTTTAAGTCGATGTGTCACAAAGTAGGTGGTGTCTCTCGTGGTGTCTTGTTAAATGTCAAAGTTGGAATGGGGCAGAGCAAAGGAGTGAATTTGAGTAGCATTTTTTCACTGAAAATTTTCTTTTCCGATGCTATATCTATATCTAGCATATGACGCTGATTGAATTGAGGAGAATTTAGGGGTCGAGAATATAAAATCGGACAGTCAGAGAAGTTCAGGAAGAAGGGGGGCGAGGTTATGAATTTGAAAAATATTTTTTCAAGAATTAGAATTTCATTCTCATAAATTTGATGTATTGCAAAGTAGATGACGCCATCTACGCCATTGAAATTTTGAAGTTGAGGTGGGTGGGGGTGAGGGGGCTGGAGATAGAAATTTGCCAATATATGTTCCATCAGGATGTCCCCCTTGATCTAAAAATCGACCTCTCTGAGCTTTTTTTTAAAAAAAAAAAGTTAAATGCCCAAACCCCCCCCTGTTGTGTTTTCGTTGGGCTACCTGTAGATACGTTATTTACACGTTACATCGTGATAATAACGAACGTGCGAATATAGGCCAGAGATACTTATAGGCGAGAATACAAACACCTGCTGTTCATTCTCGTGCAACGTCGTTTGCTCCAAACAATAAGGTTTAGGACACAAAAGTAGGAGAGGAGGGGGTCAGGGGAAGTTCCTAGAAAGATCTAGACTAGAGTGACCAGAATTGTAGGCATAAGTACCGTAAGGTATATTGGGCAGGGTTCCCAACTATGGATTGAAATTAAACCTGAACTTGTGCCTGAATTGACGTGGCAGGTACTTGCTTACCAATTCCAAGAAGTAATAATTTCAGCGAGAATTTCAGCTTTCAAAAATCTCAGTTTTAATTTCGAACCTTTTCAATGGCATAGTTATAGAGAATAAGGATGAATGTCTGCTTTAATCGCAGCCTGGTTAAATCTGGGAGGAACGTCTTTGGTCTGAAGGCAAAAAATAATTCCAGGTTTTAACCTCTCATCGCAGAGCAGGTACCTAATCAGCTCAATTTTTTTTTTAACCCTCAAGACCCCCAAAGTTTTAGGTGCAAGAGCTTCCTACCAAATCACTGTTGATTATTGCTGTAGGTAGGTACCTATCATGAAGGATGCATACAAATCTATTGTGGATAGGATATATTGACAGCATTCGTGTGCATCTTTTCGGTATGAGCGCGACCCTCGGCGCGACCGTTACTAGTCCAGTCAAATTAAGCATCAAAAATCGGGCCAAACCGGGAATAAATTCGGAGGTTCACGAAATTTGGTGGTTTGATGCAGAATTTAACGTAGAATAACATCGAGAATAACATACTGAAATTCCCGGAAATTCCAAGGCTTGGATTTTTTTAGGACCAATAAAAGAGCGCCATCCTAGAAAAATTTTCGATTTTTTCTGAATAACTTGTAAACTATTACCTACCTTTAGAACACAAACACCACCGAAGCATATGTAGCCTGTTTAATTCCCAAGAGATCAGTACACAATGTCAGTACCAAATTAATTACTTTGTAGTCAATAGTCTTTGAGATACAGCGTCTTCAAGAACGCAGTGAAAATTACTCAAAATTTATTTCCGGATTTTACGAAACAATCTGCATAGTATCAGTGCGGGGGCGGTAACGTGGACAACAAATGTGCGGATTTCAATGTGTTTTACATGTGTGGGAAGCCAATTCAACATTCGGTGTCACATTTCTGTCTAGAAGTCGCTAACTTCAAAATGGTACTTTTCCTCGACCTTTGAAATTAATACTTGATGGCCCGAAGAATCCTCCAAAATCGATTTTTTTCATCCCATGCCATTTGCTTAATGTTTCATGTAGAGCAAAACCATTCAGGGAATATATAAAGAATAAAATATCAAAAAAATAACATGTTTTGGAATCTTTTCCCTAGTGATGGTTCTTGAGATATGTGTTGAAAGACTAGAACGATCTATTTGGAAAAAACATAGGTAGTCCGGACATGAACTGCTAAATACTGTACGGACCTTGCATTTGATGATACAAAATGCCACATGGCAGACGTATTGAATATACTGTTACGAGCGGCGATCTCGAACATATAGGTAAACACTCGATGTTTCTGGATTTTTCCTCCATTAGATCGCAGTGTGGAAGTCTGGAGCGATCTCGTGCATTCCAGAGCGTTCGGTATGTGAAACCCAATGGGGAGACTCGAACGTTCGATCAAGGCACATCAGTCCACTTTGGCGGAGGCGCAGATTCCAGAACACATGGAAAGCATACGGGTAAGGTGTGCGATTATTCAGGAATGATCTAGAAACCGCATATGCCAGACCACCATGGAATTTGCTGGAAGCAGACAGAAACTTCGGGAACATTATTCGGAGGCCTTATATAAGGCGTCAGCCGGCAGCTCGCGGCAGTAGTGAATTGGATAGCGAGCGGTAACAAGCGAAGTACCTGCGGGATAATTCCAAGTGAATAATTGTTGGCATTTATTGTAGTAGTACGCAGAAATAAACAGTGTGTGTTTTAAAAGATCGTCTCAATTATATTCGAACCCGTACGCGAAAAATCGTAACATCTGGTGTCAGAAAGCGGTATAATTGAGAGTAATCGGGCCTGCGACTACAGGACGTTCGGAACATTCGTGATTTGGTAAATGTCAGAGACGAGAAGCATGTCGAAGGCAGGAGTCGAACACGCTTTGGCGAGCATCATGGTGATGATGCAGGAGCAAAAGACGGAACGCCGGGAAGAAAAAGAAGAGTTGAAAAAGCTTCTAGAAGAACAGGAGAAGAAACGCATCGTAGAGCGTTTAGAGGACAAGACGGAACTGAAGAATCGTCTAGAAGGGCAAGAACAGGAATTGAAAAACCTGCTAGAGGATTATGAAAGGAAACACCTAGAGGAAAAAGAAGAAATTCTAGCCGTTGTAGAACAACAGACGCGGTATTTCGACGGCAGTGTGAACAAGTTAGAAGAGAAAATGGCTGCGATGGAAGCCAACATGACGAAGCTGGAGCAAAAGGTTCAGAAAACCGCCGCCAGTGCTGCGATGGTTAGTTCAGCGGGTGTTCATCGTGTGAAGCTGCCAAACTTCGATGAAAAAAGCCCATGGACTACCTATAAGAGGCAGTTCGATGCCGCTGCCGAAGCAAACGGATGGAGCGACGATGAGAGAGCCACAGCTCTAGTCCTGGCTCTCAGAGGCCCAGCATTGGAGCTGCTCCAGACGATTCCTGAGAGTGAGCAGGAGGACTTTACCAAGCTGACGAGGGTCCTGGAGCTTCGGTATGGGGACAATCATGTGCGGCAGATCCATCAAACCCAGCTGAAGGCCAGAACAAAAAGGAGCGGTGAAAGCCTTCAGGAACTCGAATCTGAAATCCTGAGACTGGTTCACCTGGCCTATCCAGCCCATCCAGCGGATGTTTTGGCCGACATCGCCAAGGAAACTTTCATGGGCGGAATAAGAGATCCAGATCTGCGTCAGATGGTCATGATCAGCAATCCAGCCAACATCAGCGACGCACTCATCCAAGCTATTCGCATCGAGGCTGCTAAAGATGCTTCGCGCCCTCATCGTCTTAGGGAGGTGAACTTTGACGAATCCGGAGCATCACATACTTCCGAGAAATCTGTGAAGGAGATGTTTGAGGAACTCAAACAGGAACTTCTCAGCGCTATGTCTCGGAACAGACCCCAAGGCGAGCCACGAGCTGGAGGAAGACCTCGTTGCTTCGGCTGTGGAATGCCGGGACATCTGCGTCGAGACTGGAGGCAATGGTCGAGTTCAAGTGACCGTTCCACACCGGGGTGGAGAACTTCCAGCCCTGAAAGACGCTATCAGGAAAAACTAATTCCAGCTAGCGCAAAGGGGCGCACGCTGGTTGGCAGTCCTCAATGCCCCAGGAGTTACTCCGTCTCACTGCTGCAGAAGTCACCCAATAGCCTTCTTCTCAGTGGGAAGCTTGACGAGGACGATTGCGTGTTCGTAATCGATACGGGAGCCACGAAGTCAATCGTTCGCCGAGGGATACTTCGAAAGCAACGCATTGTGCCACTGAGGGACGGCGCTCGTTTGACTACAGCTACCGGAGAGTCTGCTACATTGCACGGAGAAGCTGAAGTAAGCATTCGCTTCAGACGATTTCTTCTGCGAGAAAAGTTCCTGGTCGCTGACATTGTTGACGACTTCATACTTGGCCTGGACTTGATGGATAAATACGGATTCATCCTGGATGTTGGACAGCAGACGTTGAAAATCGGAAACGAGGAATTGGCGCTTAGAACATCCATGAAGGCCGCTGAAGAAATCCGCCTACTTTCGGCTGAAACCGTTCGTGTAGCCGCTAACTCCGAGAAAATCGTGTGGGCAACACTAAACGGACAACCTGGAGGACATGTCGCCGGCATTGCTGACCCCGACACAGCTGCCAGCTGCATCATGGCCAAGACATTGATCAACATGGACAAGACAAAAATCCCGATCCGAGTCATTAACCCGAACAAGACGAGCAAAACAATCAAGGAAGGAGAGACCCTGGGCAAGTGTGAACCCGTAGAGTGGATCTCACGTTGTGAAGACATATCGACAAAGGCTGCGACTCCCAAGCTCTTAGAGAAAAAGCTAGTGGAGATGTTCTCGCCTGACTGGAAACATCTGAGTGGCAAGGAGAAGGAGCTTGCGACGCAATTCATCCAGGAAGAAGCTGCAGCCTTTGCCATGGAAGGCAACCCTACCGGAAGGACCAGCGTGATCCAACATCGGATTAACACTGAGAACGCCGCACCGATCCGACAGGCTCCCCGGCGCCTACCATTGCCGAAGCAAGAAGAGGTGTCGAAGCTCTTGAAAAACATGTTGGATGAAGGCGTGATCGAAGAATCGACGAGCCCATGGTCTTCACCGGTTGTTTTGGTCACGAAGAAAGACGGTAGTACACGATTTTGCGTAGACTACCGCAAACTCAATGATGTGACGAAGAAAGACAGCTATCCACTTCCTCGGATGGACGACACTTTAAGCACGCTGTCTGGATCGAGATGGTTTTCGACGCTTGACCTGGAGAGTGGTTACTGGCAAGTGGGACTCCACAACGACGACAAAGAGAAGACGGCGTTTTCCGCTGGGAGCGGCCTTTATCAGTTTACTGTGATGCCGTTTGGACTTTGCAACGCACCGGCCACGTTTGAACGTCTAATGGAGTGCGTCTTGCTTGGTCACCCAGGCGACGCGACGGCTTGCCGGCGCCGGTGACAGATAGTTAATAAAATGAAGCGTTGCAAAATCAATCCCTGTGGGTTTATTCCTTGACGGATTCTTACCATTAAAGTCTGGCATTTCGAAAGCTACAAGGATGTACTTTGGTTTGAGCTCATGCATTGGCATTTCCAAAATCCATTTTTTTTTTGTTGAAATGCCAATGAGCTCAAACTAACGTACATCCTTGTAGGTAGCTTTCGAAAGAGATAGGTATAAATGATGAGAATCTTTCAAGGAATAAACCCACAGGTATTGATTTCGCCACGCTTTTTTTTACCAATTAAATCCGTCCTTAACAGGTCGATCATGCAGAAGACGCTACTCTAAGCCCCGACTTGTAAAGATCATAAATAGACAGTTTGAAATTCGCGTTGGTTACTTTGATAACTGAGAGAAAAAATAATATTTGCAGTTAAACGCAATTTCCACTATACTAGAGAGAGATGGGCATTCATTCACTTGCTAAATACCCTGACAGTTGATTGCTTTCGACGGTGTTTTTTATGCTGCAGCGCATATCGAAGCCGTAGCGATGGAGCACCGCCTTAATCATGTATTGGGGAGGCACCTACAATTTGTTTCGATCATAATAATCGGATCAGTTCTTTGTAAAGAGAAATCGACGCACACGTCCCGCCAGACACTTCGAATAAGGGGAAAATTTAATAAAAGCTCATCCATTTTAATTTAATCGAGTACCCAACTAGGTATATAGATAGTACCTACGTACCTAATTAGATTGTACTTGTACATCACTCAATTTTTCCCGATCCCTAAAAAGGTTGAAATGTTCCAAAGGGAGTCCACTTACCGCGGCTCTGGCTGGTTACAGTTTTAGTGTAATTTTTAAGTGCGTCATATGCAACGAGTAGGTATGATCAATCACATTACCGTAAAATGGGGTGATATTTACTGGTGATAGTCCGGGGGATAGTATCGTGAACTGTTCGTTTTGTGATAAAGGCATGAAATTTGGCATGAGTGGTCTTCATGCTCCTTCTACTTCCCCGACCCACCAACCAACGAGGAAGGGAAGTATCGTGAACGCGCCTCGGAACGCGCTGAAAAATGTTTTCGTGATTTCGACGGATATCCGTTCTAGGGTCCCCTATGACGATTAGGACTATTTCCAGAATGATCTCTGTCTGTATGTGTGTATGTGTGTCTGTAACCTTCCATGATAACAGCCGCAACGTCTATCCGATCGACTTGAAACTTGGTACATAGACATGGTTTCACCGTCGAATGAGCCCATTAGTTTTTGGCTGTCATCGATCAAACGAAAATGTCAGTATCAAAAAATGACAGGAACTATATTTCACTGGTTCTTGAACATCTTCCAACTTTTTTTCCAGTTCCCCGGGAATTTTCCAGTTGAAAATTAATTAAAACTGGCTTGGGTTTTTGAGACCGGACTTATATGATGCAGCTCATTAAAGTGAAGCCTTAATTGACGATTTTTACAATAAGATGATTTGGAATAAGACTTGGTTTTCCCGGAAAACTCAAATTTCCCTCACAAAATTCTCAGTTTTCAGCAAATCATTTCCACTCTTTCTCTCTGATTGTAACTTCCCACCCGAAGGGAGACGTTTCGAACAAAATCTATAGGTTCCTGGATATTAGTCGGGAAAGTTTTGGGGTGACACAACCGATTCTCCAAAGGTAGACATGGCACCATGCCAAATTTCAACTAGCGAAGCCCTTCTAGGACAGCTCAAGGGCTCCCTTGAATATTGAAATTACAAGAACTCTTGATGCTACAGTTATACAGGGTACTCCGCGACTAATGTGCGGAGCCCAAAAGCAGATAAAGGACTTTGGGGCGAGTCAAGATCAGCAAGAAAAAATGTTTTGGTCATTGAATACAAAGAAATAAAGTGTTTCATAAGTTTGATTCGAAAATTCAAAGGGCGCCGATACCTCTGCAAGGGTTATTGGTGCCAGAAAACAACAGAGCCGGACTTGAGAGAAATTGTCTCCCCAACTTTTGCCGAAAAATTCCATGATATTTTGACGATTATGGGATGTAATGATGTTTTTTCACTACTACACGAAAAACCTATACAGGGTGGTGAAAATTTCGATGCTCACCATTGGTATCTTGGAAACGGTAAGAGATACGAGGTCGGTTAAATTAGAAAAAAGTTGCGCATTTTTGTAGCGATCAAGAATCTGAAAAAAAACTTTGAATATTTTGATTGGTTTACGATTTATCAAGAAAAAACTGAAAATTTTGATTTCAGAAATTATTTTTTATCTTTCCAACCATTCAAGCTATTTCAATCAAACTTGGTAGTTTTATGTTTTTGATCACTCCCAGTCGATCAACGTTAACAGAAATTTTCCAGGCCTTCTAGATGTCAAATTATGATAGTCAACTTTTGTTTTTCTTATGGCCGCCATATTGGATTTTTGCACTAATAGATAGAAAAAAAAAATTAGCTTTCCGAATAAGTAACCAACATGTTCTTTTTATGGCATTTTTAGCGTCAAATTTTGAAATTTTCGTAAAATATTGACAAAATCGGGAATGCTTTGAAAAACGATTGAAATATTATCAATAGCAACAACAAAAAAAGACAAATTGTCTTCAATTGACGTATCTGAGGGCTCGATACCAAGTTGCAGGCTTGCAGGCGCAAAGTTTGGGACGGTGTAACTCGCCGAATACAGCGCGGTCTGATTGGTTGGTATCCGCCTTTGCTATGGTAACGGCACTTACGGCGGTCCATAGATCGGCGGTCTCAGCCCCAACTTGGTATCGAGCCGTAACTTCTCAATCGTGTTTTGTGCTTGTTTGTACCGAGAGTTCATAGATTAAATGGGTCAAGGGTGCCTGTGAATTCAAAAACGTCTGTCGAAACCAGGGTAATCCTTACTCCTTTTCTGATAAATTTGTCAAACTTTAACAAGAACGATGCTAGTTCCGACAGACGTCTTTGAACTCACAGACACCCTTGACCCATTCAATTTATGAACTACCGGTACAAACAAGCACAAAACACGATTAAGAAGTTAGATACGTCAATTGCACACCATCGGTCACTCTTTTGTTGTTGCTATTGATAATATTTGAATTGTTTTTCAAAGCATTCCCGATTTTGTCAATAATTCACGAAAATTTCAAAATTTGACGCTAAAGATGTCATAAAAAGAACATGTTGGTTACTTATTCGGAAAGCTAATTTTTTTCTCTATCTATTAGTGCAAAAATCCAATATGGCGGCCATAAGAAAAACAAAAGTTGACTATAATAATTTGACATCTAAGAGGCCTGGAAAATTTCTGTCAACGTTGATCGACTCGGAGTGATCAAAAACATAAAACTATCAAGTTTGATTGAAATAGCTTGAATGGTTGAAAAGATGAAAAATAATTTCTGAAATCAAAATTTCCAGTTTTTTCGTGATTAATCGTAAACCAATCAAAATATTCAAAGTTTTTTTTCAGATTCTAAATCGCCACAAAAATGCGCAACTTTTTTCTAATTTAACCGACCTCGTATCTCTTACCGTTTCCAAGATACCAATGGTGAGCATCGAAATTTTCACCACCCTGTATATTTTGGACCGAAAAAAGATTTGAAATTCGCGCCGTTATTGCCCTAGGTCAATAATAACAACTGTCAACCTGCTGTCAAGTACTAAGGGTAAAAAGACTACTCAAAATAATAATAATAATAATTTATTTTTAATAAAATAATCATTCAATAACCTATCATACTTTAAAAAAAATATATTAATAATTTGTACAATAATATGGCAGATCATGTTGGTGACTGAAGAGCCCGTATTCAAGAAAGCCGAGGAAGGAGATGGTTTTCCACCGGAATATTTGTTTCCATTTTCTGCATGGGTATTCATATCCAAGGGGTCTGCTACAGCCACAAGACGAGGTGAAAGGTGGGAGTTACAAGGAGGGTTCGGACTACTTGGATCATGATGGAATGTAGCAGGCATCAAATCCGAATTTTTTGGTGTTCAGTGGCACTATTGACAGTTTATTTTGAGATTGGTCCTTGAAATACACCCAGGGGGACGTTCTCTGATGTTCTGGTTACTTTCTTTTGGATGCACCAATCTATAAAAATGCATCGTACGTTGTCAGATAGAAGTTTTTTGAATTATCGGGCAATAATTCAGAATGTACAATTTGCACCATCTCTCCTACAGTGAGAAGTGTAGGTACTTCTTCAACTCGTACTTCCACACATTTTGACTTTTTCAGACAAAAAACCGCAACAGCAGCCGAACGTAAAAAAATCACAATTGTTTTCTTACAAAATCTGTCATAATAAAACGAAAACTCTTATTTGGAGCAACACCATGGAAACAAGAGTCCAAACTATCTGATGTTTATTTTTTGAAAAGTTATCCTAAACTTTTTAGTTTAGTTTAGTTTTTAGTTTATTTTAGTTTTTCACTATTCAATTGATTTTTAGCTCTAGTAATGAAAAAAATAGTATAGTTATAAACCACGGTAGAGCAGACTAAGTATTATTGCTTCAGCCCTAAAATCCCTCGCCTTGCCTCAGCAATAATAGTCTACTTCTCTACCTTGGTATATAATTATACTAATTTTCCACTCCTACTGAATACTACGCACTTTAAATATGCGCCTTGATTGACTAAGGATTATCATCACTCCATCGGTTAGGCCCAGACCCGTGATCAAAAACTGCGAATCCACAGGCTAAAACCAATGACAAAATCAAGGCCAATGACAAGGAGTCCATGCGCCTACTTGATTTCGTTCCATGTATTTGTGTATTTTTGTTTTTCGAAGTGGTCAACTTTTATGTTATTGTGTATCGAATTGATTTTTTAAAGTGAATGTGATGAAAATTGACAGCCACGTTACCATAAATTACTACAGGAACGGCCAAACTAACATCCCTACACTCCCGCCAGAAGAAGTACTGAAAAGTTTTTAGATAATTCATGGATTGGCAAAAGCACAACCAAACTAATATTCATTTCCTGAGAACATACTTCCAGCCGGACTATAGAAGTGCATTGGATGCACGCATTAACAGGCCGTCAGCAGCATTCTCTCTTCCGAACGCCCTAGCAACCACCAGCCCTTGGTCTCCTCCGCGTCATCCCTCTCCTATGGTCATGACTCATGATTTTGTGGAACCTGATGCTGGTAGTCAAGGTGCGCATATCTACTACCTTCGTCAAAAAAACTGAAAACGATGAAAAACAGCACAGTTGTTCTTATTCATTGGATTTGATATTTTCAAGTCCAATAAGTACCTACCTATCAATAAACGCAGTTTCCGCGAAATCCTCGGCGAAAGCGGGATATTCACAATGCCCATACTGTGCACTCGTGATGCCAAGCCAGGCAAATAAAAAATTCGAGGTAGTTATGCACGCAACAGCTCCATCTGTAGGGAGAAAAATTCAAATGTAGGTATAGAAAATAGGATCTCACACAAAGGGTGATGGTAGGATTTGCCGGAATGCAGCATCGATATCGGGAAATAAGCTTTTGTGTAAAAATGCGATCTGCTGTCAACCAGCTCCGCTAACAAGGAAAAGCTGCGAGCATCAAAACTCATCAAAAAGAGCAGTAGGTAGCAGTAGCTAACGAACGCTTCCGAGTAAATCTATTTTTTGTCCCAATGATTCAGTATAGGTACGTCCCTACTTTCAGCGAAATAATTACAAGTAGGTTATAGCAGAGCTCCATATAAAGTGGTCAACAAAATAAGTGTCTATGTCGATATTTGTATAGTTTTTCAAAACTTGACAGCTTTGGAATCTTTCGCGCGATTTTGGATCTGTTTGAACTGGTGGATAGCCTCATTCTTTGGCTATCGGATCCAAGTTTTGCGGATATTGAGAAAGCCCAATAAAATTTCTACAGGGTGTCAAATAAAGCAATGCAAAAGTTTTAAAAGTTTCGCTAACCCCCATTTTGCCAAGAAATTTTTTTTGTGGATACCAACACCAAAAATATGAAGAATGATGTATTCTCTCGAAAAGGTTTTCGATTCATCCCCCTATTTCTGTTTAAAAAAAAGTTATGCCATTTTTTCCTCAATCTACACTTTTCGACAATTAACGTTACAACTGGCCATATTATCGAGGCAAATTTGACAACAATTGATACTTTCACTTGAAAAACTGTCCCATGAAAAACATTTTCTTTACTCACCCCTAAAATGATTATCTACGGTCAGTGCCTTAAGCCCCTGCGGACCGACTTAGAATGTAGCCTGCTGGAGCGGGCATCAGGATGGGATAGTACTGTGTCACAACAGATTTACCACATCAACCATATCAAACCCCCTTTGATATTGTTTGTTAGGGGTTGTTTTCAAAAAATTGGTAATTGATAACTTGAGAAGAAAAAGACCTAGAGACAAAATTTTTATTTCATGTTCAATCGCATACGGTGACACATTTTGCAACGTAGTGGGGGTGTCCTTCTTGGCAACCCTTACTTAAGGGACGGAAATGTTTTTGTAGGAGTGTGTGGTTTCATTTCTTATGGTTTCGTCTCTTCTGAATTCAATTTTGGTATTAAAAATTGTTTTTATTCAACATTATCTCCTATTCGGGTAAAACTCGTTCGATTGGTTTTTCATTTGTGTATGTGTCTTTTTAGCTGAAGAACTTATCGTTTTACTTATGTTACCTTAAAAACCAAACCTTTTTCTTCCGCTATTGTGAGCAGAGTAATTTGTAAAATGCCGCGTTTAAGTCCGGATGAATTAGCCATCGTGGCACGAATGCGAGAGAGGGGCGACACCATCGACAACATTGCGGCACTTTTTAGGACCCCCTCTAGGTCCATAAGTCGTGCAATTCGACGTCTGGCAGTTGGAGACATTAATTACCGTCGTGGAGGAAGAACTCGGAAAACAACCGCTGCGCAGGATCGCTTTGTTCGAAGGGCGATCCAGAGAAAACCGACCACTACTGCAAGTGCCATCAACAACGTGTTGAGGGCCACGACGGGGATCCAGCTGTCAAACCAAACTGTCAGACGAAGATTGCACGACTCTGGGCTAAGAGCGAGAAGAAGAGCCTCATGCCCTTTAATGAACCGACGTCATCGCGCCGTGCGTCTCCAATGGGCTAGGGACCACCAGAACTGGGGAATAGCTGAATGGGGTAGATGTTTGTTTACGGATGAAAGTAAGTTCAATTTGTTCCATTCGGATGGGCGTGTTTTGGTGTGGAGAAGAAGAAATGAAAGATTTTTGGAAGAGCACATGGAGGCGAGAGTGGCGTTTGGAGGTGGAGGAGTGACTGTTTGGGGTGGAATCACGATGACAGGAAAGAGTGAGTTGGTGGTGTTAAGAGGACAGAGCATGAATGGAGAGAGATATCGAGATTTGTGTATTAGGGATATTGTGGTCCCCTACGCGCAAAACTTCGGTGATGGATTCATTCTGGTTGACGACAACGCGAGACCACATCGTGCACGTATTGTCACCGAATTTTTGAGGGATCACAATATTGAGCGAATGGATTGGCCACCCTTGTCTCCTGATATGAATGTGATTGAGCATGTATGGAGTAGAATGAAGAGAAATATGAAAGAAAGGGAAGGACAAATTGAAAATTTTGATGACTTGGCGGATGCGATTCAGGTTGAATGGGATGCTATTCCTCAGGAGTTTTTGCGAAACCTGGTGGAGAGTATGCCTCGAAGGGTTGCGGCTCTCATTAGAGCTAGAGGAGGTCCCACCAAATACTGATGAAGATGAACTTATGTGAGTGATTCAAGGATATTTTCATATCCCACGTGTCTAACGGTGTTTCCTTTTTTAGTCGCAGCCGAAGAGTATTTTGCGGAGAGACCCGAAGGCAGTTCCTAGTTACACTTTTACTTGGTTTGAGGTGACTAGTGACGTGGCGCACTAACCGAGGAAGAACGAGTGCTTTACGTGTCCTCCGAGACACGAAGACAAGCGAGTTGGCTATTTTTGCGTGAGACTCTAGGCGCGGGCGTATCTCCAACTTGAAATCAAGTCCATAGTTCCGGCTACGCTTGCTCTATAGGTAAACCGCAGTGGAAGTCTGGTGTACACAATGGTGGCGGTCAATGGAAATCACATGGAAGTCAGTAGAAGTTACGTGGAAATCAGTGGAAGTCTTGTCTACAAAATTTTTGCTGTCTTTGACCGCGCCGAGTTTGAAAGCAACTGAAAGTTAAAACTGGGCTGTACCAATTTTTTTCGCTACTGATAGTATAACTCTATCGATTTTATGGAAACATTGTTTTCAATTGTGAACATTTTGTCACAATAAAGAAAAACTCCATCCGAAGTTATGAACTTGATTCTTTCTTTCAAATGGTAACATTTGTTCAAAATCAATTTTAATTGCCAAAATTGCATTCAGAACAGACGAAACCATAAGAAATGATACCAAACACTTAAACAAAAACATTTCCATCCCTTAAGTAAGGGTAGCTATGAATCACGCCCCCACTTTGTTGCAAAATGCGTCACCGTATGCGATTGAACGTCAAATAAGAAAGTAGCCTCTAGGTCTTCTCGTTCTCAAGTTATCAATTTTCAATTTTTTTAAAACAACCCTTAACAAACATTATCAGAGGGTTTCATATGGTTAATGTTGTAAATCTGATGTGATACAGTGCTATTCCATCTCCAGCTCCAGCAGGCTAGGGGTGAGTAAAGAAAATGTTTTTCATGGGACAGTTTTTCAAGTGAAAGTATCAATTGTTGTCAAATTTGCCTCGATAATATGGCCAGTTGTAACGTTAATTGTCGAAAAGTGTAGATTGAGGAAAAAATGGCATAATTTTTTTTTAAACAGAAATAGGGGGATGAATCGAAAACCTTTTCGAGAGAATACATCATTCTTCATATTTTTGGTGTTGGTATCCACAAAAAAAATTTCTTGGCAAAATGGGGGTTAGCGAAACTTTCAAAACTTTTGCATTGCTTTATTTGACACCCTGTAGAAATTTTATTGGGCTTTCTCAATATCCGCAAAACTTGGATCCGATAGCCAAAGAATGAGGCTATCCACCAGTTCAAACAGATCCAAAATCGCGCGAAAGATTCCAAAGCTGTCAAGTTTTGAAAAACTATACAAATATCGACATAGACACTTATTTTGTTGACCACTTTATATGCCGATCAGCTTTTAAATTCAGCACCAGAACGGTAATTTTTGCACGCCAAGTTGGCAATTCTGCGATATTTGGGGATGCTCAAATTTGTAATGTTGGATCAATATTTTCCCAGATGACCTTGAATTCGTATTGTCAATCGAGTACACCGCTGTTGCAAGATTGTATATGAACGCTCAAGACGTCTTGATTTTGATAGACTTTCTCCAGTTTAAATGGGCGACTGGTGAACAGTTTTTTTTGAATAAAATAGTGAATCATAATTAGAGAGCGGATTTATAATTTTTTACATGTTCTATTTGCTAAGTTGGATGCAACTGTCGACTTGCAGCTTGACGTTTCCATCTATAAGGAACCTAAATACCAAGTTTTATTTCGCATATAATTTATTATTTTGACTTTTTACCGCATACAAATTGATAGTCCATATAATCGCACATAGCCGCTTATTTAGTCCATATTTTTGCACATAATTGAATATTTGTCACTATTTTGGCCATTTTATCTATATGTGCGAAAAAATCACGATATTTTGATTTCAAGAAAAAAATAATTAAAAATTTTCGAAGAAATTTTTTTTTTTACCTCGATGGTCAAAGTTGGTTGGTTGGTTTTACATGTACATGTTGTATTTTTCACTATTCTAGCAGCTTATATCACACTTGTACTCGCATATATTGCTCTATTTGAAATTTTTACCGCATATTTTGATACTTTTTAAGCGCATATAAACTGCATATTTTGGACTTTTTTTACCGCATATAAATCCGCTCTCTAATCATAATATACCATCATATCATATACTAGGTTTAGAAAACTGTTCTAATGTATGGTCAGAAATGAAGGCCTAGTGTCTAAAACCTAGAACGGCTCGGCACTCTGTCACTTACCTGCCATTCTGACAAGATAACAGCCAAGGCAACACTGTAGCGGAATATGATGCAAGGAGACGCCAGAATTGGCATTTCATGTCAAAATTTTCTAACCTCATTGGACTTCGCCACAAAAAGCCCGTTTTCACGTGACTTGGTCTGTCAGCGCCGTTACACCCTAGGGAACATGGCCAACTGTGTTTTAATTTCTACTGAATTTAAAACGTGATCGGCATATTAAATAAATATCGAATGTTACATTACTGACATTTCCATGCCAGCTTGATTCCAACGAAATTCGAAACCTTATTTTCCCTACCACCACCTCTGAATTTCATGAAAGCAGCATTTCACAAAATTAACATTTACACCCGTCAAAACATGACCAAAATGAAGAGAGAGGTAATACCAATAAGTATATATGTACCTATACCTATTTGTTAAAGTGACCAGACGTTCCGATTTGATCGGAACTGTACCGTTTTCGGGAGACACTGCGTGCTTTCCACCTAGCCCCAAGTTCGGTACACCTGCCATTTACGCATGTGCGGGTGCCAAACGGTGCTTTCCATCTGCGTGTTCCTACTCGGTTCTGCGCCGTTCATTGGATCACCTAAAATTTTGTGCCACACCATGGAACATGTGCCGTCTCGTGAGTCTGTTAAGTGGCATTTTGTATCATCAAATGCAAGGGCCGTACAGTATTCAGCAGTTAGTGTCCGGACTACCTATCTTTTTCTCCAAATAGGTCGTTCTGGTCTTTTAACCCATATACCTCAGGAACCATCACTAGGAAAAAGATTCTGGAACATGTTATTTTTTTGGTATTCAATCCTTCACATATTCTCTAGATGGTTTTTCCATACTTGAAAAATAAAGCAAATGGCATGGTTTGGAAATGGTCGATTTTTTGAGGATTCTTCGGGACTTCAAGTATAGATTTCAAAGGTCGAGGAAAAGTACCATTTTGAAGTTGGCGACTTCTAGACAAACTTGTGATACCCAATATTGAATTGGCTTTCCAAAAATGTAAAACACATTGGAATCCGCACATTTTCTGTCTACGTTACAGCCCTTGAACTGACACTATGCAAATTGTTACGTAAAATCCGGAAATAAATTTTGAGTCATTTTCACTGAGTTTTGGAAGACGCTGTATCTCAGAGACTATTGACCACAAAGTAATGAGTTTGGTACCAATCTTCTGAGAATTTAACGGGCTACATTTGCTTCGCAGGTACTGGTGTTCTAAAGGTAATAGTTTACAATTTATTTAGAAAAAATCGAAAATTTTCAAGGATGGCGCTCTTTTATTGGTTCTAAAAAAAAATCCAAGCCTTGGAATTATCAGGAATTTCAGTATGTTGTTATACGTTGAATTCTGCATCGATTCACCAAATTTTGTCAACTTCCGAATTTATTTCCGGTTTGGCCAGATTTTTGCTTAATGGACCTATTTCTTTTTCACGCCCATTTTGCCTCCTATCTCCGCTCATTGGTGGGATTTGCCTCACATTCTCCCGTAGCAACTCTGTCAGTGTCAGTGACTTTCTACTTCTCATTACCCCTGACAACGATATGTTACAATTTGTCATCAGTTGTCAGTAGAGCAGAACCAAAATGTGGAGCAAAAGTCTTGCCACGATGCAAACCTACAGACTCGACTCGACAACGCTTCACTTGTTTATAGGTGTAAGCATCAAATGACGGGGAATCAGCGTGATAAGGGGTTGAAGTATATTGCGGAAGGATATTTTGAAGACGTACCTACTTGTGAATAACCTGAAGGTAGAAGTGAAGTGCTACAGGAGCCAGAAAAAGGAACAAGCTCCTCAAGAAAATGTTCGGAGCAGCATTTGTCTTCAGTGTCTTCTTTGTACCACTCAATCACTGATGAATAGAAATCTTCCGCTCTGAAGTGCCCCGTGAGACACCAGACACCCAGGATTGAAGAAAAATATTGGGGTTTTGTTGTGCAGTGGCAGTAATTGCCAAATAGGAAGGTGAGGTAGCATTCCCAGCACTTTGAACGGTGATTTGGACGCCCCCTTTTTGGCCTTGCAAGTACAACTTGTAAAATAGCTGAAGTTGTTTCGTTGGCCTTTAAATTCTTCCTGATGCCGGCATCGTGTCTTCCAGTGGCGGCCATCCATTTATTTCGCTTCTTTTCGTCGGCAGGAAAATCGTGGAATGCAACATTTGGGGGAAATGCTGTCTTGGGCTTTGAGTGGACAACTTTTCACACAAACACGACACATGTTACAGTCATAGTGACAATGACAATTCTAATTTATTGTGACAGTATCGCCTTCCTCGAATTTCGCGCCTAATAATTGAAGGCGTTTAATTGGCCAGGGGTGTGGCTTAAAATTATTCGTCCTTGTCTGAACGTCTATTCAAGGGACTAATAGGTTTGTTCGCGTCGCATGAACCTTCTGCACTTTTCTGCCCTAAGTGCACTTTACCGTTCGCGTCGCAGAAAAAGTACAGTTCGGTGGTGTTCGCGTCGCCGAAAAAGTTCTCAGTGCCAGAAAAAAGTGCTGCACCTTCTACACCCAGTCGGAGGGTGGTGCCAAAAGTGCAGAACCCAGAAAGTTTGCCATTTATGACATTTGGATGATTTAGCGCCTGATTTGACGTTAGCTTCTGTCTGTACGATGGACTTGTGGAAAGTTGCTCAAGAAGGAGACTTCGTATATTTTGGCGATCAAAGAAGAAAGATCCACCAAGAAGTGGAGAGACTTGTTCTACATAATTTTTACTTGCCTTCTTCATGGTGTTGAAATATAAAATTGAAAATGTCCGTTTCTCTGTCATCGTCCTCGTCGGAAGAAGCTATGTTGTGTGTAATCAGTCCAAACATCATCATAAGAGCGTTTCGGTTCTGCTTGGCGATTGCTTCGCTCTTGCCACAGCTCTTGGCTTTGCTCGACATTTTACAAATGAATTCTAAAGCTATCACTCAGAATTCGGAAAGTGTCAACACTGTCAACTATCAACTATCAAATCTGGTGCTACAAGATTTATTGCACTAAACCGTTCGCGTCGATTTGGTGTTTTAATCTGCACCAACTACACCTCGTACATGTACTTCAAGGTTCATATGAACTTTTGGGTGCCAAAGGTTCATGCGACGCGAACAAACCTATTATTGTTGATTTCATGTTTTCATTTTTATAAAAACATAGTTACCATTGACGGACAAACTTGACAAGACACTCCTGTCGATTTTTTTCATCCGTGTCAGTTTCTAAAATCATTGTATGGAGAAAAACGAGTGATTCAGACAATTCTGAAACTCCGCCGAAAATAAGCGAAGTCGCAAATGCAGCAACTTTGCATCTGCTTTCGGGGAAATTGTGTCAAATCTATTTTAAAAAAAATACGAACTTTTCGTCGAATGGGCCAGATTGAAGAAGGGTCATAAAACTGAAACTCTATCGATCGATTCACACGCTCCGGGACTGTCTCGAGTTGCAGAGGAGCCTTGACATCTTGAGTGAGTGATGCAATTGTGCCCAGGTCCCCCTGAACATTGAGAAGTGTAACACCATGAGCTACCACAGAGTGACGTCGCCTGTGATTTTTGACTAAGCCACAGAATAATCTAAGCATTGGTGGCAGGGTTTTGGGCAGGCCTGCGATTGTGAAGAACTTGGGAGTCACTTTCGATCCCAAACTCACATTTGTAAATCATATGGAGTCCGTTGTCACGTCATCGCTTGGGATGCTTGGGTTTGTTCTTCGAGGGTGCAGATTTATGACAAACATTATGACCTTCAGGACCCTATATTTCTCGTTTGTACGTACCCGCCTCGAATACGCCTCGATTGTGTGGGCTCCGGTGCAGGGGCGGCGACTTATAGGGTGCATCGGGGCACATGCACCCATGCAAAGTGATTAAACGGGTGCATTGCACCCATGCATGCAAGCTTCAGAGATCGAAATATACGTTCTTCAAGCCTAAATTTTTTACCACTTTGAAAATCACATGCTAATATGAGGAAGTGTCGATTTTCACAGTACGCCTTCTAACCTGGTTTATTCGTGCAATACGGAGAAAATGATTGTAAAAAATTGCGGCAAGTAGCGAGTTTTATTTTACTAACTATGTTTTATCAATAAAATCTATAATAAGTAATTACCTTGTCTTTGTTCAATTTCTAATGGTTTCATATCCGTAGAATTGTTGACCACGCCCCTTTTCTCGAAAAATTTTCGCCTGCGGCGCTCTTGCTCGCTATCTTCATTGCTTTCTCTGTATGTTTCATCTTTTGCACCCATGCAAAATTTCAAAACCCGCCGCCCCTGCTCCGGTGTACAATGTCCACATAACAGCACTTGAGAAGGTTTTTGAAAACATGCTCATTTATGTTGGCGGGTACCTACATATCCTGAGCGCGGCACACCGCAGCAACATCTCTTGCGGCGCTTTAACGTGCAGTCACTGCTTTGTAGACGTCATATGCACTCCGTCTTGTTTCCTTCGGTGTGGTCGGCGGTGACATCGACTGTCCTGAGTTGCTCAGGCGTATTGGTCTTCGTGTGCCCAGGCCGTCTTCGCGCGCCTCTCAACTCTTTCACCTGCCTTTTGCGAAAACGAATGTCCTGGCGTCTTCACTTGTCCGTCAGATGATCCGAAATTATTCTTGCATCGAGAAGGAATGCGATATTCTCAGCTATAATGCTCAACTCATCAGAGCCGTTTTCTCGAAAATGGATAGTATCGAGCACTAGATTGACTTTGTGTTTCCCCCTCTTTCTTCTCTCACCTCAGAAATGGGTCTCGACCTGTGAGGTGAAGTAACCAAATATTATCAACATTAATAATAAGATTGATAATAATAAGAATAATAATAATAATGATAATAACTCCAACTTGTACGAATTGTACGTTGCTTTCCCACCCGAAGGTACGTCTCAGAATGAAGTTCCCCGTCCGTTCTTTGCTACTCGTCGAGAAAGTTTTGGGGTGACACAAACGGTTTTTTTTCATTTTTGGACTTCCGCTTAGTTCGGTACGAACAACTGTTGCACTGGAATCAGTCGATTTCATGGTTTTTGACAGATAACGGCTCCCTCGTTTTCTTCTCAGTGTGGCGCCATCATTGGTCATCATTCCATTTTTCAACGTCTAACAGTATAAATTTCATGTATGATAACAATGATTGATTATAATACACTGGATGGTGCATGCTTCTTTAGCTCCGTATCTGCATACGAGCGGCAGGGGAGGAGAACGGAGCTAAGAAGTTAGGTGGTTGTCTATGGTGCGTTCGGTGATTTCTCCTTGCAATAGGTGGCGCCAAATGCCCGATAGTATAGAAGAGCCAAAGTTTTAGGGAGTCGGGTAGATAACGATAGGTGTGCTCGGTAATTCCAACGAGTGGATTTCCTCTACACAATTTACGCGACTTGACTGATTTTGATTTGCCGGAATATATTTTCGTTACATAAGTTGTTACGGTTAGGTACCCAGCTACCTACCCGTTCGGCGTTCATGTTACGCTTTTGTTCAACGCATGCATACAAATAAATTTTGCTATATAGCTACTTATTTATTCATTACTACTATATTTCTAGCGTACTGTAAACGTTCGAATTTTCGCGAATTTTGCATAGCCATCCATCACTTATACCTACGCATAATTATTAAATGCCTCGCACGTAGGTACGAATTCACCTCCACATAGTTTTTTATTTCGAGCACAAGAACAAACAAATAAAATATCAGAGCTGACAAACGACACAGATGAGAATATGCCAAATTTTGAGAATGGTCGGTTGGATTTTTCTTTTAAAGATTTTCATCCACCTATTTGATTCCCGGCTTCCCAAATCTCCCGACTGGATTGAGCTAAACCTAATCTTACAATTACCTCGACATCGACAATACTATTAAACCAGATTTAAACTTTGTCCATTTTGTGAGAAAAAGAGACCAACAGAGTTTTTCAAATTCGCCCATGCATATGCATGATATGCTACCGAATTTTGAAACGATCGAAGGCTGGTAGGTATGTTTTCGAGCAATGAATTGCCGCTGCACATGAGGCGCAAGCAGGTAGGTATTTACCCAATATTTGTTAAACTATCTGAAAAATGAAATTCAAAGCACTTGTGAATGTAAAAGTGTTCCACAAAAAGGTAAGTATGTCTAGATTATCTAGCAGGCATGGGTACCTTCTGTTCTCTCATATATGTTCCCGCCGCGCCGTCAGTAATCTCCCCAAAATCTAAAGGGGGTCGGTGAAATCTGAATCCTATACGCCCCGTTATGCATGGACTGTTTATTTTGTGTAGGTAGTCGAAAACAAAAACTGACCACGATTGGAAATGAAAAAGAGTCAAAGTGGTTTTTTAAGGTGGTAATCTTTCAGAAAACGTGTTTGGGTCCAAAACCTCCAGAATAGACTCACTATTTGCGAATAATTTTGAACATTTCCAACTTCTTAACCCTGTACGGGCATAAGAAGCCGACTATTATATATACTGGTGTTAGCTTTTCGAAAGTTCTTTTCTATCAATTCCAAGAAAATCGTCCAGATTTTGTCCTCAGTTGAACGGCCCACAAAAAGCAACGACATTGGTCGCATTTTTTTTGTCAAATTTGACCAACAAACCGCTTCGTCTTTCAACCAAGCCGATCTGATTTTTTCGGGCAAATTGACCACGATTGGAAATGAAAAAAAGTCAAAGTTGTTTTCTTGAGGTGGTAATCTTCCAGAACACGTGTTTGAGTCCGAAACCTTCAGAATAGACTCACTATTTGCGAGTAATTTTGAAAATTTCCAACTTCTTAACCCTGTACGGGCATAAGAAGCCGAATATTATATATACTGGTGTTAGCTTTTCGAAAGTTCTTTTCTATCAATTCCAAGAAAATCGTCCAGATTTTGTCTTCAGTTGAACAGCCCACAAAAAGCAACGACATTGGTCGCATTTTTTCCGTCAAATTTGACCAACAAACCGCTTCGTCTTTCAACCAAGCCGATCTGATTTTTTCGGGCAAATTGACCACGATTGGAAATGAAAAAAAGTCAAAGTTGTTTTTTGAGGTGGTAATCTTTCAGAAGACGTGTTTGGGTCCAAAACCTCCAGAACAGACTCACTATCTGCAACTAATTATTACCATTTCCAAATTCTTAACCCTGTACGGGCTTAAGAAGATGACTATTATAAACTGGTGTTAGCATTTTCGAAAGTTCTTTTCTATCAATTCCAAGAAAATCGTCCAGATTTTGTTGTCAGTTGAACGGCCCACAAAAAGCAACGACATTGGTCGCATTTTTTCCGTCAAATTTGACCAACAAACCGCTTCGTCTTTCAACCAAGCCGATCTGATTTTTTCGGGCAAATTGACCACGATTGGAAATGAAAAAAAGTCAAAGTTGTTTTTTTGAGGTGGTAATCTTTCAGAATACGTGTTTGGGTCCGAAACCTCCAGAATAGACTCACTATTTGCGAATAATTTTGAACATTTCCAACTTTTTAACCCTGTACGGGCTTAAGAAGCCGACTATTATATAAACTGGTGTTAGCTTTTCGAAAGTTCTTTTCTATCAATTCCAAGAAAATCGTCCAGATTTTGTCGTCAGTTGAAAGGCCCACAAAAAGCAACGACATTGGTCGCATTTTTTCCGTCAAATTTGACCAACAAACCGCTTCGTCTTTCAACCAAGCCGAACTGACTTTTTCAGGCAAATTGACCACGTTTGGAAATGAAAAAAAGTCAAAGTTGTTTTTTTGAGGTGGTAATCTTTCAGAAGACGTGTTTGGGTCCAAAACATCCAGAATAGACTCACTATTTGCGAATAATTTTGAACATTTCCAACTTCTTAACCCTGTACGGGCATAAGAAGCCGACTATTATTCAAACTGGTGTTAGCTTTTTGAAAGTTCGTTTCTATCAATTCCAAGAAAATCGTCCAGATTTTGTCGTCAGTTGAACGGCCCACAAAAAGCAACGACATTGGTCGCATTTTTTCCGTCAAATTTGACCGACAAACCGCTTCGACTTTCAGTCAAGCCGAACTATCTGTTTCTGGCAAATTGACCACGTTTCGAAATGAAAAAAAGTCATAGTTGTTTTTTTGTGGTGGTAATCTTCCAGAAGACGGGTTTGGGTCCAAAACCTTCAGAATAGAGTCACTATTTGCAAGTAATTTTCAAAATTTCCAACTTCTTAACCCCTGAAGAAGCCGAATTAAACTGGTGTTAGCTTTTCGAAAGTTTCTTTCTATCCAATCCAAGAAAATCGTTTAGAATTCGTCGTCAGTTGTACTGCCCACGAAACGCAAACACATTGGTCACATTTATTTCCGTCAACTTTGACCAACAAACCGCTTCGTCTTTCAACCAAGCCGAACTGATTTTTTCGGGCAAATTGACCACGATTGGAAATGAAAAAAGTCAAAGTTGTTTTTTTGAGGTGGTAATCTTCCAGAAGACGTGTTTGAGTCCGAAACCTTCAGAATAGACTCACTATTTGCGAGAAATTTTGAAAATTTCCAACTTCTTAACCCTGTACGGACTCAAGAAGCCGACATTTCCATAAACTGGTGTTAGCTTTTCGAGAGTTCTTTTCTATCCAATCCATGAAAATCGTCCAGATTTTGTCGTCAGTTGAACGGCCCACAAAAAGCAACGACATTGGTCGCATTTTTTCCGTCAAATTTGACCAACAAACCGCTTCGTCTTTCAACCAAGCCGATCTGATTTTTTCGGGCAAATTGACCGCGATTGGAAATGAAAAAAAGTCAAAGTTGTTTTTTTGAGGTGGTAATCTTCCAGAACACGTGTTTGAGTCCGAAACCTTCAGAATGGACTCACTATTTGCGAGTAATTTTTAAATATTCCAACTTCTTAACCCTGTACGGGCTTAAGAAGCCGACTATTATAAACTGGTGTTAGCTTTTCGAAAGTTCTTTTCTATCCAATCCATGAAAATCGTCCAGATTTTGCCATCAGTTGAACTGCCCACGAAACGCAACGACAATGGTCGCTTTTTTTTTCGTCAACTTGGACCAACAAACCGCTTCGTCTTTCAACCAAGCCGAACTGACTTTTTCGGGCAAATTGACCACGTTTGGAAATGAAAAAAGTCAAAGTTGTTTTTTTGAGGGGGTAATCTTTCAGAATACGAGTTTGAGTCCGAAACCTTCAGAATAGACTCACTATTTGCGAGTAATTTTTAAAGTTTCCAACTTCTTAACCCTGTACGGGCTTAAGAAGCCGACTATTATATACTGGTGTTAGCTTTTCGAAAGTTCTTTTCTATCAATTCCAAGAAAATCGTCCAGATTTTGTCTTCAGTTGAACGGCCCACAAAAAGCAACGACATTGGTCGCATTTTTTCCGTCAAATTTGACCAACAAACCGCTTCGTCTTTCAACCAAGCCGATCTGTTTTTTTCGGGCAAATTGACCACGATTGGAAATGAAAAAAAGTCAAAGTTGTTTTTTTGAGGTGGTAATCTTCTAGAACACGTCTTTGAGTCCGAAACCTTCAGAATAGACTCACTATTTGCAAATAAATCTTAACATTTCCAAATTCTTAACCCTTTACGGGCTTAAGAAGCCGACTATTATATAAACTGGTGTTAGCTTTTCGACAGTTCTTTTCTATCCAATCCAAGAAAATCGTCCAGATTTTGTCGTCAGTTGAACTGCCCACGAAACGCAACGACATTGGTCGCTTTTTTTTTCGTCAACTTGGACCAACAAACCGCTTCGTCTTTCAACCAAGCCGAACTGACTTTTTCAGGCAAATTGACCACGTTTGGAAATGAAAAAAAGCCAAAGTTGTTTTTTTGAGGTGGTAATCTTCTAGAACACGTCTTTGAGTCCGAAACCTTCAGAATAGACTCACTATTTGCGAATAATTATTAACATTTCCAAATTCTTAACCCTTTACGGGCTTAAGAAGCCGACTATTATATAAACTGGTGTTAGCTTTTCGGAAGTTCTTTTCTATCCAATCCAAGAAAATCGTCCAGATTTTGTCGTCAGTTGTACTGCCCACGAAACGCAACGACATTGGTCGCTTTTTTTTTCGTCAACTTGGACCAACAAACCGCTCCGTCTTTCAACCAAGCCGAACTGACTTTTTCAGGCAAATTGACCACGTTTGGAAATGAAAAAAAGTCAAAGTTGTTTTTTTGAGGTGGTAATCTTTCAGAAGACGTGTTTGGGTCCAAAACCTCCAGAATAGGCTCACTATTTGCGAATAATTTTGAACATTTCCAACTTCTTAACCCTGTACGGGCATAAGAAGCCGACTATTATTTAAACTGGTGTTAGCTTTTCGAAAGTTCGTTTCTATCAATTCCAAGAAAATCGTCCAGATTTTGTCGTCAGTTGAATGGCCCACAAAAAGCAACGACATTGGTCGCATTTTTTCCGTCAAATTTGACCAACAATCCGCTTCGTCTTTCAACCAAGCCGATCTGATTTTTTCGGGCAAATTGACCACGATTGGAAATGAAAAAAAGTCAAAGTTGTTTTTTTGAGGTGGTAATCTTTCAGAAGACGTGTTTGGGTCCAAAACCTCCAGAATAGACTCACTATTTGCAAATAATTACTAACATTTCCAAATTCTTAACCCTTTACGGGCTTAAGAAGCCGACTATTATATAAACTGGTGTTAGCTTTTCGAAAGTTCTTTTCTATCCAATCCATGAAAATCGTCCAGATTTTGTCGTCAGTTGATCTGCCCACGAAACGCAACGACATTGGTCGCTTTTTTTTTCGTCAACTTGGACCAACAAACCGCTTCGTCTTTCAACCAAGCCGAACTGACTTTTTCGGGCAAATTGACCACGTTTGGAAATGAAAAAAAGTCAAAGTTGTTTTTTTGAGGTGGTAATCTTTCAGAATACGAGTTTGAGTTCGAAACCTTCAGAATAGACTCACTATTTGCGAGTAATTTTCAAAATTTCCAACTTTTCAACCCTGTACGGGCTTAAGAAGCCGACTATTATATACTGGTGTTAGCTTTTCGAAAGTTCTTTTCTATCAATTCCAAGAAAATCGTCCAGATTTTGTCTTCAGTTGAACGGCCCACAAAAAGCAACGACATTGGTCGCATTTTTTCCGTCAAATTTGACCAACAAACCGCTTCGTCTTTCAACCAAGCCGATCTGTTTTTTTCGGGCAAATTGACCACGATTGGAAATGAAAAAAGTCAAAGTTGTTTTTTTGAGGTGGTAATCTTCTAGAACACGTCTTTGAGTCCGAAACCTTCAGAATAGACTCACTATTTGCGAGTAATTTTCAAAATTTCCAACTTCTTAACCCTGTACGGGCTTAAGAAGCCGACTATTATATACTGGTGTTAGCTTTTCGAAAGTTCTTTTCTATCCAATCCAAGAAAATCGTCCAGATTTTGTCGTCAGTTGAACTGCCCACGAAACGCAACGACATTGGTCGCTTTTTTTTTCGTCAACTTGGGCCGACAAACCGCTTCGTCTTTCAATCAAGCCAAACTGACTTTTTCGGGCAAATTGACCACATTTGGAAATGAAAAAAAGTCAAAGTTGTTTTTTTGAGGTGGTAATCTTCCAGAAGACGTGTTTGGGTCCAAAACCTCCAGAATAGACTCACTATTTGGTGATAATTTTCAAAATTTCCAACTTCTCTATCCCGTACGGGCTTAAGAAGACGACTGTTCCACAAACTGGTGTCAGATTTTCGGGAGGTCTGTCCTATCTAATCCAAGAAAATCGTTCAGTTTTGTCGTCAGTTGAACTGCCCACGAAACGCAACGACATTGGTCGCTTTTTTTTTCGTCAACTTGGACCAACAAACCGCTTCGTCTTTCAACCAAGCCGATCTGATTTTTTCGGGCAAATTGACCACGATTGGAAATGAAAAAAAGTCAAAGTTGTTTTTTTGAGGTGGTAATCTTTCAGAATACGTGTTTGAGTCCGAAACCTTCAGATTAGACTCACTATTTGCGAGTAATTTTTAAAATTTCCAACTTCTTAACCCTGTACGGGCTTAAGAAGCCGACTATTATAAACTGGTGTTAGCTTTTCGGAAGTTCTTTTCTATCCAATCCATGAAAATCGTCCAGATTTTGTCGTCAGTTGAACTGCCCACGAAACGCAACGACATTGGTCGCTTTTTTTTTCGTCAACTTGGACCAACAAACCGCTTCGTCTTTCAACCAAGCCGAACTGACTTTTTCGGGCAAATTGACCACGTTTGGAAATGAAAAAAAGTCAAAGTTGTTTTTTTGAGGTGGTAATCTTTCAGAATACGTGTTTGGGTCCAAAACCTCCAGAATAGACTCACTATTTGCGAATAATTTTGAACATTTCCAACTTCTTAACCCTGTACGGGCATAAGAAGCCGACTATTATATATACTGGTGTTAGCTTTTCGAAAGTTCTTTTCTATCAATTCCAAGAAAATCGTCCAGATTTTGTCGTCAGTTGAACGGCCCACAAAAAGCAACGACATTGGTCGCATTTTTTTCGTCAAATTTGACCAACAAACCGCTTCGTCTTTCAACCAAGCCGATCTGATTTTTTCGGGCAAATTGACCACGATTGGAAATGAAAAGAAGTCAAAGTTGTTTTTTTGAGGTGGTAATCTTTCAGAATACGTGTTTGGGTCCGAAACCTCCAGAATAGACTCACTATTTGCGAATAATTTTGAACATTTCCAACTTTTTAACCCTCTACGGGCTTAAGAAGCCGACTATTATATAAACTGACGTTAGCTTTTCGAAAGTTCTTTTCTATCCAATCCAAGAAAATCGTGTACGGGCTTAAGAAATGACCTTTCTACAAACTGGTGTCAGTTTTCGGGACTTCTGGCCTATCCAATCCAAGAAAATTGTTCAGTTTTTGTCGTCAGTTGAACTGCCTACGAAACACATCGACATTGGTCGCTTTTTTTTTTCGTCAACTTTGACCAACAAACCGCTTCGTCTTTCAACCAAACCGAACTGACTTTTTCGGTCAATTTGACCTCGATTGGAAATGAAAAAAAGACGAAAGAAAGAGAAAGTTGTTTTTTTGATGTGGTTATCCTCCAAAAGACGTGTTTGGGTCCGAAACCTTCAGAATAGACTCACTATTTGCGAATAATTTTCAAAATTTCCAAAATTTCCAATTTTTTGGTGTTTGGTTTTTGGGCCAATTGATCACGATTGGAAATGAAAAAAAGTCGAAGTTGTTTTTTTCAGGTGATTATCTTCCAGAAGACGTGTTTGGGTCCGAAACCCTCAGAATAGACTCACTATTTGCGAATAATTTTCAAAATTTCCAACTTCTCAATCCCGTAGGTACGGACTTAAGAAGACGACTTGTCCACAGACTGGTGTCAGATTTTCGGGAGTTCTTTCCTATCCAATCCAAGAAAATCGTTCAGATTTTGTCGTCAGTTGAACTGCCCACGAAAAACATCGACATTGGTCGCATTTTTTTTTTCGTCAACTTTCACCAACAAACCGCTTCGTCTTTCAACCAAGTCGAACTGACTTTTTCGGGCAAATTGGTCACGATTGGAAATGAAAGAAGTCAAAGTTGTTTTTTAGGTGGTAATATTTCAGAAGACGTGTTTGGGTTCGAAGCCTTCAGAATAGACTCACTATTTGCGAGTAATTTTCAAAATTTTCAATTTCTTGCTGACCGTTTAACCGGTTTGACCAGATATTGACTTGTTAACCATAACTGGTTTTGTAACTAGTCAAAAATTTCGTAAACGATTAACTGGTTAGTTGAATCTTTTCTGACTGCACTACTCTTACTACTTAGCCCTGGGTTGCATCAAACCTCAATTAAATTTAGTTCGCTACTAAATTTTAATTGAGGCTTGTGAGGCTTGTCATTGGCCAATTTGCATATTCATGAATGAAAATGGGAGGAGCTTCATGCGTTGTTAATTATGAACTAAATCTAATTGAGGGTGATTGATTAATTGAGACCAAGGGTCAGTCTCTTAAGTAAGTTTAAGCACGATTTCATTTGGATTTGTCATTACTCCAATTCAAGGTAGATACCCTGGTGATGAAATATACGAATTAAATTTCAAACCTCTCTTTCTGCCCTCCCTCAACTCAAAATACTGAAACGGCTAGGCTGTAAGTGTAAATGTGTAAATGTGGCACGGGCCAGTACGGGCCTAAATGATTATGTTCTTAGGATCGTGTGGGATCTAGAGAGACCTGGATCTGGTTACCCAGAGAGTGACGAAAGCCAAGTCATTGAGCGAGAGGGTATAGAGAGAGAGAAAGCTAGAGCACTAGGGTATTTGCACGTCAGGGTGTGGTGCCATTGCTTGTTACTAAACCACCCTGCGTCACAGTCAAAATGCATGACATGAGCTGTCAATATTTTTGTTTAGGTTAAGTCGACTGTTTTATCTTTCAACACAGATTTTTTCACTAAATTTAACAGAAACTCTTAAAAACTGTTCGAGTCATGTATATTGTGTTCCATACATAGCAGATGCTTTCGATCACCGTATTTCAAGTACTGCTGGCATTTCGTCGAACGTAGGTTTCATCATCCAACTCATTCCGTCGAACGCAAATTCCGTTGATCGTTGAATGCAGTAACCGTCGACGTGGTGACCCCATCGTGAAGATAGATTTGTAATTGTCGTAAGCGCAGTAGGTATATTATGTATTCCAGTAGGTACTGGCCCCGAACAGCTGGAAAACCCAAAAAGTACAATTATAGAAGTCCATCAATTTTGCAAGATTCTATACCTGATGGTTTCTTCGGCAAGGAAAACATCACATCCTCCCGACTCTTGTACTGCTCCACGGTGCACCTTTTTCGTTTTGGCATTTTTAGCCCGGATTTCGGCGATTTCGGCATGCAAAATAATGACAATTCAAATTTGTAAACAAATCGGGGAAATGACAAATGTCAATAGCAACCACGCCCACCGCAGCTAACTCTGTTTTAAATTTTGACGAGGCCAGGAAATGCCGAGATAAAAGTTGTTTTTTTTGAGGTGGTAATCTTCCAGAACACGTGTTTGAGTCCGAAACCTTCAGAATAGACTCACTATTTGCGAGTAATTTTTAAAATTTCCAACTTCTTAACCCTGTACGGGCTTAAGAAGCCGACTATTATAAACTGGTGTTAGCTTTTCGAAAGTTCTTTTCTATCCAATCCATGAAAATCGTCCAGATTTTGTCGTCAGTTGAACTGCCCACGAAACGCAACGACATTGGTCGCTTTTTTTTTCGTCAACTTGGACCAACAAACCGCTTCGTCTTTCAACCAAGCCAAACTGACTTTTTCGGGCAAATTGACCACATTTGGAAATGAAAAAAAGTCAAACTTGTTTTTTTGAGGTGGTAATCTTTCAGAATACGTGTTTGGGTCCAAAACCTCCAGAATAGACTCACTATTTGCGAATAATTTTGAACATTTCCAACTTCTTAACCCTGTACGGGCATAAGAAGCCGACTATTATATATACTGGTGTTAGCTTTTCGAAAGTTCTTTTCTATCAATTCCAAGAAAATCGTCCAGATTTTGTCGTCAGTTGAAAGGCCCACAAAAAGCAACGACATTGGTCGCATTTTTTCCGTCAAATTAGACCAACAAACCGCTTCGTCTTTCAACCAAGCCGATCTGATTTTTTCGGGCAAATTGACCACGATTGGAAATGAAAAAAAGTCAAAGTTGTTTTTTTGAGGTGGTAATCTTTCAGAATACGTGTTTGAGTCCGAAACCTTCAGATTAGACTCACTATTTGCGAGTAATTTTTAAAATTTCCAACTTCTTAACCCTGTACGGGCTTAAGAAGCCGACTATTATAAACTGGTGTTAGCTTTTCGAAAGTTCTTTCCTATCCAATCCATGAAAATCGTCCAGATTTTGTCGTCAGTTGAACTGCCCACGAAACGCAACGACATTGGTCGCTTTTTTTTTCGTCAACTTGGACCAACAAACCGCTTCGTCTTTCAACCAAGCCAAACTGACTTTTTCGGGCAAATTGACCACATTTGGGAATGAAAAAAAGTCAAACTTGTTTTTTTGAGGTGGTAATCTTTCAGAATACGTGTTTGGGTCCGAAACCTCCAGAATAGACTCACTATTTGCGAATAATTTTGAACATTTCCAACTTTTTAACCCTCTACGGGCTTAAGAAGCCGACTATTATATAAACTGGTGTTAGCTTTTCGAAAGTTCTTTTCTATCCAATCCAAGAAAATCGTGTACGGGCTTAAGAAATGACCTTTCTACAAACTGGTGTCCGTTTTCGGGACTTCTGGCCTATCCAATCCAAGAAAATTGTTCAGTTTTTGTCGTCAGTTGAACTGCCTACGAAACACATCGACATTGGTCGCTTTTTTTTTTCGTCAACTTTGACCAACAAACCGCTTCGTCTTTCAACCAAACCGAACTGACTTTTTCGGTCAATTTGACCTCGATTGGGAATGAAAAAAGACGAAAGAAAGAGAAAGTTGTTTTTTTGAGGTGGTTATCCTCCAAAAGACGTGTTTGGGTCCGAAACCTTCAGAATAGACTCACTATTTGCGAATAATTTTCAAAATTTCCAAAATTTCTAATTTTTTGGTGTTTGGTTTTTGGGCCAATTGATCACGATTGGAAATGAAAAAAAGTCGAAGTTGTTTTTTTCAGGTGATTATCTTCCAGAAGACGTGTTTGGGTCCGAAACCTTCAGAATAGACTCACTATTTGCGAATAATTTTCAAAATTTCCAACTTCTCAATCCCGTAGGTACGGACTTGAGAAGACGACTTGTCCACAGACTGGTGTCAGATTTTCGGGAGTTCTTTCCTATCCAATCCAAGAAAATCGTTCAGATTTTGTCGTCAGTTGAACTGCCCACGAAAAACATCGACATTGGTCGCATTTTTTTTTTCGTCAACTTTCACCAACAAACCGCTTCGTCTTTCAACCAAGTCGAACTGACTTTTTCGGGCAAATTGGTCACGATTGGAAATGAAAAAAGTCAAAGTTGTTTTTTAGGTGGTAATATTTCAGAAGACGTGTTTGGGTTCGAAGCCTTCAGAATAGACTCACTATTTGCGAGTAATTTTCAAAATTTTCAATTTCTTGCTGACCGTTTAACCGGTTTGACCAGATATTGACTGGTTAACCATAACTGGTTTTGTAACTAGTCAAAAATTTCGTAAACGATTAACTGGTTAGTTGAATTTTTTCTGACTGCACTACTCTTACTACTTAGCCCTGGGTTGCATCAAACCTCAATTAAATTTAGTTCGCTACTAAATTTTAATTGAGGCTTGTGAGGCTTGTCATTGGCCAATTTGCATATTCATGAATGAAAATGGGAGGAGCTTCATGCGTTGTTAATTATGAACTAAATCTAATTGAGGGTGATTGATTAATTGAGACCAAGGGTCAGTCTCTTAAGTAAGTTTAAGCACGATTTCATTTGGATTTGTCATTACTCCAATTCAAGGTAGATACCCTGGTGATGAAATATACGAATTAAATTTCAATCCTCCCTTTCTTCCCTCCCTCAACTCAAAATACTGAAACGGCTAGGCTGTAAGTGTAAATGTGTAAATGTGGCACGGGCCAGTACGGGCCTAAATGATTATGTTCTTAGGATCGTGTGGGATCATTCTTTTAGCGCCATCTATCAGAACACTCCTTAACTTTTAGCCAAGTTACCAGATTAATAATAATGATAATAATTTCTCATAGGCCAGTACAGTATGCGGGGCTAAGGTGCCTCTTAACATTGACTTACGACGGTGTATGTACGGGGTGACTCGGGTCTAAAGAAGCATAATTACACTGAAATACAGGGCTAAAGAAGACTTTATAATCGTAAAATACAATATTTTGACTGATAGGTATATCAGAACATGTAAAAAATCATATTCTATTCCATACCATTCTACTCATACCATAGCTCTCAGTGAAGTTTTTGAAGGCAGCACTGATCACTGATTGATGGTGTTTTACCTTGGTCACGGCAGACAAACTGCGTTCTGCAACTACATCTGCATTCTGGAAGGTGATGACGTCGTCCTCTTCACTGATGCTGATCGCAGATGTACGAATTTTTGTCCTGCTGAGATTCTTCGGGCGTTCGCGCGTGATACTTTTCTGTATACTTATTCAAGTAAGTGATGGTTTGGCAGTACGACTGAATGATGGCATCTGATACCGATCAAATAATTTCTTAGCTTCGCTGCCAGCCACGTTATCATCATCAACTTCAACTTGTAGGAATGGTACGTTGTTTTCCCACCCGAAGGGACGTCTCACAATGAAATTCCCCCATCCGTTCTTTCATCGAAGAAGTTTTGGGGTGACACGGCCATTTTTTTTTAATTTTGGACTTCCGCTTAATTCGGTACGAACAACTGTTGCACTGAAATCAGTTGATTTTATCGTCTTTGATGAATGACGGTTTCTCTGTTGCCGTTCACATCGGTATCGCCTTGTGTCCTAGTCATGATAAAATGTCTCAACTATCTTGACCACAAGCGCATAGCTATTTGCTGTTTGAGTTATTCCCCAAAAACCATTTTCACATTTTGGCATCTTGCTACTCTATCATGGAAACAGACTTGGATACTTTCACCCCTTGCTCTACACTCAAGAAGGCATTTTGTCGCTAACTCTCTGGTTGACTATGGGCAAATATGAACGATTCGGAAAACTGCTGTTTGAACTCTTGGAACGTATTTATTCTCCGGGGTCTACTCTACCCTGATACTACTAAGTGGCTCCTCCTTCTCTCAAGTGGCTCGTGGCCGTCTCCAAGAAAAAAATCTCATAATTCATCATCTGGATCCTTTTCAACATAACCAAGTTCCGCTGCAGTAATGCTTCTAGCACCTCCGAATCCACTCGTGATTCGTACGTGTATTGTACATCATCATCTTGTCGAACTTGTTGGACTTTGCTCGATAAGTTGTTGTTACCTTTTAGACTCTCCGGATGGAAATTTTGAGAATCTTTTATTCTACCCGGGGTAGAAAACGGGGCCAGAGAGACCTCTGGGGTACATCACCGCTACAGTATCGACTAGCTCAGTTCGGAAACATTTCCGAGTGTGTCAGCGTTCACGAATCACAAAGGGGGCGCAGTGGCACGGCAAATTAAAAACCCTGATTTAGCAGTGACAAACATTTAATTATGAAATTACTCTGAATAAGTTTACAAAGGAGTACTAAACAACTAATCAAGAATTCGACGACTTATAGGCGATGAATATAATGTTTCTAAAATGAACTTGCCCGGCGAATCGTGCGACGTCATCAGCCCAGCAATCCCAGCCTCCAGATTCACTGCTTCTCTGCCATGCTCCTCCAGGTTCGCAGTGAGTCGGCCCCTCTTGTCATGCCGTCCACCGGTGACAGGCCCGCACAGCTGTCGGGTATGTTTTGGGGAGAATTCTCCCTGGACGCCACCTTCCATGTCGCTGCTCCGGTGAGACGGTTGATTTGCCGTGAAAGGTCGGCTGCGGCATGACTTTGGGGCGTTCCCACTGGACCTGGAACATGACAGAGAAACAGTAATCGGTCACAAAAAAAAGCATAAATTGCACGATGACAAGGCCAATACACAGGCAACTAAGAAAAATAAATCAGTTACATACAAGTCGCAATAACAGGTGGTATTGACTCGTCGGACAGATAACCTCCAACATTTTGGCTTAATTAAACAAAATCGTGGAACCTGACATCACCGCCTGTCAAATGGCCGACACGGCTGCCAACCTGACAGACGGCAAAGTCCATCGACAGCAGACGAATTCCCAGTCGCACAACAAACAAAAGTGAACGGGGTTTTTCGCGCTCGGCGCACGACCGCACAATCAATTGCCAAACTGACACCGTGCGAGCGAGACGGATAAACTTTCAATAATACAGGCAGGCATGGTACGCAGGTAGAGAAAAGAATCAAACATGAGAAAGACAAGCTTTTCGAAATGAACTTAACTTTTCCTGTACTCGAAGTCCGGCGGGTGAGTTAGATTCCGCGGGACCCCACGAGCGAAGCTGGTAGAGTGCATTCGGTCGCCGACGGCACGGGAGCACAGAAACATGCAGACGATAGCCCCCTTGGTCGTTGGACGACAGCAGCACAAGTAGAGGTGGACGTTGGCGCTCTTCTGCGCGGGCGAGAGCGCAGATTGAGGGTTGGGCCCCCATGGGCATCCAAGGACAGCAGAAAACAGTTGTAGGGTGGACGTTAGCGCTCTTCTGCGCTTCCAAGGCCGCAGAAATATGGACGGAAGCGCTCTTCTGCGCGGGCGAGAGTGTAGATTGAGGGTTGGGCCCCCATGGGCATCCAAGGACAGCAGAAAACAGTTGTAGGGTGGACGTTAGCGCTCTTCCCTACCTTGAGGGGGCGCGGGGTGGACTGGCGGCGCGTTCATCACACCGACGAGATTGGTACGGGCATCCGCAGGTGGACAGGGAAGCGGAGAGCGTCCTCTCATGAATCGACGAGCAGCCCCCCGCCGAAACGGCCTGTTCACAAAAATGTACCAATAAAGAACCTGCTTTCCGGACGCAGATAACTTGAATTGAACATACCCAAGGCGCTCCTCTTTCAAAGTGGTGCACGCACCGTAAGTGTACTACTCACACATGACGTTTTTCGATACACTGGTTCGAGGCGGAAAGAACGAAATCTGGACGCGGCTGGTTTTATAGGGACGCCGCTTCTTGCCCAAAAAAAACTCCGCTGTTTTTATCCTCGACGGAACATTCCATGGCCGCACAGTCCGACTGTCGCTGCCAACTCAGCGCCGAGAAAATCACCAGAACCTGACCACCCCGAGTTCAGGTCCGGGCTCAATTTTTGAAGAAGGGCCTCGCACCCTGAGCGCTCGAAAATCGAGGCCGTAACATTGTCTTTATCATGAAAACAGACTAAGATAATTTAACCTTTTGCTTTGCACTCTAGAAGGCATTTTGTCGCCAACGCTCTGCCTGACTATGGGCAAATAAATATAAACGATTTGGAAAACTGTTGTTTGAACTCTTGGAACCTCGATGAAGTCAGAAGTTTCTTGGGCTTATGCACATACTACAGGCGATTTGTGAAGAAGTTCGCTGACATTGCTAAGCCCTTGCACAAACTGACTGAAGACCGTGCGCCATTCCTGTGGACCAAGGAATGTGAAAACTCATTCAAGACTTTGAAGATTGCATTGTGCTCGAGTCCTATTCTGGCATACCCTCTTCCTCAAGGACAGTACATCCTGGACACTGATGCCAGCAACAGCGGAATTGGAGCAGTGCTGTCACAACACCAGCAGGGCCAAGAACGAGTAATGGAGTACTACAGCAAGATGTTGTCCAAGCCTGAAAGGAACTACTGCGTGACGCGTAGGGAGCTACTGGCCATAGTGAAAGCTGTCGATCACTTTCACCAGTACCTCTATGGCCGGAAATTTTTGGTGAGGACTGACCACGCTGCCCTGAAATGGCTACTGCAGTTCAAGAATCCCGAGGGACAGTTGGCACGGTGGATCGAGAAACTGCAACAATATGACTTCAAGGTCCAACACCGCCCTGGAAGAAGTCATGGCAACGCGGATGCTCTTTCTCGAAGACCATGCAACGAAGATTGTAAACACTGCAAGAGGGTAGACCAGCAGAATGGGAACGTCGAAGTCAAGGCAATCGTTTTCGACACCTCGAGAAATTGGACTACGGCTGAACTCAAGAAGGAGCAGCGTGAGGACCCAGCCATCGGTACGCTTGCTGAAAGGAAGGAACTTGGCCAGGACAGACCGGAATGGGCCGAGATATCTGGTGAAGGACCCGAATTCAAGGCTCTTTGGGCTCAGTGGCATTCTCTGAGGATAGTGAATGGGCTGCTGAAGAGAGTCTGGGAGAGTCCTGATGGAAAAAAGGAGATTGTTCAACTGGTGCTTCCCAAGAAAAGAGTGAGAGAGGTCCTGAAGGAGATGCACGATGGCGTCACTGGAGGGCACCTTGGTGTGAACAAGACGTTGGCCAAGGTGCGCGAGCGGTTCTACTGGGTGAACTGCCGGAACGACGTGGAAACATGGTGTCGCCAGTGCGAGGTTTGTGCGGCCAGCAAAGGACCAAGAAGTCGCAGCCGAGGGGAGCTGAAGACTTACAATGTTGGAGCGCCTTTTGAACGCATCGCGATCGATGTGGCTGGCCCGTTCCCGACAACGGAAGATGGCAACAAATACATCCTGGTTGCCATGGACTACTTCGGCAAGTGGCCGGAAGCGTACGCCCTGCCCAACCAAGAGGCTTCTACAGTGGCAAGGGTGCTGGTGGACAATCTGATAAGCCGCTTCGGAGTACCTCTGGAGCTACACTCAGACCAGGGACGAAACTTCGAGTCCCACGTGTTCCAAGGTATCTGTACTCTACTCGGAATACAGAAGACCAGGACGACGCCCCTTCACCCACGGTCCGATGGAATGGTTGAACGGTTCAACCGGACGATGGAGCAGCACCTCTCAAAGGTCGTCGACGAGCATCAGCGAGACTGGGATCGTCATCTGCCGATTTTTCTGATGGCGTATCGCGCTGCCATTCACGACACCACAGGGGAAACACCAGCACGTGTTCTTTTTGGCCGAGAGCTTCGCCTCCCCTGTGATATGCTATTGGGCACGTCGGAGAATGATCCTAAAGACATCCCCGAATACGTCGACGACCTGAGGCAAAGAATGTGTGACATCCACGAGTTGGTTCGAAACCGGATTCGAATCGCGACCGACCGAATGAAGACCCGTTACGACTTGAAGGCGAACTTCACGGGATTTCAGGCTGGTGACCTGGTCTGGTTGTACAATCCTCAACGCAAGAAAGGAAGGTCTCCGAAGTTGCATCCGTCGTGGGAAGGGCCGTACACGGTAGTCAAGAGGATCAATGACGTCGTGTACAGAATCCAGCGTGCCCCGAGAGCCAAGATGAAAGTTGTCCACCTTGATCGCCTTGCACGTTACTCCGGGAGTAACGATGAGCCTATTCGGGACAAACAGGCTTAAGAGGGAAGCAGTGTTACGAGCGGCGATCTCGAACATATAGGTAAACACTCGATGTTTCTGGATCTTTCCTCCATTAGATCGCAGTGTAGAAGTCTGGAGCGATCTCGTGCATTCCAGAGCGTTCGGTATGTGAAACCCAATGGGGAGACTCGAACGTTCGATCAAGGCACATCAGTCCACCTTGGCGGAGGCGCAGATTCCAGAACACATGGAAAGCATACGGGTAACGTGTGCGATTATTCAGGAATGATCTAGAAACCGCATATGCCAGACCACCATGGAATTTGCTGGAAGCAGACAGAAACTTCGGGAACATTATTTGGAGGCCTTATACAGGGTGTTTCACGGATGATAGCAAAAAATTTAACTGTGGGTAGATGTCGTCAAAATATGACAAAAACATATATACCATTTTGCAAAGTTCGGCCTAATAACGAAGATACAGCCCTCCAAAGTTCACTTTTTTCGGTTTTCCAAATTTTTCAACTCAGGAACGTTTCGACAAATTTAGCTTCAATTCAGCATAAGCTGGTTTGTCGTAATTATCTATCAACCTGCCAAATTTAGTGAGAATCCAATCAGTAGCGTAGAAGTTATGAGGGGTCACCTTGAGTCAACTTTTCTTCGGATGCTTGTCTCGGATGCCTCCGGATACAGTGACAAAGTCTCGGGTTCTCGGAACAAGTCAAAGGCAGTTTGGAGTATTCTGAGGGAAGAGTCCGGGGACGCTCCAAGAATTGATCAGTTCCGCTTGGTCGATGGTGGGGGAAGGGCGGTCTCTGACGTTGGGGCTGTTGCTGAAATGTTTATGGATCAGTTCTCCTTGCTGAACGCCGCTGGCTGTCGGGCTCCGGGTGGGCGTGGGGTTCCATGTCATTTGTCTAATTTTTTCTTTATTCCCACAGATCCGGGAGAAGTCGGAAGCGTTATCAGCTCCTTGCCGAATCAGTGGTCTAGTGGGCTGGATGGAGTGCCTTGTGCGTTGTTGAAGAGTGTGGCTCAGGAGGTGTCAGGACCGCTTGCGGAGTTGGTCAATGCTTGCTTTTCAAGTGGATATTTTCCGGACCAACTAAAGCACGCAAAGGTCATTCCCATACACAAAAAGGGATCAAAGTTAAGCGCCGTCAACTACAGACCTGTTTCTTTGTTGTCTTCTTTTTCCAAGGTGTTCGAGGGCCTGATCTACAGAAGACTCTATAAGTTTTTGAGTGGTAATAACCTTTTATCTGGGACTCAGTATGGATTCATAGAGGGTCGGTCAACCGAGGACGCATTATTTGAGTCACTATCATGTGTCACTGAGTCACTGGAAAGGGGAAACACCGTTGCGGGTGTGTATTTTGATTTGTCCAAAGCCTTCGATACGCTTGATCACGAGATCTTGCTTAATAAGTTATATTGTTATGGAATTAGAGGAGTCGCCCTAAGTCTGTTCAGATCATATTTGAGTGGAAGAACCCACAGAGTGTGTCTAAGGCACGTTTCTAACAATGAGATAGGATATCACTATTCCGATCCTAGAGATTTAGAACAAGGCGTTCCACAGGGTGCGAGGTTGGGACCACTCTTGTTCAACATTTATGTTAACGATCTCCCTCAAGCCCTCTCAATTCCGTCAATCTATCAGTTTGCTGATGATACATCTTGCATAGTGTCGGGTTTAGACGCGGGGACTGCGGCGGCTTCGGGCTCGGGCGCTGTTCGCGAGATGAACTCTTGGTGTAGTGAAAACTCCTTACTTCTAAACAGTGACAAAACCATTGTATTGCAGTTTAATCAGTCCTCGGTTGTCGGTGGTGAGAGTCTATACATAAAGATGAATTCAAGGTCTATACCTGTAGTAGCGGACACCAAGTTTTTAGGGGTTAGGATTGACTCTCGACTAAGATTTGAGCCGCATATCAGGCAAGTCATTTCAAGATTGAACAGCGCATGCTACGCTATTAACAATATTAGAGACGCTGTCGACATCCACGCGCTCAGAACTTACTACTTTGCCCATGTTGAAAGTGTTCTGTCCTACGGGTTGATCTTTTGGGGATCTGCACCGGTTGTACTCATGAGGTATGCATTCATCACTCAAAAGCGCATAATAAGATCAATGCTAAAAGTCAATTACAGAGAACCCAGCAGACCATTGTTCAGTGCACTGCGGATCATGCCCTTGGCCACCCTCTACATCTACAGGTTATGTATGTTTGTCAGAAAAAACATGTCTTCTTTTTCCACAAATAGAGACATGTACAACGGTTGCGGCGTCCTGACGCGTCACGCGCACTCACTGAGAATTCCGGCCCACTCGACGGCGTTTTTTGAGCGTAGCGCAAGATACAGGATGATAAAGGCCTATGGCGCTCTCCCGGAGTCAATTAGGTCCATTGGCAGCTTGGCGGCCTTCAGGCGTGGGTTGAAGGATTACCTTCAGGACAGGCTGTTCTATGACTTGCGCGAATTTATTCAGTAGTGGTCGGGCCATATGCTGTTGTCAATTGTTGTACATATGTATATTTTGTATTTATATTTATTTCTTTGTTTGCTGTTATTTTTTGTGTGTATTTATCCATTTAATTGTAAGACTGACGTGCCACATATACCTGAGTTTGTATCTTATTGGCAAAAATATATACTTACTTACTTACTTACTTACTTCTGAATTATTGACCCTCATAACTCCTACACCACTGGTTGGATTCTTCCCAAATTTGGCAGGTTGTTGAGTGATTATGACAAAATCAGCTTTCACTGAATTAAAGCTAAATTTGTCGAAGCGTTCCTGAGTTACAAATTTTTGAAATCCGAAAAAAGTGAACTTTGGAGGGCTGTATCTTCGTCATTATGCCGAACTTTGCAAAATGGTATATAGGTTTTCGTCATGTTTTGACGAGATCTACTCACAGTTAATTTTTTTGCTATCATCCCTGAAACACCCTGTATAAGGCGTCAGCCGGCAGCTCGCGGCAGTAGTGAATTGGATAGCAAGCGGTAACAAGCGAAGTACCTGCGAGATAATTCCAAGTGGATAATTGTTGGCATTTATTGTAGTAGTACGCAGAAATAAACAGTGTGTGACGTGTGTTTGAAAAGATCGTCTCAATTATATTCGAACTCGTACGCGAAAAATCGTATCAATACTTATGTATCTCGTTATGTACTTTACCTACGACCACTACCGTAAGTGCCGTATACCGCACAACTCGGAACCTAAGTAAGTGCGCCCTTACGCACATCGTGACGTATTCTGTAAAGTAAATCGCACAGCGTGCGGTAATAGTAAAGTAAATCGCACAGTTAGGGAATTTATGTTTCTGATGTTGGGGGAATTTTTATCGAAAGACATTCTCAAATAATTCACATTCAAAAATGGGAGCATTTCACGGGAATCTGACGCGTGCCCCGGTAGCACCTTTCACACCGAAAGCATAGGCAAGACTAGCTGTATATATTCGTAGCGAAGGCATGGCCATAGAAGTGAGATGTATCAACAACAAAATCGTCCAGATTTTTTCCAAGTGAGGGATTTGAGAATTTCTTGATTAAATTTTAGCTTGCATTTGTAGGGCTAAGTTTTTACCTGATCACAATAATTTTGCGAGATTTATCAAAAAAGATTCAAAATATCAATGCAAGGACTGCCCGCAGTCAACAACAACTTGGGATCAAGTAGGTGTAAAAATTAGACAGTTACAACAAGCATCAAATGTCTGATGACAGGTACCGTCAAGTGGGTATTTATGGGACATTTTTTTCAGTGTTTGCCTTATATCTTTTCAGTGTCAGCCAGTTTTTTTGAGGTGAAAAATACTATAGCTGCGAGTTTATCTAGGCTATCAGATCCAATGGTCAATTCGCAATTTCAGTATTGCCGTCTATTTTTTTTTTTCGATTTTCTGCTGTCCCATATAACCCTGTACATGGGTCTATATGGGACAGTTTTGGTTTTTAATGTTAAATGCATTAGAAAAATAGTTTGACCCAAACAAGACTGTATATGGGTTATATGGGACGTCCTTATTCTATAAAAAAAAAATCGGTAAAAATTTTCCAAAACTGGACCTACAAAATGGCAAATAAAAAAGCGTCCCATATTAGACTTTTTTTATTATAAAATGTAAACAAAAATAACAAAAAATAAATTCTTGGTCCCTTAGGACATTTCAACACATTTCTTATACTATCAAAAATATTTTTGGCAGGTAAAAGTAAACAAATCCCTCAAAACGCAGGGCAGGTACATAGGTATTATTAAAATTTAAAAAAAAAACACGCTCACTTCTACCACACCAACAGCCAACAATATAAAGATATAAAAATAAAAAAATATTCATAAGGCACTCATATTGAGCATAAATGTTAATACTTAATTAGGAAAAATCTCTTTGTCAAAAGTGTACACACCACTTACAATTGAGGGATGTTTCAAAACATACAAAATTTGATCAGTCTAAGTTTTCAATACAATAATTTCTGCGGTACGCCGTTCCCGGTTTGTGAACGTGGTGCCGAGGCATGATATCCGAAAATTTGGATATCTTCAGTCAAAATTTTACCGAAGCTACATTCAGAAGAAAAATAATGGAAAAGTATACATGAATTTTTTTTCCTTGTTTTTTTTTTCTGTTTGTTCAGTTTTCAATTAAGATAAGAATTGTTGAATCACATAATTAATTATTATTGTCCACTTTAGACAAAAATGTCTGTTGGAAAAAATAAACTTATTATTATTATTATTATTATTATTATTATTATTATTATGCATATGCGTCCCAAATAACCCTGTAAACGTGCATTTTATCAAAATATTGGAAATTAAAAAAAATTTGCACTGCAAAACCAAAACAAAACAGTGTGTTGTGTTGTTGAGGTTATGTACAAGAATTTGTTTCATAGGATCGAGATTCTAGCTCTTATACTTCAGGCAGTCCAGATGAGACTCTTAGCACAAAGTAAAATTTCACTTTTTTTTTTAAATACCGATTTTTTTTTACACTTACTTGATGTTTTTTTCATCGTCTCACCGGCGACTTTGGCGGCCTTCGGCACTTGTCAGTGCTAGGGAATTTTTTACCACCTCGATTGGTACCCCGGAACCGAGTTAAGGCGGCACATTTGAAAAATTGTAGTAACGTCCCATATAACCCGTAATGTCCCATAAATACCCACTTGACGGTACTCTGCTGCCTGCCTACCTAAGTTCGATAATTTTCAAATAATTACTATTTATTGCTGTCCAGTATTCATGTCCCAGTGTTGTAATCCAACTATATCACCACGCCGAACAAATAATTAAATGGCTATAGGTAGGTACGCTTCTAAATACACCTCAGGCCTCGCTTTAGGCACAGTAAGTGAACACTCAATTTTCAAGAATCGATTTGTGGGTGCTTTTTTTTAGGTCTCGACGAAAAGCGTTGTACAACAGACAACCACCGAGCCAGCAGACACCAAAGTTTGAAATTGCTATCCGTCTTTGACATTGGAATAATCTGATGGCCGTAAACACCAATCAAAGTACCTCCCCCTTCTCCGATTTACTTGTAGTTTTAGTTTTCAAGAAGTGTATAATATGCGATACATAATACCTACCTACTATTATTCTTATTTAAATACAATAAAAGTAATCAACTCGATCTAACTTGCTCTACTTGCTCTAAATTTAGCAAAACCTAGTATCCTATGAACACGGATGACGGCCGCTGACACTGCTATGTGGTGCGTGCTCCTCCTTGTCAAGAGTGTCAAGGCACACTTCGCACCGACCAATCAACACAATCTGCATACGGCGAGATTTTATTTGAATTTTGAATCAAGGGAGAACTTAAATCGTAGGTATTCCATGAAATACGTGGCTTTTTTACCTATAATTTTTGCCGTTTACAATACCACTGGCTACATTTCACGTTAATTATAGCTTTTAAGTCAATATCCACTGTTATTGTTGATGTAGGACTGTTTTATTACCTTGGATTTCTGAAAATTATTCTGGGCCCCTCACAAAGTTACAATACCGCTTTGGATTGGGGTCGTAGGTAAAGTACTGTACATGACACGAGTAGTAAAGCAATTACGCACTCAGGGAGTACTGCAACTTGCTCGCTACACTCGCTCGTGCGCAACTTTTCCCTGCGTGCGTAATATGCTACTTACTACTCTTGTTACGTAATGTACTATTACACGCCTGCCAAGTGGCATCTTACACCTCAAATGCAAGGTCCGTACAGTATTCAGCAGTTAGTGTTCGGACTACCTATATTTTTTTCTAAATAGGTCATTTTAGTCTTTCAGCCCATATAACTCAGAAACCATCACTGGGAAAAAGATTCCGAAATATGTTATTTTTTTGGTATTCAATTTTTCATACATTCCCTGGATGGTTTTGCCCTGCTTAAAAAATTAGGCAAATGTCATGGTATGAGAAAAATCGATTTTTGGGGATTCTTCGGGTCATCAAGTAGCAATTTGAAACGTCAAGGAAAAGTACCATTTCGAAGTTGGTGACTTCTAGACAAAACTGTGATACCTCATGTTGAATTGGCTTTCCAAACATGTAAAACACATCGAAATCCGCACATCTGCTGTCCACGTAACATCCTCCTGAACTGTCACTATGCAAATTGTTAGCAAAATATGGAAATAAATTTTGAGTAATTTTCACTGTGTTTTTGCAGACGCTTCAAATGTAACACCCTATATTTTTTTGCATTTTCATGTGTATTATGCCTGGATTTTTGTTTTTTCAATTGTGGGGCAGTGCTACCAACTAAAAATTGAAAACTGAAAAAAATCGCATATTCACAGTTTTCTTGAAAAAATCGTAGCGGCCTTGCTTTTTAAAACTAAGAGATGAAGCTTGACATGGTGATAGTCAAGTCGAAGAACAATATCCCAATGTCCTAAAAATTGCGATTTCTTGATACAGGGCGTTCACAAAAAAACTTCAAACTTTATAATTTTCAAAGTATCATAACTCATTTTTTTTCAAATAGCATGCCCCTAATTTTATAACGTTATCTGACAGCTTTCTTTATCCTCTTTCATTTTTACCAGGGGTACCCAACTCTTAAACTCTATTTTTCTCGAGATAATCGGAAATCACAAAATTTCCTATTTTTTGGTTTTTTCTAAAAATTGAGTTGGCCGTGGTGAATGACATACAAGCCAAATAGTACGCAACTCTCAGTTAGTCAGTCTGGATATTGTCGAACAAAGAAAAATGACTTTACGCGAGAGGAAATAATTGATATGATATTCTGGTAATAATCCAGATATCCATGATCCCACCTAGTTTTCTTTTTGCGTCGAAGCCATTTTCTTTGTTCGACAGTATTCAGACTGACTAACTGACAGCTGCGCACTATTTGGCTGGCCTGTTATTCATCACGGCCAACTCAATTTTTGGAAAAATCAAAAAAAATAGCAAATTTTGCGAAATATTCCAATTATCTCGAAAAAAATGAAAGAGGATAAAAAGAACTATTAGATAACGTTACAAAATTAGGGGCATGCCATTCGAAAAAGATTAGTTATGATACTTTGAAAATTATGAAGTTTTATGTTTTTTTTGTGAACGCCCTGTATCAAAAAATCCAAATTTTTTGACATTGGGATATTGGTCTTTGACTTGACTATCACCATGTCAAGTTTCATCTCTCAGTTTTGAAAAGCAAGGCCGCTACGATTTTTTTAAGAAAACTGAAAATGCGTTTTTTTCTTGTTTTTAATTTTTAGTTGGTAGCACTGCCACACAATTGAAGAACTAAAATACAGGCATAAGACAGTTAAAAAAGTGAAACACGAAAATGCAAAAAAAAAAAAAAAAAGTGTTCTACTAAAAAAAAATTGACGTTTCGTTAATCCCGCAAAATGGGACACCCTGTATAGCTGAAAATAATTTGAGGTTATAGGTCTCATCAAACCATATAACTTTTCTTTTACATCTTTTTCTCTATCTTGAACGGTAAGACCGCTATGGGATAATTACACTAGGATGGACCACCCTGGTACAACTAAACTGCTCCACAATGAAGTTGTCGCCACCAAAAAAATGGCTTGACTTTGACGGCCAATAACTTTGGATTGCCGAAAGTGATTTCCATTCTGTTTGTTGCGTTTACAAGCTCAATATATCCAACAGATCCTGTAATTGTGAATATCAAGAAACTGCATGTATCATTTATACAGGGTGATATGTAAAAAGGTGAAAAATTGCAACAACTTCATTGAACCCCCATTTGCGAAAGAAAAAAATCTCAATTTCTAAAGTGAGAATCATGAAGTGTGATGCCTTGTCTCGGAACGGTTTTGGAATTACCGAGATTGGAGGTCTTACACAGAGTAGATATGAATTTTTATATGGAATGTAACAGATTTGTCCTGTTTTCTCGCAAGATTGAATCACTTCCAATGAATGGGTGGTTGACATTGAGCACGATTATTCCTACAACTGTTCCGGATGCCTTGAATCCAAAAACAACCCAAAAATTTGGTGTGGGGCCAGGCAAGGGGCACTTTTTGAGTCACTGTCTGTTTTTGGCACGTTGAATTTCATCAATATTTTAGACGTGGAACATGCTTTTTGCAAGTCTAAACCCCTAGCTGAATATGGTGGAACTTCATTTTCCGTGGAAGAGGGAGCCTCCTGGAAGTTTATTTGTTGTGTTTGTGCTATGCCTGATAGTGCAAGCGGTACACACCTAAAAACACATCGATACTGCATTTTGGAGTGCAGTAACGAGATTTGGTATGGGCATACTTTATACCAAGACAAGCGATTTGACCCGCAGCACTCGATATTTGGTCCCTTAGGGGGCCAATGGGGGCCCTCCAAATTTTCAAGATGCAAGAACTTTCACATGACGATCATTGACTATCGTCATGTATGTCATAAGTGAAGCTTAAGGGTCTATTGAAAATATTTTCATCAATTGTCGTTGTGTCCGATTCATTCTTCACACTTGAAAAAAATGTTCTTTGGCAGAGGTCAAAAAAACATTTTTTATTTTTTCTTCCATGCAAGGAGACGATAAATTCATATGTTCTGTTGCGTTCCCAACTAAATCGCATTCCCTAAACCTGATTGTAAAGAAATTTTTCTTGTAATGGTATTTTTCAGAGAAGTGGTGACCTCTTCAGTACTTCTTTTCCAAGAGCATTTCTTCCTATGTCCCCACTGGATATCACTTGTAATTTTTGCAGGAATGGAGACCTCGAACTCTTTTCCTGGTGGTTGCTAAGCAACATGACTCTAAAACGCCCAAGGGAGCCAAAAAAAAAATAAATTCTGCTGAGCCGTCTAACTTACGATATTTTGATTTTATAGTAGGAGAGACGCGGACCAGTATTCAATCCAGGCTGCAGGCACAGGCGATTTGGTTTCAACAGAAAATATTCTTCCATGCCGTGTTTTATTGCAGTACAACAAAACGCAGAGTCTTTAGGTGTAAGTAGGTATATTTTCTGGTAGAACTTATTCGCCTAGACTAGATCTTATTTATTTGCGCGTCTCCCCTACTACAAAATCAACATGCCAAAAATTTGACGGCCCAGCAGAAAAAAAAAAGTTTTAGGGCTCTCTTGTATGTTTTGAAGCCATGTTGCATGGAAATTACTAAGAAAAGAGTCCAAGCTTCTCATATCAGCGAAAATTGACAGTCTTATCCACTAGGAACATTGAAAAAAATGCTGTTGAAAAAAGTGTACTGAAGAGGTCACCTCTTCCTGGGAAAATGATATTGCGGAAAAACTGTTTTCATATTTGGGCTTACGGAACGCGATTTAGTTGGGAACGCAACAAAACATATGAATTTATCGTTTCCTTGCACAGCAGAAAAAATAAAAACAGTTTTTTTGACCTCTGCGAAAGAATTTTTTTTTCAAATGTGAAGAATGAATCGGACACGACGACATTTGATGAAAACATTTTCAATAGACCCGTAAGCTTCACTTATGACATACATGACGATACTCAATGATCATTTTGTGAAAGTTCTTGCATCTTGAACATTTGGAGGGCCCCCATTGGCCCCCTAAGGGACAAAATATCGAGTGCTGCGGGTCAAATCGCTTGTCTTGGTATAAAGTACGCCCATGCAAAATCTCGTTACTGCACTCCAAAATGCGGTATGCTTTTGCGTACCGCTCCCACTATGAGCTTTACTCCGCGTTTTTTTTTTGTGATACCGTGCTACAAAGACATGGACCTGTATTTAAAATGGACTGCTGATCACCCTACCCGACCAAACAACAAATGACTCCACAGGGGCGCTACCATTATCGTTATCATAACAGAAGTTCTCAAAAGATAATAGAAAATCCGCAACTTGCATCGGCACATTTTGTACTATAAATATTTATGGATATTATATTATTTTATAATAACTGATTCAATTTACAATAATATGTTTTTTACTTCGAAAGTAGCCATCAGGTTTATTTCGTTTCGAAGAACTCATTGCAAGTTCGCAAGTTGAAACAGTCATGAAGTTTGAGAGTCACTGTCTTTCGAATTTATCGAAGGTTGCTTCAAAAGTTCAAAATCAACGCAGTTGCAATCAGGGATCACGATTGCGATTTATCAGTTTTGCACCAGAAAGCGTGATCCAAGGAGGGCGTGATCCCTGCACCAGAAACGTCATTTTGACAGTTTCGTTTTTTCAACGTGGGAAGTTTCCGGATTTGTGGTGTCGAATTCGAATTTGGTGTGTTTTATAACTCCCTAATCCGTTTGATAAGAATATTCTGTGGATTTCATAACTTACTATCAGTAGTTCTGCGAAAGAAAATGCACGGTATAGAAGGGGCGCAAGCACTATGATTTCGGCAGCACAAACCACAGCTAGGTACCTACTTACTACTGGACCACACAGCTCGGGCCTTGAGAGTGTTTTCTTTTCACAAGTAAGATTGCCGTCAATCAATTATTGAATGAAATTCTACTATTTCGTTACAGAATACAGAAAAACACAAACAACGGCCAGCCATTGGGGAACATAAACAAAAAAGCCAAACGGCCTAGTGCCCAACAGCACACCGTGTATTCAACACACTTCAGTTAACAATTTTAGACACGGAACATCGTCCTTTCTATTGAATAACCGGAACCTATGAACACATGTACGTACAAAACGCTGCAAGCGACCGAAAGAAAACGGCTATGCCTCTCAAGCAAATTTGAAAATGTCATTTTGACACCTAACCTAAACTTTATACTGCGATGTCATGTCGCCATCAGAGAAAAGTCATCGTAGCAGAACGGTCAATATTAATTGTGGAAAATGAAAGTCCCTAGGGATAACGATAATGTCGGCATTCTACTGGAGTCATGGCGATATACGGTATTATAAGTCCAGTTTAAGTACAGGTCCATGTACAAAGATGATAAAAAATGTGTGTTGCTACAGTTACGCTGAAAACACAGGTCTCGGCATTGTTGGAATGACTTGACGTGTCACTATGAACAATGGCATAAATATAGGTTCTTAGCGTTACTGTAGCAACACACATTTTTGATCATCTTTGTAGAACGGAATCACCAGAAAAACGCAATCAGCGATGAAACCCAGGCATAGCACAAGCAAAAGAGTAAACTTTCAGGGGGCTCCCCCTTCCACGGAAAATGAAGTTCTACCATATTCAGGGGTTTAGACTTGCAAAAAACATGTTCGACATCTGAAATATTGATGAAATGCAACGTGTCAAAAACAGACAGTGACTAGCGTTTCAAAAAGTGCCCCCTGCATGGCCCCACACCAAATTTTAGAGTTGTTTTTAAATTCAAATTATCCGGAACGGTTGTAGAAACAATCGTGCTCAATGTCAACCACCCATTTATTAGAAGTGATTCAATCTTGCGAAAAAATAGGGCAAATCTGTTACATTCCACATAAAAATTCATATCTTCTGTGTGAGACCTCCAATCCCGATAATTCTAAAACCGTTTTGAGACAATGCATCACACATGATTTTTACGTTGGAATTTAAAAAAAAATTTTTTTTGCAAATGGGGTGTTGAGCACTACGTTAGCGACGTCGTGAACGGATCTTGAAAATGAAGAGCACCTTGGTTGCAGAATTAAACTTTTATTTTCCATAAACTCACTATTTTACGCTGCAAGTGCCCGTTCCAGGCGACGACGCCATGACAATTCTCATGTACTCTGACAGCTAACTTCCCTAGACACCGCCGTGTCATTTCCAGAGGCGCGCGCGCCAATTTCAATTAAAGTACAGAACATGGGGTTCGATGAAGCTGTCGCCATTTTCCACCTTTTTACATATCACCATTATATCACCATCGGCATTATAAATGTTTCATGCCGTTTCTTGATATTCACAATAACAGGATTTGTTAAGGATATATTGGGCCAGCAAACGCAACAAACAGAATGGAAATCACTTTCGGCAATCGAAAGGTATTGGCCGTCAAAGACAAGTCATTTTTTTGGTGGCGAAAACTTCATTGTGGAGCAGTTTATACAGTCCGAACAAAGCGAGTCCGTACAGTAGACCGGACAGTAGACTTGCTTTGCCACTTGCACTACCGGTCAGTAGTAGTCTTCAACAACTTTAATCGTCTAAATCTGCCCTTCAACCAAGCAAAAGTATTCTCAATTTTCACAAGAGCTTCACCCAGAATGACACTAAAATTCAGCTGTTTCACACGGAAGCGTTGGTCTATTCTTCGCTCTATTTACTTCAAAACCACGTTACTAAAATCCACTACTGTTCCACTCCAGCTCAGACACGGATAGGCGAACGCGGCAGCTCTATTAATGGCGGGCGCGGATCACTTTTGAAAACACCGAACCAATCATTAACATTAAACAACTCCAGAATGTAGGTGAAAGTCCTTCATCCAGTCCACTTCATTCATCAACTTCTCCCGCCCACAGCAATATTAATATTCAATCGGTTTTGAACTTTTGAAGTGGCGTCGAAAACAATTTATGCAGCAAGCTTCACTCATTGTATTTACGAGCCGGCAGCGTGGCGATTGAACGTGAAAAGAAAAATGAAACGTCATGGAACGTTCAATGAAGCCCTCCGAACTTCAGAATTTAAATAAGATATATAGAGTACAATCAATCCGAGGTTCAACCTTAAGATGATTCTGGTGAGCTATGATTTCTCGACCTTACCGTTTCGAAATGGTCGCGTGGCGAGACTCCCAGTCAACTACATCTAGAATCACACTAGGATTGAACGTACTATAGTACAGATCTTGTATCGGAGGTAAAGAATAGTGTACTATGTCTTAACGACACGAAAAACTGCACGGTAGGGTCACAGATGCATGATTCTTTGAAATTTTCTCCAAGATGCGGCTTGTTCGCATGCTGGAAAATCCAAAAAAAATTTATACTTCGATAGCCCCGACCTCAAGATCACACATGTAGTTCATGTTTCAGCACTCGTTTGGCATAATACTACGACGCTCTGGAGCTGCCACAACAAAAGATGAGATCATTTTGTACTAAACTCCGAGTTGCAAGTCAGAATTTCGAGTTACAAGTCAGAATTTCAAGTAACAACTCAGAATTTCGAGTTACAACTCAGAATTTCAAGTTACTCATCAGAATTCCAAGTTGCAAGTCAGAATTCCGAGTTGCAAGTCGGAATTCCGAGTTACAACTCAGAATTTTGAGTTGCAAGTCAGAATTTCGACCATTTTGGGCAGCTGGTTGCGTTCTCCCGCCCCCCGAAATTCTAAGTTATATCTAAAAATTCTGAGTTGTAACTCGAAATTCTGAGTTGCAACTCGGAATTCTAATGAGTAATTCGGAATTCTGAGTTGTAACTCAAAATTTTGACCTGCAACTCGGAATTCTGACTTGCAACCCGGAATTTTGACTTTCAAACCCAGATAAGAATCTTGAAAACGAAGCCTCTAATTAAAATTTTGCAAATGTAACTTTTTCTTCTAAATTGAACATAGAACTCAAAAAATAAACAATTTTCAATTTTTTTCAAGTGGATTAAATTGAACCTATTGTTTTGTTGCTTGCTGTAAAACGTTACAGAATAGACCCTTATGTATACCATGCCAGTGCCTACTGGCAGTACTTGTGTGCTGGCACCTTGACAAGTTTGAACAAAGGAATATATCTGTTTCATGTCAACAGTCAACATGTCAGCAATATGTATCCTGAACATCTCAGGAATATCGCTGACAAAATTTTGTACCAAACACACAAAAGCCCTGTATCTGCCTAATCAATAGACACAAAGAATGTCTTTGGTGGATCTTGACTCACCTTGATCTGCCATTGGTCGAAGTATGAGAGGTCACTCATGAATCACCCAAATAGGTATCTAATGGGGTCGCCTATCTGTTCAGGAGCGTAGGAGGGGGAAATCTAAAATATTGTGCTTTTGTTGAAACTCATTTCAGACTTGATAAAGAACTTCAACTTATTAAATTTCATATCTCAACAAATATATATGTATTGATTATACCTAAATTATTACGGATTTGCCTGTAGGTACAGGTACCTAACCAGCGTCAGTATTTTCACTTTTATTTGCTTTGATAGCGTAGTATGGGCATATTATCATTTTGGCCTCAATAAAATAATGCTCGTACCCTAACTTCGGGAGTTACAAGAGACATGCGCCAGTTAGTTTCAAAATCCAGAATTCCCAGACATGCACACGCAGTTATTTCTAGTTTCTCAAAGTAACGGCTCGTTTTCAATTTTAAAAAAATAGCTATAATGTGTAATAAATTAATTTTTATTTCAACTGCAGTGTGTTTGATGAAACTGTGTTGCGGCAGTGTTGACGATCATGCGGATTCTCTTAAACCCGAAGCCATAGCAAAGTTGTAAGTTTTTGAAAATAATAAAAACAAAACTGTGAAGTAGGCACTCATTGTATAAAAAGTTTGAGGAAACAGTAAATATAATTGTGCGAATGTTTATGTAATATAAAATAATGTAAGTAAAAAAAATATTAAATATTTTGGATAGCGATCGAAGAGATGCATTTGGTGGTCCAGAGGAGAGTCTGCTGGCGCCTCCTTGTCTAGCTCTTATTGATTGCTCATCGGATGGCGCCCCTTTGCTCTTATATTCCAAATAAGTATAATTGTCTTTAATGGTTTTGTTTTCAGGGTGAAGCTGTGGTCAAGTGAAATGGGCACAGAGCTCCACAAGCTCAGTTATACCATGACGCGAAAAAAACGAGTCACTGAAGTAAGTGTTTTACTTTTTTCCACTAGCTCTCCAATTTAGTACTTCAATAGTTCTTTTGTATACTGAATTCTAACAAAAATTTTATCAACAGAGTTTCAGTAAGTTGAAAGACCGAACGTACGCCGAAGACGGCAAAGTACTCATAGAAGACATCGCGTCGGAAATGAAGGAACTGGTGGCTAAAAAACAGGAAGCCGTCAGGGTGCGGTTTGTCTAACAATTTATTAATACGGTTGGAAATTGAGAATTACTTTCTCTATTTCTTTTGCAGAGAATTGCAGAGTATGCAGAATTTTTAGCGTATCACAGGAACATAGAGAAAATCGAAGAGGATGGCCCGTTTCATTTTTACGATGCGGATAATATTACGAATACTAGTCCGAATGTTGAGCGCGAGGATTTGTTGCAAAATGAAATTGGTGAAGTAAGTACCAAAGTACCAGGTATAGAGATCGAATTCAAGAGAGCTATAACTGGCCGATCTCTTCCACAATAATTATTTTTTCACGTTGAAGCCATGCTTGAAATACAAATATTTTTATAATTGATACGTTTTTAGGCCGAATGCGAGTGGTGGTGCAGCCAACAGGGCCTGCCAACGCTGAGCAGCAGCACGTTCACGAAATCCAAATTTACTAAGCTGTTTCAGTCGAAAAACGACGACATCGGAGGCAACGATTGCGACTGCGGAAATCCACCGAACCGGATGAAATACAACAAAGAACACTTCAGCTGGTTGCCGATGTTCAACGAAACCATGTACGGCTATCCCGTCAACAAGGACCTCAGCGTCGTCAAAGTGGTTCCCAATATTTGGGAACGAGGTCAGTTTCGTAGTGAACTCCCTTGACGCTTATACATTCAAGAGGTTATATTCTACATTTGAAGGGGTTTATATTCAAAAGGTTTCAACATTCAAAAGACCTCACATTCAAAGCGTTTCACATTATGAAGGTTTTACAACGATTATTTTCAGATCGTCACATACTGGAAGGAATCCGATGGTCGGAACCTTTGGACATGGTGTTCAAAGACAACCTGGCGTTGGACCCAACACTGAAGTACCAATATTTCACCAGTCCGCTAGGCTACATGCGACATTTTCCTGGTAGGTACTACAAGAGTTATTTTTTTCAAGTGCTTTGATAGCGTAAAGTCCGGCGTAGAACTGATGAAGTGATTAACAATAAAATTGCAGCAGTCGCATGGTCGGACGAACAGTACGACCAGACGTACGACCCCAGAACTAGGTCTTGGTACACGGAAGCCATGACGTCGCCCAAAGACATCGTGATTCTAGTGGACCGTTCTGGCTCGATGCGGCAAGGTTTACCCGTCATGAAACTCGAAGGAAACAGACGGAAGCTATCCGAACACATTGTCAACAATATTCTCGACACGCTGAACGACAACGATTTCGTGAACATCTACGTTTTCACCAACACCACCGAACCGTTGGTTTCCTGCTTCGATGACACTTTAGTTCCGGTAAAGACATTTTCTTTATCTTTGGTCGAGGAGTAAACCCTTGAGTGAACAGCTGAAAAAATTTGTACAAAACAGGTTCCGTTTGCAACTAAGCTCCCAGAGCTGCTCTGCTCAATTAATTTAGAGTTTATTCGAGTTTATTCAGAGATACCCTTAGTTCCAACGGTTCCAGCAGCTAATGGGGTACTTGCCCAATTTTTCTTTATTGGCTTAATCGAAAGTATGAGTGAAAGTATTGTACCCGTATTTTTTCTTTTCCCTAAATTCCCAAAATTGCGGCCGTAGTGCCTGTTTTAAGAATATATTTATTTGTGACGTCACAAATATACTTAAAACTAAACAAACAGCACTGTTGGGTTGAAAACTCAAAAAACTGTTAAGAGTGGCTCCACAATATTTGGAAAATACAGACATAAAAATTTTACCAAAGTTTCCCTACTGTTACCAACCTTTTGAAAAAAAAAATCGAAAAAGAAAATGTTTTCAGCCAATGGATATACCGGGTGTTTATAAACGTCTGTGACCGCGGCAGGCTTTGGTCAGGCCAAAAGTCGCAGTGAAAGGCACGATTTGAAAGAGTGATAGGAGATTCCAAAGGCGATATAATAACAAACGTTTATAAACACCCGGTATTTTCCGGAAATTTTCAGGAAATACTATTCTTTACTCTTGTTAATGATTGAGAGTATTTACAGTCAAATCTGTTTCATTGGCAAGTACCCCATTCCCCTTGACCATTGTGCATGCGTATGAGCACCTCTGTATATTTTACAGGCAAACGAAGAGAATTTGAGATTACTTCGTGAAAGCTTGAGTCTGTACGGCAACGTGTTCAAATCTAACATTACTATAGGTTTGAACAAAGCATACGAAATCCTTGCCGATTCCAAAGAGAAACGAGAAAGTGAGCTAAGTGATCATATTTCAATTTCTGTCATACTTAACATAAGATAAAATTCCAGATTCGCAATGCAATCAAGCGATAATGCTGATAACCGAAGGTCTGGACTACGGTTATTTTCCTGAAACGTTCAACAAACCCAACGATACGGTTAGAATCTTCACGTACAATCTTGGCATCGTGATGCAAGACAAGACAATAATGGAAGAAATAGCTTGCGCCAACAAGGGTTTTTTTGTGACGATCTCTTTCATATCGGAAGTGCGGGAGAAGGTCTTGAATTACCTGAACATAATGTCGAGGCCGGTGAACTACAACTACAAGAATCGCCAGAAAGAGATCTGGAGCTATTTGCAAATGGACCTGGCAGACAGGAGGTACTCCAACTGGCTGTGGAGGAAGTACGAGGGCAACAGGCAGAGGCAGGTGTTTCTCGATCATGCCAAAAGGGAGTTTTATCGTTTGGGACACAAGTTTACCAGTTCGCACATGCTGCTGCAACTTGAACATGTGAGGATGCGAGGCTGTTGCTTAGATTTCAAGTGATAATGCTGATTTTAGGATTACGAAAAGTACGAAACCAGGCCCAATTATGATTATATGACCACGGTTTCTTTGCCTGTGTATGGACGCAAAGAAGAGGACATTGGCCTCATCGGAGTGGCTGCTGTCGATATTCCGATCAAATTTCTCAATTCGCTTATACCACATCATAAGGTATGTACTGTTCACTTTTTGACATGTATAGAAATAATGAAATAATTAAGGACGGAGTGAAATTGGTGAAATCAGTCGTTGAGAAATCGAGTGCTACGGCCTTATTCCTTGACAGAAATTTATCATTCAGGTCTCTTTGGAAAGCTACAAGGATGTACTTTGGTTTGAGCTCTTTAGCATTTCCAAAATAAATGAAAAAAAACGGAAATTTTGACATTTGACAAATTATCTCTGGATTTTGGGAATGTCAATCGGCACATCCCTGTAGCTTCCCAAAAAGACCTGAATGATGATAGATTTCTGTCAAGGAGTAAGCCCGTAGCACTAGATTTTGCATAACGGCTGATTTCACCAATTCAACTCGGTCCTTAGGAACCTGCTCTGAACGCACTTTGGTGAATTGTAGAATTAAAAAGTTAATGCAATTATATGCAAAAATTTTGTGGAGGGTGACGCAATAATGGAGATTGATCGAATAAATCTCTCCTCAAAGTAGTCAAAGTAGGCTTCGGTCTCCTTGGTCCTTGGTCCTTGGTTGCTACGTTTTTCCGACAGATTTTCAGCAATCATAGGCGACTTAAGAAGAAATTTATTCGATCACTTGTTAACTTGTTTTGCCTTTCATTTGATATCTATTTAGAGAGTGACACCTGGCACTGATGTCTCAATACGAGTAAGCTGTAATCAGAAATGCTTTCCGCGAGAGTCAAGGACGGAGAATTGGTGAAATAAGCGTTGCGAAATCAATCCCTGTGGGTTTATTCCTTAAGGGATTCTTACTATTCTGGTCTCTTTCGAGAAAACCCACAGGGATTGATTTCGCAACGCTTATTTTACCAATTCAACTCCGTCCTTATAAACAGAGTTTCTCAAACAAGCGAACGGAAAGTAACATGCATACAAAATAAAATATCAAAAACTTCAATAGAAAATAGAAAACAGTTACTAACATCAATTCGTTGTCGTAGCGCTGGCAAGGTTCCGCTGGCAACAACCCTAAACTAGCTAATTTGCTTACTCCTCTATGTACCATCCTTTACGAAATCTTCCATTCTGGATTACGAAAATTTCCATGAAATTCAATTCTTTGTTCACGCAAGCCTATGGAGACCAGGGGCCCTATTTTCGAACCGGGGAACAGCTTATCAGGTACCTAATGTTGCCTAGGTGACAGCCAATCACAGCCCTGGTTGTCTAGTTACTTCGCATAGGAATGAATCACACGTTTCCCGAAATTAGGGCCCCAAGGGCCCTATCGCGTGAGAATGTTGGCTGGGTCCGTGACATTGGAATCAAGGGGGATTAAAATAATTTAGTTTAGGCAACTAGGTAGATCTGAACAAAATATCTAAAAATGCCTAGCAAGTGCGAAAGCAACTGTCAATGTCGAGCAGCGTTGCCGGTTGTTGTGGAATTTCTCAAAATTGGGGGAATTTCATCTTTCATCTGGTTTTCGGTAACTCCATTCAATTTACATAAAAATGAAAAAGTGGCATAACAACATTCGAAAACATAGGTTCATTAGAGAATAGGATATCATCGGTAAGTAGTATTGGTGAGTGACGCTTTCTGACAGAAATGTTTTGGTACTTCGATCGTCAATGAGCAGACGTCGGACAGGGAAAACAGGTCCGTCGAAAAAAAAAGGTGTACACAACTCGTAAAAAGTGTCTTTTCTTGCATTCGTGTGATTACCGCACTCGCTAGCGCTTGTACGCAATTTTTCACACTCATGCGGAAAGTATCACTTTCGTTGTGCTTGTTATGTAATATATACTATTTCCGCACTCATTTGCGTGCGGAAAAATAAAAGTGAAACTTGCATGCATTTGCGTGGTACTTTCAGCATATTCGGTACGGTCCATGGTCCATGTCTGATTGGCTTGTTGTTCTCGTTGCCGTGGAATCCAACCCACGGCTCCTTGATATAGGTACTGTATAATTATGTGACTATTCATACAGATGACAAGTTGACAAGTTACTGCGACATACTAAATAGAATCATACAGGTACACTGCCATTGTTTCTACTGCAGTGCCCATTAAGATATCAAAACTAAAAGCTTTATTAAAGATGTCCAATTATAGTGGACATTTACTATGTTTCAAAGCAAACATGGTAATAGCAAAGTCAAGTTAACAACTTGCAACTTGCATGTCCCAATTTGTCCAGGGTGAGATGGGTTAATCATTCATCATAATATAACAACCCGACTACGAGAGGAAAATCTTTACGAGAATTTCATGAAATTAATGTAGGAGGTATTTTGCGACGAAAATCTGCACGACATCGCAGCTGGTTTAAAAAGAGTTTAATAACATCTAACATCCATTAGAAGAACAATGTTTTCGAAATAATGATGAATCCACCAGTGAGTGAGCCCTATAAACAATGACGTTAAGGGCCAGTAAATTACCAACACCACGTTCCGATCTCTGCAGGCGCTGGCACATTAGTTGCTTGCCGACACGGCCCAGAATCAATCTGTCCTGCTGGCCGTAACGTGGCCGCAAGTCACTAAGCCTGCAAGGTGTTCAACCGTGCCAGTCAAGGGCCACCACTTTCCCAGCGGTTGAAAGTGTTATTGTTCTGATTACTTACGTTGACTGGCCCTCTTCAGTCGGCAGGCAGTCCTCCGTGCGCGGCCCAGACTTTACCAGATCACTTGCCAGCACTTTGCCTCAAGTATTACAATTATTATAATAAATATGGAAACAATAATTTTCATTTCTGCTAGGTACACAAGTACCTATTTATTGTAAGAAATGGTAAATTGTAGAAATATAAGAAAGTTATTCAACATAAACAAGGCAAAATATAAAATAAAACAATACTCTGGTGACGTACGAACTGAAAACTTCATACACTAAGTACTCTCTAGTTTGGTAACATCACAGTCGCTTATTGCAGTGAGGAATCAGGCCGGCACAAAATATCACTTGGGCAAAATCAACAATTCTCTCGGACTCCCTGTCTCGGACAAACTGAAACAAAAATTACAAAAAATCTTGGAGGCAAAAAATCTACAAATAATTCATAGTGATTCCATAGTAATTATAAACTTATTCACCGATTCTGGGAAGTAAAGACGCACGCGCGTCTATGGCTAATTATTGCCTGCACCAACTTGTTGCTCTAAGTCCAACCATAACCAACAAACTCTCTCAGATAAACTAAAACCAGGGCTGGGCTGACGCCTGAAACAGAAATTACAAGAAAACACAATTTCTATTCATTCCACAGTAATTACAAATTTATTTACCGTTTCCGGAGAGCGAAGAATAATTCCATGCACGGACTAGGACGCTAACTGCCTAGCTGCCGCTGCAGTGCTGCACGCTGTACCCAAAGAATCAAGAATCCTGCACCTATGTCCTGCACCTGCACCACCTACACATGCCTACACTAACCGAACCGACGCCACCAGGAAAAATAGACGCCGCCGACTTGACTGCGTTGTGGTTGTGGATGTTTCTGTTCTTTCTGTCAATTATTGTCAAATATCCTAGTACCAACCTTAGAGTCACCAACCCAGAGACAAGCTATCAATAAAATTCACTAGGAATATTACACCATGCAGTGTATGCGACTGCAGCGCTATCTGGCAGTAAAGTCGGGAGTAGAATATTTAGTCTGCAACTCTTCATGCACTCGAATGCCACAACCTAGCCAGCAGCGGTACGGAAGCGTACAATAAAACTCAAAGTCTGCAATATTCTAGGAGACTATCCGCTTGCGGCCCATCACTACTGTGTAGTTACAGGGTAAAGTGGGTATGGCACGCCGCATGAGGCCCCCCTGCTTGGTTTTGGTGGCATTCGATTACTATATTGCTATGGCAGAATTCCTGTGGGCCACTGCTGTTTTCTTAGAGGCAAACGATGCCAGCAAGTCGCCAGCATCACGGATACTGGTCCGCTGCTGGGCCGTACATTCAATGTTTATAGGGAGGCAAAAGAGATAAAGAAGCATTTTGTTGAAACGCTTCTCCAGTCGCGAAATGTCACATTTCACATTTCTATTTTTATTTTTTAGCAGCTAGAGTTTCCAATTTTTGCTCAATTATCAGGATACCTACAGTAGATGAAAGAGTTTACCTATATTATTTGTTACGCGCAGTCTCTGTTCGACTGTTTACTATTTTGAACCTGAAGAATTTCGAATTTCCAGCTCGGAGTGAACGGATACGCCTTTATTCTGACAAACAATGGCTACATCCTGATGCATCCAAGACACAGACGTGAAGTAAGAGTTTGATTAAAAAATATCTCTATTGGTACCTTTATTACCTACCTTTAATAACGCCACATGTCTCACTGCTGCATTTCAGTTCGAGGACATTCCCAAGCCGACATTCAATAGAGTGGATTTCCTCGAAGTGGAGATATTAGACGACTTCTCGGAACCACGCAATTTTGACGATTCAATTGTTGAGGTGAAATATCTATTTACTATTTATTGCCTTTATGGTACGACTAAAATTTAGCACAGCTAATTTTCCATGTTTTGCGTTTCAGTTGCGAGAAAAAATCGTGCAAAGGCAAAAAGGGAATGTGCTGTTCAAAGTGAAAACTGCCATAGACGACATGGTATGTTCCGTTGTTCATAGTAACGCGCAAATTAATTTTTAAAACTGGAGTTTTCCACTCTATAAACCGTGTATATACTGCATTGATAAATGGATGTATTGAGCCAAACAAGGCGCAAATTGTTTCCTGGAAAATTTCAATTTCGCGTTCATACCAGGAATCAAAATTGAATTGATCATGCAGTGAATAAACATTCTATTTTGCAGAAACGGATAATTTTGAGCAAGCGTCGTTATTATTACACCGACATCGGTCCTTTCAGTTTGGGCATAGCTTTGCCAGATAAATATGGTTTGATCATAGTGAATGTCACTCAAGTTAATTACGACCAATATGGACGGGGCTTACAGGATACATATAACTGGGAAGTCCATCCCGATTGGTGAGTATAAAGGGTATAATATAATAAGTAGGTAGGGAATAAATTCGCGGACACGGAGTCCAGGGCAGTTTATCGAAATGCTTGAAAAGTGCCATGAACGAGGTCATGAACGTTAGCCCAGGTATTTTAGGTGCTATTCAAGTCAAAGCGTGAACTAATTTATGGTCGGCCAAATTTTTCATAAAACGACAGTAAAGAGTGTCTGCTATAACATACCAAAAGTCCCCTAAGATCCCGTGTCGGCGTCCCCCTTTTTGGGGCGTTTATTTCTGAAATATGACAGTTACGTTAAAAGTATAAGACACAGATATTGGGACGCGCGCCTGTCACCCGGAATAGCTCAGTGGCAAAGTCTTTGCTTTCCGATTGATGGATCGCTGGTTTGAATCTCGATCAAGACACAATTTTTTTTTTCCGTGAAAGTGATTTTTCCCTTTTTCTAAAAATTATCCAAGGTATGAGAGTGCTTATTCTGAAGCATTTTCGACTTTTTTCTCGAGAAAATGAATCTAATAATACGAGTTCTGAACACATAATAAACAATAAGCTGTGATCAGTGGCGCCGAATAGACCTTTTTTTTGTGGCGCTCGCCATATCTCAAAATGAGGGGGGGGGTCTGGAGGAGAAGAAAAGGAAAAAAGGAAAAGAAGATGAGAAGAAAAAAGGAAGAGGAAAGAGGGAGAAAAAGAAGAGGAAGAGAGATTTACCCAGCAAATCATTGGATATTAGGATTATTAGGTACCTACACTGAATCTGAATGACAGTTATTTACGATTTACTTAGGTGTGAGGGACCGTATGATCAAAACCATTTTACTTTGAGTGCTATGACTTTTTATTGCCTTTTTCAATTGTTGGTATTCATGATGTCCTGCAATTTACTTCAGACTTCAGAGTGACATCTCCATGTTGTTTGGAAATCTTCAATGCATGTCGGTAAGGAATACGACTACTCTCCGTTTCCCAGTTTTGTGCCATTTCAGAAATAACTTTCGGTACCTAATGAAAGCTTTTTATTCAGTTTTGAACATTTTCAGAGACCGACATCGGCATTCAACAGTTTATTCAGTCATCATAATCGCAATTATGGCCAACCTTTGATATACAGGGTGCTACAACTTTTTTTTGTCAGTAGGTACCTACTTCAGGAGATGATAGAGCATTGAAAAATAAGTAAGAGTGATCGAATAAATTTCTCCTCAAAGTAGGCCTCGGTCTCCTTGGTAGCCATGTTTTTCCGCCAATTCCTCAGGAATCATAGGCGACTTCAGAAATTTAGTCGATCACTCGTTACTTCTGCCAAAAAAAACGAAAAAAAAAAAAATGAAGAATAAAAAATAACAAATTTTACAAATGTGGCAAAAGTCAATATGACCAGTTTGTAGGTATGCATCAACTTATTTTGTGTACTAAATTTGGTCAAAATCCAGTGTTTAAATTTGGAGTCTTGGAGTTTCAAACCAAAAAACCATTTTCAAAACTCAACTTTGAAAGCCTTTATCCCCGTTATAATGCGTTCTTGATATTAATGTTCTTGGGAAAGTCCACTTATTTTTTGATGCTCTACCATTTCCTAGAATATTGACAAAAAAATTTAACACCCTGTATAAAATAATTTCATAGCACTCTAGACCAGAGGCAAAAAGGTTTTGATCATACAGACTTCAACAGCCGACTAACTGGACGAAGAAAATCTCACGATCTTCGATCTCACAAAAAATTTCGATTCTTGTGCCTAGCTACATTGCCCTGCACTAGGTGTGGCTGCACTGCACACCACACACTAATAATGGGTGCTTTCCATTTGAAACACTTGTGTCGGTTTCTGTCAGCTTGTGTTAGCTTGTGTCGATGACACAAAGCAACACAAATCAAATGGAACGCATTTGTGCCGATTTGTGTCGACACAAGTCGACTTGTGTCGGTAAATGGAAAGCGCCCAATATGGAATGGCAGGTAAGTTACTTTTTCTTTTCTCTTGATAGAACTGGGGCTGGGACCCAATTTAACAAGAGGGTCTTACCTCCTTCTTATCACAAACTTCGTAGCAATATTTTCTGCCACAGTTCCTAAACTTGAAATTCAGCCCATGTCATGTAGGTAGGTACATTTGGGAACTAAATAATTTATACGGCTCCGCTAGGAAGTCGGCTGGATTTCAGAAATGTTAGCTGCTTAGATCGCCTTGAATGCCAGTTTTGATTAGAGATTGATCATAATCTAAACTAACATGGATAATATTTCTGAAATCCAGCCGACTTCCTAGCGGAGACGTATGAATTATTTCGCTCTCAACTGTACCTAAAGGGGTATTTTTAAGAGTTTTCGAAAATTTCTAAATTTGAAAAGATAATGAAATCTGTGGACAATTTGGTCAGCACCTTCCCTTTTTTTTTGCTCATTATTGTTAATATCATTATTATCATTATTCCAAGAAAATTTCGCCTGCGTCGCTAACTGCATAACTCTTAGGCCCACCGGCCCGACCGTAGCGTGACAATAAGGGGGGGGGGGGTCTAAATTTTTTTTCGCCATAGTAACTTTTTATGAGTTTGGCGCCACTGGCTGTGATGCCATCATGGCTTTTTCGTCACATTTTTCAACTCATAAAATGTAGTTATCTGTCCATTGCGAAATTGTATTTCGGTATTTTCAATAAAATGCTGGACGAGCATTTCCACTTGTTCTTGTCAATCAATAATTATCAATTATCATTATCAATTTAAAATACAGGTGATTCCAAACTGTCGGGCTATCGCTAGGGTGTTTCTAAAGGGCACCAAAAAAAATCAAAAAAATGGGACAGTATAAGTATAACAAACTAGAGGACAAGTGGAAATGCTCGTCCAGCATTATTATTGAAAATACCTAAATACAATTTCGCAATGGACAGGTAACTACATTTTATGAGTTGAAAAATGTGATTAAAAAGCCATGATGGCATCACAGTTTATTGTTTATTATGTGTCCAGAACTCGTAAAAAAATAGATTTATCTTCTCGAGAAAAAAGTCGAAAATGCTCCAGAATAAGCACTCTCATCCCTTAGATAATTTTTGGAAGAAGGAAAAAATCACTTTCATGAAAAAAAAAAGTGTCGTGAACGAGATTCGAACCAGCGATCCATCAATCGGAAAGCAAAGACTTTGCCACTGAGCTATTCCGGGTGACAGGCGCGCGTCCCAATATCTGTGTGTTAAACCCGGTCCGCACGGGCAGCAGATTCGCAAAATTTCGGCGATATACCGCTGAAATGCAATTGTTGTCATTGTTGTTATGTCAAAAACAGCGGCATATCGCCAAATTTCAGCGATATATCGCCCGTGCGGACTGAGCTTTATACTTATCACGTAACTGTCATATTTCAGAAAAACGCCCCAAGAAGGGGGACGCCGACACGGGATCTTAGGGGACTTTTGGTATGTTATAGCAGACACTCTTTACTGTCGTTTTATAAAAAATTTGGCCGACCATAAATAAGTTCATGCTGAAACTCGATAGTACCTGGGCTACGTGTTGAAAAAATGCTGACCTTTCCATTTTTGAAGATATGGGCCAATATGGGGATCAAGTGGGAAGAAGGTTTGAGCTCCCTCTATCTCCGGTATTTGAAACGATTTGTGTGAACTGTTATACACCCTGTTCAGTAATTAACATTTAAAAAGACATTCTGATAAGGTTCAAAAATTCCGCTTCAGTGTGACTCAAACAATCCACAACAAAAACTCAAATAACGAAAACAGAGTGGGTCAAGTTCACGCACTTAACCCCCCCAAATACCTTCGAAAAAAAAGACTGAATTTTTTTCAACAATTTTATGGAATAGAGTATTATACTTTTGAAAAAAAAAAATTTTTTTTTATGGAATCAGAAACTATATTGAAAAATAACTGACCCGTATTTTTTTATTCAGCCGAAAATCGTATCGTTTGGCCGCAATAAATAAACGAATTTCCTATATTCTGCCTATTTCTGACGTCATTTACACAGGCAGTATAGGAGGTGATTCGCTGTGACGTCAGAACTAGTTGATGTTATTTATTTATTGCGCCCAAACGATATAGTTTTTGACTGAATAAAAAAACACGGGTCAATTATTTTCCAATGTAATTTCCATTTCAATCAAAAAATCTTTTTAGTATAATACTCCATTTCCCAAGCATTTCCCCAAACTGCTCTGGACTCCGTATCAGCGAATTATGAACCACCCTAGCTGTCTACTATTGAGCGAATGGGGTAGTGACCAGTGACTACTATCAAAAAATATATAAAAAATCATACTAATCAAATGTAGAGCCCTAATAACAAGACTACTTTTCGTGAAAGTGGAAAAAAAATTGATCGCACCAAAATTGACCAAAAAGAAAACATACAAAAAAATTCACTATACAGGGTGTTTGAGTGACCTTGCATGATAGTTCGGGAGTTGATTCCTCTCAAGAAAAAAAAATCTAAAAGTAGGAGTAGGTAACATTTTTTTCTAAAGTGATTTCTTAGGGAGGTACAGCCCCTTAAAGGTACGCAGTAAAACAAAGTTTTCATAATTACTTGCTGAAAAATCTGTTGTGGGGCGACACAAAACTTTCCCGGCGGTATCCAGAGACGTCAGTAATGATTTTGATTCAGGTGTCCCTTCGGGAAAGTGGGATTTTATTGAGAAGTTGATTGGAAAAGTTCTAGTGAGTTGAGCGTTATGCGATCATTCTGCATCCATTGTTGGGCCTACAGAATGAGTGACAGGTTCTTAGGAAGAACCTCCTTCCTATCCAGTTTCATAGGAAGGAGGTTGTTTTTTAACTGAAAAAACTAGGAAAAAATAGGGCAACAAATCCTTGGAAAATATTGAAGAATATTGTTGAAAAAATCATTGGCGAAAATCTGTTCACGGATTGGATACCTAGGAACCTAGGGCAGAATTCTATACAGGGTGATTCACAACTTGTGACTTTTCTTTCACGGGTGAGCTCAGGATGTGCCAGAAAAACTATTTCTGAGGAAAAAAAGTTGAAAAAAAAATCCTGAAATATTGACTTATTTGAACTCAACATCGAAGAAAATTTTGGGGATCGCCGATGCAATGCCTCACGTGGATAATTCTAATCTGGTACTATGGAAACAACATACTCAATAATGGTTGATCGATAATAAGGTATTATTGTCAAGAATGACGTTAGTTGACCATTATTATTACCTATCCAACTAAAATTTACAAGTAGCGGGTAAAATACAGTTAGATAGGTAACCCGAGTGGATAATTGCGATTATCAACCAAACATAAGGGTCCTCACCTTATATAATGGACAAAGAGACGAGGAAAGGGAGTAAGTCGAGGCATCATCAGTTGAGGTTGACACTGACAAATTATTTATTTTTACCTCCGATTATTGCTAAAGGAGGAGTGTTTACATAGAAACATTTTCGCTTATCGGTCAACTATTGTTGAATCGTATGTCTCATCAACAGATAGAAAAATAAACCCATTAGTCCCTGTTGGGGATACACCCGAAAAGAAGGTGCGAAAAAAAGAATAAAGGACTCACCTTGACGTCCGGCTTGTTCTCGTGTAGGCAAGAGCTCTTGGATGTTCTGGTGGTGCACGGACGTCGAAGGGTATAAGGGGTTAACAGGTACACACACACAAATAATGAAGGAGAATGTTCGCACAGCGCGTAATAGGTAATAAAAGTAAAAACGGAAACTTAATAATCTTTAGAAATTATAAGCTACTGACGCACAACGCGACCATCTATGTTGGCGTACAACACACCGAGCAATTCTTATCTTAATGCTTTTTTTCATTCGTGTGATAAGTTTCTTTTTTACATATCCGAAAACCTAAATTTTAATTGAGTACCAAACATAACCCTCCACCCAAAATTACGCAAATTTTGACTGGAAGGGCTAATCAAAACTTAAATGAAAACAAAAGAAAACTCTGACCAAAATTGAAACAAAACTGAAAAATGTGAAAACGAAAAACCAAAATAAAGGAGATCAAAGTCAGACCCATGGGAGGCGAATGACTTTGGTGACTGGCCGCGTGAAGATGCTGTCAGCGGTTCGAATTTCAATGACGCGAACAACCCCGTCCGCACCCGGGAAAAGTTGTGTCACTCTTCCAAGCGGCCAAGACAACGGCGAAACAGAGGGACGAGTGAGGAGCACTAAATCTCCCAACTGGAGATTCGGAGTCGGAGTCGTCCACTTCGGTCGTTGCGTGAGCGAATGTAAAAAATCGCGGGACCATGCTCGCCAGAAATGCTGGGTAGTTTGAGCAACCATTTGCCACCGATTCAACAAATTGGGAGGGTGCGTCGTCAGATCATCCTCCACTGGCGATAGTAAGCAACCGCCCGATAAAAAATGCCCTGGCGTCAGGCAATTGAAACCATCGTCTGGTAAACTCGATAGGGGTCCCAACGGGCGAGAATTGAGAATGGCCTCGATTCGGCACAACACAGTAGTAAATTCCTCGTGGGTAAAATGTTGTTCTCCAACGATTCTCTTGAGGTGGTGCTTCATCGATTTAACCCCCGCCTCCCAAAGGCCACCAAAATTGGGCGCATAGGGTGGATTAAAATTGCACTTGATTTGTCGTGCAGCTAGCGACTCCGCGATTTCGGATTCGGAATTTTTGAGAAAAGAAAACACCTCATCTAAGTGGCGTGCGGCACCCCTGAAATTTCGCCCTTGGTCGCTAAAAATGTTAGCCGGAAGACCACGGCGTGCAAAAAATCGATGTAACGCAGCCAAACAAGATTCGGAAGACAGCGAGTTTACCAATTCCAAATGAATGGCTTTCGTAGCCATGCAAATAAATAGAGCCACGTAGCACTTCAACAATTTGGCGTTTCTTCGTGGACTCTCCTTGATTAAGAAAGGTCCAGCAAAGTCAAGGCCAGTATTGCTGAAGCACCGCCCGGGTGTGACCCGCGCAGGGGGTAAATCACCCATCAACGGTTGAGACGGATGCGCCGTTAAGCGATAACAACGTAAACAACGGAAAATACGAGTGCGAATCAAATTGCGCAATCCGGAAATCCAAAACTGCCTGTGAATGAGCGATGAAACCAGCCTGGGTCCTCCATGTAACGTGACTGAATGACAGTGATCCACAATCAAGGCCGCAAAATGACTTTGGCGGGGTATCAAATAGGGGTGACGAGAGATTTTAGGTAACACTGAATTCCGAAGTCGACCCCCCACCATGAGAATACCCTCGGGTGAAAGAAAAGGAGACAGCATTCTCAATTTGTTGCTGACGGGCTTTTCTTGCTTCAAAGCCTTGATATCGTCGAGAAAATAATGATTCTGCACCAACCGTACGCAGTGAACCGTAGCGTTCGTGTACTCGGAGGGCAGAAGAGGACCAAGCTGTCTTTCATCTCGAACAGAACGACAATTTCTGATGAAACGCAAAACGTAGGAAAAAACTCTCTGTAACTTCAACAACGACGAATACTTTGAGATTAAATCAAAAAATGGATTTGTAGGGACATCCCGAGTAATCAAAGCAGCCTGCGGTTCCTTAAGCTCAGGAATCGGCTTAGGCGCAGCAATGGAGGAGGAAGGCCAGAGGGACTCGGGTTGAGTCAAAAACGAAGGGCCGTTCCACCAGAGAGGATGTGACAATAATTGAGACGGTATTAATCCCCGAGTTGCGCAGTCCGCCGGATTTAAATCTGTTGGTATGTACCGCCAAGTACATGGGGAACAATTTTCATGGATTTCGACCACGCGGTTTGAGACGAACGTCTTCAACGAATGGGGAGGGGTACGAATCCAAATCAATACCGTGGTGGAGTCACTAAATAAAATGATGTCGTGAATTTGTAAGGAAAAAATCAGCGCTTGAACAGATTTGACAAGGCGTGAAAGAAGCACAGCAGCACTTAACTCAAGCCTCGGTATTGTTAGAGTTTTGAGAGGAGCGACGCGCGTTTTCGCTTTCAGAAGATGAGAAACAGCTTGAGACGAACAAGTAACTCGCAGGTAGAGGACAGCAGCCATTCCTTTGCTGGATGCGTCAGCAAAACCGATGAGTTGGATCTTGGAATACGCCGAGGCCAAAATGCAACGTGGAATCTTGAGGTTCGAAAGCAAAGGCAATTCATCATGCATGGTCTTCCAGAGATCGTAGAGATCTGAAGGCAAAGTTTGATCCCAATCGATCTTGGCTAACCACAAAAGTTGCATCAGGTATTTAAAATAAAAAATTACTGGGCTCAAATAGCCGTTGACGTCATACATGCGCGCAATCTGAGAGAGAATGTTTCGCTTTGTGGGTGCATCAGAGCCAGGTTTGACGGAATAACAAAAACAATCCGCAGTCGGGTCCCAAAAAAGGCCTAAAACCTTTATGACATGGATGGAGCCTGTAGGAAATTCGCGCAGTGAACTGTCAAGATCCCGAACGACATCGTCATGCGAACACGCCCACTTACGCAATTCAAAACACGCTGAGTGTAAAAAATCTGTCAACTCCCGTTGCAACGAGATAGCGTCAGAAACTGATTGTGCCCCAAAAACAATATCATCCACATAAGAAGACGAGGCAAGAACTTTTGCGGCACGCGGATAAGTTTTTCCTTCATCTGTTATCAGTGCTGCTGCAGCACCCGCTGTGCTAGAAAGGGACTGCAGGACATGCCGAATGTAACACGATTTAATTCCCATTCTTGAACTTTTTCAGAAGGAGAAGAACGCCAAAATAAGTGTTGATAACAGCAATCTTCAGGAGATAAAGCAATCACACGATACATTTGCTTTATGTCGCACGTCAAACCGATCTGATGCATACGAAAATTCGTGATGATGGTTTCGATATCACTATGAAGCTTCGGTCCCACATGAAGGGCACTATTCAGAGTTTTAGAAGTCGTACTCTTTTCGGAAGGGTTAAAAACAACACGAAGAGCGGTAGTTGAGCTTTCCTTTAAAACTCCGTGATGCGGTAGGACATACGACGAAGGTGTAGGCGCAATAGTCATGTGACCTTGATCAATATAATCTTGAAGATTCTCACGATACAGTTTTGCAAATTCAGGGTTTCGAGAAAAGCGGATTTCGAGCTTGCGAAATCTCTGAAGCGCAGCATCACGTGTGGAGCCTAAATCGGGACGGATTCCACCTTTGAAGGGCAAAGACACAACGTAACGCCCAGCGGAATTACGCGAAACCGATTGCGCAAAAAGTTGCTCGCATTCCTGCTCCTCGGGGGACAGAGGAACCGGACCTACAATCTCTTCCGTCTCCCAAAATGACCGAATCAAAGTGTCCAGCGGCGGAGCGGTTGATACGAACAATGATGACACTGAAGGAGACGAAACACCATCTTCCACGGAACCCATAATAACCCAACCGAAATTGGTGAAAATGGCTGAGGGGTGTCCCTTGATGATGGACGAAGAAGCTGGCATGATATCGAGGTATGCTTGAGCCCCTAAAAGAATGTCAATATTCGAGGGATGCGTAAAAGCAGGGTCCCGCTAAAGATAGCGCAGAAAAACGTTGGAGCACTGCGTCCGACAGAGGAGCTGTCGGCAGAGTAGAAGTGATTGACGAGAGAACCACTGCATCAATAACAATGGAAGTTTCAGCCCGAAACCGCGGAGCAAGCTTACAAGAAACTACACCCTTCACCTGAAGGGGTGGAGCACCACCAATTCCGGAGATGTCATATGGACATTTCTTTGGGGTAAAATTCAATGATTTTGCAAGAGAGCTACTAATAAAACAAAGTTGGCTTCCCGGATCAACAACTAATCTGCATGGGTACCAATTTCCAAGAGAGTCTTGAACACGTGCTTGTGCAGTTCCAAGCAAAACACTGCGAGAACGATTTTGAATTTCGGAAGAGAAATTACAATTTAGTTTGGGGCCAGTACGCTTCTCGGCACCAGGAATAGAAGTGCTAGCATCCGTATCGAGCTTAGGTACAAGTTCGTTCGGCATACTCGAAACAGACGGCGCATAATGCAAAAGAGAGTTGTGCCTGGAAGACGAACATTGCTTACATCTGCCCTGGGAAGTGCAAGCAGGCAACAAATGATTTCCGAAGCACGCGAAGCACCTGTGAGCTGAACGTACTACTGCATGACGTTCCGAGGGAGAAAGGAGCAAAAAGGACGGACACTTGATGAGTTGATGTGCAGCCTTACAATGTGGACAAACAATTGAAAGATTCGCAGAGACTTTTGGGACGACTTTGTTTTCTTCTTTTTGTGCGGTAACTTCCGTGCTAACAAAAGCTTTGCGCGGTGGCTTCGTCGGCACCAAAGACGAACTGGAGTGACCAGCATCTTTTGTCAATTCCTGAACCGCACATTGATTTAGCAAGAAATCAATCAAATTCTGAAAAGTGGGAAATTGCACGGAGATGTGTTTTTGTTCAAAGAGATTACGGGTTTTGCCGTCGAGCAAGCGCAGAGTTATGTGTAAAAACAAAAAATCCGCCAAATCTCTCAAATTTAGAGCTTTTAATGAGACAATATTGGAATGTACATTGTCGAGTACATTTCGCAAATTGCTTAATGAATCTGACTTCATCGGGGAGCAATCAAAAATCTTGTTCAAATAGTATGAGGCCACGACACGTTTATTTGTATACCGATCTACAAGAGAAGTATACGCCTGTGCATAATTGACCGCCGCGAAACGAACACTTTTCACCAAACTCAACGCAGCGCCGTCCAAACAAGACACCAAGTAGGAAAACTTCTGCACGTTGGACAAGGCAGAATTGTGGATGAGAGCGTTGTACAATCCAATAAAAGAATCGAACTCCTCAATGGCACCGGAAAATTTGGGAATATCGATTCGGGGCAAGGTCGGAAGCTGACTTGGTGCAACTATCGGCGGAGGTGCAGATAACGATGGATCTGTCAGAGTAGGCAAACTACGGAATTTACTAATGACCGCATAGTACATCTCATCAAACGCAATATCGACCTTTTGGGTGTCAGTTTTGAGATCCGCATGGGCTGCCGAAATGGTCGCGATCTTGACCTGAATCGATTCAAACTGTTCACGCAACTCCTGCAAATCCTGACAACGTGCACGAAAAACATCTTCACCGCCGGGTAATTTCGCTATCAGACCATGAGTTACTTGAAGCTTTTGCCAATACCGTTCACGCTTGTCGATGAGTGCCTTTGACTCCTGAACAAGAGCTGCGGAAGGAGGAGGAGGAGTCGCAGGCATGGTGCTGGCTTCGAAAAGTGACAACAACAATAAATAAAATCGTCGACGTAAATGTCAACGCAACTGACAGCGGAAGTGACAGCCGTTTGTCCGCTGACAGCTCGTTCACGCAAACGTAAAGACTCGAATCGCGTTAGCTTGTTTAAACCCCGGTCAGAGTGCGCTACCGTCGCGGTACTGAATTGAATTGAAATCACAAGAGTACAAAAAAAAGTATAAGATAAAGAAACTTGAATGAAATTGAAATGTAAAACGCGTCGAACAGCGGTTTTGTACAAAGGACAACTGGATCTGGATTTCGAAGGACCAAAATTATGTTGGGGATACACCCGAAAAGAAGGTGCGAAAAAAAGAATAAAGGACTCACCTTGACGTCCGGCTTGTTCTCGTGTAGGCAAGAGCTCTTGGATGTTCTGGTGGTGCACGGACGTCGAAGGGTATAAGGGGTTAACAGGTACACACACACAAATAATGAAGGAGAATGTTCGCACAGCGCGTAATAGGTAATAAAAGTAAAAACGGAAACTTAATAATCTTTAGAAATTATAAGCTACTGACGCACAACGCGACCATCTATGTTGGCGTACAACACACCGAGCAATTCTTATCTTAATGCTTTTTTTCATTCGTGTGATAAGTTTCTTTTTTACATATCCGAAAACCTAAATTTTAATTGAGTACCAAACAGTCCCACATATGTTTGGCAAATTTTCATTATTTTTTTCCTCGTAAACCATATAGCTTTTTGAATTATTTTCAAGCACATGAAGTCAAGTTTTTGGGGCCCCATAACCCCTTGAAAGGAAAGTCATAAGTTGTGAATCACCCTGTATAATTGCCCTGACGGCACAAGAGTTCTGAGAACTGAAAAACGGGGGGTTTATTGGGGCTCTAAGAGACGCACCCGTGATAAGCTATAGGCTACAGGGGACCGATAGGGTTGTTACTAACTTCGGGCGGAAGCAAACACATACGGCCGGGCTAGCTCGAAGTCGGCTGTTGTGGGAACGTCCACTCTGTGGACAGTCTCTCCAGGAACCAGGGGTGGTAGGATGGTAGGAGTTTCAAACGGGATTAAGTGAAAACCAACAGAATTAGTTGTATTGGCCGCAGGTCTTGAAAGCCTTTTTTTTCCGTCACACTTGTCACCTTCGTGTCACCCGATGCCATATGCCACGCTGATGGCGGAACGAGAAGCGGGTGGCACGACTCGTGTGTTTATCAATAAAAACGCCCAATGGGATTAAAAATATAATTTCGCGTCGCGGTAACAATCGCCCCCCCTTTCAAGACCATTGGGACGATTTATTTATAGCGAAAATTTTTTTCAAAGTGAAACACTTGTTTAAACAGAAGTAAAAAAAAAAAAAAAACAAAAGGGTACAAGGGTATCAATGAAAAAGAAAACAAGGATGCAATCGCATCAACAAAACACATTCGGAAACGCGCACGATTCTTTCGCTGCACTCATCGACGACATCGCGGCAGTGGCGCTCGACGTAGCTTGTCAATGTGATACTTGACGGAGCGACCGTCAATGTTGACCAGGAAGATGTGTGGGGCAAAACGTTTGATGATGGAGTGTGGCCCAAGCCACTTGGGGTGAAAAGCACCAGGTGCTGGTGGATGGTGGACCAGAACTGAGTCGCCGGGAAGAAAGTCTGGTGTGAGCCGTTCAGGAACCTGGTGTCTAGCCTCGACGTACTGCTGCTGGTGTTTTCTGGCTTGCTGGTGACGTTCGGCTGCTGGCGGTGGTTGCAAGGGCTGATGTGTTGACCATTCGCCAGGGAATGGCAAATTGTAGCCGCAGAGGAGCTGAGCAGGGCTCTGACCAGTCGCAGCGTTTCGACGGCGGCGCGCACTAAACAGCGTGGCCGGCAAATGAATATCCCATTCGGACGGAGGGCGTCCGTCAAGACGGAGTCGCAGCCCCTTCTTTATTTCTTGATTTCGCCTCTCGGTTGGATTGGCGCGAGCATGGTAAACTGGCGTTGTCCAGGCCAGACTCTGCCACCGAGCACACGCGCGAGACCAAGCAACGGAGGTGAACTGGGAGCCGTTGTCGCTGAGTATGGCTTTTGGATAGCCATGCATGGGAAAGAACTGCGTATCCAGCGTGGATATAAGCGTCCCCGTCGTGCTGCGTGGTAATGCCCACGCGTCTACCCACCGTGTAAATAAATCCGAAACCACTAATATGAAGCGATTTCCGCTAGCAGAGATGTCGTAGGGACCCATGATGTCGATCGCCACGACCTCAAAGGGCTGTTGCGGTTGCCGCGGACTCTGTTCAGCAGGATTACGACTTACACGGGCTTTGTATCGCGCGCAAAGCAAGCACGACCGCACGTATTCGCGCGACTCTTTTGGCAGGTCCGGCCAATGGTATTGTTCGGAGATGGAGCGTTTCGTCTCGTCTTCGCCGGGATGTCCAGCTAGGAGGCTGTCATGATGTTCGAAGAGTACGCGTGAACGCGCGCCACTGGGAACATACAAGAGGCGACGTCCGTCGTTTCGGACTCTGTACAAGTGATTGTCTTCGACAGTGAACATCGCACGGAAGCCGGGGTGCCAGTCGCGATTGTTAGGTAGGTGCTCCAGCTCGCGACGCTGTCGTATCAATTGTTGAGTGGATTCGTCGTGGTCTTGGGCCTCTTTTACTTCGTCGCTCAGCGTCCTAACATCCATCAGGTTCGCTGCGGCTTGCGGAAGTCCTTCGGCAGTTTGACGTTGTGCTTGTGGTTCTGGCGGCAAGAGGCGCTCCATGTCTTCGAAATCAAAAGGTTTGACAGGTATTTCGGGCTCCCTGGAGAGGGCGTCGGCCAGCTCATTTGTTTTTCCCGGAACATGTTCAACGGTAAACGAGAATTCTTGCAAGAGAAGCGACCATCGCGTCAGCTTCGCCTTGGTATCCTTTGACCGGTGTAGCCAGAGGAGCGCACGGTTGTCTGTACGAACCGTGAAGTGGCGGTCCTCTAAGTATGAAGAAGAAGTTTTGAAGACAGCTAAAGTCATCCCAATTTTCAAGAAAGGCAATCCGGAGAATCCTTCAGATTACAGACCGATCTCAATAATACCAATTCTTGGTAAAATTTTCGAGTCGGTTTTAAATGTTCAAATCACGGATTATTTCGAGAAACAAAAGCTTTTCAACGAGTGTCAATTCGGTTTCCGTTCGGGAAAGTCCACGACTCTTGCCATGGCGTCTCTCGTGGAACAGGTCAACACGGGATTCGAGAGAGGCCACTTCACACGGGCTCAATTTTTTGACCTCACAAAAGCATTTGATTGCGTCTCACATTCCATCCTGCTCAAGAAGTTGAAGTTCTACGGCTTTGACGCTGGCAGTTTGGATGTGATGGAGTCATACCTTGGTGGGGGGCGTCAATTCGTCTATCACGGCGGCGTTGCCTCGGACACGGCGGGACTACACGACGGCGTTCGGCAGGGGTCCATCTTGGGCCCCAGCCTCTTCCTTATCTATGTGAATGATCTTCCCTGTGCGGGTGTTGATTCCGAGTTGAGGTTTATCCTGTACGCGGATGACACGACACTTGTGCAGAGTGATCGCAACTTGAGTCGCCTTGTGTCCGGGGCGGATAGCGTCAAGTTTGCCATGACCGAATGGTGTCTTGCAAACAGATTATGTCTGAATGCTGCTAAGACAGAACTCATGGTTTTTGGACTGCGAAATGGGGTCGGGGAGACTTCGGATGCTGCTGCGTCTGTGAAGTTCCTGGGAATCACTATATGCCCGCGGCTTGGCTGGGAGACCCACACGGGGTCGGTCTGCTCGACAGCCTCAAGAAGGATCTTTCTTCTGAGAGGTCTGGCGGGTAGGGTATCTAGACAAACTTTGAGAACGGCATACTTCGGCTCAGTACACCCTATTATGTCATATGCGCTCCTGATCTGGGGCCACTCCCCCCACGCCTCTTCTGTATTTGCGATACAACGGAGAGCCGTTCGTGTGGTTGCAGGCCTGGGATATCGTGACGACTGCAGGGAGGCCTTCAGGTCGCTGCGTATTTTGACATTACCGTCTATGTACATCTTGGAATGCTTGCTCTACGTGAGGGACCATCAACTCGAGAGTAGCGTGTCCAGGGGTGAGACCCACCGCTACGAAATCAGGAACAGGGAAGACATCCACCTGAAATTTTTGAGGTTGAGCAAGACCCGCGATGGTGTCAGCTATTATGGAGTGAAGTTCTTTAATTCTATTCCATCCACAGTCAGAACACTAGAACGTCAAACGTTTAAAAAAATTATAAGAGAGTACCTCATCGACGGTGCATTTTATTCAATAAGTGAATTCATGACATGTAGCTTCACCCCACGACAGTGATCTTGTTTTTCGTTTGCTTGGTTTGTTTGTAATGATGTTTGTTAATATGTTTCTAGTTTTGAATAATATTTTATCTTATACTTATATGTACCTACAATTTGACGTGTGTAAACATACTTATGTGTGTAAAACATTAATAAAGATTATTATTATTATGGCCGGTAGTGTTTCACACCCCACAGGATAGCCAGGCATTCCTGCTCGTTAATGTGCAGTCGGCGTTCGGTGGCGTTGAAACGAGCGCTCGCGTATGAAATCACCGCCTTGGTTCCGTCTGGCTTCTCCTGGTACAACACCGCAGCCATACCTAGGCCACTAGCGTCAGTTTGGAGGACGAAGGGAAGCGCTGGATCCGGTCGATGAAGGTGTCGTGGTGCCGCAAGGGTGTCCTTGAGCCGGTCGAATGCCTCTTGCTGAGATTTTTCCCACCTAAATCGAGCTTTGGAGGCAAGTAGGTCTGTCAGAGGTGCAGCAGTGTCGGCAAAGTTCTCGACATACTCGCGCAGCCAATTGCAGGTGCCGAGAAAACTTCGAAGCTGATGTTTTGTGGTCGGTGGCTTCGCAGCACGCACAAGCTCCAGGTGCTTTGTTTGTGGTTCATTGCCGGCGTCGCTAACAACATGACCGAGGTATTCGATGCGTGTTTTTCCGAATTTGCACTTGCCATGGTTGCAGCGCAGCTGGTGATTTTGGAGTCGTTCTAGAACTAGACGTAAATGTTCAATGTGTTCCTACAGCGAGTCAGAATACACAATTATGTCGTCCAAGTAAACGAGGCAGAAACGACGAAGGTGGCCCGTCAGCACTTCCTGACACATCAGACGTTGGAACGTACTCGGCGCGTTTTTTAAACCAAACGGCATTACTCGGAATTGGTATAGGCCGCCATCGGTGGTAGAAAATGCCGTTAGTCTTTTGCTGTCAGGATGTAAAGGCACCTGCCAATATCCGGACTTGAGGTCCAGAGTACTGAATACTTTCGCTGTACCTAGATCTCGCAGCATCTCCTGTATACGTGGCAGTGGCGCGACCTCGTCCTGTGTGATGGAGTTGAGCTGGCGGTAATCCACACAGAATCGCGACTTACCGTTTTTCTGCACCAGAACGATCGGCGAAGCGTACTCAGAGGTGCTTGCTTCGATGATACCATCCCGGTACATCTGCTCGACCTGCTCCTCAATGATTCGCTTCTTCGCTGGCGGTACACGGTATGGTCGGATGCGAAACGGTGCTTCCTTGCTCAGACGAATGGTGTGAGTGGTGGTGAGTGTGGTGGAAAGTCTTGGGTCCTGGTTGAGAGTGTCTGCGAAATCGTCAAGGACGCGCTGGAACGTGGCTTGCATTGGTGGTGGGAAGTCGTGATCGACGTCGGTGATGCGTAGCGGCTGCGGCGCTAAACGCGAAGGTTCGTCCTGCTGGTCAATCCAGCGTATGGCACGGCGTTCTGCAACTCCCACATGCAAACAACGGCGTTCAAAATCCAAACAAGCTCGCTGCTCTCTTAAAAAGGGGTATCCGAGAATGACTTGTTCGTTTAGACCGTCTACCACATGGAATTCAATCTGGTGTGGTGTGCTACCCAGGAGGCACGCTATAGAGATGCTGCCAAGTGTACGCTGCTGGTCGTTGGCGCCGACGGCTAGGCGCAATGGTAGGGATTCGTTGCTGTCGAATCGTCGGTTGCTGACAAGCGAGGAGTCGATGAAGTTCAACGTGGCACCGGAATCTACCAGAGCGTGAACATCATGTTCGTCGAAGTGCAGCGGAACTTGGGGAAGCGCGTTTGTATCTAATGTCTTTGGGGCGCGGAGGTTTCCCGCGTAGCTCCGGCCCCATTCTGGTTTTCCGCACGCCTGTCCACTTCGCGGTGCTGCTGTCGGTAGTGGGCGTCGTGGTGCTGCTGTCTGTAGTCCTCGTCGACATGCTGTTGGTTGTAGCCTGCGTCGCGGTGTCGCTGCTCGACATAGGCATTGAATTGAGCTTGGCGTACCGGGCAGTCGCGGTGATAGTGTCGCTCGGGACAGTACCGGCACGGCGGCGGTTGACGTGGAGAGTCTGCTTTCTGAGCTGGTGCAAGCTGCTGGCTAGCCTGCGAAGCTGATGCGGCAGTTGTCGTACGCGGCAGTTGTGCGCGAACGTTTCGCTTGGTTTCTTGGCGGCTCTCAATGAGCTGCGCCACTTGGATAAGCTCTTCCACTGATTGGACACGGGTCGTCAACAATGATTTGCTGACTTCAATGTCAGCTAGGGCGATGATGAGCTCCACCAGCTCGTCAATACTCATGGATGGTTCCAGCCGTCTCATGAGTTGGACCTTGTGCCGGATGAAAAGAGAGATCGGCTCGTCCTTCTGTCGCTCAGTCCGCAGCTGAACTATAGCGGCGCTCTTTCTTTTGTAGGAGTCAAACTCCGTGACAACGGCGTTCACGAAGTCCTCCCAGTCAAGCTCGAGGGATGCGTAGGGGGTGTACCACCTTTGTGCGTCTCCGCTGAACCGTTGCGCTACTGCAGCCACCCATCTAGCCTGCGGAATGTTCGAGGTTCGGAGAAGCTGTTTACAATCCTCCAGGTGATATTCAGCCACCTGGTGCGGCAGTCCGGCGAAGGAGGGCAAGTCAACGGGTCTTTCGGCGTGCCGACGCTCGTGATGCATTTCTGACAGCAATTCTACTAGCAGTTCTTCGGTACGCGAACGCGGCGGTGGCTCGCGGTTTGCGGCAGACTCGAATTGCGTCTGGTGTTCGAGCGGCATCGCGACGGGAAGCGTCGAAGTGTAGACGCTCGCGCAAGCTGGCATCGTGAAGGTGGACGTTGTCGTGGAGGTCATGGCGAGCGATGAAGCGGCGACGGCCGACGTCGAAGTGTAGATGTTCGCGTAAAACGGCGTCGTGGAGCTGGAAGTTGTCGCGAGAGTCGTGGCGAACGATGAAGCGGTGATGACCGGCGTCGAAGTGTACGTTGCATAGCTATGCGTCGGCGTCACGATGTCAGTGGTTTCGAAACTGAACGGCCTGGTGTTGTAGTGGTTAGGATTAAAATACACGGCGGGTACTTGCGGCGCAACGTTGATGATGGGCGTCGGCGGCGAGTAGACGCTAGTCACCGTCGTAGAGACGACGGGCGTCGAAATGTGGACGCTTGACGCGGTCGTCGAAATGGCAGGCGTCGAAGTCTGGATCGGTTGATAGGGCGCCACTGGAAGGTTTATTTTACTTCCCGCTTCCAGGCGGGAACGCGAGGACTTGTTGGTTTTCCGGGCTTTCGACGGCATCGTTGTGCTTGGTCTCTTACGCGCTCGCGACGAATTTCAAACTTATGGCAGAGTCTTACCCAAGGAGAATTCTGGAAGTTCTGGAAATTCTGGAAGGCGTTGGAGAGAACCAAAAGGTGCTACTCTGCTCGAAGAGGACGGCAGAGGAGTCGAAGAGGTCCTGGAGAATTGGCTACACGTTGGACGCGCCAAATATGTTACTAACTTCGGGCGGAAGCAAACACATACGGCCGGGCTAGCTCGAAGTCGGCTGTTGTGGGAACGTCCACTCTGTGGACAGTCTCTCCAGGAACCAGGGGTGGTAGGATGGTAGGAGTTTCAAACGGGATTAAGTGAAAACCAACAGAATTAGTTGTATTGGCCGCAGGTCTTGAAAGCCTTTTTTTTCCGTCACACTTGTCACCTTCGTGTCACCCGATGCCATATGCCACGCTGATGGCGGAACGAGAAGCGGGTGGCACGACTCGTGTGTTTATCAATAAAAACGCCCAATGGGATTAAAAATATAATTTCGCGTCGCGGTAACAGGGTCTCAATCAACCCAAGAAGAGACAAGGGCTTCGCTTTAATAGCTACAAAACGTCACAAGTGGAGGCCTCATCCAGAGCTCCAAACGACAGAAAGACACCATGGAGCCCTGGTATCAAATTACACAAGGGAGCCGCACAAAATAGAGAGCTTGCAACTACGTACCTCTACGCCAAGATGATGGGTATGCTGAAGTTGCTGGAACTACAGAAAACACAAGGGGGTTTACGGAGCCCCAAAACGATACCCACTTGAAGACACAAAGAATTGGGGTGATATTTTTTGGCCCGACAAAAAAGGGGAAAAAAAAACGACAAAAAAAGTAAAGATCACGGCAAAATAGTGGTTCACGCGACAAATAATTATTTTTGAACGACATACATAAAGCGACAGAAAAGGTTCGAATAACGGCAAATTTGGTGCTTTTCACTAGAGGGTTTGCACGACAAATTTGAAAGATCAATATAAATCGGGAGAATTTCCTGTCACAGATGTTTCTATATACGTCGAAATCAAAACGTCGCAGTCACGTTCCAGTCGTGCAAGTTTTGGAAGACGATGAAAGTAGCAGAGCTGATGAATCGCCGCCTGTGAAAAAAAGAAGAGGAAGGGAAAGAGTTTTAAATAGGAAAAAGTTTTCTTCGCGCGAAAAAGTGGAAGCATAATGTTTCTTCTGAGAGATGGTCGAGCAAGTCGTCTCTAAAATCGACTTCATACGGCGAGAGGGTTGACTAATGCTGCGTTGCCAGAAACAATCGTCAGCAGGATCTTTTTTTATAGCTTCAGACTACCAGTGAGGCGCCTTTTGCAGCCTTGTGTTATCAAGAGCTTAATTGGGCCCCCTCATTCTGTCTTGAATGTGATTTGAAGCTTTGCTAAACCCCCTGGCACTTTCTGTGACTTCCGGAGCAACAAGCAGCGTTGTGCCGTCATGTCATGTTCAGAGCCCTATCGAGCCCCGATTGTGCCTTCAAGTGTAGTTGTTTAAGCCCCGTTGAGCTATGTTTTTTTTCATGGCTTCCGAAGTAGGTACCAGTAGCCCCATTCTGCGTTATTTTGTTATACAGTGCTCCATTTGACCCCCTTGTATCTTCAGTACTGTTTGAAGATCTGTAGGGCCCCCTTGCACTTTTCCGAGGCTTTCGGAGCAGTAGTGAGCCCCGTGTGCCTTTATGTGATATTATTTGGCCCCAAATCGGACCTCCTTCTGTCTTTAAGTATAATTTGGAGCCCCACTGAGTCTCCTCTAAGTACTTCATGGCTTCCAGAATTCCAATAAGCCCTCTTTTGCCATCCTGTGCTATTCAGGCTCCATTGGACTCACTTATTGTTTTTTCAACGTGATTTGAAGCCCTGCTGAGCCCTTGGCATTTTCCGTTACCTACTATCAGACCATAGTAATCACCATTGTGCCGTCAGGCCATTCGGAGTCCTTTCGGGTCCCTTGGGTCCTCAACTGTGGTAGTTGGAGCTCTAATGAGCCCCCTCATGTTTTTTCGTAACATTTCGACTTCCTTGTGCCCGCAAATGTAGTTTGGAGCCCTAGTTACCCATTTCATATTTTGTCATGGCTATACCAGTAGTCGTAGCGGTACACCAAATTATTCTGCACTTCTAACGATTTCGTTTATTTTCGGCACAGATGATCATTGGACCTATTCAAGCGTTTTGACCCGCAGCACCACCAAATTTGCCCCTCAGGAACGGAGGGGTGGGGGTATCTTCAGAATTTGAAGCTCCAGGTCTAGTATGGTCCAATGAAGACCCACAAAGGCAAGTGAGCAGTCATTTTCGAATGATTTTCATCCGCTGATGTCGATTCTGACGTGAAACATGAGTTGCGCGATCATTTGACAAAGATGATTGGTAATAAGAAGAGATAAAGATAAAATCAAGTGGTCATCCTATTGAGCTCTGTAGGAACTTATTTGTTGTGATAAATACATGAAACTTGGTGTGACTGTTCATTATTACTTACTCCCCAAATATGGAGGGAGCACTACGCGTTTCGACGGATGACGTTGCGACGCAATATCAAAAAACAGTGGTCGCCCTTTCCAGAACAGTCGATAGGAATATTTTAATTTCTTTGATTTCTTCCATCAAGCCATATGCTTTCAATAACATATTTCTGTCGATTTGGGAAAACGGCGGGCTACCAGTGGTAAACCAGGTGCCTGTGAGGGGAACTGTGGGGTTTCTTCACCCCCAAATTTCCGCGGTCAACATTTTCTGGTAAAATCGAGGATGAAACTAACTATTTTGAAGTCTGTCCATACGAAGTGTATCCATACAAACTAAACTATACATTATTATAACGATTAATCGCCTGTTATATCGATGCCACCGTACTGAAAGAAAGAAATCGCTTTGTATGAGACCGTATCAAATGATTGAACCATTATTGTTTGTTTATTTGTTTGTTTTTATCCTTATCGGCATTTCTTATGTCATGGGAGTTTGCTGAATTTGATTCCCAAATATCACAAGCTGAGAAACTTTATTTTTATAGCACAAAGCACTGTGCCGGGAATCGAACCCGGGAGCTCCACTTGCCGAGCGCTCACGCATTCCACTCGACTAGCGGGCTTCATTGATTTTATTATTATTGTGGAATACCGGACCAAATGTGGAACACCCTTTTCTTATTCGCAGAGAATGCAGTTGTCCACATTCGGATATAGGGGTATTCCACATTACCGAACCATCTTTTGGGCTAAGCAGAATTCAAGATTTTTATATTCGTGCTTTTTTCAGACGTATTTACTTAATTCATATTCGGCTGACTTTATCCATACCCTAACACTAGAATCACAGAAATTGCATTTACTCATTTTTTACTCATTTCAAACAGAACGGTATTCCAAAATCGGTTACCGGTTACGGTTACTAGGTAGTCTGAATGATCTCGCGCGGTTGCGAAATCTGTATAAACCATACTAAGGAGTCCTTAGAAGGACGAAATATGGAGAATTTTGACCAGATGACATAATTATTCGTATGGATAAACTTAACAATAGTTTTATCCGAAGATGTTGACCGTGGAAATTTGGGTGTAAAGAAACCTCACAGTTACCTCTAGCAGACACCTGACTTACCACTGATAGCCCACCGTTCTCGTCACCGTTTCCCCAAGTCTTCAGAAATATGTTATTGAATCTCGAAAGCATATGGTTTGATGGAAGAAATCAAATAAATTATGATATGAAATGACGACCACTAAGTTTTCTGATATTGCGTCGCAACGTCATGCGTCGGAACGCATGGTGCTCCCTCCATATTTGGAAAGTAAGTAATAATGAACAACCCTACCAAGTTTCATGTATTTATCACAAAAAAACAAGTTCCGACAGAGTTCAGTAGATGACCACTTGATTTCATCTTTATCTCTTATTATTACCAATTATCTTTGTCAAATGATTGCGCAACTCATTTTTCACGTGAGAATCGATATCGGCGAATAAAAATCATTCGAAAATGACTACTCACTTGCCTTTGTGGGTCTTTATTGGACCATACCAGACCTGAAACTTCAAATTCTGAAGATACCCCCACCCCTTCGTTCCTGAGGGGCAAATTTGGTGGTGCTGCGGGTCAAAACGCTTGAATAGGTCAAATGATCATCTGTGCCGAAAATAATCGAAATCGTTAGAAGTGCAGAACTTGGACGATTTTAGGCCCGTACCGCGACGACTACAGAATTCCAGTAAGACCCCTGTTGCCTTTTTCTATTATCTACAAGCCCCATTGTATTTTGAAGTTGAAGCCGTGCTGAGCCTCCTCACATCATTCTGTAGGTTTCCGGGCATTATTGAGCTTCTTGTGATATTCGGAGCCCTATAGGACCCCCTTGTGTCGAGTGTAGTATGGAGCCCCAATCAACCCATTTATGTTTAATTGGCTTTCAGAGTACCAGTTAGCCCCCGTTTGCCTTCATTTCCTATGTGTATAAAGTTCCATTGGACTTTCAGGTATATCTTCAATATCGTTTGAAACCCTGCTAAGCTCTCTTGTATTTTTGCGTGGGCTTTCAGGAACTCTATCGCACCTATTTGTATTTGCTAATGATTTTTAGAGTCCCTCATTGGGCCTCTTTTGTGTCTCCATGTACGTTCCGAAGCCTTGGGGGTTTTGGGTTTTTTCATGTCGTTCCTCTTGCGATCTTGCTTACGACGAATTGTCTGCGGAAGGCATTGTCTTGAGCACCCTCCAATGGGACGCTAAAGCTTCAAGGGGGGAAAGATAGAATGACGTAGGAAAACTTGAAAATGGGCCTCTGCCGTTGCAGATAAGAAAGCTACGTTTATAATCTGCAAGAGGGGGTTCAGGTTCCTACGTAGCAAGATAAGTGACTCAGGAAGAAGTCATGGGGGCTTCTGGAGTTACAGACAAATTAGTAAAAATGATGTATAGAAAGTGCGAAGAGCACTACGGCCTCCAAACTAGTTCTATCAGATTGCCAATTAGACTACAAAAGATTCACTGGAGGCACTAGTTTTCCAGGTACACAATTTGATGCTTCACCGGAGTTCCAGGGTGGGTACTGGGTCTCTGAAGTCACAAGATTAGAGAGCCTCTGCAGTGTCAATGTAACAGAGATGTACCAGTTTGGTTGCCAAGGAAAACAAATTGGCCAAAACAGAGTGTACAGGCAAGCCCGGCTAGAATCGGCCAGGCCAATCTTTGAAAATTCATAGCGCTTGTCCGAAAAATGGTGGGAAACTCCAACTTCAGCATTAATTTGACTCTTTGATAATGTTGCTTCCCGCCGAGTTTGGTTCAGATCTGTCGAGAAGATTTCGAATAATTAAATGGTGAAGTTTCAGACTTTGGCATTTTTTATAATTTGACAGATAACAGGTAGGGAAATACATCCTTGGGAAATACTCTCAACCATTCTGAATACAGTTTTTCAAGGGCTTTCAAATGACATATCGTAAGTCAAGTTCCGTGAGATGTAGCTTTTGTCATTTTTTGATAGTGACACTTCTGTTTGACAGATGACAGCCAAAAACTAATCCGGTCATTCCAGGGCGAAACCATGTCTGCATACGAAATTTCAAGTCGATCGGATCAACGTTTCGGCAGTTATCGTGGAAGATCACACACACACAAACACAAACCCACAGACAGTCATCATTCTGGAAATGAAATCTCAACTTTTTTTTTCTGCACGATTACAATACTTTCCCTCCATGTTGGTGAGGCCGGGAAAGTAAAACCATCAAAAGTGGGAACTTTAAATTTAGTGCAGAAAAGTTTCTTAACAGTGCAAATATGCACCTACATGCAAAGTTTTAAATAAATCTAATTAGTGGCAGCAAAATTAGAGGAGATTGAGGAGGAGATTGAGATTATGTTGAAAATCATCTAGACACACGTTCGTGTTAATCCACTTTTACTTCAGAATAGTGCATCCTACGGAGAAAATGCAAGATGAATAAAAGTTTTGGATGAGTCTATCGAAAACATCAAATTTGAAGCTCGTACCTTTGACAGTTCTTGAGCAAATAATTGAAAACTTTGTTGCACTTTGCATGTTTAGGGACTGTAACTCCATCAGGGAGCACTTGAGGAAAGAAATTACTCTTACTTTTCGACTTATTTTACCGAGAGCAATCACCTCCCGAAGTATTATGCAAAGTGACTCAAAACTTTTCACTATAGATCGGTCACTACCCTATGATGAGCAGCTTTTGGATTCTCACCACAATTTTTCAGGAACTACTGTACAGAGAAAAAGTACGAGAATCCAAAAGAAAACGTACTGTATTGCCTAAAAAATCGTAAGAAAGGTGAGTATCTACTTTCGCATTATTGTAGGCACGTACGCAGTTATTCATGTACTGAAGTACTGAACGATATTTCGAAAAAAAAAATTGATTAAGTAGCCCATACTTTTTTACTACCATGAAAGTAAAAACTGTTAAACGTTGCGTTAAGGACGGAGTCATATTGGTAAAAGAAGCGTTGCTAAATCAATCCCTGTGGGTTTATTCCTTGACGGATTGTTACCATTTTGGTCTCTTTCGAAAGCTACAAGGATGTACTTTGGTTTGAGCCCATTGGCATTTCCGAAATCTATTTTTTTTTTAATTTTGACATTTGAAAAAATTGTTCTTGGATTTTGGAAATGCCAATGGGCTCAAACCAAAGTACATCTTTGTAGCTTTCGAAAGAGACCTAAATGGTGAGAATCGCCCAAGGAATAAACCCACAGGGATTGATTTCGCAACGCTTCTTTTACCAATATGAGTCCGTCCTTAACCAATCTGGATAGCTTTCTGCCTTGGCCTCGACTCTAGTTGATGTGGATCAGCCAATAAAATCTTCAGGAAGGAAGATTGAAGGCAGCTACAAGCCAAAATTTGCACCACACAATACAGTTTTGAATACTTGTATCTGCAAAGATCCACATGTACCTCCATTTCATTTTTATTTGTCTCTGGCATGTCTCTGGACTAAAAATCATAAATTATAAGTTTCAAATTAGGGTTTATATCGGCCTATTTTCTTCGTTAGCTATACTGCTAGCGAGACTTAACAATGAATAATAAACCGAGCAATAACTCATGCCTTATCCAGTCAGAAAACAATTCAAGTTGTCCAGTGCAGTCCAGTCAGAGTGCAAAATGGCATTGTTGGTTAGCCACCGGACCACAGAATTACAGAAAAATGGCTTTTTGCACTACCTATATCAAATGCGTTATTTTACGACCTCAAAACAGGGCCTAAAGTGACTTTTTTTAGCCCTTGGGCAAAAAAGTCGTCATGGCAACGAGCGCTCTTGATCCGTCAGAGGAGACGTCACCTTCTATTTTGACGTAACTACTTGATGCGATGCAGAATGGACTTTAATTTGTAGGGAACACGAAAGACTGCAAGAACAACAAAATTAGCACGTTTACATACCAAAACCAATAAATAATTGTTTTATCCTAATAAGCGATGGGGCCCCGGCAGCTAGGTACGTGTTCAAGATAAGTGATAGGTAACCTGCCACTCGTCCATGCGATCTGGTAGGCTATGACCTGGTTAAATTTCAGGATGTCAAGCTGCTTTCTTGGGGCACAGCCTACCCCAATTCCGAATTTTGTTGATCGCATGGTAGATCGTGCGACGTACAACCAAGTAATCAGCGCTGCCATGACAATTTTTCAACGACTCAATAACTCGAAATTTTCAGTCTTGCACTAGCCAGTGCAAAAAACATTGTATGCACCTTGGGCTAAAGTGCGTTTTTTCCCCTTGTGCTTGCTTCCCTCGGCCTACGGCCTCGGTCGCAATCTCGCACAGCGGGGAAAAAAAGTGGCACTTTATGCCCATGGTACATAAATAACTATTTTTAGCAAAACCCCTGTTTGCTTCACTACTTTTCGACGCGCACCACACGGCATGGTTTGAAGAAAGGTTCCGGGAAGGAGAGCACTTTGTGAAGAAGCACTTGGTGAAAAACGTGTTTATGGCTACGCATTCGGGTCTAACCAGATGGAGGATTTTCGAAAGCTCGATAATGGAATACGAAGAGAATAAGTTCGACCACTACAGAGCCATCGACGAGGACTGGTACAAGAGAGCTGCCGAAGAGAACTTCAAGAACGAAGACATGTTCATTTATTCAGTGCCTTGGGAAATTTCAGGTTCGTGACTCGATGCGAGTCATTCGCTGTTAATGTAATTTTTGCATATCACCTGTAAAACATGCTACCGATCCATTATTCTGAAGGTTACGAAAACAATACGATGATAACCAGTACGAATGCCATTTTCGTCAAAGAGAAAACGAGAAAAACGCCCGTTGCCGTCGTCGGTGTGCAGTTCAACCACAGAGCTATGTACGAACTTTACAGTACCATCACTTCAAAGGTAAGATTCTGTTTTCTTAGATAACTTGAACGAACCTCTGCAAATTCATAAAACCGTGTATAGGGGTGCTGGGTACCGCTTTTGACACGGAGTGTCCCTATTGATTTGATGAATTTTGACTACCTTTAGTCCGGATGTTAAGAGCCATAAAACCACCACCACCTTGCACTTGATGATTAAGCACTTAAGCAGTGCCGTTTGGTACGAATGTTGTACATACCCGTGCCTTAATTTTAAGAGGTGTTGCCAAGATGGCGGTCCGTGTAGACGCTGTATACAGGCTGATCAAAAATATAAAAATTCCAACTCATGAACCAAAGAAGTTGGAGTCCTGAAAATTAGCATGTAGATTTACAATGCAATGCTTATTAAGCTGAAACAAACCGCGTCTAAATATTCCCAGCTGTTTCTGAAATATTTTTAGTTTAATGGTCGATTTCATGGAAATGGACATTTTACAAAAAATCAGTGATTTTCCAAGATATTTGGATAAAACTTGCAAGTCAACAAAGAATGACCTCAATCATCAAATGTGATATGTTGCACTGAGAGAAAAGATTTCGAATATTCATTATGGAAAACACAGACTCGTTTATTGTTGACAAATGCCTTATTTAAATACGGCTTAATAAATATTTATTTGCATCCACCAAGCGGATTGTTTTGATAGCGTTGAAATACCTTGTTTCCTGTTATTTAATATTTGGTTATAACTACAAAACATCAGTTTGATAATGTTTTATCAATAAGAAACGTAAATAATAATGAGCAATTCGATTATTGAGTGGTAACGATAGAATATTAGTTATGAATAATATGATCTAAATTAGTTTTTATAGGTAGTTTTATGCATTATTGCTGGCTATAGATGATTCTGCCAAATCATCATAAAACATATTAAATCCATTATCAATAGCTAATAATTCGTTTAATAAATACAGGGTGATTCAAAGTGTCGGACCACCTTGAAGGTGCATGATATGCAGGTATAGTACAGTACTGGGAAGTTGTTTTAAAGATTCTGAGCCTTTTAATTTTGAAGTTATGGAGGTACAAAATTTGATTTTTTGATTTCTTCTATTTCCGTTGTTTCAAAAGATTTTAACAAAGACTCCATTACATATAGTGAAATAATGGATTCGAAAAATCAACCTCTGAATCTGTATTGAATTTTTGTTTTCTATACAGGTTGAGTCATGAACTATTCTGTTTTCTATACAGGTTGAGTAATGAACTACAAAAATTCAGTTTTCCTAAGAAACCAGAAGCAAAGAATTTTATAAAATTGAATTCTGTTTTATTATGCTCTACATAGGATATGGGACTGTTTGCAGGCACTTTTGGAAAAAAATAATTTCCAAGATTCATGACTCACCCTTTATACAAAAGGGAAATTCATCACAGATTTGGAGGTTGATTTCTGGCACTCATTGTTTTTCCATCAACAGTTCACCAAAATCTTTTGAAACAACAAAAATAGAAGCGATCGAAGAACCAACTTTTCTTCCTCCACAACTTCAAAACTGGAAGACATTAGAATCTTTTCAACAACTTTCCAGCACTCTACTACTACACCTCTACATTACTCACCTTTAAGATGGTCCGACATTTTTGAGTCACCCTGTATAAATAAATTTGCTTTTCTTCAACGAGATACTAGACAATGCATGACATGGGATGGTACGACACAAATGACACCATGCACGAGTAATGGCGCCGGGTGGAAATCTCTTACCCCACCAACGCATTACATTGCCCTCGACATTGCCAATAATAAATAATAATATCCGAAGATACTCTAGTGATTAAATTCATTGAGGGTGACTTAGCGATTGTTTATGAATAATGCACAGTCATTATTGGGGAATAAATGGTGCCAAAGTGAAGTGAACACAAGTATATTGTTGGTTAAGAACAGGTGATTGTCCGCCAATATGTATTTGTTTGTAGTTGATAAACCGGCTCAATCACAAACAAAATGTGCAATTTGGATGTAATAAATCATTTTGTGCGAAAGTTTGACTAATATTTGATACGGAACAATATATTCATTGATCTTATGAACTCTTATGAACAACTGGCATAATAAGCCCCTTGGTTATAATGAATAAGTGATTTTAAAATAATTATTTGATGTAAACGACTTAATTATGGTGACATATACTTTGTTATAGTATTTGTTATTAAATTGGTACGAAACAAGTATTTATTACCTATAAATGGAACTTTTCTCTCAGTGTGCCACCGTCTCCGCTTACTATTTTCGAAAATATGACAGTCGACTCTTTTTTCTCTTATGGCCGCCATCTTGAATTCGCCCATTATGGAATAAGTGGAAAATCAACTGGTACTAGCAGTAATGGTCATACTCAATAATATAAATGCAAAAGTAACCGTTCTTGGGGAGTAACTTTTTGTAATTGTCCACTTGGAAATGTTAAACCCATTTTTACGAGTTTTATAGCACTTCGGCGCTTAACACGACCAAAATGACTATTGTTAAGATGAAGATGAAGTCTGGAAACAATCCATCATCTTGTTTGGTCTCTTTGGCAATTGTGCATTTCCGAAAAAAAATTGTAACACAAAAAATGACCGACCGACAAAGAAAACGGCGAGTCAAAAACGAGAAATTTATCAAATAAACGTATTTCCAAAACTTGTCCCATTTTTTCAAGATATTTTCAGTATATTTTGGGGATGAATAATAAACAATCAAAATGGTTCCGTAATTCATCTTGACCAAGATATTGGATTGATTTAATACCCCATAGTCATCTTCACAGTTGTCAATAAGGTCGTGGTAAGCGCTGAATTGCTATAAAACTCGTAAAAATGGCTTAACATTTCCTTATGGCCAATTACAAAGAGTTACTTACTGAGAACGGTTATTTTTCCATTCAGATTATTGCCTATGACCATTACTACTAGTTTCAATTGATTTCTCACTTATTCCATAATGGGCGAATTCAAAATGGCGGCCATAAGAAAGAAAGCAGTCGACTGTCATATTTCCAAAAATAGTAGGCGGGGACTATGGCAACACATCCTTTTACATTCATGAGGTCATTCTTTGCGGAAATACAAAGATTTATCCAAATATCTTGGAAAATCACTGAGTTTTTGTAAAATGTTCATTTCCATGAAATCGACCACTGAACTAAAAATATTTCGGAGACGGCTGGAAATATTCAGACGCGGTTTGTTTCAGCCTAATAAGCATTGAATTGTGAATCTACGTGCTAATTTTCATGCTCCAACTTTTTTGGTCCATGAGTTGGAATTTTTGAATTTATGATCACCCTGTATACGGCGTGTGCACGGACCGATATCTTGGCAACACCTCTTAAAATTAAGGCATGGGTATGTACAACATTCGTACCAAACGGCACTGCTTAATCATTAAATGCAAGGTGGTTGGCGCCTAACATAACTACTTGTCACTGTGACCCGAGCCAGAACTTGAAAAAATCAGTACATTCCGCGTCAAAAGTTGTAGTCTGTTTTTATTGGCTTATTGGTTTTAATGACTGAACCAAGCAGTCTAATTTTAATTGTTAGACAATGCAATGAGAATGGGGATCAGCTTCTTGATTTTGTAGAGTTTATAGTCTGATTGTGAAGTCCGTCACTGTACCTACCTTAGAAAATAAGCCGAACTTTCCATTAAGTAAATACCGAAAGAAGCACTATCATTAGCAAATCAAATAAAACGGGGACCGTATGGCACCTCAGAATCTTTTAAAATCACTGCAGTAACCTCGGCTTTACTGTATTTGATTTGAATCTAGCACAGAGCATACGCACAAGCCAAAACCAGAGTGAGAAAATTGAAAAACCATAATAAACCGAGTAAAAAAAAACGATAATGAAAAAAAGGAGGACGTTTGGTAACTTTTTCAAAGATACCTACTATCCGACAACGTCAAAAATACATGAGGGAAACTGGGACAAATTGAAATGTCTCCGTTCATTTTGCTCATGATGGTACCTACAATATGAGGTACAATATACAAGTTTGATCTTGACGACACCATTCTGTTCTCTACATCGATTCTGATCGACCAAATTATCAATTTTTGTCAGTGTGGCACCAAGCATTGCCAGGTGACCTGCGAGTCTGAGGACCTTACGTGTTTCATCCTGGACAACAACGCCTACGTGGTGATAGCTGACGAAATCGAGCACACCGGCCGCTACATCGGCGACATACGCCCCGACATTATGTACCAGTTGCAAAAAAATGGCGTCTACAAGCCCACGAAGATGTTCGACTACCAGGCCATTTGCCAGAAGCCACCGCCGCAGCCGAAAAAGAAGACCAAAAAATCCGTCGAGTGCTCCAACATTGGCACCCGTTTCCATTTCGTAAGTTGGTCTTTATTCGAACTTGCAATGGATAACTAGAAAGATACATCACCTTGATAAAGCAGAAGAGTTAAAAATCGCTTTTAGTTCATAAGCAATTTGATGGAGATCACCAACTGGGCATTCGCCACGGTACTCATGCTCGCCAAAGCGGTGTTCAGCGGTCCCGATTACCAGAGCATCAAGAACGAAACCCTGGCCTACGAACGGTTGGAACTGGGGAAAACGTTTCCTACGCCTTGCGACACAAAAATGTGGCTGTTTACCATGGACGACAACTTCACTTCCAACGTTCCGCACACCAACCGAACCTCCAAGTTCGACTGTCCATGGTAAGGCTGCAAAATTTGTACCTATGCCCAAATAATTAGTAAAGTACTTAGTACCGACTCAGCAACACATGTGGTAATCCATCCTTAACTAGTATTTTCCATTGATCGGAAAGAAGTCTTGACTCCATCATGTTTTCATCCATCCCAAACCATGACCTCAACTTTAGAATTGAAATGACACTACTGTGTATGTACCTAATCGTTCACGATGTAAATTCAGTAATGTCCCTTTTTGAGCTGATCTGTTTCACGTGGCTAGACAACTGTCGGATTTCGGATTATTGATACATATAGTCCGGATGCTAGTTGCATAAAATGGAGTGAACCTTGCATTTTCCGATGAGAAGATGCTACTTGGTGGAAATGTTCTTTGCATCATACTCTTTCGATCCAAAAAGGTAGCCATCAGCGCCATCCATGCCGGCAGCGTATACAGGGTGAAACAGAAAAAAAAAGTTGGAAAACTATATTTAATTGTAACGTGTAATTCACCACATACATCAACTGTTTTATGCTAATGAAGTCACAGCAAACTGTTCCTAATTACCTTGAACCGTCTTTGGACTGTAGGGGAAAAACAGAAAGAAAAACAAAAACACTGTTTTACAAACAATATTTTGTATTTTTCATAAAAAAATGACAAAAATTTTGTTCAATAAGCTTTTAAGAACAAACCTCTCAATTGATGATGGTGAAACTTGGTAGGCTACCTCAAAGTACATCAAGGTTCATAATGCGTAACATATTCCACCATTCCAGATAATGCAAATGCCATCATGGGCACTAAAGCTTCGAAGAGCCAAAAAATACGTGAATGACAATTCTTTCCCGCCGAAGAGGTCACTAAATTATGATGAGGAGGTTGTTTTTGCGATGCAATGATTTCATGTTACCATTATTGTAATAACCAATCACTTTTTTAACGATGCCCCACAGGGCAGATTCAAGATGGTGCTCAAGAGGGAAAAAAAAGTTGACAATAGTATTTCTGGAAATAGTTGGCCTAGAAACTGGCTACCCAGCTCATATCATTTCTAACATTACTTTTTGTAGAAATACCAAGTATTGTGTCAATATCTCGAAGAATTACTTATTTATGGGAGAAAGAGTGTTCTTGTTTTTCTTTCTGGTTTTCCCCTACATTTCAAAGACGGTTTAAGGTAATCAACAACAGTTTGCTGTAACTTCATGGACATAAAATAGTTGATGTATGTGGTGAGTTACACGTCTCCACATGTTTCGGTTAATTAAATATAATTTTTCAACTTTTTTTTTCTGTATCACCCTGTATACGCCGCCGGCATGGATGGCGCTGATGGCTACCTTTCTGGATCGGAAGAGTACGATGCAAAGAACATTTCCACCGAGTGGCATCTTCTCATCAAAAAATGCAAGGTACTTTCAACTAGCATCCGGACTAATAGCATAAAACCGTACTAAACTGCTCAACAATTTCAGGAAAGGATCCGCCATCTCACAGAAGGATATATGGATTAAAAATGATTGAACTGCACGCAGTCTCCCTTCAAAATGTTTTATTTTATTCTGACCGGTTTCGAAGGTCTCTGGCCCTTCTTCGTCAGAGTGTAAAGCTATAAGATAAAATACATAAAGCAAGTACATAAAAGGAGAACGATAACATACCAAAAATGTATAAAAGGATGGTATAAATAAAGTTTGTGTAAAAGGTTTCAAATTCTTGAGATGTCAATAAAACAGTTATGATGTTGTCATGGAAGGAAGGACAAAAGAACTTGATGGAAATGTATCAAATAATAGAGTTAATAATAATGGTACAAGGTGGGTGAAAAATTAATGAAAGGATGGTTGATTAGAGAGGAAAAAGGTTATTCAAATCAAAGGCGTTGTAAAAGTGTTTAAAAGGGAAATCTATACAATCATTTAGGCAATTTTGAGCAGAATTACTGGTTGCTTTACAAATTTCAAGAACCTCTAAACTATCTAAAAGCCTTCCTTTCTTACAAACATGTAAAATTTCAAAATTAGTTTCTAAAATGAAGTCATGATTCTCTGAGATGATATGATTGGCGAAAGATGAAGGTGTGTCAATTGAAAGGGTAACTCGACCTTGCCTGATATATCTCATGTGTTCTTTAAGACGCTCAATAAATTTTCTGCCTGATTGTCCGATATAGAAAGAGTTACAATTGTTACAGTTAAGTTTGTAAACACCGGATTTGTCTTGAGGAGAGAGAATGTCTTTTGTATTGACTAGATAGGAGTTTAAATTTGAATTTGTTCTGAAAGAAATATTGATTCCAAAAGTTTTAAAAATGTTTCCAACGATTTTAGAAGGGATGCCAAAATAAGATATGCTATGGTAACTTTTTCTAAAAACATCAGTATTTGTAACATGAAAGGATAGCGCTTTTGAACGGAATTTGTTGAAAATGCCAAAAATTGTTTTATATTTATATCCGTTAACTTGACCCAAATATTTGATAATGTCAAATTCTTTTTTGAAATTATCATTTGATAATGGTATTTTGAAAAGTCTATGGAAGAGTGAATTGAACGTTGAGTGTTTATGGCTTATTGGATGACATGAATGAATAGGGATGATTGTGTCAGTATGGGTAGGTTTACGATAGATGGCATATTCAAAAAGACTTTCTTTTCTGGTAATTAAGTAATAACAATCATTTTTACAAACAAAAGACTGGTTTAGCAATGGGTTCAAATTTGTCCCCTTTTCTAGCGGAAATTTTCATGTCAAATTTAGAGAACCATCACATAACCAACAACAATCCATTCAAAGATAATATCCTCTTTTGGTTTAGATACGTTGATGATTGCCTGGTATTGTTCAATGGAGATGATAGCATTTTAGACACATTTTTACAATATCTCAACTCATTGCATGACAATATCAAGTTCACTTTTGAAATTGAATCTGACAATGCTTCTATACCTTTTCTTGATCTTTTGATTACCAAAAAAGAAAGTCTTTTTGAATATGCCATCTATCGTAAACCTACCCATACTGACACAATCATCCCTATTCATTCATGTCATCCAATAAGCCATAAACACTCAACGTTCAATTCACTCTTCCATAGACTTTTCAAAATACCATTATCAAATGATAATTTCAAAAAAGAATTTGACATTATAAAATATTTGGGTCAAGTTAACGGATATAAATATAAAACAATTTTTGGCATTTTCAACAAATTCCGTTCAAAAGCGCTATCCTTTCATGTTACAAATACTGATGTTTTTAGAAAAAGTTACCATAGCATATCTTATTTTGGCATCCCTTCTAAAATCGTTGGAAACATTTTTAAAACTTTTGGAATCAATATTTCTTTCAGAACAAATTCAAATTTAAACTCCTATCTAGTCAATACAAAAGACATTCTCTCTCCTCAAGACAAATCCGGTGTTTACAAACTTAACTGTAACAATTGTAACTCTTTCTATATCGGACAATCAGGCAGAAAATTTATTGAGCGTCTTAAAGAACACATGAGATATATCAGGCAAGGTCGAGTTACCCTTTCAATTGACACACCTTCATCTTTCGCCAATCATATCATCTCAGAGAATCATGACTTCATTTTAGAAACTAATTTTGAAATTTTACATGTTTGTAAGAAAGGAAGGCTTTTAGATAGTTTAGAGGTTCTTGAAATTTGTAAAGCAACCAGTAATTCTGCTCAAAATTGCCTAAATGATTGTATAGATTTCCCTTTTAAACACTTTTACAACGCCTTTGATTTGAATAACCTTTTTCCTCTCTAATCAACCATCCTTTCATTAATTTTTCACCCACCTTGTACCATTATTATTAACTCTATTATTTGATACATTTCCATCAAGTTCTTTTGTCCTTCCTTCCATGACAACATCATAACTGTTTTATTGACATCTCAAGAATTTGAAACCTTTTACACAAACTTTATTTATACCATCCTTTTATACATTTTTGGTATGTTATCGTTCTCCTTTTATGTACTTGCTTTATGTATTTTATCTTATAGCTTTACACTCTGACGAAGAAGGGCCAGAGACCTTCGAAACCGGTCAGAATAAAATAAAACATTTTGAAGGAAGACTGCGTGCAGTTCAATCATTTTTAAACTGCTCAACATTTGAAATGTCGGTATCGAAAATTTTGCCCTTTTTCAAAATGGTGTAACTTTGGATTGTCCCAACCGATTCCGATTTTGTTCTCACGGTTGCTTAGATACATCTTTCAGCAATCTAGTCCGTTGGCGAGAATTTTCTATTCGTTTCAATTACATTCGTTACGGGGTGGAATGTGAAGCATTGCAAAATTGTGCTTAGTTCAATAGATCCCCGCTTTTCTGAACAATTTTTTTTTCAAATTCTAACGACACAATTATGAAGCCTGATGTCTTGTCTCGAAACGGTTTTTCAATTTTCCAGATCAGAAGTTCAATAATGATGATATGATTTTTTTTGTGAAAGTTGCATTTTAGACATATTGAAAAAATGAGAAATTGAGGGGTAATTTTTTGAGCGCATTTGAACTGAAATTTTAGAATGTGTTTCTGAACCAACAAAACATCTACATGTTCAATTTGAGGTCCGTACGTCATAAATTCCGATATTGACACGATGAAATAAGTGCGCCCTTTGATGGCGGATTGCAACCAAAATCACATAAGTTCATCAGACGCTTATACCATGGCCGCATACCAAATTTCAGCTCAATTGGACGTACCGTTTTGGAGTTACCATGGACGATTACACAGAGTTAGACACACGGACAGGCAGACGGACCGACTTTGATCTGGATATGGTCTAAATAAATTGATTAGATGGACCTTGAAAAAAGTTATTATTTGAAATTTGAGATCAAAATTTTTGCGCGTTTACAAAATTTTCCTTTTTGTTCAAGAACGCGAACCGGGAAAGTAAAACGGAGGTTTCTAAAGGCACAGCAGTTTTTAACAGTTCAAGCAACAAGCATGCAAAATTACAGGTTTTTATCATCAAAAATGTGACTAAAATGCAACTTTTACAAAACAAAATCAAGTCATCATTGTTGGACTTCTGATCTGGAAAATTCAAAAACCGTTTCGAAATATCACATCAGGCTTCATGATTATATCGTTAATTCGAAAAAAAAAAGTTCACAAAAATGGGGAGCTATTGAACTAAGCACAATTTTGCAATGCTTCACATTCCACCCTGTAACGAATGTAATTGAATTAAGTCAAAAAATCTCGCCAACCAAGTAGATTTCTGGAAAATGTATCTTGGCAACTGCGAAAACAAAATCGGAATCGGTTGAGACAATCCAAAGTTATACCGTTTTGAATAAGTAGAAGGAAAATCTTGAGGTTTAGGACGAATCAGTGGTCTCAAATTTCTTTTCTGGAAACCTCAAGATTTTCCTTCTACATCAATCCAATCAAGGACAGGAAAAAAACAACAAGTTTTGAATAAGGGCAAAATTTTCGATACGGACATTTCAAATGTTGAGCAGTTTAGTTTAGGTACGACTAAAACTTGAACAATGACTTGTTGCATAAACCAGGTGGCAGGAGGTCTTGGGATAGAAAAATTCTCCATAAACTCCTTCAATCAGTAACTTATTGCAATCACAAAAAGTATTCATTTGGTATAATTGTACATTTTCCTGTATTCCACGCAACATTCAATTAGAAATGACCTCATTCATTACTTACTTCTCACTTACAGCAAGAAAATAACTAGGTAGGTACACTAAAATTCATTGGGGTTGACCTACTGCTAACTGGAAAATAGAATTGGTTCTCCAGATGGGAATCATCACAGTAAGTGAGTACCAATTTAACATAATTTTGCACCTGGATTCGTGATCTGACCGCATCAGAACAAAAATCGTTTGTTGGAGTAAACGTTGCAAATGTGAAATAAACATCATAGTAGGAAGCGCTAGAATAGAGTTTTTTTTTAACGATGATTCAACGTCTCTTGCCACCCAAAATCAGCGAAAATCGCTAAACGTTGCAAAGCGTTCCATCACCACCCAAATAAAGACGTTTTGCTAACCTTATACTAACCTTAACCTTTGACTTTCCTATTGTGAGATCTAACGTCTATTTGATTCCTATTGGACGTTCGTGAATACATTTCCAAGAACGTGAACAATAACTGCAACGTTCAATATAGTGGATCAAATTGAACGTCCAAAATATATCTTGAAAAACCAACAAAATACGTTTCTTTATTGGACGCAATTCTCAAACGTTGGAAACGTAGAATGAACATTATAGGTAACGACCTCGGTAACGACTGAATAGACTTTATTTTTTAACGTTGCTTGAACGTCTTCTTCCACCCAAAACTAACCGTAGGTACTTACTCGCTAAACGTTACGAACGTTCCATCATGACCCAAACAAAAACGTTCTGATGCCAACCTATGACTTTCTTATCAAATATCGAACTGGAGATCAAAAGTCTATCGGATTCATATTAAACGTTCGTGAATATATCTTTGAAAACGTAAACAATAAAACGTTCAATATAGTCCATTGAAGTAAACGTCTACAATACGGACCCCCTAGGTTGCCCTACACTGGTTAAAAAAAAAGTATTTCAACCGCATCTAACTTGAAGTACCAATATAAAAAGGTTAGTATGATGTGATGTGCCAAATTTCATCATCTTATCTCAACCTGTTTCGAAGATATTAGATAAAGACTATCTTCATGGGCCCACCTTCAAAGGGATTTTCCTAGATCTCTTGTAAAGCATTTTTCGGGCCATGTTTATAGGACCTTTTTTTTCTTATTTTTGATCGTACAATCTGCAGCTAAAGTTCGGCTGATTTAGATTCACCCTACTGTGTTATGTGTATGGTTTCTACGTAAGTATTCCAAATGAGTATTAATTACATAAATTTTCACATTGCGGCGATGAACTTCGGATTTTAAAAGAGTTCTTTCTTGGTATTTGCATTGGTACTTATGGTTTCATTCGCAGTTGGGTGAGTTACTTAAATATAGGTATCTATCAAGTACTGGATGTTAACTGTTAATTTTTATAGTTTGGGAAAGTTTACCTTGGATGTTATACAATTATGCGCGAAAGCCACATTCCACTCCACCCGTTTCTGCATGTTCGTTGACTCGATTTGATCTCATGAAATCCTCCACTTGTTTGCAGAGAGAGAGTATACTCTAGCAGTTATATTCATGTTGGATATTCCTCTCCTAGTCTCAAGTTGCAGTTTCCTTTCATTTGATTAAAATACTGGAATCCGATGTCGAAAATCTAATTATCAAATATTATATTCTCCGCAAGGAATTTGGTATATCACTACACCTTTCCAGCTGTGATAAAACTATCTCACGACAACTGGATACACCTAAACTTTCTCCAACGAGGCATTTATAGTAAGGGCGAGTGCCTAAATATTTTGTTATTAATTTTTAATTGAAAACGAAACAAATTGTATTCAAACGGCTTCCAAGAACAAACTTCTTGAAAGATTTTGATGCAACTTGGTAAATTACCTCAAAAACCATCAGAAAACATGAGACATAATATAATAATAGTGTGTCCAACCAGACGACAGTTTCACTCCACCTTCCTCTGTTGTAATAAATTTTGAAAAAAGAATCTTTGGAATTATTTCAATTCAGGTCCTTTTCCCTCTTCATTTCATAATAGTTTTGCAAATTAAGCCCGGTTTCGCGATTACACTAATCACATAAGTTTTTCAAATTTTGAATTTTTTTGGATTTTGAAAAATGTAATCGGCTCAAAGGACCTCATTGTAGCTTTCGAAAGAGACCTGAATGATAAATTTCTGTCAAGAAATAAGGCTGTTGCGCTTGATTCCGCAACGCCTTATTTCACCAATTTGACTCCATCTTCAAGTACTGTCGGTTTCAAAAAAGGCTGAGACAGTATAGAGGTAACTACTTATTTCGCATGAAGTGTAGATACTGATTTTATAGATTTTGGTTTTCTTGTCATAATTACACTACGTTTTCAAGTTCTTCCATACTTATTGAGTAGAAACGGATCAACAAATTGTCTCGTCACTTTGTCAAAAAAAGTCTAATAGCCAGCGAATTCATTGTTAGCTAATTGAGAGATTTTATCTGGTGAATATTGGCTTAGTGACCACTGAAAACACAAGTTTCATGAAATATCAAGGGAAAATGTTTAGACCGCAATAGCTTGTATGCATTTTCCGTGGTCATTCAACCAGCACTGATCTGGAATCCATCAGAGAAAATGCCTCAATTAGTTAGCAATGATTAATTCGCTGGTGGAACTGGATGTGAATGCGTTTTAACTCGTGTATAGGTAGGTACCTATTAGGGGAAGCATTAACGTAATAACTGTGACACAAAACCAAATTAGTACACTCCGAGGTACACTCCATGTGGAATATTGCCTCAGTTTTCAATGAAACCTAGAGTAGGTATAATATATCAGATTGAAAAGAATCCAAATCTCTGTGGGTTGCTGCATAATCATGAAATTAGCGACAAAACGACGTAAGTAATTTGTTTCCAGGCCGTACGTCATCGAGAGGATACCAAAAAGCAATCTGTTGTTCATGGCGATCAATGGAAATTGCAAGTTGGATACAACGAACGCGTACAGAAATTCACCTACTCCGATCGAGATCGAGTACAACGAGACGCTTCCCTGCTACATAGCTCTGACGAACAAGTACAAGAGGAGGATCTACATGAACTGCTACAAATACGATCCCAGGGTAAGACCATTTTATTCGAGTAGTTCTTCAGTCTCAAGATATGCAAGTGGTCGATTCGAGGATCGATTAAGTTGTATCTCAAGTCCCATGTAACTTATAGGTGAGGGAATAGGTACTTTTACCGATGCACAAGGTCGAGACCGAACCAATTTGTCATTCGTTTGATGTATGATAATCCGACAGAATAATATCAATTTGTGTAGTGGGCGCTTAGGTAGGTGCTCTGCTCTTTACACCGTTATGTGTGTCGGGCGCTATTGATTGATGTGCGACTTTCGAGAGTTACAGTTTTAAGGGCTCTTTACAATCTGAAAATTTGCTAAAGGTAGATCGGCGTATTTTTACATGACCGTTCAACAGGAAAATCTAGGAAGGTAGCTTAATGCAGATGAAAATCATAAAACTGGGATTATTACTTCAATTTTCCACCATTTTCCAGTCAGGAGCTACAAGTTTTCAAATTTTCTCTTGGCCGCAACCACCCGAAACGGCATGCCGATGCCGCTCACTCGGGTTTTGATCAGGACGACCCACGTTTTGTGCAGAACTCGACTCAAACGTTCTTTCTCGCTCAAGGATCGATTGTTTTCGAAAAATCTTACCTGATATCGAAAGTGGATTGCATTGAGCGTCGCGTAGGCCTATTTTAAAATGCGACACGATCTCGCTTTTTTCGTCGGTGATTAACTGTTTTATGCTCATGAAGTCACAGCAAACCGTTCTTGATTACCTTGAACCGTCTTTGAAATGTAGGGGAAAAACAGACAAAAAACCAGAATACTCTTTTTTCCATAAATGAGTGATTCTTAGAGATATTGACACAATACTTGGTATTTCTACGAAAAGTAATGTTAGAAATGATATGAGCTGGGTCGCCAATTCTTAAGCCAACTACTTAAGAGATACGATTGTCAACTTTTTTTTCCTCTTGAGCACCATCTTGAATCTGCCTTGTGAGCCATCGTTGAAAAAGTGATTGGTGATCATGATAATGGTAATATGTAATCATTGCATCGTAAAAACAACCTCCTCATCATAATTTAGTGACCTCTTCGGCGGGAAAGAATTGCCATTCACGTATTTTCTGGCTCTTTAAAGCTTTAGTGCCCATGATGGCATTTTCAACATCTCGAATGGTGAAATATGTTACGCATTATGAACCTTGATGTACTTCGAGGTAGCCTACCAAGTTTTGCAATCATCAATTAAAAGGTTTGTTCTTAAAAGCTGTTTGAACAAAATTTGTTTAATTTTTTTATGGAAAATGCAAAATATTGTATCTTTGACCCTTATTTGATCCCTCGTTGAGGAAAGCCTGAAACCGAAAGTCTCCAAAATTTTTATGCTAATGGTTTACTGAGAACTGCTCTTCAATGTGTAGTTGTCAAAATCTGCATAGTTGCGTTCAGATCCTAGACAGAGAGCGACAAAGAAGTTCATGCAGTGAAAAAAGACACAGCTTTCAATGCAACTAGGCCAGGCGGTATGTCGGTAAAATCACTGCAATCTGGAAAAAAACTCCGACCAAAACTTTTATGATGTCAAACTCTTCGTGAGGTCAGTAGGTATCTACCACTGAGTTTCCGCCCAAAAATGAGTTGTGCTGATTCCTCCACATCTGCACGAAGGTAAAGGATGCCTTGAAAGTGCAAAAAGACCTGCTAAACCTTCGTACTTTTTTGTTATATTTGCCTCAGTGCAAATGCTTAACTCTTACGCAAACATTGGAAGCATCTCTCATCATCTCTGTGCCAGTCTTACTGTTGAAAAAAAGATTTTTAAGCCTTGCCAGACGTAGTGGCGGAGGCTATTATTTGTGGCTTTTTTTCCCCGTTCATTGTTTCTCAACACAATTCACCTAAATCTTCCGTATCTTTTGAACGGTTCAATATATCCAGTTCATTCTTCCGCTAATCGAATTTCAACTATTGCAGGTTGATACCGACGACGTTTAAAGATGATCGGTCAAATATAAACAATCTTTAACAACAAAAAAGAATGCTCAACTCGTGAAACTCATTTAAAATAGAGAAAACGCATGGATCTCAGCCTTTCCATCATCATATCTTTGGATCTAATGAAGCTTTGTGCCTGATTTTTTTTTTAAATTGAAGTACATATTCAGACCTTTGTCACAGTGTGACAGCGATTGAGAAACAATGGTTTATTATTAAATTATAAGGCTTATAAACATTTTCATCGGCTATGAATGCAGCATGATTTTCAATCAGCGAGGAAATTTTTTATTTTCACAGTTTTCCATATACAACCAGCGAAGCGATTGGAGCCAAAGTATTGCGAAAAAATTAAAAAAAAAAAATTTGATGTAAGACTTATAGTTTTTTTAGATATGATTTTTTTTCTGACGCAACCAACAACTGTAAAGAAGTGGTTCGCGCATGCCATTCATACATACTATACAAAATGCTCTATATCACTACCAAGGTGGGCATTTTTCGTAGTATAAAGCTGAGCTTTCACAGAAATAATCAGATATTTGCTTTTTACAAAAAAAAAGCCACCCGTTCAAGCTAGCCGAGTTATGGGGCTAAGACTGCCCTCAACGGTAAAATAGTATTAACTAACGTAGAATAGGTATGATGGAGATGAAACCCCTAATTTCTACATCGAAAAGGTCATATTCCAAACATTCGCTCTGCTCGTGCCTTTCAAACTAGTTGAATAATCTCCCATTTTTACCGCAAATCGCAGATGAGAGATATTCTTACCTTACGTGTCACACACAGTTTCTCTTTTTATTTCATTGCCTTTTTCTTGCATTAATGACTACTTATTTTATCTCAGGTCACATTTGGCAAATATGTTTCGATATCACTTCAATGAAGTTTCAGAGTAGGTACCATCATTATTAATTTTTTGCCAAACAAGTTTCAAACAGTTTCCAAGCTAATAAAACAATAACGATTGTTCTTATTGTATGATGTGTGTACGTGTTTTATGTGTACTTTTTGTAATAATGTACCAAAATGATTTATTGCTGCGAAGACCCTTGTTTTTGGGCGAGGCTTCCTATTAGACACACCGCAAGGTGGGGAGATGGACTGGTTTTGTGTGGGTCAGATAAATTACATTCTATCGTTTTTCTACACATGAAAACGATGGAGCGACATGTATTTTGTATGTTCTCTAATAACTCGTACCCATTGAACCCATTAATGGGTAATGGCGTTAAAATTTCAATAACAGCATTTTTGAAGATGTTGCCAGCTGAGAAGTGAATAATTTTTACCCGCCTGTTCAGCAGCAATTTTTTCAATTTTACCAAACAACGTTTGCGAAAATTTCATAAGGAATGAAAAGCTCAAACTCTTCTCTAACTATATCATGCCTGGCTTAATCGCGGCACGCACTTGGAAGTCTAAACAAGTGAGTATGCCTTCACGTGTGTGAGTCTCAGTAGCGCATTTTCTCAAAGAGGCATATTGTGAACGTAAAGAAATTTGGTTGAAGGAGAAACACCATTCCTTGCCCACTTCCTTCATTCGAAACTCATTGTGATATTGTGTTATCAGAATGGGGTACTTGCCAATGAAATAGATTTGAATGAAAATTCTTTCACTCATCAATATATTTTTTGTTTGAGGGCGGGAGCTGAGAGCGGCGACTAATCAACAGTAGTCTATTCTTTCCCATTTTTAGTCGGCTATCCATATAGGGGAAGAATTAGATCGCTATATCTTCGGGTTTGTGTTTTCCATTTATCTCTTACTTTGAGGGCAGCGTGTGGGGGTGGCAGCATTCGGCAAAGTAACTGTTGCACAGTTTGAGTTGAGAGTTTCTAAATGTTTAAGGAAATATGACAATCAGTGAAAATTGTGAAAGTTGCATTTTTTTTGTTTGGGGGCAGGAGCTGGAGGCGGCGACTAATCAAAAGTGGCCTATCTCTTCCCATTTTTTGTCAGCTATCTATATAGAGCAAACCAATTTGATCGCTATGTCTTCAGGGTTATGTTTTACATTCATCTCTAACTTTGGGGGCGGCGTGTGGGAGCGGCAGAATTTGGCAAAGACATTTTTCCACAGTTTGAGTTGGGAGTTTCTGAATGTTCGAGGTAACAGTATCAGCTAAATCAGTGAAAATTGTTGAAAGTTGTACTTTTTTCTTTTGGGGGCGGAAGCTGGAGGCGGCGCCATATCAAAAGTAGCCTATCCTTTTCCATTTTTAGTCAGCTATCCCTATAACGAAAAACTTAGATCGCTATGTCTTTGGGTTCATGTTTTTCATTTATCTCTTACTTTGGGGGCGGCGTGTGGGAGCGGCAGCGTTCGGCTGAGCAAATGTTGCACAATTTGAGTTGTCAATTCCTGAATGTTTAAGGGAACATCTCAATCAGTAAAATTTGTGAAAGTTGCACTTTTTATCGTTTGGGGGCGAAATCTGGGGGCGGCGACTAACCAAAAGTAGCCTATCCTTTCCCATTCTTAGTCAGCTATTTATATACCGAAAGAATCAGATCGCTATGTCTTCGAGTTTATGTTTTTCATTTTAAAGTGATTGGGGGCGGTTTTTAGCAGTTTTTTCATGTCGGCGGCGCATATTGATGACGGAATGTTTCTTGACTTACGTTTATGAGTGGCAACTATGTATTATTCAAAAAATGAGAACACCAGAGCATCAGGTCTGGTAGAAAGTGCAATATTATCTTATTTCAAGTTTATCGGGGGCGGTTTCCTCTATGTTGGCGGCGCAATATAGACATCCAATATAGCCTAGCCCTCCTTTGGGAGTGGCAGCTATGTAACAGCGAAAAAATTAGAAAGCTAGGTCGTCTAGTTTGGGAGGAGTTCGAGGAACGGACGGACAGACGGACGGACGGACGGACGGACGGACGGACGGACGGACGGACAAAGCGGTTGCAATAGCGATTTTCATCAAGATGGAAAATGCGCTAAAAACTTATTTCTTTTCGAGCGGTCCTCCTATTTCACCCGCGTGCGGCCGTGCCTACTTGACATAGACCGGACTGATTACACGAGCTTAGAAATGTACTCTTTTCCAGCTTTAAGACACGACCATTATTATTAAGACTTTGTACATTGATTTCTGAAGAAATTATCTATTATTTCATCAATAATGGTCGTGTTTTAAAGCTGGAAGAGAGTACATTTCCTAGCTTCTGTAATCAGTCCGATCTATGTCAAGTAGGCACGGCCGCACGCGGATAAAATAGAACAGCTCGAAAAAAATCAGTTTCCTACACTTTCAAAAAGTGTGCCGCAGTTAAGCCAGACATAATATCATTAGAAAAGAGTTCCAGTTTGTCATTCCTTATAAAATTTTCGAGAACAGTGTTTGGTAAAATTGAAAAAATTGCTGCTGAGCAGGCGGGTGAAAATTATTCACTTCTTAGCGGGCAACATCTTCAAAAATGCTGTTATTGAAATTTTAACACCATAAATGGGTTCAGTGGATACAAGTTATCAGAAAACATCCAACATACATGTTGCTCCATCGTTTTCTTGCGTGGAAAAACAATTAAATGTGATTTATCTGACCCGCACAAAGAAATCTTGGTTTTCAACAGTAAAACTGGCACAGAGATGATGACAAATGCTTCCAATGTTTGCGTAAGAGTTGTACGTTTGCATTTTGGCAAATGAAATGAAATAGTACGGGGGTTAACCAGGTCTTTTCGCACCTTCAAGACATCTTTTATTTTTGGGCACATGTGGAGGAATCAGCAGAACTCGTTTTTGGGCGGAAACTCAGTGGTAGATACCTACTGACCTTAGGAAGAGTTTGACACCATAAAAGCTTTGGTCGGAATTTTTTCTATCCAGAATGACCCACCGCCTGGCCTAAACGGAGAAATCCGGGAAATGTCCCTTTCAGATAGGCTGCCCGCAATACACAGGTTCTGTAAGACTCTCAAGCGTGTGTAAAAGGCTTGAAACATTACTAACTTAAGGCTCTAACAGTGTACCACATTGCAGATTTATGTTATAAAAAGCAAGGTCTCCAGATAGCTTTCAGTCTAGCTCTGGACTAGTTTTTTCTCGACTGTAATTTATGTATTTTTTTACTGCATGAACTTCTTTGTCGCTCTCTGTCTGGAATCTGAACGCAACTATGCAGTTTTTGACAACCAAACATTGAAGAACACTTCCCACTAAACCATTATCATGAAAAATTTGGAGACTTTCGGTTTCAGGCTAGTCTCAGTGAGGGATCAAGTAAGGGTGAGAGGCCCAATATTTTGTATTTTTCATAAAAAACGACACTTTTGTTCAAACAGCTTTTAAGAACAAACCTCTCAATTGATGATGGTGAATCTTGGTAGGCTACCTCAAAGTACATCAAGGTTCATAATGCGTAATATATTTCACCATTCCAGATGTTGCAAATGCCATCATGGGCACTAAAGCTTTGAAGAGCCAAAAAAAAAAACGTGAATGACAATTTGTTTTCGCCGAAGAGGTCACTAGATTATGATGAGGAGGTTGTTTTTGCGATGCAATGATTTCATGTTACCATTATTATAATAATCAATCACTTTTTCAACGATGCCTCACAGGGCAGATTGAAGATGGTGCTCAAGAGGAAAAAAAAAGTGGACAATCGTATTTCTGGAAATACACACATCAAAAGAATCTAGGGGACAAGCAAATTCAGACGATTTCTAAAATCATCATAACTTTTGATTGCCGTCAGCGATTTCATGTCTGTTTTCAGTGTTCGATAGCCCAATCCTTCGTGTTCATGTCTTGCTCACGTCGAATACGAACAATGTTTTATAAAGTTTCTACAGGGTGATCAATGGAACAATGTAAAATTGCCGTAAGTTCAGTACGAGCGCGATTTCCAAAAAACAAATTTTTATGCATTTCATTAGCACAGTTATGAAGACTGGTATTTCAGCTTCAGTAACGTTTTTGAATTTTGAAAATCGAAGGGAAATTGCCAAATATATTAATCATTTTGTGCCGCCATGTTGAACTCCCAAGAAGTGATCCAATTTCATTGAAACTTGGATCACATTCATGTCTGGTTTCAGTAATTGGAATTTCAAGGTCAAATGTTTCCCTCGGTCACTTCCAAACCGCCACAATAAACTTTTATGTAAATGATTTGATTCTAGTGTGTTTCAAGTTTCATTCAAATTGAATCATTTATGTGAAAAGTTCAATATAGCGGCTCGAAAGTGATCGAAAGTGACATTTGACCTTGAAATTATATTTACTTCAACCAGACATGAGTGTGTTCCAAGTTTCAATGAAATCGGACCACTTCCTTTTTTCTTGGAAATTCAACACGGCGGCACAGAATGATCAATATCTTTGGCAATTCACCTTTGATTTTCAAAATTCAAAAACGTTACTGAAGCTGAAACACAGATCTTCGAAACTGTGCTATTGGAATGCATGAAATATTTTTTTTTGAAATCGCGCTCGTACTGAACTTTCGGCTATTTCACACTGTTCCATTGATCACTCTGTAGCAACCTTATTGAACACTGTTCGTATTTGACGTGATCAAGGCATAAAAACAAAAAATTGGGCAATCGAACACTGAAAACCGATATAAAATCGCTTACGGAAATAAAAAGTTATGATGATCTTAGAAATCGTCTGAATTTGTTTGTCCCCTAGATTCTTTTGATATGTGTAGTTGGCTTAGAAATTGGCTACCCAGCTCATATCATTCCTAACATTACTTTTTGTAGAAATGCCAAATATTGTGTCAATATCTCGAAAAACTACTTATTTATGGAAAAAAGTGTTCTTGTTTTTTTTCTGGTTTTCCCCTACATTTCAAAGACGGTTCAAGGTAATCAAGAACAGTTTGCTGTGACTTTATAAGCATAAAATAGTTGATGTATGGGGTGAGTTACACGTCTCCACATGTTTCGGTTAATTAAATATAATTTTTCAACTTTTTTTTTCTGTATCATCCTGTATACGCCGCCGGCATGGATGGCGCTGATGGCTACCTTTCTGGATCGGAAGAGTACGATGCAAAGAATATTTCCATCGAGTGGCATCTTCTCATCAAAAAATGCAAGGTACTTTCAACTAGCATCCGGACTACAACCTCTCTGGACCAGTTGAAAATATTCAATAACTTGTTTTTTCAAATTGGGAGTTGCTTAAAATTTTTTAGTTTTTGCAGGGTTTTACGTGATGCCCTGTATAACCAACCCGAAAGATTTGAACTTGATTCTGTATCCATCCTCTGATAAACAAAGAGCGCAGGTATGTGAAAAATTTTTTTTTTTTGAATTTGTCCTATTTCTTCAGGAGCTAGGGCACTTTGAACTTCATTAAAAATTTTGAGTGGGTCACCTCAATAATTGTTGATATTGGAGCTTTGCAAAAGACCTCATCTAGGTGAACTCTCTAAAATATTGATCGGGGTTTTTGAAAAACGAAGAGGACCTAGTGACGCACCAGACCCACATACTACCGGTATCCGGAAAAAACGCCCCCAGCACAACACCCCCGGAAAAAACGTCCCCGGAATAAACACCCCCAGGAAAAAACACCCCCGAGAAAAAATAACCCGAGAAAAAACACCCCTGGAAAAAACGCCCCCAGAAAAATCGCACCCAGAAAAAAGCCGCCAGAAAAACCGCCTATGGGAAAAAAGCCCCCGAAATAAATGGTGCTAAGACAATTCGTCGCGGACAATTCGTCGTAAGCGAGGTCGCAAGAGGAACGACAAAAAACAAAGAATCAACTAAGTCCTCGGAGCGTAAGGGGGCTTATTACACATGAAACCACAATGGGGCTCAATTAGGGATCTAAAAAACATTATCAAATACAAAGAGGTCCGGTAGAGTTCCGAAAGTCATGGAAAGAAGCAAGGGGGCCCAGCAGAACTACAAACGATATTGAAGACACAAGAGGGCCTTATGAAGCTTCAGATAACAAAGGAAGGCGGATGGGGCTTACTGCTACTCTGAAAACCAATAAAAGTCTAAGTGGCAGGCTAATTATGGCTCCATACTATACTTGAGAGACAAGGGGGCCCGATAGGGCTTTGAATACCACATGAAGGCAGAAACTGCTTACTACTGCTCTGAAAGCCACGAAAAGATGTAAGGGGGCCTAGCGAAGCTTCAAGAGACGTTGAAAAAATAAGGGAGCCCAGCGGAGCTTCAAGAGACGTTGAAAAAACAAGGAGGCCCAATAAAGTTATGGGCACACACAAGAAGGCAACAGGGGGCTTACTGGAATTCTGATAGCCAAGAAAAAACATGAAGGGGCTTATTAGGGCTCCAAACTACACTTACGGACCCAAGGAGGTGCGATAGGACTCCGAATATCACCAGAACAAAAGGTGCTCATGACTGCCCTTACGGATGTAAGGAGGCTCAGCAGAGCTTCAAGAGACATTTGAAGGAACAAGAGGGCCTAATGGAGCTCTGAATAACCCAAGAAGGCAAAAGGGACGTACTGGAATTTTGATAGTTGAAAGAAAAACACAAGGGGGCCCACTAGGCTCCAAACTACACTGGCGGACGCAGCGGGGTCCGATAGAGCTCCATATATCACATGAAGGCACAATGGACTTACAATAGGGCTTCCAGCAATGGAAGAACGCACAAGATGGCTCAATGGAATTCTGAAAGCCAGGAAAAAAACATACACAATAAGGAGGCCAGTGTGCATGTTCAACACAAGATGACAAAAGGGGGCTTAGCGGAATTCTGGAAGCCATTGAGCACATAAAGGGGGTTCATTAGGGTTCCAAATTATACCGTATGATCAAAAACTTTCCTCCTCTAGGCAGGCTGTGGCCTGGCCAAAATCAGTCCCGTTTGCCTGCCAATGACCAGAGGAGAAAAGTTTTTGATCATACGGTACTTAAAGACACCAGGAGGAGGCCTAATTTGGGACCCAATATAACATAAATGCACAAGGGTCTTACTAGTGCTCTGGAAGACTCAGAAAAGTGCAAGGGGGCTCAACAGAACTTTAAACTTTATGGAAGACACAAGGGGGCCTAATGGAGGTCTGTATTACAAAATTACGCAAAATGGGGTTTACTGGTACCTAGTCCGTGAGCCATGAAAAAATCGAAGAAAAAACATAAAGAGAGAAAGAGAGAGAGAGAGACAGAGCTAAGGTTTTAATTTCTAGCTCCAACTACACTTGAAAATACGATGGGGCCCGATAGGGCTCCAGACATGACTTAACGTCACAACGCTGCTCCGGAAATCATGGAAAATTCAATGGAGAATAGGACTTAAATTACGTTGATGACAACATAGGGGGCATTTTTTCCGGGGAGTGTTTTTTCCCGGGGGTGTTTATTCCGGGGTCGTTTTTTTCAGGGGTGTTTTGCTGGGGACTTTTTTTTCTAGATCCACATACTACCTGACCCAATCCGAGTTCGAATAAATGTATAGATTTTGAAAAGCTGTAGGTGGAAAACCAGTGGGTTTACAGCGACGTTTCTGGTCTCAAATTGTAGATTATAAAGTCTTCTTTGAAAACGTACTGATTAGTTCTCATCAAAAAAGTAGTCCTTCTGAGTTGAAATTGCCAAAAACTGAAAAAAAAGTCGAAAATTTTGCGGCTTTTCAAGTTGTTTACAAGGTTGCGTTCGGCGCTCGAGGTCGAGAACTTGAATTATCCATTGGGCCAACATCATGAACAACTTGGCAGAAAATCAGAACTACCGGATTTAACGCACGGTACCCCCCTCTTTTAGGGACAAATTTACTGGACTATAAGAGTTATTGCAAAAAAATTTCTCAAAACTGAACTTTGAAGAGCTCTGTATCTTCCTTAGGAAGCGTTTTGGAAATAATAAAATTGTGCATGTCGAGTTAGTTTTGGATGGAACATCGAATGGTGAATTATTGCTACTATAACCTGGACCAGGAAGGACTTTGATCAGGAAAAAGTTGCGCATTTTCATAACGATCAATGATCCAAAAATATATTTGACGTATCGATTTTCGTTTTTGAGATATCGTGAAAAAACAGGAATTTGAATTTTTGTTTTTATTTTTTATTCAAAAAACGGTTGAAGGTGGCCTTTTCTAATCTGGACATTGTTGGGCACTTTTTCAAGGGGAATTCAAAGCTGTCAAAATCTTTATTCTAGCTTGCAAAGCAACCGAGATACGACATTCAACTTTTTTCTCTGATGGGCGCCATATTGGATTTTGATATTTTTGAATACGGTATTCTTTTCTGGTTACAACGATGTGCCACATGTCACTGTTGAATAAATGTTCAACATTTACGTTTTTTTCATTGTCGGTGCTGATTTTGTTTCCAAAACACTCTTCGAAAAATAAAAAATAAATTTTTTGCTTCAAAGCATGAATTCAAGAGTGGCGTGTGACACATCGTTGTAACCAGGAAAAAATATTGTATTCAAAGATGTCAAAATCCAATATGGCGTCCATGAGAGAAAAAAAAGATGACTGTCATATCTCGTTTGTTTTGAAAGCTAGAATGAAGATTTTGGCAGCATTGAATTCCCCTTGGAAAAGTGCTTCCACAATGTCTTAATCAGAAAAGGCTATCTTCAACCGTTTTTCAAATAAAAAATAAAAACAAAAGTTACAAATTTCTGTTTTTTCTCAATATCTCAAAAACTAAAACTGACAAGTCATATATCTTTTTGGATCATTGATCGTCATAAAAATTCGCAACTTTTTTGTAATCTAACCGACTCTTTATCTCTAAAGATAAGCGAGATACCCATGCTTAGCCTCGAAAAACGGACAACCTGTATACTGTTACGTATTTTGCGTACGGGTTCAAATATAATTGAGACGATCGTTTTAAAACACACACTGTTTATTACTGCATTCCACAATAATTACACGTTAGCAATTATCTACTTGGAATATATTGCAGGTACTTCGCTTTTATCCGCTCGCTACCACTTCGTATTACAATTCAATACTGACTGTCGCAAAGAGAACGGTGCTTTTATATGCCTCCAATTAGCGTTCCCGAACTTTCCATCATCTCCCAGCAATTTCCATAGTGGCCCGGCATAAGCGGTTTCTAGACGACTCCTGAATAATCACACACACCTTTTGCGTGCTTTCCGTGTGTTCTGGAATCTGCACCTCCGCCAAAATGGACAGATGTCTCTCGATCGAGCGTTGAAGGTTCCCAATGCCAAGCCATCGCATATACTTCTGAAATGCACCAGATCGCTCATTCGCTCCGCACTTTAACACTGCGATCTGATGGATGGAAGAATCCAGAAAGATCGCGTGTTTACCAGTATGCACGGAAAAGCCGCTCGTAACAATACAATATACTGCCGTCAGGCGGAAGAACAACGTAGGTGTGTGTGTGCGCAACATAAGTGGCATCTTAAGATGTAAACTCATCATAAAACAGGACCACTGGAAAAAAGTGCCGCAAAATATCTATATTTGACAAAAATATGACGGTTTGAACGACTTCAAATTTCAAATGGCTCTCCCTGCGAGATCGGTTTCACTGCACGCTGCACGTACGTTATTCTTCCATTTGACAGCAGTATAGTGGGTTGGATAAAAAACAAAATCGACTTGTTTCAGGATTTTTTCAAAAAAAAATCATCAACGAAAATACGAATTTTGTACAGGACGTTATCACCACACTGTAGGTGTAGAGATGTAGTAGTGTGCTGGGGAGTTATAAAGAAAATTGTATGTCTGTTAATTTTGAAGTTATGGAGAGGCAGAGGTTGGTCCTTCGATCAAAAGATTCTAGTAAACTGTTTATGGCAAAATGATGTGTACAAAAAGCAACCAAAGTGCAAATTTCTGAATTGCGAATGGGTACTTACAGTGTTGTGAATCCTGAAAATTTTATTTTTCCTAAAAGTGCTTGCAAACAGTCACATCGGTCTCATAACTTATGTACAGCCCAATAAAACACAATTTGTTCTTGTTAGCGCGGTACACATAAAGACGGCAGCCTTCCGATGAAGGCTGCATTAAAACAATAACTCTTGGATTAGGAAAGCAGCAAGCGACAGTCAGAAATAAAATTCACAACAACAATCAAAAACTTTAATGCAAAACAAAGAAAAAAAACACAAACAGACAGAATTACAAAACAATAAAAAAAAAAACAATGTGAATTAAATGAAATGAAAAATCCGAGTGGTTCTGATCGGGGGCAGATTCGCTGGCGCCGAGTGGCGTCCTGAAAACGAGACGAACTGCACTGAAGGTATACACCCCGGCAAACGGGAATAAACGGTAAATGGTAAAAACAATGGAAAATATGGAACTTACGGGATCTTATTCGGTGGCGGCGTCGTCCTGGCGGAGTCCGAAGGCGGCGTCGTGGTGGATGGCCGTTCTGGTGGTGGATTTCCTGGTGAAATGCACGAGTGCCCGTGTTCGTCACCAAAATGGCGGACGAACGACTCGATCCCGTCCGAAACTGGAGCTTTGTGTGCGGCTGGCTGATCCAAGCCGCTCCCCGGTGAAAGCGGTGAAAACTGCCGCTTTCTGGACTTGGAGATGCTGCAGAGCTCCTCCAGGAGTCACTATCGGACGCGATGGGCCTTGGATGGGCTTCTGGTCGAGTACGAATGTACGCCGATGGCACGACAAGATGGCCGCGAGAACGATGACCAAAAAAAAAGACGGCGTGGCTTCCCGCTCGACGTACGGAGATCAACGCCGCTTCGAACGAAGCGGCAAAGGCACGAGCGGAAAGAAAGCCGAAGAATGCCGAAGACGGCCGAAGAAAGTGCTGGAGCTCGTTTACGCTTGCGCCTGACAGCCAAGTGCCAGGCACACCGAACAGGGGGTGAGGGGTGAGGACTTGGACGACACAGGGATATTTTGGGTTGCATACCCTCAGTGCACACGAATGCAGTGTTCAATGAACGGGGCCGAGACATACTCCCCACCAAAATACCACTCGGGGTATTTTCAAAGTTCAAAAATTAATGAAATCAAACATGATACAAAAAGAAAGAGCATAGTGAAAACAATGACGGAAGTGAAAACACAGAATGCTCACTGTCCTGAAGGGAGGGGACAAAGTTTTGACCATTGGGCGTCGCAGAACGTCGCGTTGAGTACGGACATCTGCGACACGACAAATGCCATCTTTGCCGGGGAAGAGTTTTGAAATTCTGCCTAACCTCCACTTCAGAGGGGGAGCGTTTTCGTCCTTGATGAGGACTAAAGACCCCACATCTGCGGATTCAAGGTGACGTGACTTGTGCCACTTGCCGCGTTGGTACAGCGTGTGTAGATATTCGTCGCGCCAACGCGCCCAGAAACGCTGTTGCATGGATTGGACCAACTGCCATCGCGACAACCTGCTGATCTTGAGGTGGGACAAATCTGGGTCAGGTGGGGCCGTTAACGGCTCGAGCGTCAAAAAATGACCAGGCGTCAATGGGCACAGATCATTTGGATCCGAGCCCAGCTCCGAAAGTGGCCGTGAGTTGAGCAACGCTTCAACTTGGGTGACCAACGTGGTCAGCTCTTCAAAGGTGAGTATTTGATCACCTATCACGCGAGATAGATGAGTTTTGACAGCTTTTATGCCGCTTTCCCACAGCCCGCCAAAGTGGGGACTGGAGGGAGGAATGAAGCGCCAAGTGATGGCTTCGGATTCCGCGGCGAGTTGCATTGACGTCGTCAATTGCCTATGAGCTCCGACAAAGTTTGTGCCATTGTCGCTATAGATGGTAGAGCAGCGACCGCGCCGGGCAATGAATCTGCGCAAGGCAGCGAGGAAAGCATCTGTTGAGAGATCGGAGGCAACCTCGACGTGCAATGCCTTGGTGGCGAAGCACACGAAAAGACAGATGTACGCCTTCGTAGTTCTGACACCGCGAGCGCGTGACATGAGGATTGGAAAAGGGCCACCATAGTCGAGCCCGACGCAGCTAAAAGGTTTTAGCTGAGAAATTCGCGCCGAGGGGAGGTCGCCCATGGTGGGAGAAAAAGTTTGCGGCTTAGTCCGGAAGCACCGGTAACACGATGCAAGATAGTGCCGTACCGCGCGTCGCGTGGACAATATCCAAAAATTTTGCTGCAGGAGATAGCAGGTATTGTTGAGTCCCGGGTGGCAATGTCGGGAATGAACTTGTCGAATGACGAGTCCTGTCAAGACGTGACGAGATGGAAGAAGAGCAGGGTGTCTGGTTGCAAATGGCAACTCATGACAATGCTTCAAACGTCCGCCGACGCGGAGAACATCGTCACGATCGAGAAAGGGTGAAAGTTTTCGAAAGGGTCTTGAACAGGGTTTGCCGTTGCGTAACGACGCGATTTCGACGGCAAATACCTTCTGCTGTACATGTTTGACAATGTACAACAAGGCAAAATGGAGTTCTGTATCCGAGAGAGGTCCTGTGAACTTCTCATCGGACTTGCATTTGCAGAACCGATAGAAATAGGCGACAGCGCCCTGAATCTTCCGTAAGGAGGATATGCGCAAAAAGAGGTCGTCGATGTCAATCGGCGGCGGCTGCGGCACACGCACGACCAAAGCGAGCTTTCGCTCTTCAGACGCAATGTCTGGGGAGGACACGGAGAATTTGTCATCCGGCCATGTGTCATCCGCTGATGACAGAAAAGGTGGGCCAGACCACCAGAGGGAGCACGAAAGCATGTCTTCGGGAAACAATCCGCGCGAAGCTGGGTCGGCGGGATTGTCCGATGTTGAGACATGTCTCCAACACTGAGGCGGGACACGCTGTTGAATATGCTCAACACGGTGAGCAACAAATGTTTTCCAGCGGTGCGAAGAGGAACGCAGCCAGCTGAGAACAACCGTAGAATCGGTCCACGCAAATATGGCATCGAACTGTACGGTTCCTGCGAGCGCTGCAACGGTGAAGGCAACGAGATTGGAAAGTAGGACCGCTGCACACAATTCGAGACGGGGTACGGTCAGCAATTTGACTGGAGCCACCTTTGATTTGGCGGTTAGGAGACGAATGGTGGGAACACCATTTCGAAGGTAACGAACGTACAACACGCTCGCGTACCCAGATTCAGATGCGTCGCAAAAGGCGTGCAACTGGCACCTGTCTGCAGGCGACGGAAAAGTATGCCGTGGAATTTGCAACCGCGAAAGTTGCGATAGCTCGGATTGAAAACGCAACCACTGCTGACATACGATGTCTGGAGGGGTGTCGTCCCAATCAAGGCCAAGTTTCCATAACCGTTGGATTAAATGTTTGGCGAAAAATGCAACAGGGCACAGAAAGCCGAGCGGATCGTAAATCCGAGCCACCTCCGACAAGATGGACCGTTTTGTGCACGGTAGTTCATTTGGATGAACCGTGAATGAAAAGGTGTCTGTTGCCGCTTGCCACTGGAGGCCAAGAATTTTTACAGTATTGTCAGCAACGTCACTGAAAGTGGACGGCTGAGTTCGAACGTGATCAAGTGGTATGTCTTGCAGCACATCAGGGTGATTGCTTGCCCACTTGCGCAATTCAAAGCAACCCGATTGGAGCAGGTTGATTAGCTGCGTTTGTAATTCCCGTGCTGATTCCACGGAGTTCGCACCGCAAAGTAGATCGTCTACATACAAATTACGGCGAATTGCCTGCGAAGCCAATGGAAACTTCGAGGCGCTTTGTTCTGCCAAGTGAAGCAACGTGCGAACCGCTAGAAACGGTGCCGAAGAAACACCATATGTAATGGTGTTCAATTGGTACGTTTCAATGGGTCGATCAGGGGAGAAACGAAAGCGAATGAGTTGATACTTGCGATGTTCGGGCGAGATAAGTATCTGCCGATACATCTGACGGATGTCACAAGTAAAAACGATCGGCTCACACCGAAACTGCAGTAGCAAAGCTGCTATGTCCTGTTGTAACTTAGGACCGACGAGAAGCGTCTCGTTGAGAGATAAATGATTCGGCGCTTGCGCCGAAGCATCAAAAACGACGCGAATTTTCGGCTTGTCGTCTTCGATCTTGACGATCGGATGATGAGGGATGTAATACGCCTCAGAATCTGGAGGTTCTGCGTCCAGCAAGGTCATGTGACCTAGGTCGAGGTAGTCGCGCATGAATGCTATGTACAGATCACGGAGTGTGTCCTGACGGACCAGGCGACGTTCGATAGCTAACCAACGGCGGTCAGCCATAGACCTGCAATGTTCAAAGGTGGGGGACTCCCTTTTGAAGGGAAGCGAAACCCCAAAACGACCTGACGGACAACGGTAGACAGAGTCCCGGAAACAAATTTCTGCACGTTCATCATCTGGGGACAAACGTGTTTTGGACGATGGTGACGAGATTTCCTCTACTTCCCAAAATTTGTGCAGAGACTCGTCGATTCCAGTTGGAGTGCAAACCAAAAAGGAATGCAGAGGTTTTGACGGGGTTTGAAAGGGACCGAGAAGAGCCCAGCCAAAAATGGTGTTTATGGCAACAGGCTGTGACGGACCTGACGAGACGATTCCCTCTTTCACGACTGACGGATAAACGTCGGCGCCCAACAACACTTGAATGGGGCCTGGCTTGAACCATGTGGGATCCGCCAGATTCGATAAGTTCAAGTGGAATTGATCCGGGTTCAAAGCGGTGTCTGGCAGGTTACCACAAATCCTGCGCAGGACAATTAACTCCAATTCAGGGATTGGGAGAGACTCATCATCAGCCTTGACCTGGCAAGTGACTGTGCCACACGTCGAATTGGCGGGGGTGAGACCCAAGCCAAAAACGGGCACATTGTGATTTGATGGGGATAGACCCAATTTGCGCACGCAGGAGTCCAAAATAAACGATGCCTGACTGGCAGGGTCTATGAGCGCACGGAGGCTTTGGTAGCCTCCCCACCGGTCACGAACGTGAACGATTGCCGTGGCCAACAAAACATGAGCTGCCTTGAGGCTTGAGGCGAGATTCGTCACCGAATTCGCGACATTTTCTGGAAGACCAGGGGAAACGATTTGCGGTAATTCAACTGGATTCGATAAAGAACTGGGTGACTCATGACCTGCAGTTCTATGTGGCTTGGGGAAGTGCAGCAAGGTGTGATGCCTTGCGTGGCACTGCCGACACGAATACGACGATGGACATTTTGGAGCGCCGTGATTGGTGCTCAAGCAGTTGAGACAGAGCCTTTTCTGTTTGACCGCCAAATATCTGTCATTTGGGGACATTGACAGAAAAGTCTTGCACGCGGTGACTCTATGACTTCTCGCCCCACAATGAGAACATGCTGACTCATGCGACGTCGCTGGGGCAGATGAAGTCTGAGACACCAACGTATGTGAGGCCCACGACTTGCGGCTGACCTCGGGCTTCACGGTAACGGTGTTTGCCCGTGTGGAGCGGGAGTTCGATTGCGTTTTAGAATTTAAGGCAGTTGCCTCGAAAGCCTTGCATTGGTCGAGCACGAAAGACTTGACGTCTTCGTATTTGGGGAAGGGGGTGCCAGCTGACTGCACCTCGAAACGTTTTCGCGTCGACTCATCGAGTTTCTGGAGCAGCATGCTCGACAGGGTGAAATCCCACAGGTCGATATGCGGATACTGCTCGAGCGCCACTAAATTTTCGTTGAACGTGTTCACAAGATGGCGAAGCGCTTGCGCGGAGTCAGATGTGACGGAGGAGGCGTTCATCATCGACTGCCAGTAAAAAGTGACTAGCACGCGGTCGTTCTGGTATCTCTCAACCAACGAGTCGAACGCAATTATGTAATTATCTCCCGTCAATGGCAGGTGTTTAACCATTGAGAGAGGTTCACCAGATAAAGACGAGATCAGATACTGAAACCGTTCAATATCTGAGAGAGACTGGTTTCTGTGTATTAAGAGTCCTCTGTACGGCCGGAGTCGACCGGAATTTCGCACGAGAAGCCAAAATCCTGGTCTGCTAGCGCCACGCTAGCGGCGTCAAATTGAGAAGAAATCGATTTTTGATTGTAGAATCCCATAGTTTAATCCTTTTTGCACAGTCCCTCCGGGCCGTTTTTTTCTATTTTTCCTACGAAGTTGGTAATTCTCTTTCCAAAGTAGGAGGTTTTTCAGGATTTTGTTGTGAACTCGCGCTCCGCGCGCACATCTTCGCTATCGATTTTGTACAGGTATCGATTTTTTTATCGGAAAAAGCTCCGGTACGATCATGCATTAATCTTAGGAGAATCTTATAAAAGAAGAACGAATACTTTTTGTTTTCTACAAAGGGCCCTATTTTGGAGCTACTAAAACCCTACAAATCTCTCTGTAGCCTAGCGCCAGCGGCGGCAAAGTTCGGAAGTATTCTTTATTGTCGCGTCGGGATATTTATGTCGACATTAATTGCTTTTCCGAGAATTGGGCAAGCACTAAATGTGTACATTTGTTGTGTTGTGACGAGATTATAAAATCACTACACCGTAGTACGTATTATAGTAAATATGGTAGGTACCGAGGGTAGGTACCTACTTATTATTGTACCTGCTTCATGTTCATGTCCATTCACTCACTAAGTGTAAATCACTTTTTGAGCCTTGATTAGTTAATCCTTCCCCTCTCTTGGCTTCACCTCTCACCCACTATATTCTGCTGAATTACCTAAAATCCCCAAAAAAAATTATCAACACTCCGATAAGGTGTGTTCATAGGAGTGAAGTGACCGAACCCCTTTCTTTTCCTTGTACTGTTACCTGAAATCTCCGCAATTTTTTCCAACCCCCAAAGTGCACCCCTTCGGTATTTTACCACGCTGTTTTCGGAAGATAAAATGCAAAATGACAGTCAATACCAACACATCCCTTCGTCTGCTTATAAATCTATCTTTGTGTAAAGTCGTTCGTTATTATCGCGTAAAGTTAGTTTTGAAAATGAGTCCAATTTTTGAATTATACGTTCTATTTAGATAAGAAAGTTACATATGCAAATTTTGATTGAAGGCTTCATTTTTGAAATATTTGAGCATTAAACTTTGAAAAATATCTTGACACACCACTTTCAAGGGTCTGAAAATTAAAATCTAAGAGTAGGTTCATGATTCTTCAACTGAAATAGGTTTTCTACGTGTTTCCAGATTTTCGCTCACAAACAACAAGTATGCCTTCCCCTGTCCAAACTCCAGACAAACCACCGGCGTCGCGTTTACCAGTCACCTGGAGCTCGCCCTGTATTTCATAATACCTACCATCAAATTTTTTTTATTCACCGTGTAATTTCCAGTTACAGGATCGAAGTTCCAATTTTTTTTTTCTGCACGGCTTTGCCAGGCAGTCTCTACTTTCTTCTGCGCTGAAATCGGGCACTTTACTTAAACGACCAGGTTCTCGTCTATTACCTCATCTGGGGAAGCTCCTCAGAAATGGGAAATCAAAGTGGATGAAGAGACCACAGTCTTTTCCACATTTCCACGTTTTCTTAGGCGCTAAGCTAAGCCATGGTTCTTTTTTTGTTCTGGAGTCCATGCATGTACAATGACAGGCACGTGAATCTGCAGCCCCATACAGCAGCTTTTTGACCAGATTTTGGCAGCTGGTCGTTGGTCTTTTGGTACAGGCGCTATGACAATTGGACGCTGTGAGCAATTTGCCGCGGCGATACTCCAGCCACTGTCCACTTCCAGATTGCAGAACTATGTGTCACGTTCTAACTGCAGACCTTCTTCTACGCTTTTATTCAGCTGGACCAAAAAGAGGTACCGTTGCTGTTCATATTTTTCAGCGTCCATATCAGGTCTCTAACAAAGCTCGCCATAGTCTTTCAGAACTTCAGACCAGACAGATTGCCGCGCTCAGAATACTTAAGTTTTTTCCTGGCCGATCCTCTGCTCTCATGGTGTTTGTCTAGTCCTCACTTGTTTTTCTTTGCTGTTTGAACTCCAACCTTTTTTTTGTCTTTACTGGGACTTTTGTCAAGCAACTTTTTGTAAAATTTGTAGAATGGTCGTCTGGTATTGTGATTGTGTGATACATCAACCGAGGCAGCGCAACTTGCCTTTGTAAGAGCTTTTGAGACAAAAAAAATTACTATTTTCGCCCCCCACGAGCTTAGCTATATCCGAATTGAAATGTTCTGCCGCATTACTATCGACATCCTCAATGAGCGACTGAGCATTGACAATTAAAACCTGAAAATGCATCTCATCAAGTACTCAAAGAGTCATTACTTTCTCTCAAAGTATACCTTCAAAATTGTAATTTTGAATAAAATTAGGAACACCTTCGATTGTCATCCATGTAATTAGGCCCCCTGGTCTCTTGCCTTTTGCAAAAGTATGCGGCACAACTGGAATGGTCTTCAAACACATGATTTGTAATGTTGGTCAAGTCTGTTTTCAGCAAGATGATTCCATCCATCATCCATTTTATTTTTGTGCACCAGTGACACTCGCACCCCATTGCATTTATCTTTCGAAGCAAATTGCGAACAGTGAGGGGATAGCGTGAAATTTTGAAGAAAATGATTCCTGCAATCAATTTTCTCTACTGCATACGCTTCTTTTCGTGCACGGCAGCTTCCATTTTTACAAAAGCCAAGTCATAAAAAGAGGAGCTTGTGGTGTGGTTAGTTAGCGCGTTCGACTGCCACTCCAGAGGTCGCGGGTTCGATCTCCGCCGGGGACGGATTTTCGGCCTCGAAAAACAAGCTCCTTGGTTTAGTTGGAATGCTTGCTAAATGCAAGACGCGCCGTGTGTCGCATAGCACGTAAAATACGAACGATGGTGCCGACCCCATGCGATGTTGGTGGTCGTTAAAAATCCCTACCCTGTGTTGGAACACACAGGGGTTCGGCAAAATTGCCGGTATAGTGGAGGAAAGCATTTACCGGCGTCGGTGTTGGGCCTCGTTGCGGAAATTGGCCGACGTTAAATAAACGAATAAAAAAAAAAAGTCATAAAAAACATCACAAACTTTTTGGTGGTTTTTGGCATACGTTTTGGAAGACATGAATGGTATGTCCATTGTCCATGGCATATTAAACAATTATTCACCGTTTGAAAATCCTGTTCCCACAGTCATAGTACCGGTAACTGCAGCCACATTTAGGTACCTCCATCACGACTTCATTATCAGTTTCATTCAAACTCCTGGTCAATAGTCGATTGCACATGTTGCTTTTGAATTTCAGCTGAGACGATAAGCCAACTCTGATTTCCCGTGAAAATTTGAAACTTTGAAATGTACATCCAAACTGCAATCCATACGAGCTGAGTCTGCAAATCTCCTGGAGCATATGACTCACGTCAACTATTCTTCGACCCTTCAAGGCTTCCATTTAATCGCCATAGAATTGTTTATTGTTGATCACTTCTTATAAAAAAGTTCTCAACCTAGGAGGTTCCTCAACGTTGTTTCTTGTTACCGTATCACCAGTTACGTCTGTTTTTTGTTGACCTGTTATGCGTTGCTCCACTTGTGACAAAAAATCCTGGTGCGCGAGATATAATTTCGTACCACTGGGTGAATCCATCAAGAAGTGTCCTTGTTTCATTTCCGGCGAGTAGTCTCGATCCAAAGTCTATGTTTCCGAACCACTGGGTATGGATCAATCAAAAGCCCTTGTTCCATTTTCGGCGAGAAAATTTCTTGTTCCACTTGTGATGGAGAGAAATCCCGGCGGAAATGTTGTGTTTCAGAAACATCAGGTTCACTATGGCCACTCTTAGGGTTTTCTGCTTCAGGTGCAGACTGCAGATTTGAATCATCTAAAACGGTATAAAATTACAGAAAATCATCCGTTCACTGGTTTGCTCAGAAACTTCAGTGGTGAAGGTATATAAGGAAGGGTGGGAATTTGCTTTCCCAAGCAGCACAAACATATCGAGTAATGATGTAAACATTTCAAAAACTTACTATTTATAATGAGGGCCGTTAAAGTTTGGCTTCAGAAAATCTCATCATTTGTCACGACCTTTAGATTTTTCAACCCAAATTTTTTTACCGATACCGATTTCGTAATGAATAAAACTTTTTTTTAATTATCAGAGGCGTAGATAACAGGAAGTCACCTCCTTTTCCCACCATCTTTTCCATGCATGCCATTACGTATCTTACGTTGTAGAATAAAAAAATATATTTCACGATGTTCCAAAAAGGATGATACTAAAAAACGAAACACTCTGTATAGGTTGCCATAACAGTTGAAATCAGCTCCACAACAACTGAATCGAAACAAAGCAAAACTACTAACTGTTGATGTACTTTGAGTACCTACCCAATGGAATAAATAATAATAAATACCTAAAATATATGTATACCCTCACCTGCATTTTCATTGTGACGATTTTTAAAATTGGTTTTCCAAGTCGTCCTCAACAGTTCCTAAAGATGCAAGTGACTTTTTTTTCGGGCTCTTTCTCCCAATTTCTGCAGTGGTAGGTGATTAACTTGCGCAAACACAAATCACAGAAGTTGTAAAATCCGTAACTCTGTTCTTTCCAATTGGAAGGTTTCAATAACCAAGTAAAACAAATACGTTCAAATGCACATGCCGAAAAAAACTTTTTGTTCTGAAAGAAGAAACTACTTTCTTCTGAAAACGCACACAATACATTGGGTAAGTAGAAATGTCGTAAAACATCAGCATAATCGGCATCAACACAAAATTTGTATACTGGTTGTTCGTAGTCTTAGGTTCGTGGACACTTGTTAGTAATAATAATAATAATTAGTTGCTTGAGAACCTCCCTCAGAATAAGACCTAAAAAATTTTTACTAAAAACCGTGTATTTGAACGTATGTTTGATTTGTGTATTGAAACTTTTCCAATCGAAAAGATCAGAGCTTACGGATTTCACAAATTCTGTGATTTGTTTTTTGTGCAAAATAATTACCACTGCAGAAATGGGGAGAAAGAACTCACAAAAAAGAAAAGTGCATGGCATTTATAGAAAGAAACTGTTGAGGACGACTTGGAAAACAAATTTTAACAATCGTCACAATAAAAAATCAGGTAAGGGTACATATTTAATTTTATTAGTCATTTCATTAGGTACTCAAAGTACAAGAGCAGTAGTCTTGCTTTGTTTCGATTCAGTTGTTGTAACGCTGACTTTACAACGCAAGATAAGTAACTACATCGAAAAGATGATGAAAAAAGGGAATGACTTCCTGATATACAGGCTGGTCCAGGTTATAGTAGCAATAATTCACCATTCAATTCCATTCAACGTTCGATAATAATCTACTCCAAAAAACATACCCGACTCCGAAAATACATTAAAACCAACGCGAATGTCAGATTGCACAGCCGTCCAAGATGTCATTTCATTTGAATGGTACTTCAAGAATATGTATATGTATCCTAGAGGTATCGGTACAGCATTTGTATCAAAAATCTAAATAAAAGTCGTGGCAAAATATTGGATTTTTTAAAGCCAAACTTGAACGGCCTTCATTATAAATGCGTTTTTGATATTTTTACATCAATACTCGATATTTTTGTGCTGCTTGGGTGAATCAAAATCCCGCCCTTTCTCGTATAGCTTCAACACTGAATTTCATGAGCAATCCAGTGAACGGATGTTTTTCTGTAGTTTTATACCGTTTTAGATGAATCAAATCTGCAGTCTGCACCTGAAGCAGAGAGCCCTGAAAGTAGTGAAAGTGAAACTGATGTTTCTGGAACGCAACAGTTCCGCCGGGATTTTTCTCCACAAATGGAACAAGAACCTTCCTCGCCAGAAATGGAACACGGACTCTTGATTGATCTATCCAGTGATTCGGAAACACCGGAAGAAACACAGATTTTAGAACGAGACTTCTCGCCGGAGAAGGAACAAGGATATTTGATGGAGTCATTCAGTGGTACGGAAATACATCCCGCGGACGAGGATTTTCCATCACAAGTGGAACAACGTACAACAGGTCTACAAAAAATAGACGTAGATGGCGATAAGGTATTAACGAGAAAATATGTTGAGGACTATTTCACAAAAATCAACAAACAATTCTAGGGCGATCCATTGGAAACCTTGAAGGGCCGACGAATAGTTGACGTGAGTCATATGCTCCAGGAGATTGGCAGACTCGGCTCGCATGGATTGCAATTTGGATGTACATTTCTAAATTTAAAATTTTTGCGGGAAATCAGGGTCGGCTTATCTTCTCAACTGAAATTTAAATGCAACATGTGCAATCGACTATTGACCATGAGTTTGAATGAAACTGATGATAAAGTCGTGATGGATGTGAATGTGGCTGCAGTTGCCGGTGCTATGACTGTGGGAATAGGATTTTCAAACGGAGAAGAATTGTTCAATGCCATGGACATACCATTCATGTCTTCCAAAACGTATGCCAAAAACCACCAAAAAGTTTGTGATGTTTTTTATGACTTGGCTCTTGAGAAAATGGAGGCTGCCGCACGACAAGAAGCAGAATATGCTAGAGAAGTGGGAAACGTAGATGAAAATGGTATACCTCTTATTACCGTGGTAGCGGATGGCTGTTGGTCAAAGCGCTCATACAGGAAAAACTATTCTGCTCTGTCAGGAGTAGCGGCTATTGTCGGTCAACGTTTTAGAAAAGTACTTTTCATGGGTGTTAGGAACAAGTACTGCAGCATTTGTGCAAAATGGCAAAATAAGAACGAAAATACTCCTGAGCATCGGTGCTACAAAAATTTTGAAGGAAGCTCTACTAGCATGGAGGCAGATATTCTAGTAGAAGGATTCAAAAACAGCGAGAAAATGTATGGAATTAAGTATTCCAAGTTAATTGCTGATGGTGACAGCAGCGTCTACAAAAAGATTTTGGAAGCCCGACCATACTCAAATTTGACAGTAGAGAAAATTGAGTGCAGGAATCACCTTCTTCGAAATTTCTCTAGCAAATTAGACGCTCTCGGAAAAGATACACACTATCCCCTAACTGTTCGCAATTTGCTTCGAAAAACACAAATGCGATGGAGAGCAAGTGTCACTGGTGCCATCGCGGAACACAAAAATAAAAAGGATGGAATCATCTTGCTGAAAAGGGACTTGGCCAACATTCCAAATCATGTATTTGGAGATCATTCTAGTTGTGCCGCATACTTTTGCAAAAGGCAAGAGACCGGGGAGCCTAATTACATGGACGAAATTCGAAGGTGCTCCCAATTTTATTCAAAACTACAAGAAATTTTGAAGGTGGAGTTTGATACAAAGTAAATATTTATATTCCTAAAGTACTTGATGAGATGTATTTTCAGGTTTTGATTGTCAATTCTCGTTCGCTCATTGAGGATGTCGACAGTAATGCGGCAGAGCATTTCAATTCAGATGTAGCCAAGCTCGTGGGGGCAAAAAGAGTTAATTTTTGTCTTAAAGGCTCTTACGAAGGCAGGTGCGCTGCCTCAGTTGTATCCCACAATACCAGACGGCCATTTTACGAATTTCACAAAAAGTTGCTCGACAAAAGTCCAAGTAAAAGACAAAAGAAGCTTGAACTTCAAAGAGCGGAGAAGAACAAACGAGCCCTAGACAAACGCCATGAAAGCAAAGGGTCGGCCAGGAAAAAACTTAAGTATTCTGAGCGAGGCAAATTGTCTGAAGTTCTCAAAGACTACGGCGAGCTTTGTCAGAAGCCCGATATGGATGCTGAGGAATTTGAACAGCAGCGGTACCTATTTTTGGCCCAGCTGGATAGGAGCAAAGAAGAACTTCTGCAGTTAGAACGCGACACAGTTCTTCAATCTGGAAGTGGACAGTGGCTGGAGTATCGCCGTAAACTGCTCACAGCGTCCAATTTTCATAGCGTCTGTACCAGAAGACCAACGACCAGCTGTCAAAATATAGTGAAAAAGCTGCTGTATGGGGCTGAGCTTCACGTGCCTGCCATTGTTCATGGACGCCAGAACGAAAAAAGAGCCATAGCTCAGCTTAGCGCTCAAGAGAACGTGGAAATAAAAGACTGTGGTCTCTTCATCCACCCTGATTTCCCATTTCTGGGAGCTTCCCCAGATGGAGTAATAGACGAGAAGCTGATCGTTGAAGTCAAGTGTCCGATTTCAGCGCACAATAGACTGCCTGACGAAGCTGTGCAGGAAAAAAAAATTAAATTTTGGAACTTCGATCCTGTTACCGGAAATTATACGGTGAATAAAAAAAATCCATGGTATTATCAAATACAGGGCCAGCTCCAGGTGACTGGAAGACGCGGCTGTTTGTTTGGAGTTTGGACAGGGGAAGGCATACCTATGAAAGTATCATATGTCAGAAAAGACGACAAGTTTTGGCATGAGAATATGAGAGAGAAGCTGTGCGATTTCTATCAAGATTGCCTGCTTCCAGAACTTGTCGATCCGCGGCATACTAGATCGATGCCCATCAGAGATCCTCCCTCCATAATTGCGGCGCAAAAAACTATGCAAGAAAAAAGAAAATCTACCAATTAACATTGTAACGTTTATTGTAACATTTGATTAAATTCCATCTTTGTTAAATACCTATCTAATCAATATTTTCAATATCATGAAAATCATTCTGTGAAAACAGGTTTTGAGTCTGAATTCGGTTTTATTTACAAGGTGAGATAGTTTCAAGCCTAACTCTACTGTTCTCACTACGGTTCAAAAATTGTCAATAAAATGACTTTTTGTTTTAAATTTTGAATAACTGTATCTCTGTTATCATAGATTTTCAAGGAAAACTTATTAGAAAATCCTATAATTTTCTTATTCTCTATCCATTGCCCAAGTTTTGGTACTTGAACGTGGTTCATTCTGTATATGAAGATAGATATTAAAATCTTTTGTGAATTCAAACCCGTACATTTGAACAACAACATCAAATCTCTTGTAATCAAACAAAATACAAATAATTATTTTTATCCAATCCAATTGAATAATGCACGCATTATCACGCGCATACATGCCTGCATTTTCCAATAAGACTGGATAAAGCATAGTATTCTACTCGCGAGTAATGGCTATTACTCATTCGGATGCTTTACGACACTCGCCAAGGCTCGTTTCAAACTGCATCCTCATGTGTAAGAAGCTATCATTACCCGCTTGTTGAATAATATACTATTATATAATATCATGATCATAGAGTTATTTTGCATATAAACAAATAAAAAGTTAAAAAATCCGAGAAAACCCGATTACACACAAAGATCCTTCGGACCCTTATTTGACAACAAAAAATGTTTTTTTTTTACGGTGGACTATTGAGGTACAGTGTTCTTCACGACAGGTCCTTCAAGTGATTTTTCCATTAAACATCTCTGGAGTCCAAGTTGTTCATTTGGTTGTGAAAATTGCTTGATCTTTCGCAGCTCAACATTTTTGGAAAAAATCACTTGAACCCATCGTACGGAATACCGCAGGTGGTCCACCTCCCAAAAAGGAAAATTTTTTCATAATGAATAAGAGCCCTATGATGTGCGATTGGTACGCGTGAAATACGAGGATCTTCGGGTTGTCATCGGTGTAAGAAAATCCCTTGGTTTTTGTAGGTACTTATGTGTTTTGTTTATAAACATGTCTCAGAAAATGTTTCAATCTCGAATCTGGCTGATAATAATAATAGGAGCAGCCTGTAGTGCGATAACATGAGTAGACAAATTTTAGTGCCTAGTAGGTACCATCCAGTCGAGGACGACGATATTGAAGCGGTCATAAATCAATTGTGTTTTGACGGCAACCTCTGATTTTATGGCTATCCTCTATCCCGCATGAGGCATGCACACGTCATTTCTCTGCACGTCCGCTCGACAAATTTGAATGCCGTTCAAGTCTGTCTCTTTTTTTTAAACTTGCTCGAAGCGTACAGAGGACTCTTAACGCCGTGAATAGATCATAGTATGGTGGCCATGATTTTAACTTTCCGTCGAACAACGGCAACGCGATTTTTGGCAATCGGACATTGCTCCGGCCTGTCTCGAACCAAGTTTGCGAGGCTTGGCGAGAGAGCGAGGAAGTCGGCTCTGAATTCGCAAACGAGGCTTTTACCGCAGCAAGTTTGCCATACAAGCTGTCTGCCCGGAGTGTACGTTCAAGAAATGTAGCCTTCTGCTCCTCGGAGGCACTGGGGAGAGGGGCAGTGTTGACCGTGCTCTTGAAACCGTTGTAAATTTCCGCCGCAATGTCAAACGTGGCTAAAAATGCCGGTTGGAGGCTTGGCTCGGTGGTAGCTGTGACGCCTTGTTCCAGAAGGGGCTCAAGGCGCGCAATAGCTATCGCGATGGACGATAAAGTTGCGTCCATTGTGTACGACACAAAGAAAAATGAAAACAAAGCAACTGACCCTTAGGTTGGCGTACCTGAATGGCGAACCCAACCCAGGTGAAAAAGTGCGAATGAGACGGGCGAAAAACGAATTGATCAACACGCTGGACCAACGCACAAGTGTCACGTGGGTTTGACCCGTGACTTTAAAGTTTCAATAGTGAGGTGAATTAAATTCCTGACTGTACCATGCTTAGCCTGTATCCGGCTACGAAGGACCAATTTATATGTTAGCGCGGTACACATAAAGACGGCAGCCTTCCGATGAAGGCTGCATTAAAACAATAACTCTTGGATTAGGAAAGCAGCAAGCGACAGTCAGAAATAAAATTCACAACAACAATCAAAAACTTTAATGCAAAACAAAGAAAAAAAACACAAACAGACAGAATTACAAAACAATAAAAAAAAAACAATGTGAATTAAATGAAATGAAAAATCCGAGTGGTTCTGATCGGGGGCAGATTCGCTGGCGCCGAGTGGCGTCCTGAAAACGAGACGAACTGCACTGAAGGTATACACCCCGGCAAACGGGAATAAACGGTAAATGGTAAAAACAATGGAAAATATGGAACTTACGGGATCTTATTCGGTGGCGGCGTCGTCCTGGCGGAGTCCGAAGGCGGCGTCGTGGTGGATGGCCGTTCTGGTGGTGGATTTCCTGGTGAAATGCACGAGTGCCCGTGTTCGTCACCAAAATGGCGGACGAACGACTCGATCCCGTCCGAAACTGGAGCTTTGTGTGCGGCTGGCTGATCCAAGCCGCTCCCCGGTGAAAGCGGTGAAAACTGCCGCTTTCTGGACTTGGAGATGCTGCAGAGCTCCTCCAGGAGTCACTATCGGACGCGATGGGCCTTGGATGGGCTTCTGGTCGAGTACGAATGTACGCCGATGGCACGACAAGATGGCCGCGAGAACGATGACCAAAAAAAAAGACGGCGTGGCTTCCCGCTCGACGTACGGAGATCAACGCCGCTTCGAACGAAGCGGCAAAGGCACGAGCGGAAAGAAAGCCGAAGAATGCCGAAGACGGCCGAAGAAAGTGCTGGAGCTCGTTTACGCTTGCGCCTGACAGCCAAGTGCCAGGCACACCGAACAGGGGGTGAGGGGTGAGGACTTGGACGACACAGGGATATTTTGGGTTGCATACCCTCAGTGCACACGAATGCAGTGTTCAATGAACGGGGCCGAGACAGTTCTTATAAAATTATTTTGCTCATATTTTTTTCAGGAAAACTGAATCTTTGTAGTTATTGACTCACCCTGTACGGGAAATAGAAATTCAATACACATTTTCAGTAGTTGATATTTTGTACTCATCATTTTGCAATAAGCAGTTTACCAAAATCTTTTGGATTGACGGAAAGAGAAGAGCTCGAAAGACCAACCTTTCTCCCTCCATAAGTTCCAAATTAAAGAGATATATTTTTTTAACAATCTCCAGCACTCTAACTACATCTCTATTCAACACATGTTTAAGGTAGTCCGACATATTTTTCAATCACCCTGTATAACAGTGGCAAGATTTCCTGCACTTCGATTTTCAAGGAAGTTCCTAGGCAATCAAAACTCCACGTGGCATGATGCCTACATTTGAAAGAAAAAGCAGGAAGCCATTCATACCAAATTTCATGCACTTATCACAAAATGAACAGTTGATGTCCCCAACTCGCGGACCATCGCATTTTACGGTAATGTGATTATTCACACTCATGGCACATGAGTCTTTTATTACATTATTTGAATATGGACTATACCTCCATGCAGTCCCCACTCAGCTAAAAAGCCGCAAGTGCCGTGCTTTTGCAAGTTGCAGTAAATCTATTTAGATGTTGGAAAAACTGAAGAGCATGCATAATCAAAACGACTTCCAGTTCTACGAGCTTCTAAAGTTTTAAAATTCAATTGTGGAAGGCCAAATTATTTCCTGCTATATTAGTTTCTGCCTGCATTAGAGGTAGGTACTAGGTAGGCGGGTACCCGATAAAATTAAACGGAAGAGCTTTTATTACATTTCCCTCCTCATTTGGATAGTGATTCAATTATATTCGAAACAAATTGTAGGTACCTACAACCTACATGTGTGGCGTGTGCTTTGTTGCTTTGACTGCGATGGGGGCTGCAGCAGAACACTGTTGAAAACAAAAGTTTCAGCAATTAGTAGAGTTCACCGCCACCTTCCGTGCTAGATATGATTTCTGTTGAAAATTTTTAGTTAAAAGCTGGAATATGTTTCAAACGTATTTTAATATGAGACATCATAATACAATATATAAAGATAAAAATATAAAAGATATATACTCAAGTGTAGAGCGAGGTGTATAGTATAGTGTATAGTCTAAGTGTGTAAAATGTAGAAAACTTCATCGAATGATTTTTGTGATGGAAGTGTAGCTAAAATTGAGCTCACATTTCCTCGTTGGATTTCCAGACTGATCTTCTGTTTTAAAAATTCCGTTAAACTGTTAAACTGTTCCTTGGCAATTAGTGGGTCAATTTCCATCGACATTATAAAAAGAATAGCAATAGTTCAAGCTTCTCATACCTGCAAAAATCAACAGTCTTGCACTCTTGTCCAGTAGAAATATTGAAAAAAATGTTCTTGTAAAAGGTACCTATAGTTACCTACTGAAAAGGTCATCACTTCTTTGGAAAATAGAATTGCAAAAATTGTTTCTTCATTCAAGAGACTTATGGAATGCGATTTGGTTGAGAACAAAAAAAAACATGTGAATTTATCGTTTTCTTGCGTAGATGAAGAAAAAAACCTGTTGTGGGCAACATGAAACTTTCCCGGCGGTTTCCAGAGACGTCAGCAAGGTAGAGTAGGGTGAGTGCAACCACGTTTTTCAATAGTGCAACTTCAATACGTTAAATTATGGCGCGGCGGTGGTTTCACTTTAAGAGCTGTTTTGTCACCCCAAAACTTCCTCGACAAGTAGCAGGGAATGGATGGAAATTTTATTATGAGACGTCCCTTCGGGTGGGGAGTTGAAATCTGAGAAAAAGATTGAAAAATCGGGATATTTTGTCTGATGAGGGATTCATTTTGAGCTATATCATTTGAGTCTGGCAGTCTGGTCTCGATAAGCTAGGTCGGTTACTCATTTTGAATAGAAATTGCCTGAAAATGTTCAAAAATCAATTGCCCTTTGTTTAAAAAACGTTAGTATAAATTTGTTCACAACCTGAAAAGTTATAATTTTGCAGTTTTTCATTAGGAACCAAATTATGTAGATAGAAAGGCGAGTGAGGCAGTCAGACGCACTGGTACATGGATAAAGGTGAACGATCTGAAACTGGCACCACAGAAAGATTGGAAATAATTTGCAGGAATTGAATTTTCCGAGAAAACCTCAATTTTTTTCCAAATCATCAAATCATGAAGATCATCATTTACGGCCCCACTCAAGCCCCATCATTCAAATCCGCTCTCGATAACGTAACCCGGGCCTGTTTCACATTCTCAAGAAGGAAATTCCCGGTAAATTGGAAAGAAAATTATTTTGTTTAAAAAAATGGTGAAAGGTCCACGGAATAAGATATTGGAAAATTTGCAGCTTTTCCAGAGATGAAAACTCGGAAACCGTGGGTCCGATTTCGAAAATTTTCCCTCCAAAAATTATTTTAATCTTTTCTCCAACTTTCATTCCCAGCATATTTGCATCCAAAATTAATATTTCGTGGGGCTTACCGTATGTGGAAGTTTGCACTTTTTTCAAATTCACAAAATGTGCTAATTTCATTTAGCTATGGTTAGAAATGTTAACAGGTTGAGTGCCATGAGAGACGAACATGGTCTCTCACATATTTGAGACTCTCTGGCCGCGTGAGACCGATGTGGTCTCGCATGTACCCGTACTTGATTTGGCTGCATATCTCCACAGTGGTCTCTTGTAGCAATGTGAAATCAATAGCATTCGATAGAGGGCGGCCTGGCGGTCCCGGGACACCTTTTGGCCTGTTGATATGAGAGACCAAAGTGGTGCTATGCGGCCAAAAATGGTAGAAAATCAATATTTTTGTTTTATATGTTGGCAATATCGTTGTTCTTCCTCGTAAGGCTGCATGGTGTGATTTTTGCAGCACTACAAGTCAAATACTGCCGATTAAAAGCCTTTCTAACTAATTTCGCGAAAACTCTCAACATGCAACCACATGCATTTCGTAGTGACACGTTGGTCTCACAACGGCCATTTTGGACAAATTATCAATGTGTGGCCGCGTGAGACCAATGTGGTCTCCAAAAATTAAACGCCATTTTAAATCTTCTAAAAACTTTTGGTACATTGAAAATCATGTTTTTGTCATTAGGACATTCATATTTGAGAGTTCAAGCAAAAAAATACTATCGGCCCCTGGGACCGAAATTTTTTAATAGATAGATAGATAGATAGATAAGTTTATTGTTCCTTAATACAAAAGTAGTATTTTAACAAATTTAACATAAAAGAAATCCGCTTACACAATAAAAATGGGTTATTCATTGCTCACTGAGTATTAGTATACTATAGTAAAAGTAAGACGTATGATCACAGTGTAATTCAGGGTTAAAGTACAAACATTTCAGTGGTGGTCGTCTCTCAACTCCAAGGCGGGGCAGGAGAGTGAGTTGTTCTGAGTCATTCGAATTCGTCGTGTATTAGGGAACGAGTCCTAAAGGCCGCAATACAGAAGAGATAGATATGATCTATTTTTTGGGGGGTTAGTTGTGTCATGAGATCTCTGTAGAAGGTCTCGGGTGTGGCAGTCTCTGAAAGGTATTGGCTCAACCATTTTTGACGGTAGCCCTGGTATAGTGGACAGACGCAGAGGACATGAAACAGATCTTCCTGAACGAGATGATTACACAGGTTACAATTAATGGCTGCATCAAACATGCTTTTTGATCCATTTACATAAAATCTGTAGAATTTTTTACTAGCTAGTCTGAGCTGGGTGATAAGTCTAATCTTATGGATGTTCAAGTTGTACCTAAAATAAGGAAGGTCATTTCTGGATTGATCGTAGATTTCAGTATACATGGGATTGTAGGAGGATTCTCTCATTCTGATGACGTCTGCTGTTAACAATTTGGTCCTGCAAGACTTTATTATTTCTTCCAGTCTTCCCTCTGTGTACAAAAAGCTGTTTTTCCCAGATATCACCCAGCTCAAACTCGTTCAGAAGTACCTTGAATTGGGTCACCCAGTTGTAATTTGGTAATGACGTGTTGTTGTAATTTTCGTCTACATTAATACATGGTGGCACTCAACCTGTTAAAATATTGGACAAAAAAGGCTATAGAGACGACTGCAGGGTCTCCTTCATAAGAAATGGCGTATTAACATTTCCCTGCATGTTTATTCTGGAGTGCTTGGTCTACGTTAGTAACAATTTATCTGAAATAACACAGAGGTCCTCTTCTTGTTTCGCGTTAAAGTTTCACAACGGCCTACCAGACAGATTGAAGTTGCTTCCACCAAAGATGTTCAAGGCTGAGGTCAAAAATATTTTACTTGAGAATGCCTCTTATTCCCATTAAGAGTTTCTCCAGCACAAATTTTAATATTGTGATGCAAATATTGGTACTTCATAGGTACTGGAATGTTCTACAATGTTTTGTTGATAAGTGTTTGAGAATTTTGTAAAATTTCTCCAAGTATGGATATCTTCTTATCAAGGTGCCTCTTCTTTTCTGTAATGTTTTATGTACCTTTTCATTGACATGTGAATGTACCTACTCTATGTTCTCTTTTGCGTTACATACATAAATTTTTCATGTAGGTACAGAAATCATGAATAAACATCTTTTCTATTCTAAAAAAGAAGTGTCGCTCATTGTTCAAGGGGAGTCGTGAGAGGGGACGAAGCTCTGCTAGGTGGTCGAATTTGTTTTTCTGGCCATGTAGAACGGATCACGATAAGCTTTAGTATTTTTTCCGACTGAATTCAATCTCCTAAACTCGAATTTGATGTGTAGCCCAGGCGCCAGGGAGCAAAAATCAGCTCAATAAGAAAATAATTGTTTCCTGGCTGGAAACTAGCTTAAAACGATCTGTGTAGCTCAGATTTCGACATACTAATTTCCCCCCTTTCGGAAATGTCAGCGTCATGTCGCCATCATCAACAAGAAGTGCACCAGCGTGGTTTTTGCCAAATATCTTGATTTTGGGGCATCTGACAGCAAAAGATGTAAGAAGTCATTTTGAAACCAATGAAATTCTCTACGGAGGAGTTTTCAAATGACCTTTCTGCGACCTATGGTTTTTGAGATAGAGCTTCTGGAAGCGAGAGGCATTGTCGTAAAAGCTCCATGGCCACTTGACTCGAAAAACTAAAATGTCGATGTGACAAAAAAGTTTCAAAATGAGATTTCTTGAGAATCCTTCATGCTATAGTTGCGATGATGGTCTTAAACTCTTTCTCTTGAACCGTTGATTACGAATATAGAAAAGTCAAAAACGTCACATTGTACATATACAGGGTGTACTTAGGGAATCAAATCAGATCAGAGAAATTTTACATATTTCTTCGATTTAGCCTATATGCGACACTCTAAGCACCTAACACGAGTCCAATATCAATATGGATTTGCTCTATAAGCTTCACTTAATACACGAAAGAAGTGGTCAGCTCACAGCTTTACAGTAAAATGTTTTGAAACCCTCTGAAATCATCAAAATATTAAAAATTTACAGTACCAAGGGATGTATATGACAGTATATTATATACCAAGAGACCAAAGTGAATTTTTAATTTGGGTATTTGGACCCAAAGGGCCCTCGAGCAACAAACTTCACCCAAAGGATCAAAAATTCACTTTGGTTTCTTGGTATATAATATACTGTTACATACATTTCTTCCTACTGTAAATTTTGATGATTTCAGAGGGCCTTCGAAACATTTTACAGGAAGGCTGTGAGCTGACCACTTCTTAAGTGTATCAAGTGAAGCTTACAGAGCAATGCATATTGATATTGGACTCGTGATAAGTGCTTACAGTTTCGCATAGGCTAAATCGAAGAAATATGTCAAATTTCTCTGTTCTGATTTGATTCCCATAGTACACCCTGTATATGTACAATGTGACGTTTTTGACTTTACAATATTTGTAATCTACGGTTCAAGAGGAAGAGTTTAAGACTATCACCGCAACTAAAGCATGAAGAGTTCTCGAGTAATCTCATTTTGAATTTTTTTTGCCACATCGACATTTTAGTTTTTCGAGTTAAGTGGCCATGGAGCTTTCACGACAATGACTCTCGCTTCCAGAAGCCCTATCTCAAAGACTATAGGTCGCAGAAAATTGATTGAAAAACCAAACTGTAGGGAATTTCATAGGCTTCAAAATGACTTCTTACATATTTTGCTGTCAGATGACCCAAAATTAAGATATTCTGCAAAAACCACGCTGGTGCACTTCTTGTTGATGATGGCGACATGACGCCGACATTTCCGGAAAGGGGGAAACTAGTATGTCAAAACCTAAGCTACACAGATCGTTTTGAGCTAGTTTCCAGCCAGGAAACAATTATTTCCTTATTGTTTTCCCTGGCGCCTGGGCTAGTGTAAATTTGAATGAAAACAAGTTTGAACAAGGTTACTTGAGAAAACTTGTTTTTTCTTTGAAAATTTTCACAATTTTTTTTTTACTCTTAGAGGTGTTCGTCTTTGAAAATATTCCAGGGGCCATTAGATTGAAGTGTATTTTCCACAAGAATCATCCACTCGATGTATAATTCTGTTTCTCGAGTTTAAAAAATTTATTTGAACTTGAGCCGGCGCGGCGCGTTGTCCACTACTGACCAGAACACTACAACATGCACCTTTAAATAAAAATACCTCAAACTATTGAAGGAATAGTTAGCAACTCATCTTTGGAAATTAAAGGATCTGTGCAGAATTGAATTTCCCATAACATAAACAAAATCGCCATGAATCGCACTGCAGGGTTTTGAGTTATTCAAGAAGAGAGGTAACAGTTCATAGAGTATGAATCTTGCCAAAATGTTATCCCCCTCCTCGAATAACTCGGAAATTCAGTTCTGCACAAATCCTCGAATTTTCAAAGATGAGTTATTATTTTTCTAATAGTTTGAGCTACTTTCATTCAAAGGTACATGTTGTAGTGTTTTGGTCAATAGTAGAAACCGCGCCGGCGCACAGTGAGCCGATAGCTCAGATTAGCGTGGCGAAATTCCCGGCATTTCTGGGTGTTCGGGGGTCTAGGTTCGAATCCCACTTTGGACTATTTTATTTTATTTTTTTTCTGGAAGATTTTTATGAAGGTATTGTTATTTATTCTCAAAGTACTCATCATAACTGATGCACTCCTTGAAGTTTACTCGATTATCATGAGGAATTAGAAAAATGTAGCAAAGAATAATGAGTAATGCAACTTTTCTTGAAAAATTCATTTTTCCCAAGACCGCGAGTAGATGCAAATGGGAATGGCAACATTAGAAACATGAGCCTTCCTTCTATATAAAGTGGCTGTTCACTTTGTGTTTCTTTTTGTTTTTCATGTGATTTATTTATTTTTCCAAAGTTGTGGTTTTAATCTAAGTCCCTGCAACTTTTCTCTTTTTCTTTTCTTTTGAAGGTAACTGAGGAGTTATTTCAACTTATTCCCAAAGTAATCATCAAAGTCTACAGGCTCCCCTAGTTTCACTTGATTATCAATGATAATAAAAAAATACAGCAACTTGAACAAATACAACAATGCATTCAAACCCAACTTTGAAAAAATAAATAAATCAGATGAAAAAGAAAAAGGAACATAAAGTGAACAGCCACTTTATATAGAAGGGAGGTTCTTCTTTCCAATGATGCCATTTCCATTTGCATCTACGTGCGGTTTTGGGAAAATGAATTTTCCAAGAAAAGCTGCATTACTCATTATTCTTGCTATATTTTTTAGTTCTTCATGATTGAATCATGAGTCAAAACCGCAAGTAGATGCAAATGGGAATGGCATCATAAGAAAGAAGAATCTTTCTTCTATATGAAGTGGCTGTTCACATTGTGTTTCTTTTTGTTTTTTATGTGAGTTATTTATTTTTTCAAAGTTGTGTTTGAATGCATTGTTGTATTTGTTCAAGTTGCTGTATTTTTTTATTATCATTGATAATCGAGTGAAACTAGGCAAGCTTATGGACTTTGATGATTACTTTGGGAATAAGTTGAAATAACTCCTCAGTTACTTTCAAAAGAAAAGAAAAAGGAAAAAGTTGCAGGGACTGAGGTTAAAACCACAACTTTGGAAAAATAAATAAATCACATGAAAAACAAAAAGAAACACAAAGTGAACAGCCACTTTATATAGAACGACGGTTCTTGTTTCTAATGTTTCCATTCCCATTTGCATCTACTTGCGGTCTTGGAAAAAATGAATTTTTCAAGAAAAGTTGCATTACTCATTATTCTTGCTACATTTTTCTAATTCCTCATGATAATCAAGTGAAATTTAAGGAGTGCATCAGATATGATGAGTACTTTGAGAATAAATAACAATACCTCCAAAAAAATCTTCCAGAAAAAAAATAAAATAAAATTATCCGAAGTGGGATTCGAACCTAGACCCCCGAACACCCAGAAATGCCGGGAATTTCGCCACGCTAATCTGAGCTATCGGCCCACTGTGCGGCGCCAGGCTGGCTTATAGTCCAGTCAAAATAGGTTTTAACCGGAAATAAATTCGGAAGTTGACAAAATTTGGTGGATCGATGCGGAATTTAACGTGGAATAACACACTGAAATTCCCGAAAATTCCAAGGCTTGGCTTTTTTCTAGGGCCAATAAAAGAGCGTCATCCTTGGAAATTTTCGGTTTTTTCTGAATAACTTGTAAACTATCACTTTTAGAACACAAAAACCAGCGAAGCAAATGTAGCCCGTTAAATTCTCAAGAGATCAGTACCAAATTTATTACTCTATGGTCAATAGCCTCTGAGATACAGCGTCTGCTAAGACGCAGTGAAAATTACTCAAAATTTATTTCCGGATTTTACGTAACAATTTGCATAATGTCAGTTCAGGGGCTGTAACGTGGACAGCAGATGTGCGGATTTTATTGTGTTTTACATTTTTGGAAAGCCAATTCAACCTTTGGTATCACACTTTTGTCTAGAAGTCGCCAACTCCAAAATGGTACTTTTCCTCGACCTCTGAAATTGATACTTGATTACCCGAAGAATCCCCAAAAATCGATTTTTTTCATAGCATGCCATTTGCCCAATTTTTCAAGTAGAGCAAAATCATCCAGGGAATATACCGGGTGATCATTTGAAAACTATCCACCTGCAATATCTCCCAATTCCTAGTGCAAATGTCTTTGAGCAAAAACAGGTTGATTTTTATATCGAGGGGGACATCAAAAACATACATTGGAGAATTTATATCTTGAGCTCCCTCGCCCCCACTCACCCCAACTTTGAAATTTCAAATGACACTACCTACCTTGCGATACGTCAAATTGAAGAGAATAAAATTCTCTTTCTAAAAAAAATATTTTAAAATTTTTCAACCTCACCCCCTGTTCTTCCTAAAATTCTCTGAGTGTCCAAGTAATTATTCTTGACCTCCATTTCCATTTAATACAGTAAACGTCATCCTGCACAGCATCGAAATAGAAAATTTTCTGTAAAAAAGTGCCACCCAAATTTACCCCTTCGCTCCCCCCACCTGACCTAAAAAATTTAAAATGTCAATACCCACTTTGTATTACATCAAATTGAAGGAAATTGAATTCTCTTCCTGAAAAAGATTTTTTCACAATTTTTAAAGCCCCCCATCCCCCCCCCCCAGAATACTCCAAATGGCCAATTTATTGGGGGAGGAGTAGAAAATTTCGAAAAAATTATTTTCGGAAAGAGAATTCAATCCCCTTCAATTTGATGTATCACAAAGTAGGTGGTGTTTTGTTAAATTTGGGAGTTGAGGTGGGGGAGAGCAAAGGGGGGAATTTGGGTAGCACTTTTTCCACCAAATTTTTTTTCTCCGATGCTATCTAGGATGACGCCGACTAAATTTAAAAAAAAATGAGGGGTCCAGAATAGTACGGTGGTTAAGCACCAAAAAAAGCTCGAACTATGCATTTTGAGCTTAAGCAGTGCGCTTTTGGGGTTCGATTGGGGATCCCCATACCTTAATTTCAAGAGTTGGAGACATCGGTGCACTCGATGCGGAGGGGGTCTGGGGGGCCCTTGAAAGTTGAAGGTGCGAGGCTTCCCACCAAATCACCATACCACCACGTGATTTCTACTTGGATGTCATCAAACGACTCTAACCTACACATTGACAAAATTTGTTACCATGTCCAAACAGCTCTTCACACTAGAAAAAATTAATTCTTATGACAGATCGAAGAAACCAGTTTTTCTCAATTCTTCATTCCCACAACAAATAAACTGCCAAGTTTTGTGTAATTTTGGAGTAAACGGCATCCTCTGATGTCATTCACCGAGTCAAAATGTTTGTGAGACCACCGTGCAAAGAATGGCACGCCAAGAAGTGAGCATTTTTAAGCACCTCATTTAACAGTAGTTTCTTAGCTGTTACCAATCGATATGATTGATAATTTTGTCATGGATCAATAACTTGAACTTTTTTGTAACGGTAATGCATGTGCATGAAACTCGACACGAGCGTGGAGGCCTGGAAAAAATTATTTTCTCTAGCAGTCGAATTTATTCCACGCCTACTGAGCGTCAGTTTGATGGGCTCAGGCAGGCACCGTTTGGATATGTTTGGAGACAAAATTTTCATATCTGTCTATGCAGCTGAGTAGTATAATTCTAGAAATTGATTTGAGAATCATCAAAGATTATTTTGACAGTCACTAGGTACCCCCATGGGGATTAACTGCAGGGATCATGACTGACGACGGAGGGTCAACTTTAAAAGTGTTATTTTCCTTTTTCCTCTACCAACTTTCAAGATTGTTATCATTTTGTACGTGTAAGCTCTCTTATGTTTGGAGAAGAAATAATTTTATGAACAACGACCGTGAAAATAACTGTCAGAGTGGCAGAAAATAAGATCTTGGACGTTGAATGCCCTCCGCCGTTAGCCATCACCTCTGCAGTTAACCCCCATGTGGGTACTGACCGGCAAAACAATCATTGATGATTCATAAATCAATTTCCAGAATTAGGCTGCTCAACTTTTCAGATAGATATGAAAATTTTGCTTCCAAAGCTATCCAAACGTTGTCTGCCTGAGCCCAACAATCTGACGCTTAGTAGGCGTGAAATAAATTTGACCGCAGGAGAAAAATTTTTTTTACAGGCCTCCACGCTCGTGTCGAGTTTCATGCACATGCATTACTGCTACAAAAGAGTCCAAGTTATTGATCCATGACAAAATTATCAATCATATCTATTGGTAACAGCTAAGAAACTACTGTTGAATGAGGTGCTTGAAAATGCTCACTTCTTGGCGTGCCATCTTTTGCACGGTGGTCTCACAAACATTTTGACTCGGTGAATGAAATCAGAGGATGCCGTTTACTCCAAAATGGAACCAAACTTGGCAGTTCATTTGTTGTGGGGATGAAGAATTGAGAAAAACTGTTTTTTCCAATCTGTCATAAGAATTAATTTTTTTCAGTGTGAAGAACTGTTTGGACATGGTTAAAAATGTTATCAATGAACAGGTTAGAGTCATTACATGGCCTCCCAGTAGGAATTACGTGGTGGTATGGTGATTTGGTGGGAAGCCTCGCACCTTCAACTTTCAAGGCCCCCCCGGACCCCCTCCGCATCGAGTGCACCGATGTCTCCAACTCTTGAAATTAAGGTTGAGGCACCCCCAATCGAACCCCAGAAGCGCATTGCTTAAGCTCAAAATGCATAGTTAGAACGCTTAACCACCGGACTAGAATATAAAATGGGACAGTCGGAGAATTTTCAGGAAAAAGGGGGTGGGGTTAAAAAATTTTAAAGTATTTTTTTCAGAGAGAAAATTTTATTTTCTTCAATTTGATGTATCGCAAGGTATGTAGTGTCATTTGAAATTTCAAAGTTGGGGTAAGTGGGGGCGAGGGGGGTGAATATAGAAATTTGCGAATATATGTTTTGGTTGTCCCCCTCGATATAAAAATCGACCTGTTTTTGCTCGAAAGAATATTCACTAGGAATCGGGAGTTATTGCAGGTGGATAGTTTTCAAATGATCACCCGGTATAAAGAATTAAATACCAAAAAAACAACATGTTCCGGAATCTTTTTCCCAGTGATGGATCCACAGTTTCATGAGTTGAAAGACTAAAACGACCTATTTGGACAAAAAACTGGGTGGTCCGACATTAACTGCTGAATGCTGTACGGACCTTGCATTTGAGGTGTAAGATGTCACTTGGCAGACGTGGAAAGTACATAAGTATATTCAATACGTCTGCTAAGTGGCATTTTGCATCATCAAATGCAGGGTCCGTACAGTATTTAGCAGTTAGTGTCCGAACTACCAATCTTTCTTCCAAATAGATCGTTGTAGTTTTTCAATCCATATAACTCAGGAACCATCACTGGGAAAAAGATCCCGTTACATGTTGTTTTTTTGGTATTCAATTCTTCATATATTCCCTGGATGGTTTTGCCCTACTAAGAAAATTAGGCAAATGGCATGGTATGAAAAAAATCGATTTTTGGGGATTCTTCGGGACATCAAGTATCGATTTCAAAGGTCGAGGAAAAGTACCATTTTGAAGTTGGCGACTTCTAGACAAAAGTGTGATACCGAATGTTGAATTGGCTTTCCAAACACGTAAAACAGATAGAAATCCGCACATTCGCTGTCCACGTTACAACCCGTGAACTGACACTATGCTAATTGTTACGTAAAATCCGGAAATAATTTTTGAGCAATTTTCACTGCGTTCCGGCAGACGCTGTATCTCAAAGGCTATTGATCAGAAAGTAGTGAGTTTAGTACTGATCTCTTGGGAATTCAACTGGCTACATTTGCCTTGCGAGTATTGGTGTTCTAAAGGTAATAGTTTACAAGTTATTCAGAAAAAATCGAAAACTTTCAAGGATGGTGCTCTTTTATTGGTCCTAAAAAAAATCCAAGCCTTCAAATTTTCGGGAATTTTAGTATGTTATTCTACGTTGAATTCTGCATCGATCCACCAAATTTTGTCAACTTCCGAATTTATTTCCGGTTTGGCCCGATTTTTGCTTAATTTGACTGGACTATTAGGTTCAAATCAATTTTTTCAAGTCAAGAAACAACATACTATACATCGGGTGGACGATCTTCGTGAAGAATACACTTCAATTCAATGGTCCCTGGGAATTTTCCAAAAATTAACACCTCCAACAGTGAAAAAAATTCGTCAAAATTGTCAAAGAAAAAACAAGTTTTCTCAAGTTAACTTGTTCAAACTTGTTTTCATCCAAATTCACACATCGGATACGAGTTCAGGAGATTGATTTAGTCGGAAAAGATCCCAAACTTGTCGTGATCGCTCCTACATGTCCAAAAAAACAAAATGGACTACCTAGCAGAGCTTCGCCCCCCCCACGACTCCCCTTCAAAAATGATGGACACTTTTTGTGCCAAAATGGTATCAACGGGATATGATACGTCCGACTATAATGTATTTGCATCCATTGGATTGACGGGTTCTATCCCCTCCATTTTTAGTTGCAATTTTTTACCTCCCCCTCCAATAACTCAAATAGTACAAGAAAGATAGATTTTAACCTCGGAAAAAATATGGACGTCCTGAAAATTTGATATTCTGTTCAGAATTGAGTGCTCTACAACATATCCAAAATCGTCAAAAATCGCACTCGGGGGTTTTGAGTTATTGGAGGGGGGGTAAAAAATTGCAGGTGAAAATGGAGGGGATGGAACCCGTCAATCCATTGGATGTGAATATATTATAGTTCGACGTATCATATCCCATTGATACTATTTTGGCACACAAAGTGTCCATCATTGTTGAAGGGGAGTAGTGGGGGGGGCGAAGCTCTGCTAAGTGGTCCATTTTGTTTTTCTGCCCATGAAGAATCGCTCACGACAAGTTTGGTATCTTTTCCGACTAAATTCAATCTCCTGAACTCATATTCGATGTGTAAATTTGGATGAAAACAAGTTTGAACAAGTTAGCTTGAGAAAACTTGTTTTTTCTTTGACAATTTTGACGAATTTTTGTTTTACTGTTGGAGGCGTTCATTTCTAGAAAATTTTCAGGGACCATTGAATTGAAGTGTATTCTCCACAAAAATCATCCACTCGATGTATAATTTTGTTTCTCGAGTTTAAAAAATCGATTTGAACTCGAGCCGGCGCGGCGTGTCGTCTACTACTGACCAGAACACTACAGCATGCACCTTTAAATGAAAACACCTCAAACTATTGAAGAAATAACAACTTATCTTTGAAAATTGGAGGATCTGTGGGGAATCGAATTTCCAATAACATAAACAAAATCGCCATGAATCGCATTGCAGGGTTTTGAGTTATTCAAGTGGAAAGATAACAGTTCATAGAGTGTGAATCCTGTCAAAGTGTTATCCTCCTCCTCGAATAACTCAAAATCCTGCATTGCGATTCATGGCGATTTTGTTCATGTTATAGGGAATTCAGTTCTGCACAAATCCTCCAATTTTAAAAGGTGAGTTGTTATTTTTCCAATAGTTTGAGGTGTTTTCATTTAAAGGTGCATGCTGTAGTGTTCTGGTCAGTAGTGAACGACGCGCCGTGCCGGCTCAAGTTCAAATCGATTTTTTAAACTCGAGAAACAAAATCATACATCAAGTGGAGAATTTTTGTGGAGAATACATTTCAATTTAATGGTTCCTGAAAATTTTCCGAGAATGAACACCTCCAACAGTAAATAAAAAAAATCGTCAAAATTGTCAAAGAAAAAACAAGTTTTCTCAAGTTAACTTGTTTAAACTTGTTTTCATTCAAATTTACACATCGGATACAAGTTCACGAGATTGAATTTAGTCGGAAAAGATACCAAACTTGTCGTGATCGGTTCTACATTGCCAAAAAAACAAAATGGACCACCTAGCAGAGCTTCGCCCCCCCACTACTCCCCTGCAACAATGATGGACACTTTTTGCGCCAAAATGGTATCAAGGGGATATGATACGTCGAACTATAATGTATTCGCATCCAATGGATTGACGGGTTCCATCCCCTCCATTTTTACCTGCAATTTTTTACCCCCCCTCCAATAACTCAAAACCCCCGGGTGCGATTTTTGGCGATTTTGGATATGTTGTAGAGTACTCAATTCTGAACAGAATATCAAATTTTCATGACGTCCATATTTATTCCGAGGTTTTGCCGATTTTTTTACTATTTTTCCTGTACTAAAAACCCCCAGGTGCGATTTTTGGCGATTTTGGTTATGTTGTAGAGCACTCAATTCTGAACGGAATATCAAATTTTTGGGACGTCCATATTTTTTACGAGGTTGAAATCTAACTTTCTTGTACTAGTAGCAAAGTTAACTACCATGTTCCTGCAACCGGGCAAGGGAGTGACTGAGTGATTTCCACTTTTAAAGAATACGAAACCAGGAGAATCGTTGGGAAATTAAGAGCACTGAGCACGTTTGGGTGGAAACGTCGAAAGCTAGACACATTCAAGAAGCCTAAGTACTGCCTGTGTAAATGACGTTAGAATAATAGGTGCCGAAAAAAAAACGTGAATAAACGTTTTTTTTAACACTCTGCATACTGACTGCAGGATATAGAAAATTTTGGTGCCCTAATTTGAATTCTACAGGAAAACTTATTGTTACGAAAAATTCTTTTCCCTGCCAATTTATCCAACAGGGGAAATTTTAGCCAGGGGGGGATCTCGGTGGATCACCCTGTACATCCAAACTAATGAATTTTGTAATTACGTGTAATTGAAACAAATGGTGTAGGTACAAAAATAATATTGCATTATCACGGCAATTTTAACCCGGCGGTGCACGGGTCACGGTCAAAATGACCGGGTTTCCAGTTTTAACCTTTTTTCCCTCAAAAAATTTAAATGTAAGCAATATTTGATATTTTGAGTGTTCCTACCTTGATTCATTGGTTACCGTTTAACGCCATAAGGTTTTTCAATTTGTGTCTTCCAAGTATATGGGTTGAATAATTGGTGGCGTGGTGTCACATGTTCTGTGTTCCAACTGTGCAGGGGGTGATGATTACGATGACAATAATCAATTCTCTTTGGATGATACGACTGTTTTTCATGTTGTGTTAAGATGTGTTCTATGTTACGTGTGATTCAAAACAATAATGGTAATTTTTTGCAACACAGATTTCACAGAATTTTCAGAATGTTTTGTTGCACCAGAGTTAGGTAGTTTTACCTTTCTTTGTCATATAATAATATGATAATACTGCTTTAATATTTACTATAATCCCAAAAATTGGTACTACAGTCTACAGTAATGTATGGATAATCCGAACCCTCTATACCCTACTTGATACCCTATAATCCGAACACCCCATCTCCTCAATAGAGTGTAATGATATGCATAATCCGAACTCCATGACTCTTGTATTCTGTAATCCGAACTATCGCTTGTTCATCTTCGAACTGTAAAGTGATTAATCTTCTCGTAAGTTTGTCGTTATTTTACTTATGATCCAGATCTTCTTCTCAACTTTGAATGAAAGTCACTACGCTTCAATTTTAATGTGTGATCGTAACATTTTATGGTCCACTAAAGCCTATTTCATTATGCATCCTATAATCCGGGCGTTTTTGTAATCCGAACGGGGTCTGGCAACTTTCTGTTTGGATTATGCAGACATTACCTACCATGATATAGGTATGGTTATACATTTTGCAAATTGATGTTTCGGGTAGTGACCGATTTTTTTTTCATTATTTTTCCAAAACTTCACTTCTTGATAAGTGACGCTATACAGGGTGGTGAAAATTTTGATGCTCACCATTGGTATCTTGGAAACGGTAAGAGATACGAGGTCGGTTGAATTAGAAAAAAGTTGCGCATTTTTGTGGCGATTGAGAATCTGGAAAGAAACTTTGAATGTTTTGATTGGTTCACGATTTATCACGAAAAAACTAAAAATTTTGATTTCAGAAATTGTTTTTTATTTCTCCAACCATTGGAGCTATTTCAATCAAACTTGGTAGTTTTATGTTTTTGATCACTCCGAGTCGATCAACGTTGACAGAAATTTTCCAGGCCTTCTAGATGTCAAATTATGACAGTCAACTTTTGTTTTTCTTATGGCCGCCATATTGGATTTTTGCACAAATAGATAGAGAAAAAAATTAGCTTTCCGAATTAGTAACCAACATGTTCTTTTTATGACATTTTAAGCGTCAAATTTTAAAATTTTCGTAAATTATTGACAGAATCGGGAATGCTTTGAAAAACAGTCGGGAATGCAGTTGAAATATTATCAATAGCAACAACAAAAAAGTGACAGATGGTGTTCAATTGACGTATCTAACTTCTTAATGGTGTTTTGTGCTTGTTTGTACCGGTAGTTCATAAATTGCATGGGTCAAGGGTGTCTGTGAGTTCAAAAACGTCTGTCGGAACTAGCATATCGTTCTTATTAAAGTTTGACAAATTTATTAGAAACGGAGTAAGGATTACCCTAGTTTCGACAGACGTTTTTGAATTCACAGACACCCTTGACCCATTTAATTTATGAGCTCTCGGTACAAACAAGCACAAAACACGATTGAGAAGTTACGGCTCGATACCAAGTTGGGGCTGAGACCGCCGTAAGTGCCGTTTCCATAGCAACGGCGGATACCAACCAATCAGACCGCGCTGTATTTGGCGAGTTACGCCGTCCCAAACTTCGCGCCTGCAACTTGGTATCGAGCCCTTAGATACGTCAATTGAACACAATCTGTCTTTTTTCTGTTGTTGCTATTGATAATATTTCAATTATTTTTCAAAGCATTCCCGATTTTGTCAATATTTACGAAAATTTCAAAATTTGACGCTAAAAATGTCATAAAAAGAACATGTTGGTTACTAATTCGGAAAGCTAATTTTTTTCTCCATTCATTAGTGCAAAAATCCAATATGGCAGCCATAAGAAAAACAAAAGTTGACTATCATAATTTGACATCTAGAAGTCCTGGAAAATTTCTGCCAACGTTGATCGACTCGGAGTGATCAAAAACATAAAACTACCAAGTTTGATTGGGATAGCTTGAATGGTTGGAAAGATAAAAAATAATTTCTGAAATCAAAATTTTTAGTTTTTTCGTGATAAATCGTGAACCAATCAAAATATTTGAAGTTTCTTTTTAGATTCTTAATCGCCACAAAAATGCGCAACTTTTTTCTAATTTAACCGACCTCGTATCTCTTACCGTTTCCAAGATACCAATGGTGAGCATCGAAATTTTCACCACCCTGTATAGTTGACACATTTTTTTCGTAAGTTTTCTTGGTAAAAAAAAAATGTGAAAGTTTTCGATCATTTCAAATTTGGCGCGATGACGTCACAATCTTTCGTAGGCGGAGAAGCAGGCTTGACAACACTACAGAACTTGCCACAAAAAGCACTAGCGTCAACCCGTCAACGCTCATAACAGCTGATTTTTACATTGTTAACGCTTTGTGTATCTGTGCGGTGATTCGTGTTGTTTAGTTGTTTTGCTTGAAAATATGGAGCCCGATTATGAACAGGCGAATTCCCAAAATTTACCCATGGTAAAATCTTTCATGATTTATGAATATTTCAAAACTACATCAGACTTCAATGGTTATGTTATGCTGGAAAACGTCAACGTCAACACTGACACACAGGCAACGGAGGTGAGGTCATCCCCACCACTGCCAAAAGATTGAAACGTCACAGCCCGCCTTACAGCTCGGTAGATTTGAAATCGTTCGCAAAAGTATAGTCACTTTCAAGGCAGATTTTGAGACACTTGGAACTTTTTTTTTCGAATTTTCACGAAACGTAGGCTTGTTATTAAGGCTCTACATTCGATTAGTATGATTGTAACAATTAGTTTTCGCTTCACGAAAATAATTGTTCAAAAATAAATTTGAACGCTTATCGCAAGTCCGAGGTTTTGTGCGAACAGAAGAAGGTAGGAAAAAAGGGTATATAGATAATGGCAGCAGAACCGATAGCCACGCTCGGCGTTTTGCTCTAGCCAAAATTGGGAAATAGTACCCATCCAGTGGTTTTCTGGGATATAATTGACGGAAAGAAATCAGAAAAAGGACCGAACCGGTGTTAGATTGAGTCCCACGCCAAGTTCAGGCGGATATATTTTTTTCGACGCTACGTTATTCTCAACACTTAAATTCAAAAAATTAAACATCGCACCTGGTTTCTTCTGGTAAGGTTTTCTAACTCTTTTGCATACATTGAAATCTAATTCATCCAAAACTTTTAGTTCTGAGTGCGCTTCAATTTTCACGTGGAAATTCCATTTATTATTTCATCGATCGATCACGCTTCGCTATTCGCCATTCGCCATTCGCTATTCGTCATTCGCCATACGCCACGGTCGTAGAATAGTACAGGAAAAATAGTAAAAAAATCGGCAAAACCTCGGAATAAATATGGACGTCATGAAAATTTGATATTCTGTTCAGAATTGAGTGCTCTACAACATATCCAAAATCGCCAAAAATCGCACCCGGGGGTTTTGAGTTATTGGAGGGGGGGTAAAAAATTGCAGTTAAACATGGAGGGGATGGAACCCGTCAATCCATTGGATGCGGATACATTATAGTTCGACGTATTATATCCCATTGATACCATTTTGGCACAAAAAGTCTCCATCATTGTTGAAAGGGAGTGGTGGAGGGGCGAAGCCCTGCTGGGTGGTCTATTTTGTTTTTCTGGCCATGTAGAACCGATCACGATAAGTTTGGTATCTTTTCCGACTAAATTCAATCTCCTAAACTCGTATCCGATGTGTAAATTTGGATGAAAACAAGTTTGAACAAGTTAACTTGGGAAAGCTTGTTTTTTCTTCAACAATTTTGACGAATTTTTTTTTCACTGTTGGAGGTGTTCATTTTTAGAAAATTTTCAGGAACCATTAAATTGAAGTGTATTCTCCACAAAAATCATCCACTCAATGTATAATTTTGTTTCTCGAGTTTGAAAAATCGATTTGAACTTGAGCCGGCGCGGCGCGTCGTCTACTACTGACCAGAACACTACAGCATGCACCTTTAAATGAAAACACCTCAAACTATTGGAGGAATAACAACTCATCTTCGAAAATTGGAGGATTTGTGCAGAACTGAATTCCCTATACCATGAACAAAATCGCCATGAGTCGCAGTGCAGGATTTTGAGTTATTCGAGGAGGAGGATAACACTTTGACAGGATTCATACTCTATGAACTGTTACCTTTCCCCTCAAATAACTCAAAACCCTGCAGTGCGATTCATGGCGATTTTGTTTATGTTATAGGGAATTCAATTCTCCCCCGATCCTACAATTTTCAAAGATGAGTTGTTATTTCTTCAATAGTTTGAGGTGTTTTCATTCAAAGGTGCATGCTGTAGTGTTCTGGTCAGTGAAAGACGACGCGCCGCGCCGGCTCAAGTTCAAATCGATTTTTTATACTCGAGAAACAAAATTATATATCGAGTGGATGATTTTTGTGGAGAATACACTTCAATTTAATGGTCCCTGAAAATTTTCTAAAAATGAACACCATTAACAGTGAAAAAAAAATCGTCAAAATTGTCAAAGAAAAAACAAGTTTTCTCAAGTCAACTTGTTCAAACTTGTTTTCATCCAAATTTACACATCGGATACGAGTTCAGGAGATTGAATTTAGTCGGAAAAGACACCAAACTTTTCGTGATAGGTTCTACATGGCCATAAAAACAAAATGGACCACCTAGCAGAGCTTCGCCCCCCCCACTACTCCCCTTCAACAATGATGGACACTTTTTGTGCCAAAATGGTATCAGTAGGATATGATACGTCGAACTATAACGTATTCGCATCCAATCGGTTGACGGGTTCCATCCCCTCCATTTTTACCAGCAATTTTTCACCCCCCCTCCAATAACTCAAAACCCCCGGTTGCGATTTTTGGCGATTTTGGATATGTTGTAGAGAACTCAATTCTGAACAAAATATCAAATTTTCAGGACGTCCATATTTTTTCCGAGGTTGAAATCTATCTTTCTTGTACTAGAAAGCAAGCAGCGGAAAAACGGTTGGGAAAAACCACTCAGAACGGGTTATCTTTCCTGGAAAATCAAGGAAGAAAGTAAAAGTCATATTGGGAAAGTTGACCGCCATTTTCTGGAACCCACGTGATATACAGGAGATTCGATTTGAGACGCTTTCCATCCAGTCAGTCAGGACAAACAAGACCTTTTTACACCTACAGGGAGTTTCCTGCACCGGATTTCAGTGATGAGTACTTGGAAAACCTAGTTTATCAATACATCGTTTTTTTGTATCGCTTTCAGATATTTATCTCATCAAGAATGTCTTCAGTCTAGTTGATTATTGTCATTCAGTTTAGAGTTTCAAGAGTTTATCTGCAGTCACTAGTTCAGTCACAATTTTACTCATAATTTATTTCGCCAAGAAAACATTCAGAAAGGAAAAGAGAATTGACCCATACATTGATTGTTTTGTACAAAATAACTGGGGAACGTGACGTCACGGGAATCGGTATTTTACTCTATGGATATAGCTTATTTCTGAATTCTATTGTCGAACATCAGACGTAGGTACCTAACAACATTCATAGTCCACAATTTACTACCTACTATCTACTACTTACCGATTTATTATTGTTTACATCGTGATTTATTTCATCGCATAATTTTTATATTTGTTGTGACATATATTTTTGGGAAAAAATTAAATATTATGCTGGTATGTGTGTAAAAATTATCTTTCATTTCGTTTTTCCCCACAACCCTTGGGATCTCTCTCTCTCTCTGTCTCTCTTCGATTTCTTCGACTTTTGAAGAATCTTTCGGATCAGCCGGTCGGGAAATTGCTTCAGGTTTTCACTCTTAACCGGTCAATGGGTTAAAAGAGTGTGGCGCCCTTTGCATTTTTGTTTTATTTTTAATTTTTAGAAGCTGAACTCACCCCCTCCGTCCGATTGAGCTGCGGGACCCCCACTAACCAGGGAGGTGATTTCTTGGGCTGATCCAGAAAGAGTAAAGGGGAATTGTAGGCGTTGCATGATTTTTTTTAAATATTTTTTGATGGTGGTCACTACCCTATTACTGACACACGCTCATTCTGACCGGGTTTGTGTACTGATGTATAAAATTTCACCCGTGTATCGCCGGGCTAATGATAAATTATATTAACTTCGAAAACGTTACACGAAGTATGCTGTAGTCAGAAGTCCTGCGATAGATATTATGGCGACAACAATTTTTTTGGGTATATACGTGTACAGTTGTGATATAATTTATTCGTACTTCGTACGATTGCAACTATCAAATAGGCGAATTCTGGACATTTCAGGTCGCTTTCATGTCCCGATGATTTGACATCGCCGATTTGATAATTGCAGCCGTGCGAATAAAATATAGGTATCACAACTGTACATTACACGGTTTCTGTTGTTTTGATAATATGTACTTAGACGCCGATGACGATAGATATATTCCTTCTAATAATGAATATCAGGGATTAGGTGCGAGTCAAACAATTTCACAAATGAGAATAATAAAAATTATCTCCAAATACAAATAAAAAGAATACAACTTTTTACCTGTTTTTAGATTGTCCAGTTATTGTTTACACATTGAAGACTAGAGTGACTAGACCGTGTGCTCATATGTAGTATCTTATGCAACGTTGCAGAAATAGATTTGCATCTAATAAAAAATAATGGGTCTTACTGCGGATTTCACAAAAAAGTTGAGAGCACCAGTGTTGATGCTGACACGCTATTGGACTGTTCTGCCCAGTCTCAATTATTGATTGGACGCGGGAAATGCGTAAAATCCGAAGAACACCGATCATTACTTCAATAATTAAATTGAAATTTGAAACCGAAATTCACATTGGTCAATTGGCCAGAATCCACCCAAAAAAAATCTTGAATTAGCTATTTCTCAATCACCTTTTTGGTGGGACCCGCGGTCAAGGTAGCAATATTTGCCTAACTTGCCTTGATCATCACTGTTACTAATGATAAATCATTGTTGTGTCTGTTGAGATATGATTTCTTGGAACTATAGGAATAAGTCTTCGCTTTCCCCTCTTCGCACCTCATAATATACTGACCTGAAACGAGTGAAATAAGTAAAAGTCCTTTTGTTGCAGGAGGAGTACCTGAACACTCTGAACAGGACTTACTGCGGCCACGTGCCAGAAAGAAAAGAAAAAAAGAAGAAATTTGAGTGGTGAATTTTCCGAATTTCGCTACTCATCAGGACTTGCTGTCAACTTGGAGACACGATCGCCGTAAGAATGCGACCAAGATGCAATTTTAGTCGGGGTGCTACAATTTTAAATACCGCAAATGAATTAGACGGGATGCCCTTTGGCATGATAACTACTCATACCAAGGTGATTAATTTTCTCCAAGGATGCGTCAACATTTCCCACTCAGAAAAAGAGATGGCGACGATTTTTGACAGGGCCTGAATTTTCGTAAAACATAGGCATGTGGGATATGTTTCCTTACTAATTTCCACCTCCTGAACACGAATATCGAGTTTATTTCCACATTAGAAATCAAATCGACCTCATATTTCACATCTGAAAATCGCAAAAATAGCAGACTCTCGCTTATTTTCGAATTGAAAATTTTGTGTGCCAATTACAGCGATTTCCAGCCTTGAGCTCGTTGAAAGATCCCACGGAACAAGTGAGCAGTGTAAGTTCTGCAAAATAACTCTACAAACGTCACCAGGGTGCGCCCCAAAACATACGAAATATGGGCTCTGGAGCACATTTTTCTGCGGCTGATTTGAGAAAGTAAGTGTGAAATGGAAAATGTTTTGTAATATATTTTACTGTTTTATATAGTAAACTTACATATACTAAGCATTTATCAACATACAATGACAATTTCAGATAAAAAAATGGAAAAATATATTTTTATGATTTGTTGATAACTTTTTTTTTCAATAATACCAGAAAACGTAGCGTTTTTCATAGAGGTAAATACATGAAGAGACCTTTTTCACCTGAAACAACCACCTTAGCTCAAAGTCTCGGTATAGCGACTCATAATTAAAACATTCTCGTCAGACTTGCAGTTGCCAAACATCAGAAAAGCATCTTTTGATTTTAAAGTTTTGTCTTTACACTTGTTCTGGAATGCAACATACGGCTGGTGGTGAATCTTTGGTTCAAAGTTTTCTACGAGTATTTCTATCTCGCTCATGAACTCATTCGGGTGTCTAAAAATTTTCGGACTGGATATACATAATTAATAATTTCGTCTTTGTTACGGCGAAGTCTAGCGAATGGCTACTCTACTTAACCGTGGACCGGCAGCTTAACGTGCTCTCCGAGGCACGGTATAAGCGAGCTGATAGTTAAATTTCTGGTAGGTCACCCATCCAGAAATCTGACTGCGCCTGACGTTGCTTAGCTTCGGATATCGCTCTCTCGACATCCGACGCTCCGCGCCACGCTCATACAACGGCGAAGAGCAGTACATCATCAACGGCATACATCAACGGCGAAGGGCAGTAGGATCTTCAGTGTTATCACCAATTTAGAATGGTAAGTATAGTGTTATCAGTGAAGGCGTGAAAACACCTAGGACGTGAACAGGCATGGAAACCGGACGTGGAAAACATATAAAAAAAGTGATCAGGTAGGCACCTTTTCAACATTATAACTCTTATTTTGCAACTATAGTACCTATGATATATGGTGTATGTTTTTATGCTCTTTGGCTTGTCCACGTCCTAGACGCTTTTGAGCCTCCAGTGATAGCTCATTTCTTCCATTCTCGCAAAATTCTGACACACACAAGACAACAAATTTTAAGTTGGTGCCATAGGAATACAAATAACACTGAAGATCCTACTGACCTTTGCCGTTGGTGCATATCCAGTCCAGAAGTCTCTAGACACCTGAATGAGTTCACGGGCGAGACAGAAAACTTTAAGCCGAAGCCTTACCATCAGCCGTATGTTGCATTCCAGAACAATTGTACCTGTCATAAAAAAAGTTATGAACAAATCATGAAAATTTGTTTTTACGATATTTTGTTTCAAATTGCCATGGTTTGTTGATAAATGCTTGGTATATGTTAGTTTATATCTAACACAGTGAAACATATTGCAAAACATCCTCCCTTCTACACTTACATTCCCCAACCAGCCGCAGCAAAGTGTGCTCCCAGCGCCCATTTTTGGTATGATTTAAGGCGCACCCTGGCAATGTTTGAAGAGTTATTTTGCAGAACTCACACTGTTAACTTATTTTATGGGATCTATACAGCCAGCTCAAGACTGGAAATCGCCGTTGATAGAACCTAAAATTTTCAGTGCAAAAATTAGCGAGTCTGCTATTTTTGCGGTGTTCAGATGTGAAATATGAGGTCAAGTTGATTTCCAATGTAAAAATAAACTTCATATTCGTATTCAGGAGGTCAAAATTAGTTATAAAACATGTGCCACACGCATATGTTTTATAAAAAATCAGCTCCTGTCAAAAATCGTCGCCATCTTTTTTCTGAGTGGGAAATGTTGACGCATCCTTGGCGAAAATCAATCACCTTGGTATAAGTAGTCATCAATGTCATCATACCAAAGGGCATCCCGTCTAATTCATTTGCGGTATTTTGCCATTTTATATCGCGTACCACACCGACTAATTTAAAATTGCGACCATTGTGGCTAGAAAAAAGTAGGACAGAGACTAACGACCATCTTGATTTTCCACTACATATTTCTATTTCAAAGTTGCAAGTGATTTGTTTTTGTACATTTTTATTGCGCTTTCTATTCACTCAAAGATCTCAGTTATTGTTAGAGTGTGATCTTGTTGGTCGGACCACTGAATTGAGTATAGCTGGGGCTTTATTGGGGTGAGTTGTTCAAGGCATAGTTTCATTCCAATTCGATTGACTAAGTTCGATAGTGATTCAACCAATGACTACACGCCCAAATGTCGGGTGAAAGTGACTAAGCGACGAGCTTGACAAGCTGACGACATAATTCCACCAACTTTAGCCACAGAACCCGGTTCAAAGCTGTTCAATTCTCTTGATACCGTGGATTCAGCAAAATTTCCTTCCTCAGTTGCGGGTTGGCTTTTTTGGAAACATAATTTCCATCAATTGAAGCGACTAGGTTGACTAAATAACTGATTAGTATATTATCATACTTGTTTCATAAGACATAGTATTGTTACACGACTGGTTTGCCAAAGAACCTCTACCTGAATTGCGAAGTCGATATTCTAGTAGTAAAAAAAAAACTATACAAACCAGTACGGTCGAGAAAATTATTCAACTGGAGCGCCTCGTATTATATTCCTCAGCTGCGCTTCGGGATCTAAACTGGCGTTTCAGCCATTATAATATACTTTGCCAACCTTGGTATATATAAAATAAAGATAATAATTATGCTCCACTGTTTTCGATGTGAGAATTCATTTATTTATTTAGTAACGCAAAGTATACATAAATTATCATTCTAGCAGGAAAGCCAACTTTCCGATTAACATTTTGTTAATCGCATGGTAAAACTCACCCCCTAGTGAATAGAAACTGCTAATGTAGTACTTGCTAGGTACCTACTTATTGTTCATAGAATACTTCCACCCAGGTTAATTTAGTATTTTATCCTTTACGGCTCTGTGAGTCCGCACGTATTGCTGTAATTGTTATCAGTATCATGATGGATTTATCTATACCTGCTAATATTGTAAACATGGCTTTTATAGACTTTCATTGGTGTTATTGTACTTGTCCCTTCTGCCCTCTGCCATTGTTATCACGATATACCTAATTGCAGTTATTACAATAACTCCACAGCGAAATGTAGATTAGCGTCAGTACGGGTAGATAGAAAGGATTGTGGATTTTAGCATGTGTACCTAAGTAGTGTCGAATCATGTTGAAAAAAGCGGCTCTGACTTTTTGCACCTTTCTGTGGGCTGCTGGAAGCCTGAAAGCCTTGCCACAAATTACAGAGAAGGATGTTCACGACTTGTGAGTACTTTCACCCTTATCTGTTGCCTGCTACTGGAGATTTTCCCTCATAATATTGCTTTCTTGGCCTATAACTTATAATAATGAACTACAACAGGTCCTAGATTCAAGATTCAGCGTATGAAAATAGTTGTATAACAAAATTGCGTAGGTATATACAGGGTCCTGCAACAGCGCGTCGCTACATTCATATTCGACTATTGTTGTGCCAAATTTCATTCCTTGAATCCAAAACAAGGCCCCTACGATTTTGAAAAATTGACCTCGAAATTACTAAAAATTTCAACTTATAGTTGGTACTTTTAGTTTTAGTACCTTGCAAGAAAATGACGCTAGGAATACAGGCGCGTGCTGGGACCCTAAAGAGCCGGGCGAGTTCATATCAATTCATTTGGGGACAGATATGCCCTTCTGCCAAATGATATCCCGCCAGGTAAAATAAAGTGTCAGTATTTTCTAAATATTTACCCAGAAATTGAAGAATAGATCAATCTTGAAAACAAAACATGATCAGTTATGAGGATTAGTTTGAGAAAAAATCAACTATCTACTTAAAAAGGAATATTGATGATGAGGCTCTAAACTAAAGTAGGTACTCAACAAAATAAGTGTCACCCAGCACAATTTGACCCAACTTTGAACCTAGACAATTGAATTCAATATCAATCAGTTTTGATACTTACATATTGTAAGACAAGATTTCAACAGTATTGTGCCTTTACGAGCTTCTGGAATGCTCGATATGAATTAAACTAAAAGAACAATAGCTGAGTCCAAAAAGTGTTGTCGATCGGTTCTGAAGGAAACATTTCGAAACAATAAAAGACATCAGCAGAGGACATACAGGAGGTCCAAAGGTTATCCAACTGTATATGAGCCCCATATTGATGTGCCTAATCCAAAATAATCCAAAAGAATTGAATCAAAATCTTATAATCCCCTCTGTATAACAAACAAACAAAAGTAGTAGATGGTCGCGCCACTGGCTATTGTTTCACTTTCCCGGCCCCCCCACGAACACGGAGGGAAAGTATTGTAATCGTGCAGAAAAAAAGTTTTGAGATTTCACCGGATATATCCGTTTTGAGGTCCTCCAAGACGATTAAGACCATTTTCAGAATGATGTCTGTCTGTGTGTGTGTGTGTGTGTGTGTGGGTGTGTGTGTGTGTGTATGTGTGTGTGTGTGTGTGTGTGTGTGTGTGTGTGTGTGTGTGTGTGTGTGTGTGTGTGTGTGTGTGTGTGTGTGTGTGTGTGTGTGTGTGTGTGTGTGTGTGTGTGTGTGTGTGTGTGTGTGTGTGTGTGTGTGTGTGTGTGTTTGTACCCCATTAACTGTGGCGACTTGTGCGTGCAACGACCTATGCTGTGGCGTCCGCTCTAGTTGTGGCGTCTTACACACGGTTGCCACAGCAAAAACCTTCACTGTCTCAAAAATAATCACCGCTTAAGGCTAGAACTTATAGAACAGCTTTTATAGAAGCATATTGACTTTGCATATGAAGGAAATCCTCGGATCTTCAAAACTTAGTGGTGTATAAGTGAATTCATCAGGTTGCCACAAGTAATTAGAAGTGCTTTGTGCAAGTTTGGGTATGACACCCATTTGTGACCTCCTGTGCTGAAGCGCCCCCTTGAGTTCACACACTAGTACTAAACCAAGAATATATTCAATGGTGTTGGTTGTTCTTTCGCAATCTGCACACACACATAATGCATCAGTGTACTTTTGTGGCACCCACCAGCAAAAAGTCGTAGAAAATTCAGATTTTTTAAAATCACCAACCTGAGCATAAAAAGATATTTCCAAACGTACCCCCTTTGTCCCCACTCACCCCCTTCGACTCCACTCACCCCCTCTCAAAATGACAAATATAATCACCTGCTTTGAGTACGTCAAATTGAAGACATCAAATTCTCTTTGTGAGAAAAATATTATAATTTTTTTTTGTTCAACCCCCCTCCCCACCCACCCTTAAGTTCCAAATTTCAAATGGCACCACGTACTTCTGATTAACCAGATTGAAGAGTCTTGAATTCTCTTTCTGAGAAAAATATAAAAATCATCAATCACCCCCTGTTGTCCCCACCCTACCCCTACTTATAAAATTTCATGTATATTAATCTACTTTGTGGTACATCAAATTGAAAACATCAAATTCTCTTTGTGAGAAAAATATTATAAATTTTTTTGATCAACCCCCCTTTTGTCCCATCTACCCTTACATTCAAAATATCAAATGGTATCACGTGCTTTTTGGTTCCCCAGGTTGAACACTCTTTCTGAGAAAATTATAAAAATTTGTAATAACCCCCTTTTGCCCCCCTGATTTAAAATTTCATGTAGAATAATCTATTTCGTGATACATCAAATTAAATACATCAAATTCTCTTTGTGAGAAAAATATTATAATTTTTTTTGTTCAACCCCCCTTTTGTCCCACCCACCCTTAACTTCCAAATTTGAAATGGCACCACGTACTTCTGATTAACCCGATTGAAAAGTCTTGAATTCCCTTTCTGAGAAAAATATAAAAATTATCAATCACCCCCTGTCGTCCCCACCCACCCCTACTTAAAAAACTTCATGTATATTGAACTACTTTGTGGTACATCAAATTGAAAACATCAAATTCTCCTTGTGAGAAAAATATTATAAATTTTTTTGATCAACCCCCCTTTTGCCCCATCTACCCTTACATTCAAAATATCAAATGGTATCACGTGCTTTTTGGTTCCCCAGGTTGAACTCTCTTTCTGAGAAAATTATAAAAATTATTAATAACCCCCTTTTGCCCCCACCCCCCCCCTAATTTAAAATTTCATGTAGAATAATCTATTCCGTGATACATCAAATTGAAGACATCAAATTCTCTTTGTGAGAAATATATTATAATTTTTTTTGTTCAACCCCCCTTTTGTCCCACCCACCCTTAACTTCCAAATTTCAAATGGCACCACGTACTTCTGATTAACCAGATTAAAGAGTCTTGAATTCTCTTTCTGAGAAAAATATAAAAATTATCAATCACCCCCTGTCGTCCCCACCCACCCCTACTTAAAAAACTTCATGTATATTGAAAAAAACTGAAAATTGCAAATTGAAAACATCAAATTCTCTTTATGAGAAAAATATTATAAATTTTTTTGATCAACCCCCCTTTTGCCCCATCTACCCTTACATTCTAAATATCAAATGGTATCACGTGCTTTTTGGTTCCCCAGGTTGAACTCTCTTTCTGAAAAAATTATAAAAATTAGTAATAACCCCCTTCTGTCCCCACCCACCCTTAATTTAAAATTTCATGTAGAGTAATCTACTTCGTGATACATCAAATTGAAGACATCAAATTTTATTTGTGGGAAAAATATCATGAATTTTTTTGATCAACCCCCTTTTTGGCCCACCCACACTCAACTTCTAAATTTCAAATGGAACCACGTACTTTCGGTTCACTAGATTGAAGAGGATTGAGTTCTTTTTCTGATGAAAATATAAGAATTTATAATCACTCTCTTTCGTCCCCACCCACCCACTTTAATATTTCATGTAGAATAATGAACTTTGTGATACATCAATCAGAAAAAATCATATTCTCTTTGTGAGAAAAACATTTTTTTTCTATTAACCACTCTTTTGCCCCACCCACCCTTGATTTCCAAATTTCAAATGGAACCACGTACTTTGGCATGGTTCACCAGATTGAAGAGAATTGAATTCTCTTTCTGAAAAAAATATAAAACTTATTTATCACATCCTGTTGTCCCCCCCCCCACACCCACTTGAAAAAATTCATGTAGGCTCATCTACTTTGTGGTACATCAAATTGAAAACATCAAATTCTCTTTGTGAAAAAAATATTCAAACACCCTTAGCTTTCAAATGAAACCACGTACTTCTCGGTTCATCCGATTGAAGAGAATTGAATTCTCTTTCTGAGAAGAATATAAAAAATATTAATCACCCCTTCTCGTCTTCACCCACCCTTACTTTAAAAACTCATGTAGGATAATTTACTTTGTGATAAATCAAATTGAAAACATCAAATTTTCTTTGTGAGAAAAATATTATAATTTTTTTTAATCAACCCCCCTTTTGCTCTATCCACTCTTTTAAGTTCCAACTAAAAATGATAACTGACACGTACTTTTTGTTTCACCAGATTAGAGAGGATTGAATTCTTTTTCCAAGAAAAATATAAAAATTATCAATCATCCCCTTTGGTCCCTACCCACCCTTTTACTTAAAAATTTCAAATGAAACCACCTACCTTGTGATACATCAGAAGAGAATTGTACTGAGAAAAATATTCTAAAAATTTTCAATTTTCCCCTTTTGCCCCCACCGACCTCTATTTTACAATTTCAAGTAGAAACATCTATAATATGCTGTTCTTCACGTTGCAAATTCAGCACTAGAACTTTTGGAATCAAAAACAAAGTGATAAGTTAGAGGGCTACGGCTACGGCTGATGGGACCTGCAAAGTTTTGGCGCAAATCTATCAGGGCCCATCAGCCGTATACCTTTCCAGCTTTTCACTTTATTTTTGATATATACGTATATTTTGTCAACATCTTACATTTTTCATATGTTTGATTAAAAAATTTCTTGTGCTGAATTTGCAACGTGAACGGGCATTACTTTGTGGTACTTACATCAAATTGAACAAAATTATTATCTTTTTTGTTGAGGAAAATATTATGAATATTTCTTATTACCCCCCTTTTGCCCTCACCCACCTCAACTTTAAAACTTCAACTAGAATTAGGTGCCTGCGGTACGCAAAAAAAAGTGGCATTTGATGATACAAGCAAGCAAGTCATTTTGCACAGTTGTTGTCCACACCCATTAGAAAGTTTTGACCCGCAGCACCTAAAAAATGTTCCCTTAGGACTCGAGATTTTAGAGGGCAAAGGGGACCCCATGAAAAAATCTAAAACATTTTAAATAAAGCCTGATTAGTGAATCTCAGTGTCAACATAAGCATACACTGTCATTTTCAAAATTAGGTTAAAAATAAAAGAGTCATTTTTGAGCGTCATACAATATATTTTATCAATATCAGAGTACAAAACATGTAACCCACAACCTGTATAGTAATTATATTTAAATAAACCGTCACAACGAAATTGGTGAAAATGTGATTAGGAAATGCCGAGTTTACAATAGAGTATTATATTTTGAAAAAAATATTTTGTTTTCGATGGGAACAGAAACTACATTGGAAAATAACTGACCCATATTTTTTTGTTTAGCCAGAAATCGAATCGTTTGGCCGCAATAAATAAACGAAACTCTTAAATTCTTACTAGTTCTGACGTCATTTACAAAGGCAGTCACAAGTAGTTGATCTTCTTTTATCGATTACGCCCAAACGATTCGATTTTCGACCGAATAAAAAAATACGGGTCAATTATTTTTCGATGTAGTTTCCATTTCGACAAAAAAACATTCTAGTATAATACTCCATTACGTTAATTTCACAGGGTGTCCATATGTCCATGGTTATGTTTTATGCTCTGCTATTGATAAACAAATATTGTATTAAACTCAAATGACTCCTTTTACTTTGAATAATATTTTGAAAATGACAGTGTATGCCATGAGTGTATGCTTATGTTGCCAATGACATTGGTGAAACATTTACGTAAAACATCAAACACGACAAATTATCCTACCCGTAGTTTAGGAGGATATCTTAAATAATATTTCCAACATGTCAAAAAATGCGCCAATATTTCCAATAAAATTTAAAAAAAAGTTCAACTCTACGCGCATTCGTTCTCGAATTATCGATTTTCAACTTTCGGAATTGATAACCCTGTACAAAAATGACCAGAAGGGGGGTGATATCGTAACCATGGTAATTACGATGTGACATGAAGTTACTGATGTTACGTCAAGATCCCCGAATTGGTAAACGCATCGTATCCGCCACAGCATGCTTCATTTCAACCCATTCCAAAAGCGAATGCTGGCGTCCACCGGGTGGCAGCCCCCTTGGGGGTCGTTGGGGTGAATTTTTTCGTGGGAAGGTGTATCAAAGTGAGTTTATGCATATCTGCCAAATTTACGTCAATAATATGGCCAATAAGAGAATTGCAATAAAAAAATGTTAATTTTTGAAAAAATCACATAGCCTTTGAAAAGAAAGAAATATTTGAAAATTAAAAAACCATTTCAGGATATTATTGCTACCTTTCAAAAAACGATATTATAAATAATCTACAATTTTTTTTAGAAAAGTGACACAACGTTGACAATTTACCCTTTTGACCCTCTTCCTTTTGGGGCACTGTATATCATGTACATTTTCAATTATGAAACTATCCTTTACATCATCACGTAGCCGAAGTAGGCTTTATCTGGCGTTGTCTTCCTTTTTGAAATCGGAGAATTTTTGTTCGAGATATTCCCATTTTACAAAATGCGGAAATTTTCATTACCCCTATTCACTTTTGAGCAGTTTATAAAGATATGTATGTACCTACATGGAAGAAAGGGATAGTACAGAAACTTGAATTTGAGCCAAAGCAACAATACTTAATTATTACCATTTAAAACAAAAATAGAGTAATACTTATACACACTTCTTTCCATTCGATCTTCCGGAAATAATCGGAAGAGCCATCAACATTTGATTTTCAAATACGACACCATATTGTTTAATATTAGCATTAGGATAGATATTATATCTCCGCGAGATTCCCTATCAAACATAAAAAGGCCTCTCTAAATCAAGGAGTTTAAAAATTTGCCCCTCCCCTCTTTCCCGGTTTCAAGGATGTGAGGGATTAAGTGTCATGGAATTTTCTTGTCCCCGCGAATTCTCTTATCCAACCGAAAAATGCCGGTTTAGATCGGAGCTACTTGGAAAAAGGGGGTGGTTTTTGGAAGAGTGGAGTGAGGTGGGGGTTGCTGGGGAATTTGTGCAAGGCATATACTTAGGAGATTTTCTCTCCGCAAGTTTCCCTATCAAACAAAAAAAGGCTGCTCTAAATCGAAGAGGTTAAAAAATTTGCTCCTTTCCCCTTCCCCTGTTCACGGATGTAGGGGATGGAAAGTGTCATGGAATTTTCTTGTCCCCGCGAATTCTTCTATCCACCCGAAAAATGCCGGTTCAGATCGGAGATAGGTACTTAAGAAAAGAGGGTAGTTTGAAGGAGTGGGGTGATGCGGGAGTTGGTGGAATTTGTGAAAGGTTTATAGAAGATTTTATCTCCGTGAGTTTCCTCTTGAATTAATAAAACACTAAAAGGCCAAAGGGGTAGTTTTGAAAGGGTAAGGTGGGGTGCGGGTTGGTTGAATTTGTGCAAGGTATTATGCGAGTTTTCTCCCCGCGCGTTCCTCTCTCAAACACAAAAAATCCGCTCAAAATCAGAGAAATAAAAAATTTTTGCCCCCCCCCCCCCTCACTCGGTTTTGCGAGAGGGGAAAGGGACATTGAGTTTTCTTCTCTTCAAGAGTTCCTCTATCCTAACCGAGAAATTCCGGTTAAGATCGGAGATTCTTGGGAAAAGGGGTAGTTTTGAGGGGGTGGGGCGGAGTGGGTGTTGGTTGAATTTGTATAAGGTACAAAAGAGGTTTTCCTCCCGCGAACTTCTCTATTTAACATAACAATTCTCTTGAAATCATAGAAATTAAAACTGTTCACTCTCTCACCTGGTTTCGGGGGGGGGGGGATGTTGAGAAACATTGAGTTATCTTCTCTTCGCAAGTTCCTTCATCCAACCGAGAAATTCCGGTTCAGATCGGAGCAACTTGGAAAAGGCGGTAGTTTTGAAGGAGTGGGGGTTGGTTGAATTCGTGCAAGATACATGTAGTGCAGTAAAGATAGGTTTTGGGGTTGAAAAAATTAATTCATGAAATTTTGAAGCTGTTATCGATTCAAAATTTCATCCTCTACCATGTACTTAAAATCCCCGAAAATCCCATCGGAGCATTTTTCTTGCGGCGCTGTCAAAGTATATCATGTTTGCTGCAACAAGTCCGAAAATTGTATCCTCGCTTTTGTCACATTAGAGCTATATTGTTAGTTCAGAGCTGTTGGTATATACTTCAAGGCATGACCAGAACGTCATCTAAACCGCTGAAATTCTATCTCCCGCAAAAGAAAACATGTAACTCGCTTTAATCTGCAATTACCAGTGGTAATCAAGTGTAGTTCGGGGATTAGTGACCAAATTTGATAAAATCTGTTCTTTTTGTGATAAAGGCATGAAATTAGGTATAAGTGGTCTTCATGGTCCCCTTTTCAAATGTAGACATGGCGTCTCGCCATATTTTGATTAGGGGGGCTTAGGGACCCCCTTGAAAATTGAAGTTGCAGAAACTCATGCAAACCACCATTGAAATAATTGTCACGCATCTCAAAAAGTGATCATTCGACTCTACGTTAAATCTCAACAAGAGACACACCAGTTATCACCATGTACGCAATGTTCTTCATAATGAAAAAAAAATCTTTGGAATGTAACAAAAAATTGTGTCTTTATAATTTTTTCATGCAATAGAGGAATAAAGTCATCTTCCGCATATCATTATCCACCAATCGTATTCGCCAAAGCCATTGATGAAGTCCATTTCTTCATATTGACATCTAGAAGCAACAATCCCAGATGAAACCAGCCAATTCAAGTGCTTAGTTCAGCAGCGTTTTTTTCAATGTTACCAATTGATATGAATGACAATTTATTATTGGGTGGATAGCTTCAACTGTTTTATAATTTTATTGAGTATAACTAGTTGAGGAGTGATGCGCGAAAGCCCCGAAATTTTTTTCTTTAACCGCCACCTATCACTGTTAGAATTGCACCAAATTTCATACTACTTTGGCGAAACAACAGCAAATACAGACTAAAGAGTATAGACAAACGTCAATACGATCTGCAGTTGTCAAGTAGAAGGCACAAAGAATAAGGATTGAGGCGTGGAATACTTCAAAGCACTCAGTTCGAGTGAATACACGGTATAGAAATATTTTCAACACACCCTAGGAGCACAAATTTCATGATGGTGAGCGACGCGAAAAAAATTTTTTCTATGCTTTTGCGCTTGGTTCCGCGTGTAGTCATATAAAATTAGGTTACAGAACAGCTCCAGCTATCTATCCAAAATATAAATTGTCGATCATATTGATTGGGAACAATTGAAAAACGCTGTTGAACTTCACACTTGAACTGGCTCATTTCTTAGAGAGCTGTCATCCTTAGAATGACAGTATCAAAAAACAAACTTCATGAATAGCTTCGGCAAATACAAATTAGTGAATGATGATACACAGCAGATCAACTCACCGTTTCTTAGATTAAAAAATTATGAAAAACTGTGTTTTTTTCTGACACTCCAAAGAATTTTTTTTTTAACACGAAGAACAATGCGTACATGGCGACAACTGTTGTGTCTCTTGTCAACGTTTGGTGTAGAGTCAAATGATTACTTTTTGAAATGTGTGACGATATTTACCGGTGGTTTGTGAGAGTTCTTGAGACTTCAAATTTTCAATGGGGTCCTTAGGCCCCCCTAACCAAAATATGGCGAGGCGTCATGCTTACATTTGGAAAGAAGACCATGAAGACCACCCATACCAAATTTCATGCCTCTGTCGCAAATCAAACAGATTTTAATAAGCTTGGTTACTAACCCTCGGATTATCTTCAATCAACACTGTTAATTGGGAATTGAAGCGACTTTCGTGTTTTTTTTTTCGTGAAATACGAGTTAGAGGTTCAAACGAAGGTCTGGTCATGCCCTGCAGTATATACCAACAGTCCTAAGCCAACAATGTAGTTCTAGTGTGACAAAAACAAGAATACCATTTTCGGACTAGTTGCAGCAAACATGATATACTTTGACAGCGCCGCAAGAAGAATGCTCAACTGGGATTTTCAGGGATTTTGAGTATGTGGTAGAGAATGAAATTCTGAATCGATATCTGCTATAAAATTTCATGAATTAATTTTTTCAAGGTTTGGGGTCTTTTTTGGCTACCTTTACTGCACTAATGGGAATGTGTACAAGGGAGTGTGTATAAATGGGGCTATCAGCCAGTCTAAACAGATTCAAAATCTTCCAAAGCAATCCAAAACTGTCGCGCTTTGAGAATTGTTAAAAATATCGACATAATCACTTAGACACTATAGACAAGACACCTTTGATACACAAACTATACACCGAATTTTGACGTCTTCGATACACAAACCATACACCGAATTTTGGCGTCTTCGATGCACAAACTATACACCGAATTTTGGCGTCTTCGATGCACAAACTATACACCGAATTCTGGCGTCTTGGATGCACAAAAACTTGACACCTAATTGTGGCAGCGACGCCACTAGTTTGTTATATGCACGAATATTCGGGGACATGCTGCGCCGCCCCCATGGAGTGTATAACCAAATGGGTCAGTTTTACGGGTTGCTAACGCAAAGGGGTACCCAACCTACATGGTTTCATCAAAGCTGCCACAATTTGGTTTGATGCACGGTTGCCACAAACCTACACCGGCGGGTATGTGTGTGTGTGTGTGTGTGTGTGTGTGTGTGTGTGTGTGTGTGTGTGTGTGTGTGTGTGTGTGTGTGTGTGTGTGTGTGTGTGTGTGTGTGTGTGTGTGTGTGTGTGTGTGTGTGTGTGTGTGTGTGTGTGTGTGTGTGTGTGTGTGTGTATGTGTGTGTGTGTGTGTGTGTGTGTATGTGTGTCTGTCTGTGATCTTCCACGATAACTGCCGTAACGTTGACTGAATCGACTTGATATTTGGTATACAAACATGGTTGTTTCCTGAAAAGAGCCCATTAGTTTTTGGCTGTCATTTGTTAAACCCAACTGTCACTATCATCAAATGTCAGAAGCTATATCTCACGGAACTCAACTTGCAATATGTCATTTGAAAGCCCTTGAAAAACTGTATTCAGAACAGTTGGAAACATTGCCCTATCTGTCATCTGTCAGATAATAAAAAATGTTTAAGTTCAAAACTTTACCAATTAATTATTCAAAATCTATCCGATGGATTGGAACCAGATTTGGCAGGAAGCAACACAACAAAAGAGTCAAATTGAGGCCGCAGTTGCAGTTTTCCACCATTCTTCAGAAGCAGATTGTATTGAGCGTCGTGCAGGTCTATTTGTAGAGTTGACACGGTTTCGGTTTTCCGACTGTAATTTTTTCAAAATGAAATTTGCACATTCCGTGAATTTGAGAAAAACGCAATGCAAACTGCTACATGCGGTAGGCCCCACGAAATATTAATTTTAGGTGCAGACATGCTGTGAATAAAAGTTGGAGAAAAGATTGAGCTAATTTTTTGAGTGAAAATTTTCGAAATCGGATCAACAGTTGCCGAGTTTTCCTCTCTGGAAAAACTGCAAATTTTCCAACTTTTTATTCCGTGAACAGATTTCTTGGAATTGTTTTTTTTAGAGAATAGATAACTTGTTCTTGAACATTTTCCAATAATTTCTCTCCAATTTCCCGGAAATTTTCCTCCTGAAAATATAAAATCACTCATGCGATCGTACAAATTAAGCGGTTCTGTCACGATAATTACCGAATTATTGATCCGATCAAATCGAAATCAGGTACGGAGGCCTAAGTTCAGCCTGGAATGATCTGATTAGACATTGGGTGGATGATTTTGATCGGAAGCCGTCAGGTGGCACATTGGGTCTGGGTTTGTCTGCCCAAGCTCTAAATTGAAAATTTAGAGTTGAAATTTGACACACAGATGCAGTAAAAGTTTTCATCAAGTTTTTGTAATTTCATCATCATATCTAAAGTAGGAACAAAAATTTCAATAAGGAACCAGTATTGCATTTTTGAGATATCACAACAGTTAGCTACCTAGTTCTACCTTTTGGATCATTTCATCACCTTGGAAAACTGACCTAACCTGTCATTTTTTCTGTCCGCTCAACAATGGATGCAGGATGCTCGTTAAACGCTCGACTAAATAGATTTTTTTCATCAATTTCCAAATCGTATCGCCCCCTCCCGAAGGGACACTTCGATAAAAATCATTACTGACGTCTCTGGATACCGCCGGGAAAGTTTTGTGTCGCCCCACAACAGATTTTTCTGTTTTGGGTTGGGAAACAAAAAAAGGGCAGTAGCAATCAGAAACGCGTCGATAGCTGAGCTCGCATCCGCCGCTTGTTGTTGTCATGTGGGACTCGTATTTTTAATAGTTTTCTCGGCCGTAAGAAGTGATGCCTCAACTTGGTGGCGCGTAGTGCGTGGTGCCTCCTTTCCATCCTATCCTCTAGTGCACCACCGTGTCAACGCAACACCCAGAAACCAGGGAACATCGGCCGTTGGTAAGTCTCTTTTTTCTTTGCGCAACCTAGATAGAAAAACAGTCCACTAGCTCTCGTGTAGCCGCCAGTAGAGCATACCTGAAGCCAAAAACACAACCTTTATATTGCTGAAAAAAAAAACAAGAATCATTGATTTATTTGGAATTTATGAGTCGTCAAACTTGACTTTACAAATTCGAGCCAGTCAAAGGGGGAAAAGTAGAGAAAGTCGGAGTTTCAAAAATTTTACAGAGAGATTAGTATGTTTATTAGTATACCTTAGCGAACATTTCTGTCAAATTTCTGAAACTCCGACAGTAACTTCTCTCTTCTTTTCCCCATTTGACTGGCTTAAAGTTGTAAAGTCAAATTTGAGGGCTGGAAACTTTCAAATAAATCAAATAATCCTGTTCTTTTTTTTCAGCAATGTAAAGGCCGTATTTTTGGCATTAGATATGCTTAACTACTTTCATTTTGTATCGTTACTTTTTTTATACAGGGTGGATTTTAACATTTTGATTTATTCTTTTGTACTATTTTGGATTAGGCACGTCAGTATGGGGCTCATAATACACAGTTTTATAACCTTTGGACCTCTTGTATATCCTTTGCTGATGTCTTTTGTTTTGAAATGTTTCCTTCAGATCGACAACACTTTTTGAACTCAGCCATTTTTTTTTGCCCTGCATCAACAGCTAGGTTTTCAAGCAGGTTTTTGACGTCGGTTTTTTTTTCTTTAACGATAACAATGAGGACGATAACAACGAAGTACTGTAAGATTTGCATCTTTGGATCAGTGGGGAATTCATCAGTGGGGTTTTGTTTCGATGGCTTTCTCGTTTCATCCCTCTTCCCGGGGCATCACCGCACGATAGTAGATGCCCCAGTACTAAGAGACGCGTGAAAGAGTCCATCTGGCCCAGTGCGGATTTGAACCCGGGACCTTCACCTTTGAAAGCAAGGCCGAGCTCACCGTGCTACCGACTGGGTTGACTCAGCTATTGTTCTTATAGTTTCATTCATATCGAGCATTTCAAAAGCTCGTAAAGGCAAAACACTGTTGGAATCATGTCTTACAATATGTTTTTTTTAATCAACTCCACGATTACAGCAATCTGTCTATTCAGACAATAAGCGTTTGTTTAGACAAAGATGAACTGACCTGTACAGTACATATAGTACAATAAACATATCGAACACGAATATATCAACCTAATGGGTATTATTATATATACAGTATCACAAAAACATTATCACAAATAGAGCATTCTCAATCACGACTGGTTACATCACTGTCCACCAGATCACTTGGTTTGAAGTGGAAAGTTGCAGAAGTTGTTAGATACCCAAACCGGGGAAAAACCAGAAGACACTTAATCATACAGACCTATCAGCCTTCTACCAGTACTGTCCAAAGTCTTCAAGAAACTTCTGCAGAAGAGATTAAACCCCGTCATCAAGGAGCAAAAACCTTAGCCCAATCATCAGTTTGGCTTCAGATGCAAACATGGTACGATAGAGCAAGTCCATCGAGTCGTTAACCGAATAAATCAAGATCTAGAGCACAAGAAGTACTACTCAGCCGTGTTTTTGGACGTGAGCCAGGCCTTCGACAAGGTCTGGCATACTGGTTTGATGTACAAGCTTAAGAAGACCCTGCCGGCTCCCTACTATCTGATATTGAAATCATACCTATCCAACAGATACTTCTACGTCAAACAAGGAGACGAGTACACCAGACTTTACCCCATCAATGCGGGCGTTCCTCAGGGCAGTGTCCTGGGACCGATTCTATACTTACTTTTCACTGCTGACCTGCCGACCACAAGAACGACAATGACAGCGACATTTGCTGACGACACCGCCGTGCTCGCTTGACACGTGGATCCAGTGTTAGCATCAAGAAACAAATAAACCTCAACAAGATCGAGAAATGGTTGAGAAAGTGGCGAATCAGAGTCAACAAGTCCAAATCGGTTCATGTCACATTCACTGCGAGACGAGAGAAGCTAAACGACTTACCAATGCCACAGACAGACGACGCAAAATATTTGGGCATGCATTTGGACCGAAGATTCACATGGAAGAAACACATTTTCACGAAGAGAAAACAGCTTGGTCTCAAGTTCCGTCAGATGTACTGGTTGATGGGTAGAAGGTCACAAGTGTCAATTGAAAACAAAATTTTGCTTTACAAGAGCATAATCAAGCCAATATGGACCTATGGTATACAACTGCGGGGATCTGCTGCCAAAACCAATCTGAAAATTCTCCAGAGGTTCCAGAACAAGATTTTGCGAGTGGTAGTCGACGCTCCAAGATACATGCCCAACAGACATCCAACAAGACATTCCAATCCCGTTCATCAAAGAAGAAATCAAGAACCACAGCGTGAAATGTCAAGAAAGAATGGCAGCACATCCAAACACACACGCCAATAAACTTTTTAATAGAAGTAATGAAACTCGCAGACAATATGTAAATATCAAAACTGATTGATATTCAATTGAAACCTTTACTCCGCTCAGTTAGAAATAATGTCAAAGTCAAAAACCAAAGTTTTGCTTAATTATACAGGGTGTCGCGTTTAATCGCAAAGATTTTGCCAGTCGATAGAGCATCAGAAAAGATTGAGACATGCATGTAAAAATTTTGTTCAAAACCCGTAATAACGGGAATACAGCTCTTCAAAGTTGGAGAACAAATATATTTCTCTTCATTTATCTTCCATACTGGTCAACCGATTCGCATCAAATTTCTTACACGTATTTACTAAACAAATGCCTATGAAAATCTGATATTACATTTGGTGAGAACAGCCTCATGGCGTAGATAGGGGTTGTGGTGTCCTTTTATCATCCCTAATTTTTTCCCCACTGCAAATTTTTTTAAATCAGTACTATTTTCGAGGTGTTCATTCAATTTTGAGCGAAAAGTTGCTTCTGCAAAGTTTCGATAGGACGCATACTTTTTGAGATAATTCAGTTTAAAGATTTATTGTCAATCTTGCAACTTCTCATAATTTCAGTTGCTTAAAATTTGCATTGCTACATCACTGGATATAATTAGTTCTAAATCGACACAATTGATGTTCAGATTATTAAGTATCATAACGTAAGAACGATTTTGATCTAAACAATCCAGTGGCGTAGAATTAGGCAGGGGGTTTTCATACTCACATCCATTTATCTGCTACGCTACTGGATATTTTTTTAAATTAGTAATTTTTACAGAGAAAAAAGTTGCTCGTGTGAAATTTATATTGGAGGCTTTGTTTTCGAGTTATTCAAATTTTAAAGTTTGAGATCAATAAAAAAAAAACGTGAAATTCAAGTCCCTGCTATTTAGTACTTCTGTTTCTATTTGGCGAAATCATTTTTACCAAAACTATAACTAAATAGTTTTTTTCACTACTAGCCGTGGAGTGCATCATTATTAACCTGTTCCTGAATTAGGATGGCGATTTTCTAGTAGTAAAAAAAATACTATATAAACCACGGTCGAGAAAATTATTATAGCTTCAGCGCCTTATATCCCTCAGCTGCGCTTCGGGATCTAAACTGGCGCTTCAGCTATAATAATGCTTTCTCAACCTTGGTATATAATATACTATTACGTACCTAGGTACATTAGTTTTTGTTTTCTTCAAAATTCAAAATTCAAATCCGATATATGGTATCCTTTGCCAAAGGGCAATCCAAAGTTGTTTGGTAAGGTGTTCGACTTTGTTGAATAAATACTGGAGAACAAAAATAATTGCAACATCTCGTGACATACATTGACCGACATGCAATTTTGTCTTCCGTCCCGGCTTCTGTACCGCTAATAAAATTTTTTCCTTTGTTTAACTTTCTTCAAAATTGATTAACTATAAAATTAAGATAATTGTAGGTATGAACTCATACCACGTAAGTTAAATCAAAAGAAAGGGGTACAATAATCAACATGAATAATTGAAAACAAGATTGATTGAAGGGTTTGCTGTTTTGCTCGATATGCCAGCCATTTTCTTGACTCAGAACTTTGAAGTTCGAATAACTCGAAAACGAAGCCTCCAATCAAAATATCACAGGAGCAACTTTTTTTTCTGGATCGAACGAAAAATTCCAAAAATGTATTGATTTAGAAAAATATCCAGTGGCGTAGCAGATAAGTGGATGTAAGTAAGAAAGCCTCCTAATTCTACGCTACTGGATTGTTTCCATCAAAATCGATCTCACGTTATGATACTTGATGATCTCAACATCACTTGTGTGAATTTGAAACTGATTATGTCCAATGATGTAGCAATGCAAATTTTAAGCAACTAAAATTATGAGAAGTTGCAAGATTGACAAGAAATCTTCAAACTGAATTAACTATCTCAAAAAGTATGCCTCCTATCGAAATTTTGCAAGAGCAACTTTTCGCTCACAATTGAATGAACAACTCGAAAATGGTACTGATTTCAAAAAATTTGCAGTGGGGAAAAAATTAGGGATGATAAACGAGGCGCAACCACCCCTATCTACGCCATGGGGATGTTCTCACCAAATGTATCAATCGAGGTTTATAGGCATTTGCTTAGTGAATACGTGTAAGAAATTTGACGCGAATGGTGGAAAGAACTGTATTTGTTTTCCAACTTTGAAGAACTGTATCTCCGTTATTACGGGTTTTTGAACCAAATTTCTATATGCATATTTCATTCTTTTCTGATGCTCTATCGACTGGCAAAATATTTGCGAATAAACACGGGACAGCCTGTATATACACAGGGCGTCCATTTTTTGAAGCTAAGCATGGGTGTCTCGCTTATCTTGAGAGATACAAAGTTGGTTGAATTAGGAAAAAGTTGCGCATTTTCATGGCGATCAATGATCAAAAAAGAAATTTGACGTATCGATTTTAGTTTTAGAGATATCGTGAAAAAAACAGGGATTTTATTTTTTTTTAATTTTTTATTCAAAAAACGGTTGAAGGTGGCCTTTTCTAATCTAGACATTGTTAGGGCACTTTTTCAAGGGGAAGTCAAAGCTGCCAAAATCTTTATTCTAGCTTTCAAAGCAACCGAGGTACGACGGCAGTCCGGTGGGCCAGCACGCGCCTCGCCTGCTGGAAAAGCCCGACGCGACGCAGTTTTGCAGGGGGCCTTTCATGCACCACACAGTGCACTACTTGTTGCGCATGCATAGATTGGTTGTTCGAACACCTTCGCGCGAATCTAACGCACTAGATAGGTCCTATATCAAAACAAAACCATTCGTCAGCTCTGCCGCATCCCGGCAAGGTGCATTTGAAATTTGAACACTAATCTAGTTCGAGAGATCGTGATGAAGTTCGCGCAGAGGTTCATGCTTCTCTTTGTGGTCTCGCTCACGTATGGTCCATTCTGCATCAATGCGAGGATCAACACGCCAGACACCATTTCCACACTGTGAGTTTTCTGTTCAAATAAACTAAAATATAAAATTATTATCATCCTTCTTCAAGTTTTTTTGGGTCAACATTTTTCTTAAAAGTTTATTAATTAATTACCACAATCAAATCTAGAAAAACTATTTCAAAATTTAATTGGTAGAAAATTTATACCTATATGTATTGTGTTATTAGCAGCGAAAGTGATACTTTTGCGACATGTTCGTAGGTTATATAGGTTTGACAACTTCAAACGAGCCACAAAAAGCCACTTCAACTACGAATGAAACAGCCTAGGTATTTCTTTTCTAAACATTGGATGTATACTGGGTGTTTGCAAACTTGGAGTAGAAAATTGAACCGCAATTAGGAAAATGCTTCAAAAGTATCTGAAAAATTTTGAGAAAAATTGGGGGTTCTTGTTTTTGAAAATATGGAGGGTCAAAAAGTGGTTTCGAGAAAAAATTATTTTTAGGATCCATGACTCACCCTGTACACTAAATGAAAGTACAAAACACATTCAAAGGTTGAAAAAATTTGCTTTTTGGTCTGATGAAAATAGCTTGCTGGAATCTTCCAAAATAACGGAAATAGAAGGGGTCGGAGGACCACCTTTTGACACTCTATGTTTCCGAAAATAAAAGTCATAAATTTTTTCCAACATTCTTCTGGAACTTTTGGAGCATTTCTCTAATTGCGGTTGAATTTTTTCCCCCAAGTTTGCAAACACCCTGTATAGCCTCAATATCGGAAGGGATACTTGCCCATTTTTTTTTTATTGGCTTAATCGATAGTGATAGTATACATACTTGAAAATAAGGTAGGTAACCGTATTTTTTCTTATTCCTAAATTCGCAAAATTGCGTCTGTAATACGTGTTTCAAAAATATACATTTGTGACGTCACAAATGTACTAAAAGCTAAACAAACAGCATTGTTGGATTGAAAACTCAAAAAGCTGTTGGAGTGGCATCACTAAATTTTCAGGAAATAGTCTTTATCATAGTTGCAGCGGTACGCTTTTTGATTCTGCATTTTGTGATACTGCGATGAAATTTGGTATATGCAAACTACATAAAATTTCAAGTGATTTGAGCCGCAGCACTTGAAAATTTGTCCATTGGGGGGCGACTGGAGGCTCCTCAAAATTTCAAGATGTCAGAATTTTTCCCATGCACCATTTAGTACCGCGCTATTTACCGTACAGGACCTAAACAACACCTAGAAGAAAAACCTGGTCAACAAATTGAAAAATAATATATATTTTTTTTACCACAAATAGATTGTTGAGTAGTTTTTGTGTGATCATCGATAAATCCGCATTCTCTTGATTCATTTATGGATAGAAAACTTTTGTAGTGCTACTTTTCAACAAAGAAGTGACCGCAACTTACCTACAATTATTTTCAACATTACCTTTTTCAATGTTTCATTCCGGTATAAGTACGATCATTGTTATACTACTATTACCCCAGGCATTTTAGATCAAAATTTACCAAAACCTGGAAAAAAATAACGTTAGTCTGAAAATTGGTAGAACGCTTCCACTCGAGCTTCCACTTTAACCCCTTAACCACATACTGAAAGTCCTAAAAAAATCATATGTCAGCTTCATCGGTTTTTGGCGGAAAAAAGGTGTAAGTGACAATAATTTAGAAACTATCTATCAGAATACGCAATAAAACTTCGATAGGTACAGCTAAAGGACCGAGGTACGCCTCGGCCAGTTGAACAACATATTGAAAGTCCTGAAAAATCCTATATCCGCTTCATCGTTTTTTAGCGGCAAAAAGGTATAAGTGACATTGCTTTGCAAACTAATAATTAAATCACGCGTTGAAGTTCCAATACAGCTGAAAATTGCTGGAAATGGTCCCCACGGCCAGTTGAACAACATGTTGAAATTCTTGAGAAATCCTATGTCCGCTTCATCCTTTTTTTTTCAGCGTCAAAAAAATATGAGTGACATTGTTTCAAAAACTATTCAATTAAACACGCGGTCAAGTTTTCATACAGCTGAAAATTGCCGAAAATGGTCTTCTCGGTCAGTTTAACGACATATTAAAAGTCCTAGAAAATACTATGTCCATTGTCCACTTCATCGGTTTTTGGCAGCAAAAATGTTCAAGGGACATTATTTTGGGAACCATTCATTTAAACATGAGTTGAAGTTTCAGCACAGCTGAAAAATGCTGAAAAATAATATCCTTTGTTAGTTGAATAGCATACTGAAAGTCCTGAGAAATCCCACGCCCGCTTCATGTTTTTTGGCGGCAAAAATGTATAAGTGACATTATATGTAAACTATTTTTTTTGAAATACGGGTTAAAGTTTCAGTACAGCTGAAAATTGCTAAAAATGGTCTTCTTTGTTAATTGACTGTACTAGTCCGAGTAGACTTTTTTCAGCAATTTTCAACTGTATTGCAGCTTCAACACATATTTTGAACAATAGTTTCAAGAAATGATCTTATACATTTTTGCCGCCAAAAGACAATGAAGCGGACATAGGAATTCTTGGAACTTCCAGTATGTTGTTCACATGATCAGGGAAACCAGTTTCAGCAATTTCTAGATGAATTGGAACACTTCAACGTCTATTTCAATAAATAAAGTTTTTAAAACCATGTCACTTTACCTTTTTTCCACCAAAAAAAAAACAATGAAGCGAACAGGGATTCTTCTAGTATTTTTAGTGTTTTGTTCAGCTGACCAAGGAGACCATTTTCAGCAATTTTCAGCTGTATCGAAACTTGACCGCTTGTTTGATTGAACAGTTTCCAAAACAATGTCACTTACACCTTTTTGCCGCCAAAAAAACAATGAAGTGGACATAGGATTTTTCAGGACTTTCAGTATGCTGCTCAACTGACCGAAGAGACTTCGTATTTGAATCGATAGTAGCAAAAAAAATGTCACTTTTACCTTTCTGCCGCAAAAAAAAACAATGAAACGGGCATAGGACTTTCGACGACCTCTAGTATGTTGTTCAACTGACAAAAGAGACCAGTTTTAGCAACTTTCAGCTGTACTGAAACTTCAACTCGTATTTTAATTAATAGTTTCCAAAATAATGTCATTGGAACCTTTAAGACGCCAAAAACCAATGAAGCGGAGATAAGATTTCTTAGGACTTTCAATATGCTGTTCAACTGACCGAGAAGATCATTTTCGGAAGTTTTCAGCTGTATTGAAACTTCAACGCGTATTTTAATGAATAGTTTCTAAAATAATGTCACTTACACCTTTTTGCCGCTGAAAACCGATGAAGCGGACATAGAATTTTCTAGGACTTTCAGTATGTGGTTAAGAGCTAGGTTGAAGTGGAAGCATTCCACCAATTTTCAGACTTAAGTTATTTTTTTTCAGGTCAAAACCTAAAATGCCTGAGCTATATATAGCTCGATGTATTTTTCAACGATGTGGATGATGAAACAGCCTCAGATTCCACCTGGAAGCCGTACATAATAATTTTTATCTACAAGCGTTGAATAATACCCGTCACTTTTAACACGTCGTCATGGGCGACGTGAAAAAATGATGATTCTGCGCGTTCCTGTCATATTTTCAATAAATTCTGACATTTACCAAACATTTCAAAGACCATTGTAGATAAAATCTTGTACGATACACGCGTTAAAAGTGTCTTATTTTGTTCGCGGGGTTGCTCTACTCGCTAATGCTCGTTTCGCAAGCGTCCCCGCTCACAAAATAATACTTGTCACTTTTAACACTTGTATCGTAAATAGCTATTCTGCAAGGCCGTCTTTGGCATTTTTGATTTTCTAGCGGGAGCGGCCAAAATGTCAATATACAATATACAACATACAACGGGCGGAGGCCCGAGAGCACCGGTTTGCTCTAGCGGGAAACGATATTCACGCCTGAGAATTTTGCATTTTGTGATACTGAAATAAAAGTTTGTGCGAGAGTACCGAAACCGGTGCTCTTGGGCGGAGTGGTGTGTATTGACATTTTGGCCGCTCCCGCTAGAAAATAAAAAATGCCAAATTTGACGGCCTTGCAAAAAAATTATTATGTACGGCTTCCAGCTGGAATCTGAGGCTGTTTCATCATCCACACCGTTGAGGAAAACTAATTCAAGCTATACAGGGTGTTTCAGATTTAAATCGCGTCCTACCAGGAAGTGATGGGAAACGTCAAAAGAAGTAAACTATCTCAAAGAAATATGTGTCAGAAACGAATAATAACGGAGATATAGGCGTTCAAAATTGAACTTTAAAAATCGATTTTTCGTCATAACTTTGGAATTTCCCAACCGATTTTGTTCAAATTTGAACCGAAGCTTACTGAAATAAGTCGGTATCTAACGATAATAATGCGGTCCTTTAAAATTTTCCAGGGAAGTGGATAATGGGGAATGCCTTTACTTTTCCACCCCTATTTTTTACCCCTTGTAATTTTGTAGATTGATCACATTTTTGAATTCTAAGTTCAATTTCAAAGAAAAAAATGTCTTTGCAAAATTTTGATTAGAGGCTTCGTTCTCAAGATTATTGCGTTTGAAACTCCGGAAAACACATCAAAATATCCACTTTCAAGAGCCAAAAAAATATTTTTTCCGAAAACTTCTCGTTTCTTACCAAAACTCATGATTCAGCAACTTGAAACACCTTGGATTTTAATTTGTAGGACTTTGAAAGTGGTGTTTTCGAGATGTTTTCCAAAGTTTCAACCTCAAATATCTTGAGAATGGAGCCTCTAATCAAAATTTTGCAGGAGTAACTTTTTCTTTAGAATTGGACGTTAAATTGAAAAATATGATCAATTTACTAAATTACAGGACGGGTAAAAAATAGGGGTGAAAAAGTGGGGGCACCTCCAATTATCCACGCCCCTGGGAATTTTCGATGGAACGCGTTATTATTGTTTGATACAGACTTATCTCAGTGAGCTTTGATTAAAATTGGAACAAAATTGGCTGAAAAGTTCCAAGCCTATGACGAAAACTCGATCTTCAAGGTTCAACTTTGAACGCCCATATCTCCGTTATTATTCGTTTCTGACATATATTTTTCTAAGAAAGTCTACTTCTTTTGAAGTTTTTCATAACTTCCTGGAAGGACGCGATTTAAATCTGAAACACCCTGTATATTAGTACAACAATAATCATATTTATCGGGAGAAAACATTGAAATAGGTAATATTGAAAATAATGGTAAGTTGAGGTCACTCTTCGTTGAAAAATAGAACAGCAAAAGTTTTGTTTTCATAAATGTCCAATATCCATTTATTTTACCATCAAAAACACTTTACATGGTAAGGTCAAAAAAATTGCTAACATTTTAAAATATCACAGAATTAGAAATACATGTCGGTACATTCACAAAAGCAGTGGCGCAGCCAAGGGGGGGGCTAGGGGGCTATAGCCCCCCCCAGACAGTCTCGCTTTTTCACCGAAGCAATGAAAATTTTTGAACAAAATTAAAAAATTATTGTGTTCGACTCTTATCTTTTTCATTATTTAGAAAATGGATCATTAATCTCTCGGTGTAAGAGTTGCACTGCGATTGGATTGCGCGTTTTTTTTCAATTGGTGCGGAGAGAGAATCTTTTCCGGTTCAAGGACGGAGTTGAATTGGTAAGATAAGCGTTGCGGAATCAATCCCTGTGGGTTCATTTCTTGACAGAATCTCACCATTTAGGTTTCTTCCGAAAGCTACAAGGATGCACTTTGGTTTGAGCCCATTGGCATTTCCAAAATCCAAAAATCAATTGTTTATCCAAAAATCAAAAAAAAAATCGATTTTGGAAATGCTACTGGGCTCAAACCAAACTGCATCCTTGTAGCTTTCGAGAGAGACCTAAATGGTAAGATTCTGCCAGGGAATGAACCCACAGGGATTATTGATTCCACAACGCTTATTTTACTCACCTACCTATCAGGCTTATTTTGTAACTTGTCGTTCACTAACGACTTGTTAGCGAACGATTATCCTTCAGACTGCCAACTAACGACTCGTTAGCGAACGATTATCGTTCAGACTGCCACTATCGATAGATCTAACAAGAGCACGAAAAACCGTATTTCGTGAACAGCTGCGTTCGGCCGTATCGTTTGTATGTGCCAAACGATTGTGTATGACGTAACTGTCAGTTTGCAAGTGTCAATACTACCATTTATTACTGTCATTTTCCCCGAAAACCCGGGGAATACTGAATTTAATACCTACTTCAATTTAAGGTAGCCCCCCCCCATGGCTAAATCCTGGCTGCGCCACTGCACAAAAGTTTCACATTTTAAAATCTACATTGAGAAATTCTTCACATGAGTAAAAGGCACCTTCAAGAAGCCAACGTTTTACAATAAAAATGAATTTTGTATAATTCATTTGCTGGACTGCAAATGAATCAAGGGGATGCGGATTTATCGATGATCACACAAAAACGACTCAACAATCTATTTTTTTTTCTCAAATTATTTTTCGATTTGTTGACCAGCTAAAGGAATCTTTTTTTTTTCTACAAGAAGAATGGAATTAACATGACGAAAAATGTTTTGATGGTCAAGAACAAAGTTGTTCAGGTCCTGTACGGTAGATAGGGCGGTACTGAATGTTGCATGGTAAAAGTTCGGACATCTTGAAATTTTGAGGGGCCCCCAGTCGCCCCCTAATGGACAAATTTTTGAGTGCTGCGAGTCAAATCACTTGAAATTCTACGTAGTTTTCCAACGCTAAATTTCATTGCAGTATCACGAAATGCAGAATCAGGGTCATTTCGCTAGCGTACCACTGCAACTATTACTTTTGTTGGTGATTAAAAGTATTTTCAGTCGAATCTAAACAGGTCAGCACATGAAGTGGTCCACTCCAAAATTTCGCCTCATTTTGAGAAGGCATATCTCGGAAAATACGTTACCGATTATTAAAAGCCTGCTGATGCCTAAAAGAGGGTCCTTTTGGCTACAAGGTGTTACAGCGTGTCCGGTGTTCACTGACATTGTACAGGATATACAGGGTGACAACGGAAGGAGTGCCGAAGTGGTCCATTTTCAACACTGGGTAACTTTTGCTAAAAAAATTCCAGAATTTTTCTGGTGCCTTTTTTGGAAAGCACTTATCAAAATCTCGAGACAGTTTTTGACTTGTTTCCGTATTTTGATTTTTGAGAAAGATGTGTCGCTTTATATGAAATTTGAGTTTTCTGATGCTGCTTCCGTCATTGATCATGCAGTTGGCTGTAATTTGGCACAAATGCATAATTTGCCATGAGAAACTACCCCATGGAAATTTTTTTACCTCACGGACACCTAATAGTGCTACCCCTGTGGTCACCTGGTACCTGCTAAGGGTCGGTCTCAAATGGGGTAGGTTGCGACGATACATTTCATGTTTATCAAGCACAGTGTGGCTCAACTAAAGATTAAGTAACCATTCGTTGCATTACAAGTCCCATAGCTACCAAATCAGCCCTATTTTGATTACTTTTGTACAGGGTGATTTATACGGAAAGTTACGAGGCTCTATCTCGAGAACGGAAGAAGGTAGAATTATAAATATTTTTTTTGTTCCAATCTGACACAGCGGTGCACATTTCAGCATAGTGTAGATTTTTTCAAAATAGCCCCTAACTAGGGGTTGAAGGTGACCATGCTATTTTGGAAAAGTTTTTTTTTAAATAGATATTTTGTAATCTAAATGGCAATATGAGTGCAAAATGACATTTTCAAATTGATATGCCCAACCCTTAAGATTCTACCCCAGGTGGAAATTAATAATAAAATGTTTGTTACGAAACTGTCTACCTTATAAAAAAATGTTATTCTACCTGACATATCCTTCTGATGTGGATCAAATAGACATCAAATTATTGATGTTTGTGGGGAGGGGATTTGATCAAATAAACAAAATGAAACAGCACAATTAACAACGCGTGCTTTGTGTAGAATAACATCTTTCCAGTTTTTTATATTTTTGTTCTCATGTTTGCATTCCATTCCACATTGTTTAATTGGTGGTGGCCTTATAAAACCTTTTTTTATGAGGTAGACAGTTTCGTATTAAACATTTTGCTATTAATTTCCACTTGGGGTAGAAACTCAAGGGTTGGGCATATCAATTTGAGAATGTCATTTTGCACTCATATTGTCATTCAGATTGACAAGATAACAATTTAAAAAAAAACTTTTCCAAAATGGGATGGTCAATTTCAACCCCTAGTTAGAAGCTGTTTTGAAAAAATCCACACTCTATGGTGAAATGTGCACCGCTGTGTCAGATTGGAACAAAAGGAAAAAAATTTATTTCACCTTCTTCCGTTCTCGAGAGAGAGCCTTGTAACTTTTTGTATAAATCACCCTGTACAAAAGTAACCAAAATAGGGCTGATATGGTAACTATGGGACTTGTAATGCAACGAATGGTTACTAAATCTATATTTGAGACACACTGTGTTCTGTGTTTGATAAACATGAAATGTGTCGTCGCAACCCACCCCATTCGAGACCGACCCTGAGCAGGCAGGTACCAGGTGACCACAGGGGTAGCACCATTAGGTGTCCGTGAGGTAAAAAATTTTCATGGGGTAGTTTCTCACGGCAAATTATGCATTTGTGCCAAATTACAGCCAACTGCATGATCAATGACGAAAGCAGCATCAGAAAATTCAAATTTTACATGAAGCGACACATCTCTTTCAAAAATCAAAATACGGAGACAAGTCGAGAACCGTTTCGAGATTTTGATGAGTGCTCTCCAAAAATGGCACCAGAAAAAGTCTGGAATTTTTTTAGCAAAAGTTACCCAGTGTTGAAAATGAACCACTTCGGCACTCCTTCCGTTGTCACCCTGTATATCAAGTACAATGTCATTGAACACCGGATACGTTGTGATTACTTGTAGCCAAAAGGACCCTCTTTTAGGCATCAGCAGGCTTTTAATAATCGGTAACGTATTTTCCAAGATATGCCCCCTCAAAGTGAGGCGAAATTTTGGGGTGGACCACCTCATGTGTTGACCTGTTTATATAACTGGCAGGCACCTCATCGATACTTCTACTGCCGAGGCATTGAAAGTTACTTTTATTGCCGCTGGCTCCGTTTGCTGCCGGGGCGACAATGCCAAACTTCAACCTTGTGTATAGCGGCATTGTCAATTTTGTTTTTTCGACGTTTGAAGAAAACAATAATTTCAGTTCCATAAAAAAAAATTGGTAAGAGTTCAAAGAAACGGTCCAGGCGCCTCTTTGTCTAGCGCTTATTGATTTTGAGTGTTTGGCGCCAGAGAGTATTTGAATTGTCTTGATCTTAAAAGGTGCGAGACGTAGCAGGTACACGAATATAATTTTTGCATTTTACTTTTTTTCAACTTTCAACAACAAACAAAGGGTCAAGAAATGGTCGAATCAAATTGGCGAAGAGCTCCATAAGCTAAGTGCCGGAATGACCCGAAAATATGAAGTGACACAAGTATGTTTCTTGCTTTTATCCACACGCAGTGTGTTCCAACGAAAAAGTTCCACTGGGTTTATTGATTTTTGATTTAGATTGAACTATTAAAAGGTTCATCTACTTATAAATGATTGCAACTTTACAAACTTGAGCTATGGTAAATTGAAAATGAAGCATATGACTCAGAATTCAGAAAACTCATTATACCTATATGTACGGGTGTCCCGAGGTTGATGCAACAAAATTTACAGGGAGATAGAAAATTGAAAAGCAAGGCGACTTTCCTAATAAAAATACCCTCGCAAACGTAATAACGGAGATACAGGCCTTCAAAGTTGATTTTTGAGAACAGTTTTTTCTTATTAAGTTTTTAACCGTTCAACCGATTTTATTCAAATTCGAACCAAGGTTTACTAAACTAGGTCTGTAATCAACAATGATAACGCATTTTATTAAACATTTTTAGGGGCAAAGATAATAGGAGGTACCTCCCCCCTTTTCCCCCTATTTTTCACCCCTTGAATATTTTTGAAATTGGTTTCAATTTTTGAATCTTACGTTCAATTTAGAGAAAAAAGTTATTTCTGCAAAATTTTGAATAGAGGCTTCGTTTGAAAGATATTTGGAATTGAAACATTGGGAAGCATCTCGATATCGCCACTTTCCAGGGCCCAATTTTTTTTTTTTTAAAACTGCATGTTTTTTAGCAGAAATGGTGATTTATCAACAGTAATATCACAAGTGCTTAGATTTTCACGATAATTTTGGCCTAGCGGTCGCAAGTGCTGATTGTAACGATAAATGCCCGACTCCGTAGAAGGAGGGCATTTATCTAGGGACAATCAGCCCGAGGTGAACGCTTGGAAAAAATTATCTGAGAAAATCTCGAGCACGAGTGGTATTTTGATGATTATTACTAAAAAGAAGTCCAAAGTGACAGCTGTCAGATTTTGTTGTTTACATCCATTTTATTCCGTTGCTATTGACAGTGGGATTCAGATAAGTGAATATTATCCTTGTAGGTTTAACCCATATGGTCCATCATAAAAAAAATTTCGCAAGCAAAATTTTTTCTTGAAATTCTGTTTTTTTAAGCAGAGTGGAATTACAGAAAAACGAGAAAAAAATTCTTCGAGTGTTGTGATTAGTTGAAAAATGCTGTCTTTTTAAAAGGACGGTAGGGCTTTCAGGGCTGGGCGGTATTTCAAATACAAGTATTTGAAATACGTATTTGAAATACATTTAAGTATTTTGTATTTTGTATTTACATACATTTGATTGAGAAGTATTTGTATTTTGTATTTTGGAATAGTTCAGGCAGTTAGTATTTCGTATTTTGTATTTTAAATACATTTTTCGGAAAAGTATTTTGATCTTCTGGCTTTACTACTGGTGCTGTTACCCTACATTAAGAGATTTAGGTAATTATCATGTTCATCAAGAAAGGGTGAAACATTGATGATCGTTTCCATTCCATTTGTAGGTCGAATATAAAATATAAGCCGAGTTATGATAAATAATTTCGATATTTTTGTCGGCCATCTTGTCTTCGGGGCCTTAAACTTCCCGGTAGCTCACTTTGGCCACCTGTCTAAATTGCCTTCGGAGGCCCTTAAAAACAATTGTACATTACATTAGGTGCAGTCAGTGCGGTCGAGAAAAAAAGGTTACAGAATATTGGGGAAAAATGTAGTTCCCGCATTTACTGGTGCTGTTACCCTACATTTTTTTTTAAGCATCTATGTTCTTCAACAAAAGGGTGAACATAAATATAACCGTTAAAATTTCATTCGTAGATCAACTAAAGGCCGAGTTATAATTTTTCCCAATATTTTTGAGCGGCCATCTTGTTTCCGGTGTCCTGCAGAAAACTTCCCGGAGACTCACTTTGGCCATTCTTCTTAAATGTCTTCAAGGGTCCCAAAGAACAAATTTGAAAGGGTGGCCAAACTTTCACAGGCATGGTAACTCCCAACTATGCATTCATACGTACTAATACTCTTGACGGTAAATGCATCATTCTATCGTGTGATCAAATAAATTCTTATTTTAGGTAGGCTGTGGCCTGGTCAAATTCAGGGGTGCGAAGCTGCGTTCGGCTAGGCCACAGCCTACCTAAAATGAGAATTCATTGGATCACACATTAGCTTCGGGCTAAAGCCTCCGGGCCAGTACCATTATAAAAAGATTAGTTATCATTTTTCATCTCTAGCTGCCGAACTTTGAAGGACTTTTTGGCCAATTCAGGTACACCCTGTATTGGGTGTGTGTGATTTTGACGTATTTAATATAAGTATTAGATTCCCATGTTGCGGCGATATGCTTCGGATTTTGAAAGAGCTCTCGCTGTAATATTCTTCCAGTTGCAGTTGGCTATGTTACTTGAGTATAGTGTACAGGTATATCTTTCTATCTTTTTGTTTGAAGAAGTTTACCTTCGATGTTATTATATGCGGGGAAGCCATACTCCACCACCCATCTCTGCATGTAAGTTAATAGTGGAGCTAAATCGGCCTGAAAAGTCGTCGTTTTTTTTTTAAGGTATAACAGCACCGAACCTTATGTATGGTCATTCTGGGGATGATCTTGTGGTAGGGACCTGTTTAGAACATAGACACCAGCGAAGTGAATGTAGCCCGTTAAATTCTTAAGCGATCAGTAGGTACTGAACTCATCACTTTGTGGTCAATAGTCTTCAAGATGAAGCCTCTGTAAAAACCCAGTGAAAATTATTCAAACTTTATTTCCAGATTTTACGTAACAATTTGCATACTGACAGTTCAGGGTCTGTAACGTGAACCTGGACAGCAGATTTCAATGTGTTTTACATATGTGAAGAGCCAATTCAACATTGAAAATCACACTCTTGTCTAGAAGTCGCCAACTTCAAATTGGTGCTTTTCCACGACCTTTGAATGTCCCGAAGAATCCCTAAAAATATTTTGTTTTTCATACCATGCCATTTGCTTAATTTTTGAGGTAGGGTAAAACCTCGGGTTCATATCAGGGAATATATAAAGAATTGGATACTAAAAAAATAACATGTTTTGGAATCTTTTCCCCAGTTATGGTTCCTGAGCTATATGGGTTGAGATCCTAAAACGACCTATTTGGAAAAGAGGTAGTCCGGACATTACCTGCTGAATACTGTACGGACCTTGCATTTGAGGTGTATGATGCCACTTAGCAGACGTATTGAACATACTTATTAGTACTTTCCACGTCTGACAAGTGGCATCTTACACCTCAAATGCAGAGTCCGTACAGTATTCAGCAGTTAGTGTCCGGACTACCTATTTTTTTGCCAAATAGTCTTTCAACCCATGTAACTAGAAAAAAGATTACGAAAGAAGTTTTTTTTTTTTGGTATCCAACTCTCTATATGTATTATATTCCCTGGATATTTAAAAAATTAAGCAAATGACATGGTCTGAAAAAATTCTATTTTTGGGGATTCTTCAGGACATCAAGTATCGATTTCAAAGGTCGAGGAAAAGTAACAATTCAAAGCTGGCGACTTCCAGACAAGAGTGTGATACCGAAGGTTGAATTGGCTTTTCACACATGTACAACACAGTGAAATCTGCATTGTACACAGTGAACACATTTGTTGTCCACCTTACAGCTCCTGAACTGACACTTTGCAAATTGTTACGTACAATCAGGAAATAAATTTTGACTAATTTTCACTGGGTTTTTACAGACGCTGTACTCTCAGAGACTATTGACCACAAAGTGATGAGTTTAGTACTGATCATGATCAGTGATGTCTTGGGAATTTACCGGGCTACATTTACTTCACTGGTGTTTGTGTTCTAAAGGTATCAGTTCACAAGTTATTCAGAAAAAAACGAAAATTTCCAAGGATGGCGTTCTTTTTTATTGGTCCAAGCCTTGGAGTTCTCGGCAATTTCACTATGTTATTCTACGTTAAATTCTGCATCAACCCACCAAATTTCATCAACTTCCGAATTTATTTTCGTTTAAAACCTATTTAGACTGGACTAATACAGGCTGTCCCGAAATTAATGCAACAAAACTTACGGGGAAGTAAAAAATCGAATAATAAGGGGACTTCCTCAATAAAAATACTCTCGCAAATGTAATAACGGAGATACAACTCTATGGATACAGGCCTTTGAAGTGGGTTTTTTAAAACAGTTTTTTTTTTGCATAACTTTTGAACCGTTGAGCCGATTTTATTCAAATTTGAACCGATTGTTCGAGATGTACTTCAGGCGGGGGGTGGGAATAAAGAGGAGCAGAGGTAGACCCAGATTAGATCACTGCTCCCCGACAAGCAATTAGGGATGTAGGATATTTGATATTTGACCTTCAGGGCAATACGTAGGTTAGCACAGGATAAGAAGAGATGGAGGTACGCATGCAACTAGTCTTGGAAATGAGTACTTGGTGATTATGATAATGATAATGAGGTCTGTCTTGATCCCCCTTATGCTATAAAACGAGCGTTTAGTTCCAATCATTCGTTTTTTGGCTGAAGATTTTGTTCACTTCTATAGCTGATGATAATAATAATAATTTCATTCTTGTACACTTTTAAAAAGGAAGATCTGACCTGTGGGATTTCAATTCTGTGTATACATGGCGTATAAGCCGATAGTCTAGTTATTATTTCCAATGTCGACATTTTTGCCGCATGCATACGGTCATTGCCGAGGGAAGAAGGAAGAACGCGCCAAGTATTTAGAAAAATTGCTGAATGCGATCATTCAGTGGTGCTGTTACTCTACATGCAGATTTTGAAATTACCTTTATTCATCAACAAGAGATAAAACAATAAATAATCAGATTAATTGCGATTATTATCTTGCGTTCAATGAATAATCGTTTGAATTTTATTCGCAGGTCGAATATAAGCCGACTTAACTGTAATCCGATAGTTTTGACCTCGGTTTTGACCGCCATCTTGTTTTCGGGAACCTGCGGGGAACTTCCCCGAGACTCACTTGGGCTCTAGGCAGAACAGAGATACACTAGGTGCAGTCAGTGCATTGCAAAATACTCGACTCTTTTTTAGAATTTAATCATTTATTACTGGTGCTGTTACCCTACATTTAGAGTTTCAAGTGATTATCATGTTCATCAACAAAATGTAAAACATTGATGAAATCGTTTCCATTTCATTTTTGGGTCAAATATAAAATATAAGACGAATTATAATTATTACTTTTGATATTTTTGGCGGTCATCTTGTCTTCGGGGCCTTGTGTTAAACTTCCCGGTAGGTTGTGGCTAACTTTGGCCACCTGTCTAAATTGCCTTCAAAGGCCCCAAAAAACAATTGTGCGTTACATTAGGCGAAGTGAGTGCACTCGAGAAAAAAACGTTACAAAATATCGGGAAAAAACGTAGTCCCCTCATTTACTGGTGCTGTTACCCCACAGTATTTTTCTTAATCATCTATGTTCCTAAACAAAAGGGTGAACAAAAATATATATAACCGTTGAAATTTCATTCGTAGGTCAACTAAAGGCCGAGTTATGATTGTTTCCGATAATTTTAAGCCGCCATCTTGTTTCCGGTGTCCTGCAGAAAACTTCCCAGAGACTCACTTTGGCCACCCTTCTTGAATGTCTCCAAGGGTCCCAAAGAACAAATTTGAAAGGGTGGCCAAACTTTTACAGGCATGGTAACTCCCAACTATAATAACACTAAGATTCATACGTACTTTATGTACCTATACGATTTTAGAATTTCACTCAAACAACAACTAATTTTTTAACATGTTTTCATCAAGTGCCCTTCATCGCAACAAGTTGTGGCTTTGACTTTGACAGTTTAGTGTAAAAAATCTTTCCAAGCAACTATCTGATACGCAACAAAAAACAAAACTGACAAAAAGCTCGAATTGAAACTCTGGCAAGAAGCTAGAATAAACACTACCAAAGCTTCAGGAAGCAGCTGCAGAAGCTTCTGCCGATCAGCTCCTAAGAAAAAGTTGCCACTGATTGAGCTGTTCTTCAACACAGTACCTGCTACTCAAAAACCGGGTGATTATTTGGAAACTATCCACCTGCAATAACTCCCGATTCCTAAGAAAAATGTCTTCGAGCAAAAACAGGTCGATTTTTATATCGAGGGGGACATCTAAAACATACATTGACGAATTTCTATCTTGAGCCCCCTCGCCCCCACCCGCCCAACTTTGAAATTTTAAACGACACCACCCGTTTTACGATACATGAAATCAAACAAAATTGGATTCTCTTCCTGAAAAAATATTCATGAAATTTTTAACCTCACCTATTCTTTCTAAAATTCTCCGAGTGTCCCATTTTATATTCTCGACCTCTCAATTCTCTTTAATGCAGTTGAAGTCATCCTGCACAGCATCAAAAAAGAAAATTTCCTACCAAAAAAGTGCCCCCCCCCCCGCCTCACCTTGAAAATTTGAAATGACAATACCTACTTTGGGATACATCAAATTGAAGGAAATTAAATTCTCTTTCTGAACAAAATTTTTTTTGAATTTTCAGAACCCCCTATTTTCTACTATAATACTCCCGAGAATACTCCAAATGTCCAATTTAATGGGAAAAGGGTTTCAAAAAAAATATTTTTAGAAAAAGAATTCAGTTTTCTTTAATTCGATGTATCACAAGGTAGTGGTGTTTCGTTGAATTTTGAAGTTGAGGTGAAGGCAATGGGGTGAATTTGGGTGGCACGTTTTCCACCGAAAATTCTATTCGTAGATGCTATTTAAAGTTAAAAATTTTGGAAATATTTTTTCAAAATGAAAATTGATTTCTCTTCGATCTGATGTATCGCAAGGTATGTAGTGTCATCTGAAATTTCAAAGTTGATGTGACTGGGGCCGAGGAGGCTATGAAGATAAAAACTTGCCAAGATGTCTCCCTCCATATAAAAATCCTCGTAAAAATCGACCTGTTTTTGCTCGAAGACAGATTGACCAGGAATCGGGAGTTATTGCAAGTGGATAGTTTTCAAATGATCACCCGGTTTGTATGCAAGATTACCTTCAACAATTGCAATGATATAAACCTACTCCACTACCAATATTACCAATCATAACATTGTTGAAATGTATCCAGGTTGAGGTAGATATATCATATATCAGATATTCATGCAACGTGTCATGTATTATGTTATTATGTAATTTACAATTCCACTTATCCTCGCAACTTCATAAAAAAATCGCAAAGTCCATAGAAAACAACAATGAAATGCATAAAAAAAAGTAAATACCTACATAGTTACTACCTACAACGAAATAGATCAAAACCTGCAATGTTGACATGACAAATATTCAACAATTAGTGATAAAAGTAGGCCCAGCACTGTCAATTTCATCACTGACCTAGATGGGGAATGAGTGCAACCCGGACCCCAGCGGAGTAAGAGATGAATGCATTCCTCTCATTATTGCAAGTGAAATCTATTCCCATTGGAACCTTCTCTTTCGGACAACCTGTGACTACAGGGTGTTTCAGTAATGGTGTTACAAACTTAAAGGCAACTCGCGTGTCTGTGAATGCTATGTTCCAGAGATACGAGTGTTGAAATTGACTTATTAGAGATGTTTTTCATGCGACATAACTTTTGAACTGATCGACCTGCCCCCAAATGTCGCACAGACCGTGTATAAATACTTGTCTATGAATTGATAATAGTTTTCTTTGAAACAGTAAATGGTGTAGATACTGTGAGGCTGGGTGTGGGCAATTGGGGAGAAAAATGCCCCCCCCCCTGTATCTACGCCAATGAATTATGAGCAAATCGGTCGAACGGTTCAAAAGTTATGGTAGAAAGCAGTTCTAATACTTATACTAATTTTCAAACTCCTTGCATCTCTGAAACGAGGCATTTCCGGACAAATGTACAGCGGGGTTCAGAATAGATGAGATTTGCTGTAAATTAGCCTAGGTTAGTTTGCAAACAATGTCCACCTGCCTCTCAAGTTTCATCAAAGCTCAACAAGTGACATCGAGTTACCAGGACTGCTAAAAAAAAAAAGATGTCGGTTAAATTGCGGAACTTGTTAACTCCGATAGCTGGTTGGATTCAACTGGAACTTGACAGGCAGGTAGGCAGTGTCTGCAAACTAGTCTAGGCTGAATAAAGGTGGACTTCATTGAACCGTTCATAAGTTATAATTATTGAAAAAAAAAACGAAAAAATTTAACCCTGTACCTTTTTGAAAGAGGGAGTGAGGGGAAAACTCATTTCCCGAATCAGAACGGTAAAAGAGGATATCTTGTCAAAATATTCAATATGTAATCTGAACCGCCCTGTGCTTTAGACATTATTTTTGATGGAAAATCTGACCTTGATGTAACACGATCACTTAAACACCCTCTAAATATATGTGTACAAGTAGTTATTCATAATTCGCCGGCACGGAGTCCAGGGTAGATTATAGAACGGCTTCAAAAGTGACAGAAAAATTTATAAAAACTTGACCTTCTCTATTTTGGGTGATAGTGGGGGGCTCTGGTAGGGGGTGGGCGGAATTGATCCCCTCTTATCTTCGTTGCTTGAAATATTTTTCTGGATTGTTCAACTGAGACTGAGGGGGAATTTTTTTTGCAGCTTTGAATGTGTATTCAAATTTTAGTTATTGTAGGTACAGGGTGAATCACAAATCTTGAAAATCTAGTTTCTTAAAAAAATAAACGCTACAGAGTTTTTTGCAAACCAATCGTTTAATTTTTTGCTTTGCGACGATTCAACAGCGCATGGGATCATTAGGGACTGTTTTAGGAGAAAACTGAAATTTCAAATTATCGCTCACTCTGTACAGGGTGATCGACCGAGATTCGTCCCTACTTTGACAAAACGACGTACGTCTGTTCAAATCATTGTTCCGAGAAAATGCAGGTTGAAGTTTTCACTTTTCAGTCTATTTTTATTCTCATGTACAGCGCTTCTATTTATAATGCTTTCGAAGTATTTTCCATAGAACGTAAAGGAAACCTCGTGCTTTAACCTAAAGCAAATGAAATTTATGACACACGGCGTTTTGTTGGATATAATCTTGTTATATAGGAGTTAAGTCATTTAATTAATTTTCATTGTACTGCCCAATTTTCCAAATAGGGCATTTTTCACTGCACAGATTTAAAGCCTTTATCAAGAGAATCCATTGATATCAAAAACGCAAAATTGACCAAAGTCCAACATACTTACGTCGTTTTGTCAAAAAAGAGACCATTTACCCCCTCCGTTAAAATTTTCCCCATTAAAATAAATTGGCAGAAAAAAAGAGGATTTTTTATAACATTTTTTTCTGCAGAATTCAAATTTGGACACCAAAATTCTCTATATCTTGCAGTATAAAAAGTGTTTCAAAAAAACTTTCACATTATTTTTGATGTCCAGTTTTGAATTCTACAGGAAACATTAAGAAAAATTCGTTTTCCTGCCAAATTATTCAAACAAGGAAAATTTTAACAAGGGTGGGAAATCTTGGTGGATCGTGGATTACACTCTACATAAATCGAACTTGGGCTGAACGAAGATAGGATAATTGGATAATATAAGTTCATCACGCCAAATTTTTATAAACAGTTTTCTGGCACTTTCGGAGTTACGCCGTATATGCATGGCCGTTGACTTCGGGTCCGCGATTTATCAATCATCTGGTATGTTACTATCGTGTGATCAAATAAAAGAATTCTTGATTTGGGCAGGATGTGTTCTAGCTAAACGCAGTTTTGCTTTCCGGGATTTGACCAGGCCAAAGTCTGCCTAAATGAAAAATACATTTGATCACAGGCTAAAAGAATTCTGTTCATTTCTGATGTATCGTATTTTGTAGAGCTTCAGTTCGTTAAGTTCAAGAATTTATACCGACGAGGGAGACAAACTGATAGAGGACGTCGCGTCCGAAATGCGCGTTCTTATGGACAAAAAAGTAATAGCGGTCAAGGTAGGTAATTTTGTTTTTTCACTACTAACCTTGAAGTGCATCATTATTAACCTCTCCCTGAATTAGGATGGCGATTTTATAGTAGTAAAAAAAATACTATATAAACCACAGTTGCGAAAATTATTATAGCTTCAGCGCCTTATAATACTTTCTCAACCTTGGTATATAATATACTATTATACACCAAGCGACTAAAGTGAGTTTTCATACCCGCAGGTGCAGTTTCATGCCCGAGGGCCCTTAGGACCCTCAGTCCAAAATTAACCTCAGTCCCGTGGTGTAGGTATAGACTTTTCGCAATACCGAAGTACCATTTCCATGTACCAGTGTACCATTCATTCTAAAAGTTTGGCGTTTTAAGGGAGCGTGCGCTCCAACATAATGGCTTATAATAGCACCTTCATTTTTAAAACGCGACTCCAGGTTATGCGGAACTTTATTTTCATTAGAAATCAAGAAACATTTCTGTGTAAGGTTATTCCAAATCGATATCAAGAAATCTAATCCTTTTCGTCCACGAAATGTCTTTTTCGTGCTGTCATAACCGAAAATGACGATATACGCTCGGTGTTCTGCACTGTAATATTCAGAAAAAGATCTAGAGCGGCAAAGTGAAAAATACACGTGAAAAATGAACTAACCTCGCGAAATCATTTACAATTCAAGAGAGATCACGTTTCCAATGTTATAGCTTGAGATTTTTGGTTTAAATCAGTTAAAATCATGAATAATCACTTCGAAAATTAACATTTTAGGGTCATTTCTCTAATAGCTGTTGGTACAATAGCAGAATGATTTTTGACGTTTTGTGGCGCCAAGGTTTAAAAGTGATTAATGTATGTCATTTTCTGTGTTTCGTCGTCACACAAGACACCAGAGCTCAGTGATTTCGGGATTATTGGAGGATGACCCTTCTAATTGAGGAGGCGGAGGGCGGTTTTAAGCAACAAAATTCAAACATAGGAAGCAATTTTTCAAATCGACATTTGACACACAAAAATCTGCATCTAGTAGGTATATGCCTCGTGCCTTGATGATGAATGGCAGAAGTACCAACTTGAAATATATTCCAATGATTATCGCGATATGATCTTATTTATTTGTAATTTTATTGAAAGCAGCACGAAAAACGATGTATGATACTCGCGCTGAAAACGGTATAGCATAACTCTCTTACATGCAGCTCTCGGCCTGCTATGCCCGGTTTCCAGCGCTAGTAACAAAAGATACTATTTCGTCATGGTATTGCGAGAACTACTATTTTCACTACTAAACTGAAAAATTATACATTACCTGCTATTCACCGATTATTTATTCGAAATTCGCGGCATTATTGGCGAAGGTGAAAAATGGCCAATATTATTTTTTGCCCTTAATCAAATATTAAGACCTCTGTCACCTCGAGTATATGATTTTTTACATTTCTCTCATACTGTGCGATTTATTGTTTATTGTCCACTTTCACTGCACATAACTAATTTAATAAATTCCAAACGAGACAGATTTTCACGACTTTGTTTATACAAATGCCATTTATAAAGTAATATATTATCTACTTTGCGTTACTAATGGATTCGTTATTACATCGAAAGCAGTGCTCTAATGAAGCATATATCATTGAACTGTTTTTCAACCAATAGGGACAATTCGGTAGGCGAACGTCAGTTTCTGAAGTGTCGAAGTGTCACCTGTCAAACCTTTCTATTTTTAGCAGCTAGAATTTCTAATTTCTGGGCGATTATTAAGAAAAGGTAGGTAGAGTAGTACCATGCGATCAACAAAATTCGGAATTGGGGTAGGCTGTGCCCTGGCCGAAAGCAGCTTGACATCCTGAAATTTGACCAGGTCACAGCCTACCCCAATTCCGAATTTTGTTGATCGCATGGTATATTATACTAGTTATTAAAAAGCTGCGGCGCCAGTTCAATCCCGAAGCGCAGCTGAGCGCGCTCGCTTTTTTTTCCCGGGCACTTTCCGATCAAAACCCGCGAAACATGTACGTTGATGATTAAAATCGTCCCGTGGCCTGGCCATCATTTACTCTGGTAGGATTTCTTTTGTTTTGATGCGCGTCGTGGCAAGTATCATCCAAAGGTGTAATTCTTTGGGTTTTGTTTGTGTTCGTTTAAGTTAGTGACTGGTTTGTGCTTTCTTGCTGAGGGCTTTTTCGTTTTTCGCACTGGTGCGCCCTGATTTTGGGTCTCTCTGCAATTCATCTGCACCACATCCAACACCATCATCAAAGGAAAAAGTCCTAGGTTCAGGTTCGCACCAGTTTCCTCAGCTTCTTTGTTTACGTTTTAATAACAGTCGTGGCATGCGTTTCACGCGGCTCGTGGGATTCAAGCGTTGAACCGACTCCGGAACTATTAGCCCAAGAAAAATAGATTTTGACCTCAAAAAAAATACTGTAGTCGTGAAAATCACAGGTTTTGTACTAGTGGGGGGGGGGGAGGTTAACAGCCAAAAATCGAATGATTGTGCAATTTGTGATCAGAGCATGGAATCTGGCATACTTGTTCAGAAGACCCTCCTTTACAATTCCAGATGTGGTGCCACGCAAGATTTCAGGCACTGTATTGCGGTTAATATACCTACTAGGGGTAAATTCTGCAAACATGATTCCTGGCCGGTCTCTGGTACCGCAGTCGGTATTTTATAGTTTTGTTTAAGTTGTGGCGGCTCTCATGTGGGCATGTGACGGAGGAACTGTTGTCTCCCCCGATAGCTTAGGGGTCAGAGTATCCATCCGGCAAATGAAAGACTCGGGTTTGAGTCCTGGTCAGGGTGGACACTTTTTCTCCGTCACATCGCGCCATAAATGGTGACCCCGAACAAGAGCAGCACGCACGCAACATGCAACTCAGGCAAAGAGGTACAAAGCAAGCAACGAACAAATAAACAGCACCGCCACTTCCCTGTCCTACGTCCACCCACGTCCTATCCGTCGCTCTAAGTGGGGGGTACTGAACAACGGTCAACGGTACATAAGTACGGCGAACGCAGGGCTACATACGAGACGAACGACGTCTCTGGAGGGGGAGTACTGTGGCGGCTCTCATGTGGGCATGTGATGGAGGAACTGTTGTCTCCCCCGATAGCTTAGTGGTCAAAGTATCCATCCGGCAAATGGAAGACTCGGGTTTGAGTCCCGGTCAGGGTAGACACTTTTTCTCCGTCACATAGCGCTATGAAGTAAAACTACATGTAAAAATTAGTGAACAGTACATTTTCATAAGAAAAGTCTCAAATGCTGCCTTTACACGTTGATTTTATACATTTTTAGGCCAATTTTGTTTTAGTACAGGGGAAATAGTAAAAAAATTGCCAAAACCTCGGCAAAACTATGGACGTCCTGAAAATTTGATATTCTGTTCAGAATTAAGTGCCCATATCCAAAATCGCCAGAAATTGCACCCCGAAGCCTCGAGTTATTGGAGGGGAGGTGAAAAATTGCAACTCAAAATGGAGGGTATAGAACCCGAGGGAACCCGTCAATCCAATGGATGCATAAACATCGTAGTTCGACGCAATTTTGGCACAAAAAGTGTCGATCATTGTTGAAGGGGGGTCGTGGGGGCGTGCGAAACTCGGCTGGGTGGCTCTTTTTTTCCCTGGGCCATACACCCTGGCCTGGGTGTAAATTTGGATAAAAACAAGTTCGAACAAGTTAACTCGAGAAAACATGTTTTTTCTTTGGCAATTTTTACAAAACTTTTCTTTACTGTTAGAGGTAGGTATTCTTCTTCGAAAATGTTTCAGAGGCCATTAGTTTGAACTGTATTCTTCACGAAAATCATCCATTCGATTTGTCACTTTGTTTTTCGAGATAGAAAAAATCGATTTGGACTTTAGTCGGCACAGCCCGTCGTCTACTACTGACCAGAACACTACACCATGCATCTTCAAATAAAAATAGCTCAAACTATCTGAAAAATTGTAACTCATCTTTGAAAGTTCAAGGATCTGTGCGGAACTGAATTTCCTACAAAATAAACAAAATCGTTAAAATCCCAATGCAGGGTATTGAGTTATTACTTGAAGATGCATGGTGTAGTGTTCTGGTAGTAGTATCTTTCCTGTACTAAAACAAGATTGGCTTTCAAATGTATTAAAACAACGTGTAAAGGCACAGGCTTTCAAATGACAAATTGAAAGTCTAGTTCCGTGTGATATAGCTTCTGACATTTGTTAATAGTGTCACTTCTGTTTGACAGATGACAGCCAAAAACCAATGGGCTCATTCCAGGGTAAAACCATGTCTGCATGTCAAATTTCTTGTCAATCGGATCAACGGTTCGACAGTTATCGAGGAAGATTACAGACAGACCCAACCATCCTGTCAAAATCAGTTTTGACAGAAACTATGACATTCATTTTGTAGAGTTCTACATTACCTTCAAAATAAACCTGCACACTTGAAAATCCGTCCAGTAGAGCCGAAGGTCTAGAAGGTTTATGTCTTCATTTTGAAGAAGCCATCGAAAATCAACGACGAGGAATATCGATTGCCACCAAAAAAAAAAAAAAAAAAAAAGGGCTATCCCCGATCGAACAAAACAATTTTCGTATGTAATACACCGATAGGTGAGGGGATCCGAGTGTAAATCGAAATGTGAAGCGATAATAAGATATCGAACCTAGAGGTGTATTTATTAAGACAATTAACCGAACAACACTGAAAATCTTCCTAAAAAAGTGAAAACTACTTGAATGTTTGAGGTTGGTCATTCTGGAAGGGTGTTTTCACCAATGACCTTTGTGGTAATACACTTTAACGGCCTACTATTTTAAGGAGTGAGGTGAATTGTCATTCAACTATCTCGAAGGGAGCTAGTTTTTTATACGTAAGCGCCTAAGCGACTATAAAGTTACTAAAATTTCAAATTTTAAGTTCGTAGCATTGCCACAAACTAAGGAACCTAAGGAACCTAAGGGAACTAAGGAACTAAGGAACTAAGGAACATACACTTATGATAGAGCTTGAAAAGCTGAACAAGATAATGAAATCAAAAGTGGAGCATTTCATTCAAAATTTGTTTTTGTCCCAAGGCAAAAATTTTATGTATCAGACTTTTTCACAGAATTTTGAATTTGTGCTTTTCAACTGCGGAAAATATTTTTGATATCTGACAAGGTGACAAGCCGGCCGGCACTTACACGTGAGCGCCGAGTGTGTGTCCGCAACGGCGCACCAACCATCGCCTGGCACCTTCACCTAGACCCCCGGCCGCCTTGTCCTGAAGCTACCTACTTCTATAAAGGTATTACTCGAGGTATTAACTATCTGGTTATTAAGCGATTTTGAAGTTATTAGGAAGACTACATATTTCATAATTCATTACACAAAAAAACAATCACAATGCCTCAAATGCAAACTGACCGCCAATGATCTTGCACCATTCTGGCAATACGCTGCTGCCACCTACTACTACTCTATTCATGTCCAGGCGCCAGGGAAAACAATAAGGTAATAATTGTTTACTGGCTGGAAACTAGCTTAAAACGATCTGTGTAGCTTAGGTTTTGACATACTAGTTTCCCCCCTTTCGGAAATGTCGGCGTCATGTCGCCATCATCAACAAGAAGTGCACCAGCGTGGTTTTTGCCGGATATCTTGATTTTGGGTCATCTGACAGCAAAATATGTAAGAAGTCATTTTGAAGCAAATAAAATTCCATACAGTTTGGTTTCTAAATGAACTTTCTGCGACCTATGGTCTTGGAGATAGACCTTCTGGAAGCGAGAGTCATTGTCGTGAAAGCTCCATGGCCACTTGACTCGAAAAACTAAAACTTCGATGTGACAAATAATTTTAAAATGAGCTTTCTCAAGAATCCTTCATTCTATAGTTGCGACAATGGTCTTGAACTCTTCCTCTTGAACCATAGATTACGAATATCAAAAAGTCAAAAACGTCACATTGTACATATACAGGGTGTACTAAGGGAATCAAATTAGATTATAGAAATTTGACATATTTCTCCAATTAAGCCTCTGCGAAACTCTAATAGTCGCCACGGTACGCGGTCCCAAACTGCATTTGAGGATAGCGGAAAGCCGTTTTGCACTCTTGTTAGTAAGACCATTTGGGACGATTTTGCCCGTATTACCTCTTTTTTTATCGCCTAGAATCCAAGATGGCGGCCGATTTTGAAGGTTACCTACAAATAATTTGAATTATTCAATTTTGAGCTATAGAGGCGCGAGAAGTATCATTTCCTACTAATTCTGAGCAACGGATTACGAAATTATCCTTCAAATAATTCAATATGGCGGCCCAAATATTCAAAATGGCTTCCGAAAGTCAGAAATCGGAAATGCTCACTTTAAGCTTTGAGATTGCCAAAAGTGTTGTTTATCACTAATTTGGGGTGTCAGATTATGAATGTAATGGTTAATAAAGGATCTAGAATGATGATCAATGTAAGAAATGGACTTGAATTTGTATTTTAATTGTTGAGGCCAATGTTCAGTATTTGTTAAAAATATGAGTTTTCCCTATAATTTGAGATTGCTGAGAGGTCCGCGGTGCGGAACGTTCCTCCGGGTAGGAAATTGGAATGAGAGAGTAAGGTTGAAAATAATTTGCAAGAAATTGAAAATTTTGTCAGGAAAATTTGAATATGGAAAATTTGATTTTCTCGAAAAACCTCAAATCTTATTCCAAATCGTCTTATTGCAAGAATCGTCAACCAAGGCTTCACTTTGTTATAGACCCCTCCCTACCCCCCTGACATGACATTCATCTGACCTATTTGCGATCGTCCGAAATCTGGAATCTGGACCCCTTCGTTGCCCGTTTTTGTTTTAGTTGTGTCCGCGTTTGAAGACCTTTCGGTCCGCTTTTGCTCAAGAGTAAGATGACCCGGAGGGAGAGAAAAAGGAAGTTAATAAAACACGCTCATTGCACAGAAAATTGATATTTACTCAAGCAAGATGAGTGCAAATAATTCATTTATGGTTCTTTTCTCACAACATCTAACACAGGACTGACAGAGTTGCAAAATGAAACACAACGAGCAACATGAACAAAAGTAAGTGAAATATAACAAAATATATGTCAAACTGTCAGTCAAAGAAAAAGGGAGAGTGACGAATTCGGAAAAGGCACCTCAATGGAAGAATTCGCCGAACAAACCAGTGAGTTAGGCCCTAGGAAGAAGACTCGCAAATATATGAGAAAATGACTAACGCCTCACTGATAATTGCAGGTATTCAATGTACGTAATTAGTAAAACAAAATCACAGAAACATCAGTAGATAAATGTGAAAACATCAGAGATAAATGTATAAAAATAAAACCAATAAGGAATAAAATCCACAAGGTATATAATAAAATCAGCAATAATAAAATATCAATGGGGATCGTGGAAAATACATAGGTACATCAAATACATATCTGACAAAATTAGCAGTGAGCATCGAAATGACATGGAAAAAAATATAGAGCCAAAAAAACAGACGGAGGTTAATTGACATTAAATTTACAAAAAAATAAAATCATGACCCAGACCAAAATACGGCGTACAAGAAACTCCAGTCAAATAAGACGTAACAAACAAATTTCACACAAAAGAAATGACATGATCATCATCAAAATACTGACATAAAATGTACAGACAAGGTAAAATATTCGAGCCCGACACGGCTTCAAGTCAAAGACTTTTAGAGCGTCTGTGTGCCATAAATAGCCACCAGAAAATAATGCGTGGAGCGGCGGTGGCCGAGTGGTTTTGGTGTTGCCGCGCCAAGCCAGTCGTGATCTACCGCGCGGGTTCGAATCCCGCCTCGTCCATGGATATTTTGTGTTGTCCGATTGTACCAAAAATTGTTCCGACCTTACTATGCCATATCTGCACCTGTCTGACTACAGCGGTTACAGAAAAAATGGATTTCTGACTACAGAGTTGAGTGCTATCGGAGTACTGTGGCCTCACATAGTTGACGGTGGGCAATTCAAGTATAATTAAAAACGTGTACCAAAAACCCACTGAATGTCCCGTCGACGCTAATAGCCTCGTAGTTGATGCGTCGTAAAACATTCAAAAAAAAAAAAAAAAAAAAATAATGCGTGCGTTTAAACAATTTATCAGACAAAAATGTAAACTACCCCAAGAAATGATAATTTAGGTACATTCAAAACGCAATGCAATGTTCAAAAAGAGACTCAAGTAACACATACATATAAGGGGAAATCAATAAATAGCCCAGTCAAAATAGGTTTCAACTGGAAATAAATTCGGAAGTTGACGAAATTTGGTGAATCGATGCAGAATCTAACGTAGGATAACATACTGAAATTCCTTAAAATTCCAAAGCTTGGGTTTTTTTCTAGGACCTATAAAAGAGCGCCATCCTTGAAAATTTTCGATTTTTTCTGAATAACTTGTGAACTATCACCTTTAGGACACAGAAACCATAGCAGCAAATGTAGCCCGTTCAATTCCCAAGAGATCAGTACTGAATTCATTACTTTGTGGTCAATAGTCTTTGAGATACAGCGTCTGCAAAAACGCAGTAAAAATTACTCAAAATTTAAATATTTCCCGATTTCACGTAACAATTTGCATAGTGTCAGTTCAGGGGCTGTAACGTGGAAAAAAAAAGTGCAGATTTCAATGTGTTTCACAGGTTTGGAAAGCCAGTTCAACATTAAGTATAACACTTTTGTCTAAAAGTCTCCATCTTTAAAATAGTACTTTTCCTCGACCTTTGAAATCTATACTTGATGTCCCAAAGAATCCTCAAAAATCGATTTTTTTCATACCAAGCCATTACTCCAATTTTTCACTTAGGGCAAAACCATCCAGGGAATATATGGAGAATTTAATACCAAAAAAACAACATGTTTCGGAATCTCGTTCCTAGTGATGGTTCCTGAGTTATATGGGTTGAAAGACTAGAAGGACCTATTTGGAAGAAAAGATAGGTGGTCCGGACACCAACTGCTGAATACTGTACGGACCTTGCATCTGATGATACAAAATGCCACTTAGCAGACGTATTAAATATACTGATGTATTTTCCACGTCTGCCAAGTGGCATCTTACACCTCAAATGCAAGGTCTTTACAGTAATCAGCAGTTAGTGTCTGGACTGCCTATTTTTTTCTCAAAAGGTCGTTTTGATAGTCTTTCAACCCATATAACTCAGGAACCATCACTTGGAACGAGATTTCAAAACCTGTTGTTTTTTTGGTATTCAATTCTCCATATATTCCCTGGATGATTTTGCCCCACTTGCAAAATGAAGCGAATGGTATGGTTAGAAAAAAATTGATTTTTGGGGATTCTTTGGGACATCAAGCATCGATTTCAAAGGTCGAGGGAAAGTACCATTTTGAAGTTAGCGAGACTTCTAGGCAGAGATGTGATACCGAATGTTGAATTGGCTTTCCAGACATGTAAAACACATTGAAATCCGCCCATTGCTGTCCACGTTACAGCCCCTGAACTGACACTATGTAAATTGTTACGTGAAATTCGGAAATAAATTTTGAGTAATTTTCACTGCGTTTTTGCAGCCGCTGTATCTCAGACACTATTGACCACAAAGTTATGAATTTGGTACTGATCTCTTGGGAATTTAACAGACTACATTCGCTTAGCTGGTAGTTGTGTTCTAAAGGTAATAGTTTACAAGTTATTCGGAAAAAATCGAAAATTTTCAAAGATGGCGGTCTTTTATTGGTCTTAAAAAAGAATCCAAGCCTTAGAATTTCCGGGAAGTTCAGTATGTTATTCTACGTTAAATTCTGCATCGATCCACCAAATTTCGTCAACTTTCGAATTTATTTCCGGTTTGACTCGATTTTTGCTTAATTTGACTGGACTATAAAATTATTACGTACCAGAGGAGCACACACAAAATAAAACACTACTCTTTCGACTCGCAGAAGCCGAGAGAGTCCCTGCATTTTTTACACCAAGCGCTTAGCTCCCTACAAGACATGAAATTTCCCTTTGCCCAGGGCGACACACTACAACTTTGAACTCCATCATTTAAGTCCGGTTTTGAAGACCCAGGCCGCTTTTACATTTCCAACCGGAAAATTCCTGGGAAATGTTCGAGAATCAGTTACCGCTTGTTATAAAAATGATAAAAATCTGTTGACGAGATAAAAAGTTGGAAAATTTTCTGTTTTTCCAGAGAGGGAAACTCGAAAACCGTGAGTCCGATTTCTAAAAAATTTTTCCTCCTAAAATTAATTAAATCCTTCCTCCAACTTTCATTCCCAGCATGTCTGCACCTAAAATGAGTATTTCGTGGGACTCACCACGTGTCGAAGTTCACACCTCAGTTTTTTAAAATTCACGGAATGTGCAAATTTCATTTTGAAACAATTACCGTCGGAACACCGGAACCGTGTCGATAGTGAAAATAAGTTTACATGACACTCAACTCAATCTACTTTCGATATTAGTTGGAATTTAAAAATAAAGTCGATCCCCGAGCAGGAATAATTTTTTTAGTTGAGTTCTGCATCAAAACTAAGTCGTTCTGGTCAAAACACGGGTGAGAGGCCCTCTCGGGTGGCAACGGCCAGGAAACATTTGGAAAATTCATAACGTTCGACTGGAGAACCGTGGAAAAGTGCACTGCAGACATAATTTGACACTCCTGTTGTGTTTCTTTTTGCCAAATTTGGGGGGCAGCGTAAAAACCTTATTTTGTTGTCATGAAAACGACCTATTAAAATACAGATGATCACGGGAAAGAATAACAACGTCCTTAATGCTCAACTTTATTCTCTGGATGGGACAAAAGAAGTTTCATTTTGACCCAAGCGAGAATTTATCTGTTTTATCCAGTTGAATATCCAGAGCTCCAAACGCAGATAGCAGGTCTATTGATTCTGAATTTATCTGATGCAAATTAGGTAAATTGCCGCAAATTTCTATCTTTAGCCTCATCACCCCTAAATTTGGTTCCAATCCATCGACTAGATTTTGAGTAATTGAATGATGAAGTTTTGAACTTTGACATTTTTTATTATTTGACAGATGACAGATAGGGCAATAATTTCAACTACTCTTAATACGGTTTTTGAGTACTTTCAAATGACATATCGCAAGTCGAGTTCCGTGAGATATAGGTTCTGACATTTGTTGATAGTGACAGCTCTGTCTGACAGATGACAGCCAAAAACTTATGGGCTCATTCTACAAACCAACAATGTCTGCATGCCAAATTTCAAGTCGATCGGGTTAACCGTTCTATAGCGACTTTGTAGTTGAACTTTTTTTCTGCAATTTCTGATTTTTTTGAAAGTATCTTCAACAAAACCGCCATTTTGGATAATACACAATTTTATCGTAATCAGCGAAGTCGAATTAGCGGAAAATGACAGTCTCCGTGCCTTTATAGGTCATCAAATTCCGATTCTCTGGATGTCACCTTTGAAATCGGCCGCCATCTTGGATTCCGGTCGATAAAAAAAGAGGTATAGGCTGTCTGATTTCTACATGATTCTGGTGAGCTGCGACAGAAATCAGACAGCCCATAATACGGGTCAAATCGTCTAATATAGTCCCAGTAACAAGTATGCTAATTTGCTTCCTTCTATAGATTAAAGTGCAGTAATGTACCCATATTTCGCTTGTACCGCGGCGACTATAAGCACCTATTACCAGTCCAATATCAATATGTATTACTCTGTGAGCTTCACTTAATACACTCAAGGAGTGGACAGCTCACAGCTTTCCTGTAAAATGTTTTTCGTGCTGCCATAACCGAAAATGACAATATACGCTCGGTGTCCTGCACTGTAATATTCAGAAAAAGATCTAGAGCGGCAAAGTAAAAAGTACACGTAAAAAATAAACTAACCTCGCAAAATCATTCACAATTTAAGAGAGATCACGTTCCCAATATTATAGCTTGAAATTTTTGGTTTAAATCAGTTAAAATTATAAATAATTACTATGAAAATGGACAATTTAGGGTCATTTTTCTAATATCTGTTGATATAATTGCAGAATGATTTTTGACGTTTTGTGGCGCGAAGGTTTAAAAATGATATTTTTATGCCATTTCCTGTGTTTCGTCGTCACACAAGACACTAGAGCTCAGTGATTTCGGGATTATTGGAGGATGGCCCTTCTAATTGGGGAGGGGAAGGGCGGTTTTAAGCAAGAAAATTCAAACATATGGGACGCAATTTTTCAAATCGACATTTGACACACAAAAATCTGCATCTAGTAGGTATATGCCTCGTGCCTTGGTGATGAATGGCAGAAGTACCAACTTGAAATGCTTATTGCGATATGATCTTATTTATTTGTAATTTTATTGAAAGCAGCACGAAAAACGATGTATGCTACTCGCGCTGAAAACGGCATAGCATAACTCTCTTACATGCAGCTCTCGGCCTAGGGCCTCGAGCTGCATTCACGTTCGTTATGCTGCTATGCCCGGTTTTCGGCGCTAGTAACATAAAATTCTATTTCAGGCCCTCTGAAATCATCAAAATATTCAGTAGCAAGAAATGTATGTAACAGATTATTATATACCAAGAAACCAAAGTGAATATTCAAATCCTTGGGTGAAGTTAGTTGCTCGTGGGTCCAAATCCCTGGATTAAAAATTCACTTTGGTCCCTTGGTACTGTAACATACATTTCCTGCTACTGTGAATTTTGATGATTCCAGGGGCCTTTATTAAAACATTTCACAGGAGAGCTGTGAGCTGACCACTTCTTGAGTGTATTAAGTGAAGCTTACAGAGCAAATGCATATTGATATTGGACTCGTGATAAGTGCTTGGTCTCGCATATAGGCTAAATCGAAGAACTATGTCAAATTTCTCTTATCTGATCTAATTCCCTCAGTACACCCTGTATATGTACAATATGACGTTTCTGACTTTTAAATATTCGTAATCTACGGTTCAAGTGGAAGAGTTAAGAGTTTAAGATCGCTATCGCAGCTAAAGCATGATAGTCGTTGAGCCAGGGGGCTCGAGTGGTTTCCACTCTGGGGACTTGACGTGTCATACCTTTTTGGATTCCCCACAACACCAGCATGAAAATAAGCCATGCTGATACGTTGCTGATGCCATGATACGTTTCTGTATCGAGTAGCTTAAGACCGCCATCTTGGAAAGACCGCGCCAAATATGTAGTTCTTGTGGTTTGTATTTTTTTTTTCGCATCAACGGCACCTCCAATTGGAAAAATAAAACTGAATAAAATTAAACAACAAAATTTACTATAAATATCGTTTAGCACTGTTTTTTGACAGGTCTCGTTACTCCAAATATGACAGTTTATAGTTTAGCTATGGCAAATTTCTTTATTTGACATTTTCGAGAATACCCAATCATATTTATACGAACCGAACTTCACGTCATTGTCTTTCTAGCTCACTTTACTAGAAATGCTGCTTAGCGGCATTTTGATGTCCGTCTGTCCGTCTGTCCATCGGTCTAACTGTCTGTCTCATCAATTAATTGCCCCTGAACGGGAAGACCTAGCGAAAATCGACTTCTTGTGTGTAACATGTAGTCACCGGAGAATGAAATTGAGAAGAAAGAAATTTCTTAAACCATCTTGATCCGCAATGTCAAATTTTCTCAAAAGTGATCCGATTTTCATGAAACTTGAAATACACACATGTTTCATACGTGAAAGAATGATTTTGATGTTTTCTGTTTGATCCGATGCCATTTTGTCCGCCATGTTGAAATTGGTTAAAGTGGTCCGATTTTGATGAAAATTGGAATCTAGTCGTGTCTTGTGTATGCATTGATGGTTTTTATGTTAGTTTAACGATCAGCGCCATATTGACGTGCCACATGAAAATTATTCTCCAGCTGTCACGAAAAATCAATTTATTCAAATATTTTCTGAACAAAGGGTTTTCGATGTGACTGAGAAACTTACTGATGGAAATCGGTTTTTGTTAGTTCTTTTCTACAAGAAGGAACTTTTCCAATGAAAAATGTACGGGAAATGCTATTAAATTTTCGAAATTTGCAAAAAAAATTGAAAATTTTTCAATTTTTCTTAGAAAATTCAGAAACCAGATAGCAACGCCTATACATATGTATGCAAGAAAATCGCATAGCGAATTTGAACTTTCTATTTTCAAAAAAAAAAGGTAAAAGAAATGGTTTCTACTGATTCATTTCTTCATGTTTACTGGAAAACCATTTTTGGTAACTTTTTTGAAAATAGAAAGTTCAAATTCAGTATGCGACTTTCTTGAATAAAGATGTATAGGCATTGCTATCTGGTTCTCAAATTTTCAAAGAACTAATCAAAAATTTCCAAATTTTTTTGCAAATTTCGGAAATTTAATAGCATTTTCCGTATATATTTCTTTGAAGTTTCTACTTGTAGAATAGAACCAACAAAAACCGATTTCCATCAACAAGTCTTTCAGTCACATCGGAATCCCCTTGTTCAGAAAATATTTGAATAAATTAATTTTGTGTGACAGCTGGAGATTAATCGCCATGTGGCACGTCAATATGGCGCTAATCGTGAAACTAACATAAAAACCATCGATGCATACACAAGACACGACTAGATTCCAATTTTCATCAAAATCGGACCACTTTAACCAATTTCAACATTGCGAACAAAATGGCGTCGGATCAAAAAGAAAATATTAAAATCATACTTCTACTTATAAAACATGAGTGTATTTTAAGTTTCATGAAAATCGGATCATTTTTAAGAAAATTTGACATTGCGGATCAAGATGGCGACGGTTTGAGAAATTTCTTTTTTCTCAATTTCATTTTCCGGTGACTACATGTTACACACAAGAAGTCGATTTCCGCTAGGTCTTCCCGTTCAGGGGCAATTAATTGATGAGACAGACAGTTAGACCGATGGACAGACGGACAGACGGACATCAAAATGCCGCTAGAAGCAGCATTTCTAGTAAAGTGAGCTAGAAAGACAATGACGTGAAGTTCGGTTCGTATAAATATGATTGGGTATTCTCGAAAATGTCAAATAAAGAAATTTGCCATAGCTAAACTATAAACTGTCATATTTGGAGTAACGAGACCTGTCAAAAAACAGTGCTAAACGATATTTATAGTAAATTTTGTTGTTTAATTTTATTCAGTTTTATTTTTCCAATTGGAGGTGCCGTTGATGCGAAAAAAAAATACAAACCACAAGAACTACATATTTGGCGCGGTTTTTCCAAGATGGCGGTCTTAAGCTACTCGATACAGAAACGTATCATGGCTTATTTTCATGCTGGTGTTGTGGGGAATCCAAAAAGGTATGACACGTCAAGTCCCCACGGTGGAAACCAAAATCGTGATTTTTGGCTCCTGGCTCATCGACTATGAAGGATTCTCGAGAAATCTCAGTTTGAAATTTTTTTGTCACATCGAAATTTCAGTTTTTCGAGTCAAGTGGCCATGGAGCTTCCACGACAATGACTCTCGCTTCCAGAAGCTTTCTCTCAAAGACCATAGATCGCAGAAAGTTATTTTAAAAACCATACTGTAGGGAATTTTATTGGCTTCAAAATGATTCTTCACATCTTTTGCTGTCAGATGACCCAAAATCAGGATATTTGGCAAAAACCACGCTGGTGAACTTCTTGTTGATGATGACAACATGACGCCGACATTTCCGAAAGGAAGGAAATTAGTATGTTAAAATCTAACCTACACAGATCGTTTTAAGCTAGTTTCCAGTCAGTAAACAATTATTTCTTTATTGAGCTGACTTTTGCTCCCTGGCGCCTGGGCTATATTGTCAGTTAGGGATTTTGAGCTACCCCTTTCTAGTTTTACTCTACGTACCTACTTGATGCAGTGTCGGTGCACGGTTGTGCTGACAGTATTGGCGTATTGGCGATTTTGACTCGAAAATAGCTAACAATTAGTTCAAAATGTGGCGATGGCGACCAAAAGTGGCGACTTCTACAGTTTTGTTCACAGGACCGACATCATGACACTTATGCCTTCAAATTTTCAAATCATTATTATAGTATTACCAAATACAATTCGTTGCACGCTCAATAGTCGCTACGGACCAATCCTACGGACTCGTTATACTTTCAGCTTTGGGATTATATTTATTTATTTATTTATTGTAAATTTTGTTTTTTAGACTGACGAAATCTATGATATTTTATGTAGGTATATAATGAATATGAATATGAATAATTACTCATATTTCCGAGAAATTATCGACAATAAGCGCACTACTTAGGTATTGTATTACTCCTCAAAAACCGCCCAAGTTGTTACGGGCCTCCCACCTGTGGAAACAGAATCGACGTCCATGTTCATGAACGAAAATCGTTTATGAACATGCATGCTACGAGAAAGAGAATAATAGGCCTGGTAAACTGAGCCACGTCTGCACCAAGAGAACACATCATTGATGTACAAATACGAAAGCAACACGTGGGTCGCATAATAATTATCAAATTCCCTTCTACCACAAGGGTGCCGGGCTATGGGTCATAATCATTGTCACTAATGTGAATCTTGTCGTTTAGTAGCGCAAGTATATTATTACCTGCAATGTCGCCTGTGATTACCTGTAATAGAGACTGCATCAATCAATAACAAAGGAACAAAGGAAACAGGAACTACCTACCTAACTTCCAAACTATTTACCTATAGAGATCAATTAGTTATTATTGCAAACTCAACAGCTTACAATTAGATATACCCATACCCAATATCTAATTTCTTGATATTATTGAGACTCTCTTATTTCTTGATCCTTGAAAATCAATTTTTGTTGTGAATAATGAACACACTTAAGATCCCAATTTGGAAGACAAGAGGACAAGGCAAGAGTCAATTATAATAATGTTACGATATTTCGCGTACGGGTTCGAATATAATTGAGACGATTGTTTTTAAACAACACACTGTTTATTTCTGCGTACTACTACTACAATAACTGCCAACAATTATCGCTTGGAATTATGTCGCAGGTACTTCGCTTGTTATTACTCGCTATCTAATTCATTACTGCCGCGAGCTCCCGGCTGACGCCTTATATAAGGCCTCCAAATAATGTTCCCGAAGTTTCTGTCTGCTTCCAGCAAATTCCATGAGGGTCTAGCATATGCGGTTTCTAGATCATTCCTGAATAATCGCACACATTACCCGTATGCTTTTCATGCGTTCTGGTATCTGCGCCTCCGCCAAAGTGCACTGATGTGCCTTGATCGAACGTTCAAGTCTCCATTGGGTTCACATACAAGAACGCTCTGGAATGCACGAGATCGCTCCAGACTTCTACACTGCGATCTAATGGTGGAAAGATCGAGAAATATCGAGTGTTTACCTATATGTACAAGATCGCCGCTCGTAACAATTATAAGATATTAGAGTTTCATTGGCGAACTGCTGCTGAGGAAACCCAAGTATTGCACCTTCCTACGCAATGAGGTATTACTCTGTCTATTTTTTCGACAGGGAACGCTGGAGTGGTTGGAGATGAAAATTCCTTCTCCATGAACATTACGTAGTGGACACTTGAACAGAGACGTAATGTTTGACAGTGACTAGTCGTGTTTCTTTTACCTAGTGTTGCGTAAATTTATTTTTTAGGAAAATTTTCAAAATGTTCTCAACAGGTTGAAATAAAAAAATGCGGGAAAGAAAAGTCTGAAAAATAATTCTTTTCGTCCATTCCATTTCAAGCTGTCATCAAATTATACAGAAAATGAGAGGTACGGTAATTTTTTCCATGTCTGTCTGTGTCAATGTGTGTCTTATCAGGTTTTTTGTCCCTTGGATTCATTCCTAAACCATCAGACCGGTTTCGACTGAATTTGGTATGCAAGACAGCGTAACCGTCGCCGGGATGGATCTGTGTTGTGTGATGATTCCTTGAGACTGATGCGTGAGAGGCTCAATTTGTTTAGTGAGCTATGCACTATCTCTGGCTCTGAGATTCACCGTCAGTATCGTGATTTATTGAGGAGACAGTACAGAGTGGCTCTTAAAATGTCGAAAGTAAAGTTTAATGACAACCTGATCAACAACTCCACCTGTCCAATCAAGACATCATGGGAAATTGTGAATAAAATTAGGGGGAAGGATGCCATGAAAACGCACCCTAAAATCAAACCGAATGATGCGAATAGGTATTTTGCTAATGTTGCTGGTGAAATAATTCAGAATATCCCAAAAACATCCCATGACCTCGATGAGCTTCTGGAAAACGTTCAAGCCCCAGCATTCTCCTTCCATCATGTGTCATTTAATGATGTGAGAGATATCATTAACTCTCTGAAAAAGAGCAGCAGCAGAGATGTGTATGGTTTTGATGTCGAACTCATAAAGAGCATCAAAGAGCTGGTTGTTGTGCCTCTCACGCATCTGATAAATGCCTCTTTGAGTGGGGGAGTTTTTCCGGACGAGCTAAAGGCGGCGGTGGTGGTGCCTATATTCAAAAAGGGTGACCCTGAGAATGTCCAAAATTACAGGCCTATATCTTTGTTGCCTGTGTTGTCTAAAGTTTACGAAAAGGCTATTAGTTTGCAGATTGTGAAGCATTTTGAGGACAGTGGACTGTTTTCGCCGCGACAGTATGGATTCAGACGTAATACTGGTACCGTCCAGGCCATCTTGGACTTTGTAGATGTGGTGGTTGATGCGTTCGAGCGAGGAGAGTTTGCTTCGGCTACGTTTTGTGACCTGAGCAGGGCGTTCGACTGCGTTCAGCGGGATCTCTTGATCAAGAAATTATCGAAGTATGGGTTTGACCGAGAAAGTTGCAATCTTTTGCGCTCTTACTTGGAGGACAGAACTCAGGTTGTCAGGGTTGCAGGTGGAGTGTCTGAAGTAGAGAGCGTGGACATTGGAGTGCCCCAGGGCTCGATACTGGGGCCTCTGCTTTTTTTAATCTACATCAATGATCTTCCTCTCAGCACTGCTGGAGTGAGTTTCACGCTCTTCGCGGACGATACCTCATTGTTGTGTCGCGGGCCTGTCCTGTCTGATGTCCTGGATGATATGCGTGTGGCGCGGTCGGGCGTCTTGCTTTGGTTCAACGCCAATGGATTGTGTCTGAACGCTGAGAAGACTCAGGAATTAGTTTTTTCACTGCGCGACCTTGATGACGCGGATCGGCTGGATTCTGTAAGCTTTTTGGGTGTTAAGCTTGACAGAAGGTTAACGTGGGAGAACCACATTGATCAGTTAGCGGGAAAGCTGGGTAGAAATGCTTATGTGCTTCGATCTTTGAGTCGGTGTGTCTCGAGGCCCACGCTTAAAGTTGCCTATTTTGCTCTCTGCCAATCACTTATGAGCTATGCTCTTCCAGTTTGGGGTCATGCGGCGTCTGCGGTGAGAATATTCCGCCTGCAGCGAAGAGCTATCAGGATTGTCTCTGGATTGGGCTACCGTGATGATTGTCGCGAGGCGTTTAAAGAGTGTGGGATTCTCACATTTCCTTGTCTGTACATTTACGAGTGTCTTTTGTACGTGAAAACCCATGAGCGTAATCTTGTCAGACATTGTGATGTTCACAACTATCAAACCCGAAACAATCAGTCCTACCTACCAAATTTTTATAGGCTAAAGAAGGGTCAAGGAAATTGTAAATACCAGGGAATTAAATTCTACAATAAGATTCCGCAACACTTGAAGGAATTATCTCTTCCAGATTTCAAGAGGGAGATAAAGAGGATTCTGGTCGTAAATGCTTTTTATTCATGCGCTGAGTATTTGAATTTTGCTTTCTAGATCTTTTTTCTCTGTTTCAGTGTTCATAACCGCACTAATAAGTGAATTGTTTTGTATTTTATCACCTTGTTCTGTTTATATGTACAATGTAAATTTAAATATTTATCTGTTTTTTTGACTTGTGTATGCGACTGTGTAAGCTACTGTAAAAATAAACTAAACTAAACTAAACTAAACTAAACAAGTAAGGTCTATGGTAAGAAAATAGAAATTGGTAATAAATAGCTTTTCATAGAAAATATTGTAGGTTTTTTGATCTTTAAGACCTAGATCATTTCCTGTGAAAAGTCAAACTCCATCATGGTAGCTACATGTAGCTACTTTTCTTGTGGAGCATTTATAAATTTTGAGGCCTTTACTCGCAATCCCTTTCTGTTATTTTCAAATAATAATAGAGAATTAGAAGCCTCCTATGGATCTGGCATTTCTCACAAAGTTTCATAGGAAACACACAAAACACCCTGTATCTGCGTAACAACTGGATAAAACAATTCTTTTTTCTGTGGATCCTGACTCGCTTCGAAGTCCTCTATCTTCCATTAGCCTATGTAAGGTCACCCACGAATCACCTTGTATATACAGTCATTTTCTACAACACTATTATTTCAACGTTTTTAGCGATGTTTGGCCCAGAAAAGTTTTCTTCCGCGGCGCGCCGGCTGGAATCAAACCTCGATAGAGAGGACGCGTTGAAACATGGGCTGCGAAGTTTAGCGAAGCGTTGGTTTATGCTTCTGAGCCACCTAGCCGACCGTTACTGTAACGGCAACGCTAACGTTATTCTAGAAGTTAGTTTGGACCCGTACATTTTATGCGTGAGGCCGAGAACACTACGTCGTTGCCAAAACCGGATACCTGGAACCTGTTTTCGTTGTGTTCTTGGCCGCACGTATGTACTACAGGTTCAAACTTTTTAACTAACGTTAGCGTTGCTGTTACGGTTAAGTTTTACATAAATGAGCCTCTTACAATGTTTACATTTTGTCTATGTGCAGCGCAATTTACCTATCTTTTAAAGACCCTTGCGATTACTGGCATTTCTAAAATCTGATACTCGAAGGTGACATAGGTAGGTAGGCTAGTTTTTTTTAAATCTTATCAGACACTATTATGTCTGATTCAAACACCATATTTAACGTGAAAGAATTGAGTTGTGATGCCAAAAAAGGAGACCAATTATCTTAGCCAATCAAATGCCGCCAGCCTGGCTTTTGAGCATTACTTCTTGATTCCAATGCGTTAAGTATGATGCACGAACCCGGCCTTATTCCTCATTTACTACACCTCATCTTCAACCCTGAACCAATTGAAGCATTCTTTGCAAAAACCCCACTTGTCAATTTTAAAAAAATTCTGCTTCACGTATTTCATTCAGATCATCTGGATACCTCAATATGATTTGTGGTGTTTCTGCAAAAGCGACGTAACTTCAAATACACCTAGAATTTTTCTACACTGGTTTCGTAGAGATTTATTCAGTGTATTGGGTCTAGCATGGTCCCAAAATTTTGAAATTAAGTTCTACCAGAAAGTGACAAGTGAGGTTTTTGCAGAGAACGCCTCAATTACAATAACTCATTGTTGTAGCGCATTGCCGAGTACGCCGAATACCTAGCGTACCACAGAGAAACTGAAAATATACCGTTTGGCAGCAATTTCGACTACTACAACGCCGACAAAATCACCAGAATTACTCAGAGCGCTGTCCGAGAAGAACAATTGCAAGACGAAATACGAGACGTAAGTCTTTTGATTCCGTGCTTACGACTTTTGCCTTCTTCCAACACTTAAAACTTTGATGGTTCAGGCGGAATGCGAGTGGTGGTGCTCGCAGAATGACAAGGACGATTTTTCGGACAACGACTTCAACAAAATCACTACGGCCAGACTTTTCGAGTTGAAAAACAGAGACGATATCGGAGGAAAAGAGTGTGACTGCGAGAACCCCCCCGACAGAACGAGACCAGCGGAGCGGTTCGAGTGGTTGCCGATGACTAACGATTCTTTATACGGATATCCAGTCAACAAAGACGTGAGCGTGGTGAAAGTGGTCACGAATATTTGGGATAAAGGTAGGCGACAGGTCTGGCACAAGAATAATCAAAAGAGCAATGAGTCAATGACAGTCCAAGACGACAAGCCACCGAGACCAATTCTACCGACACGGTACCTCTCAATTGGATCTGAAGGCTTGAATCAAAGCTGGCCAATTTCTGGCTTTCCTAGAGGCTCTCAGTGCCGCATGACTTGGTTTTGTTCCAAACGGTCTGCTGGTTGTGAAGCCATGTTTAAACGTTCGCCCTTGCTTATTTTTAAGCCTTGCCAGACGTAGTGGCGGAGGCTATATTTGTGGCCGCTTTTTTTTTTTCGTGATTATTATTTTTATTTTTTTCCTCGTTCCTCGTTCTTCTTTTCTCAACAAAATTCACCTAAATCTTCCGTATCTTTTGGAAGGTTCAATATATCCGGTTCATTCTTTCGCTAATCGAATCTCAACTATTGCAGGTTGATACCGACGACGTTTAAAGATGATCGGTCAAATATAAACAATCTTCAACAACAATAAAGAATGCACAATTCGTCAAACTCATTTAAAATAGGGACAACGCATGGATCCCAGCCTTTCCATCATCATATCTTTGGATCTAATGAAGCTTTGTACCTAATTTTTTTTCAAATTGGAGTACATATCCAGACCTTTGTTACAGTGTGACAGCGATTGAGAAAAAATGGTTTATTATTAATTTATAAGGTTCATAAACATTTTTATCGGCTATGGATGCAGCATGATTTTCAATCAGCGAGGAAAATTTTTATTTTCACAGTTTTCTATATACAACCAGCAAAGCGATTAGAGCCAAAGTATTGCAGAATTTTTTAAAAGAAAAAAATTTGATCTAGGACTTATAGTTTTTTAGATATGATTTTTTTCTGACGCAACCAACAACTGTAAAGAAGTGGTGCGCGCATGCCACTCATATTTAATATGCAAAATGCTGTACATTACTACTGAGGTGGGCATTTTTCGTATAAAGCTGAGCTTTCACAGAAATAATCAGATATTTGCTTTTTACAAAAAAAAATACAAGGCACCCGTTTAGGCTAGCCGAGTTATGGGGCTACCCTAACTCTACCCTAACTAAGACTGCCCTCAACGGTACAATGGTATAACGTAAAATAGGTATGATGGAGATTAAACTATTCACCCCTAATTTCTACATCGAAAAGGTCTTATTCCAAACATTTGCTCTGCTCGTGCCTTTCAAACTTTCAAACTAGTTGAATAATCTCCCATTTTTACCGCGAATCGCAGATGAGAGGTATTCTTACGTGTCACATACAGTTTCTCTTTTCATTTCATTGCCTTTTTTTGCATTAATGACTACTTATTTTATCTCAGGCAACATTTGGCAAATATGTTTCGATATCACTTCATTGAGTTTCAGAGTAGGTACCATCATTATCAATTTTTTGCCAGGCAAGTTTCAAACAGTTTCCAAGCTAACAACAAAACAATAACGATACTCCTTATTGTATGTATGTATGTACGTGTTTTATGTGTACTTTTTGTAACAATGTACCAAAATGATTTATTGCTGCGAAGACCTTTTTTTGGGCGAGGCTTCCTATTAGACACACCGAAAGGTGGGGAGATGGACTGGTTTTATTTGTTCACACTCTTACTTGATGGTTTCATGTAAGGTTTCATGTTTCTCTTCAAGTAGAAATCTTCAAGCAGGTCGTCTATCATATTTTCAAAGATGCTTTCCAAATACTTCTCTATATTATATCCACTAGTATTCGCTTAGGGTCACGGAGTCTGCATATAAGTAATTGTGCACTTAATGGTTTTCAAGATCTTGAGCACTTGCAGAGGATGACTTATTACCTCACCTCATCTACTGGTGGGGTTACACGACGGCATTCAGACCTACGACAAGTTTCCACACTGTCTTGTGAAATCTTTCTCCGCACAAATTCACGCGGTGGATCGTTAAAACTGGTATTGTTCCAATTCAGTTGAGCTAAGAAAAAATGCCCTGTCTGTGAGTTGAGCATCGTTGAGTTTGTCTGAGGCGAATGTGGAAGTGACAACAGATCATATTTCTCTGATTATTAAAGCTGCCGCGTTTCAGATCGAGACGTTTTGCAAGGTGTACGCTGGACGGAACCGTTGGATCTGATTTTTAAAGAGAATTTGGCGTTTGATCCGACGTTGAAGTACCAGTATTTCACCAGTCCAGTCGGTTACATGAGGCATTTTCCCGGTAATAAAATTTACACCGACCGAAACAAGCACTGCAATGTAGTGGTTTGTAGGTGTTCAATGGTCGCAGGAGAGGTACGATAGGACGTACGATCCAAGGACCAGGTCGTGGTACACGGAAGCGATGACTTCGCCCAAAGACGTGATCATCCTTCTGGACAGATCAGGATCGATGAAGGGAAAAAACAGGAAATACTCCGAGTTCATCGTCAATAACATCTTGGACACGTTGAACGACAACGATTTCGTCAACATTTATACATTCACGAACACCACTGAACCTCTGGTGTCTTGCTTCGAGGACACTTTGGTTCCGGTACGTCTTGATATATTCTAAATATGATTCTCTTGTGTACCATCTTGTAGGCAAACGAAGAGAATTTGAGGCTGCTTCGCGAAAGTTTGCGCGTGTACGGACTGGAATTCGCCGCCGACATAACCTTGGGCTTGCACAAGGCTTTCGAAATCCTGGAGATATTCCGCAACAATGGACAAAGTTCGCAGTGCAACCAGGCCATAATGTTGATAACGGAAGGCATCGACTACCACTACGAACCGCAGCTGTTTGTCGATTGGAACTGGAAACACGACTCTCCGATTAGGATTTTCACGTATCAATTGGGCGCATTCGATGAAGATGCGAATACAATGGAATGGATCGCTTGTGCCAACAAGGGTAGGTACTGGTAACATAATGATCAAAAACGACTTCTTCCCAAAGTGAATATATCTTGATCTTTTCACAAACTTACCCATATAAGTAGAGACGCCAACAGGGATAAAAAATTGGGGAAACAAGATAATAATTCCCAAAAAGCTAGAAGTTGGCATAGAATGATCTTTATAGCTCAGGCAATAGCACACTGATTTAGCACCTGGCGGATATGTCGGATTCATGTCGCCATCGTCAACAAGAAGTGCAAGACATTGATTTGTGTAAGGAAGATCTCAATTTCTGGTTATCTAACCGAATGTTGCATCAATGATTTCTTGTAGCATATCAATTTGTGTATACACTTTCATGTGTCAGCCATCTCTCTACGACACACAGTGGGACGAATGGCTACATTGACTGGACAAAAGTATTCCGATCCAATTTCCAAATTCAGAGCGGGTTCGAATCCTGGCGTCGGAATTTTTTTTTTCAAAATTTTCTCGAAGAAGCTTGCTTAAGTGTTATACTTTTTTTTCAAAGTAGTTTTTATGAGCTACAATACCACGAAGTTTCATTCAATTATGATCAGTTTTGTAGAAATTATCTCGTGTTTCGATTTCAACACGCATGGCAATGAAAAAATAGTTTAGGCAGTAACTGGCAGCCAATTCTTTGTACACATGATCAGGAAGGATCAATCTGTTCAGTAAAACAAGAAAATCATTGGAAACTCGTGGAAGTTTTTTATAACAAGCTTCCAAAGTTTGACAAACATTTTTTGAACGTGAGTCATAAAGTTAATGTGGACCAGAAAGAGTGAAATATACATGAGCTTCTGATAAATAAGACCAAATTACCTCTGTTATGGACGTCCATTTCATGAAATGAAGCCACTTTTCAAAAATGTATTACAGTTTTTGAGCTGAGATCGTCAAAATCTCGATGAACCCAATTTCTGAATAAATGGTAAAGGGTGTTTTTTTTAAAGTTGAGCGGTTATAAACTCCAATAAAAATTTAACTAGCCAAATGAATTTATTCAACGTATGTTGTGGGCAAAGAGCAAACATTCAAGATTTTATATTGAAACTTACACTAATTTGTTTTAAAGATTTTATCCAATAAATGACCCCCACGTCTTTGAACGCAAATTTCCGCCCGCTGCGCTGCAATAAATCGTGCATTGCACGGCGACACATTTTAGCGGGAATCTCGGCAATGGCCAGTCGAATTCTATTTTTAAGGTCATCAAAATCTTGCAAAGGATCCATGAAGACTTTGGATTTCATAAATCCCCATAAAAAGTAATCCAGAACGCTCAAATCTGGAGAGCGCGCTGGATAAGCAACGTCTCCATTTTGCGAAACGAGTCGATTTGGGAACATTTCTCTCAATAAATTCATGCTCACGTTGGCTATATGATGCCTTGCTCCATCCTGTTGGTACCACATACCGTCAGGAAGCTGTAGCTAATTCATAGCATCACCTAAAAATGTCTGGGCAGCATCACACGGTGGAATTCTCTACGAAAATCTCGTTGAGCTCGCGTTACGGAACCACTTCTTATAAACAGCTGTACTATTGTCAAGCGATCATCAATGGGCCAGCGCTCCATATCGTACAAAACTTGGAACTTATGGCTACAAAATGATGTGACATATGAAGCTTTTTGACATCAAGAATCATCATAGAGATGAATCAAAACCGCTCAACTTTAAAAAAAACACCCTTTATATCAATGTTTACTGCTCTGTTAAAGTCGTTGCATTTGTTTCAGTACCTGTCTATCATGATTTTTAATACACTACAGGTATTGGGAATAGAACCAGAAGAATATATATCAAATCCCAGTGTCTTGCATTTCTTGACTTTTGTCCAGCTAGAATGATGATTTGGCCCACTGTGCGACATTATGGTTCTTGAGATCCGCGTCTCGAAGTGACAGCATTTTTCGTGACAGCGTCATGTCGTTCAACTTTGAAAAGTAGAGTTACCGTAGTGACGAAAAAAATCAATAAAATGAATCTGTCGAGTCCTTGAAGCTGAAAATGTACAAATAGTTTTACATTCTTCGTGTTCAACTACATATTGAGGAGCTTCAATAGCGAGAAATGTTCTTATTCGGTCATATACAGGATGTACCAAAGAAACGAACGGAGCTCTCTGAAAACTAACTTATTTTTGCATGTTCGCCTGGGAAAACCTTTAAACACATACTATACGCAAAAAGCGATATGCCTTTATTCGCTAAGCTCAAATGAGTTCATCAAGGGTAGTTTCAAAGTCACAGCTCACATCCTAGATGTTGAGTGAGTACATTACAACAAAATCGTTGATTATAGGTTGATAGATAACACCTATAGGTGTACACACCTACGCGCATTTTTAAATATTTTCAATCTTTTCCATTCTGATGATTCTCTTTTGAAAAGGGCGAAAGGCGTCATATTTTCAACAAAATTGTGTGGAGCTGACAAGGGTACAACAATTCAAAAAATCAAGAAATGCGCTAGTCTTCAGGGAGCTCTGTTCGTTCTTTGGTATACCCTGTATACAGGGTGTTTGCAAACTTGGGGTAGATGAACCGCTGTTCCGAAAGTGCCAGAAAAATGTTGGAAAAATTTATTATTTTTATTTTTGAAAATATGGAGGGTCAGGTAGACCTTTGACCCCTTCTATTTCCATTATTTCAAAAGATATCAGGAAACTCTTTCCATCAAACCAAAAAACAAATTTTTTGAACCCTCGAATGTGTCCTGTAATTTTATTTAGTGTACAGGTGAGTCATGAATCGTAAAAATCTATTTTTCCTCGGAAATGCCCATGAAAAGTTCTATCGGTTATAAAACTAATGTAGAGCAACAAATAACAACACAAATAGCTCTTATATGAAATTTTCTGCATGCATTTTTGAAAGAAACAGGATTTTCAGAATTTACGACTCACCCTGTACAGTAAATAGAATTAAAAAACACACTCAGAGGTTCAAAAAAATTGCTTTTTGATCTGTTGAAAACAGTTTACTGAAATCTTCCAAAATAAGGGACACAGAGGGGGTCGAAGGACCACCTTTTGACCCTCCATATTTTCAAAAATAGGGCCCCTAAATTTTTTTCAACATTGTTCTGATACTTTTGAAGCATTTCTGTAATTGCGGGTCAATTTTCTACCCCAAGTTTGCGAACACCCTGTATACATATATTTCTCTGGTGGTTTCGCCCTATCTATAAAATGAAGCAAATGACATGGAAAGAAAAGATCGGTAATTTGGGATTTTGCGTAGCAACAAATACAGATTTCAGAGGTCGAGGAAAGTCAAGATTACAGAGTTGGCGAATTTCAATAAAAAGTAACAGACGAGCATTTACAGTCTCTAAAGTGAGACTATGTTAAAGGGGGACTGTGGGTGAAATTTTGTGTCCATTTTAAAATTTATATAGCTGCGGGATGGCTTCAGTTGATTTTTAGTCAAAATTGCATCGAAAAATTCCAAGCCGTTACGAAGTTATCTTAAATTTTGTGGGCTGATTATGACGTCATACTGCGCACCGGAAAAGACAGGTCGGCAGGCCAAGGCACCACGCCAACAATTACTAGACCTTTATAAAATGAAACAAGTTTACCAAACGGTAGAGGCAGGTCATTTGACTTCAATTTCAAAGTACAGTGAACCAAATTTCAGTAGACATTTTTAAAAACATAATCAAAGTGCGACTCTATCTGTCAATGAAATAAAGCGGCAACATGGCGAAATCGCAAAGTCGCACTTTTAATTATGTTTTTTAAAAATGTCTACTGAAATTTGGTTCACCGTACTTTGAAATTAAAGTCAAATTACCTGCGTCTACCGTTTGGTGAACTGTTTCATTTTATAAAGGTCTAGTAATTGTTGGCGTGGAGCCTTGGCCTGCCGACCTGTCCTTTCCGGTGCGCAGTATGACGTCATAATCAGCCCACAAAATTTACGATAACTTCGTAAAGGCTTGGAATTTTTTGATGCGATTTGGACTAAAAATCAACTAAAACCATCCCACAGCTATATAAATTTTAAAATTGACAAAAAAAATTTACCCACAGTCCCCCTTTAAGTGTTACGTGAAATCCGGAATCTCTAGTGTTTTTTACTGCGTTTTTGTAGAAGATCCCAGGCATTATTAAGCATAGGATAATGAGTTTGATACTGGTCTCTTGGGAATTCAACGAGCTACATTTATCTGCTGTTTTTGTTGTAAAGTGTAGAGGCAAAAGTTCACAAATTATCCAGAGAGAACTGGAAATTCTCAAGGATGACGCTCTTTGATTGGCCCTAAAAAAATTCCACCCCTTGAAACTTTCTCGAATTTTAGTATGTTATTCTACATTGAATTCCGCATCAAACCATCAAATTTCTATCTACTTACTCATTCTGGTGTATGCATCCGCCTAAAATGAATTCTAGGATATTACGCGAACATTTCGTCCATGATGGAAGTGCGAGAAAAAGTGCTGAACTACATCAACGTTATGTCGCGTCCAATCAACTATTACTACAAACAAAAGCAGTCGCCGATTTGGAGCTACCTGCAGATCGACCTGGCCGACAGGAGGTATTCCAATTGGCTGTGGGAGAAATTCGAAGGCATACGACAGCGCGAGGTGTTTCTCGATCATGCGAAAAGAGAATTCCAGCGGTTGGGAAGAGAATTCACAAGCAGCAATCACATGCTGTTACAGCTGAACCACGTATGTAATGAAATTGTTTTGGAAACGAACTTGGATCGGTTCAGCTGCGCTTCTTGTCAGATCCTTGTCAGACAACAGCAAAGTGTTGAGATCCCAATGCAATGTATGGAAGCAGTGTCTTTTTGTCTGCATGAGGCGTCGATGGTTGAGGTCTGTGTGGCAACACTAAATAGACCAAGGTGTACCTGAGCAGTTATTGATACTGCTCTTACTTGTTTGTCTTTATAAAGGTACCTATCCAGTACCCAGTCACAAGTTGCTTACGCTTACTGAGCCTCTAGACTTGCTTCTTACTTATGTGTCACTCTTGCTTTTAGCTTTCCCAGATTGGTGGTTGGTAGATTGTAGAAGACATAGCAGAAGAACATTCCGTCAAGTGCGAAGAAGATATTGTAGACTGAGTAGTGTGGTACAGAAGATGTCAATTTTCAAGAACATACGTTCAGTCGTTCACTCCAGATTTCTATAGGGTATTCCACTTTTTTCAGTCAATATTTTAGGAGATAGTAGAGCATCAAAACTAAGTGGAGATAGGGGCTTTTAAAGTTGAGTTTTAAAAATGAGTTTTTGTTGTCTCCAAATTCAATTACTGATTTTTGACCAAATCTGGTACCCAACGTAAGTTGATGCATGCCTAGAAGCTGACCGTATTGATTTTTATCACATTTGTAAAATTTGTTATTTCAATTGTTTTTTTTTATTTTATTTTTTTGACGAAACTTGATCTACCATCTCCTAAGATATTCACAAAAGAAGTAGAACACCCTGTATAATATTCTGGAGCCTGGATTATCATACTATACCGTTCATTTGGTACTTGAGTAATTTTGAACTGAGAAAAGCAACGTGTTGGTATCCTCAGTGGCGTTCACCGATAATCAAGATTTTCATGTAGCTTTTATGCTCGCTTTTATGTAGGTATATGATCGTCTTCGACCAGGTGGAGACGGTCAAGATGATTTCATTCTCCACTTCGCTACTCCTCCTCATTCAGGTTGCCTTATGAATATTTTTCATCTGAAGTAGATCAAGCTGGCTGATGCAAAATCTAAAACAGCAGTCCTACTCGTCAATAATAATCAGCAACAGGGAATCCGTTTTGCTTTTTGTCCGATGCTTTTTATTGTAAAACGATTGAATGGCTGCAAATCTTGAGAAATTTCTAGTCAATGCATTGCAGAATTGATCATAAATATATTCTTTATTGAATAAAAGTTGACAAAGATATGTTTTAGGAATATCAAAAGTACCAAACAGTAAACAACTATGACTACATGACGACTGTTTCCCTACCAGTGTACGGCCGAAGGCCTGAAGATGTCGAGCTAATTGGCGTGGCTGCTGTCGATGTGCCAATCAAACTTCTCTACTCTTTGATACCCCATCATACGGTAAGGTTCCATCAAGGGTCAATGGTCCATCTGTCTAGAGGTGTCTTCTGTAACGGAATATTTCGCTGTTCAGCTAATCCTGACGCTCTAATTTGTTTTACAGTTGATTCACGATTGGTTCAATGGCAATTATTGTTGTCCCTGAGGTGCCTATAAATTAAAATGAAAACTCATGATTTCTCAACTGAAATAAGTTCTCTAGCCGTCAGTTTCACAAAAAAAGATGATCAGCGATCAGGCTGGTTGCACATTAACCAAGACATTAACTGAACTTATTTCTGCTGAATGCTAGTCGATTAACCACAAAAAAAAGCCTCAAAGCTGTACTAGACTCATCATCTTTTCACTATTGGCAGAAAGGCATCACTAAGCCACCATTTCCATTGACTCAACTGATCTCGTGATTTTTTTTTGTGGAACCCACGGTAGGTGTTTTAAGTTGATAAACCACCTTTTTTTGCTGACAAAAAAGAAAATTCCAAGGAACAAAATTTCTAGGCTCTTGAAAGTGAGGATTTCGAGATGTTTTTCAAAGTTTCAAACTAAACGGAGCCTCCACTCAAAATTTTGCAGGAGTAACTTTTTTTTCTTAATTGAACATAGAACTCAAAAATATGAAAAAAGTTGAAAATTTTCAAGGGGATAAAAAATTAGGAGGCAAAAAGAAGGTGCTCCCTATTATCTACGCTCCTGGATAATGTTGATACCTAGAACGCGTTATTATTTTTCGATAGCGACTCGCTTAAGTAGGTTTTGGTTCAAATTTGAACAAAATCGGTTGAACAGTTCAAAGGTTACGCTAAAAAAGCTGATTTTTATTTCAAACTTTGAAGGGCTATATCTCCGTTATCACCCACTTCTGAATTTTTTTTTTTCGAGGAAGTCCTCTTCATTTCTGATTCTATGTCATGCCTCAAAATCAATGTATCCTCGAATGTATCAAAAAATGGACCTGTCTCTGTTTTGACTGTCTCTCATTTCTTCCAGCTGGGAGTCAATGGCTACGCTTTTATTTTAACGAACAATGGATACGTTTTGATGCACCCCAGACATAGACGTGAAGTAAAAAGTCCTTGGCAATATTAATTAATTCGACTTACATTATCTGCTTCCAGTTCCGGAACATTCCAAAACCGACGTTTAACAGAGTCGATTTCTTAGAAGTGGAAATGTTGGATGGCGACTCAGAGCCCAGGCTTTTTGATGAGTCCATCGTAGAGGTTTTTGGCTTTGTTTTTCAATCATTCTAACCCCTGGAGAGTTTTTGTGCTCCTCCCGGATTTTAGTCCACAACATCGAACTTGACGGCGCTTATTTGATAACGCACTTGTTTCGTATGCTCAGTCGCGAGGAACAGTGCCGGATCTAGGTTTTTTTTAGGGGGTGCAAGGGGGTGCACAGGGGAAGCAAAGGGGGCTCTATAGGGAGCAGAGCTCCGCCGGGCCGGGCATTGTGAGAAAAACTCCATTCTTTTCGATTATGTTGTTGTTTTCACAGTTTCCATAACTTTTGAACAAAAAGAACGAGAACAAACGAAGGTGTATATTCAAACATTAACTTCAAACATTAACGCCATCTTAAATTTTGAAGTGACGGCCATTTTGAGATTCTGACTTTTGTGGTGTATGACCTAGTCTATTGGCTTTCCGTTGGTACCATTTCCGTCAAAATCGGTCAAGGAATAAAAAATTTATAGGCAAAAAAAAGTATTCCAGTTTATTATGGCCCACCCGGTAGACTAGCGTATCATCATATTACCAGTATAAACAGGCGTATCTAGTTTTTTGATGATTTTTGAAGTAGCGCTGTTATTAGAGGCATCGAACTGTTCAAATATGTGTATTGTCGTTTTTAGAGAGCCTATTTGAATACTTTCACAAAAAGATGAAGAGAAGAATGTTACTCCCATCATTTTTTTTATAATAATAATAATAATAATAATAATAATATTTTACTCCTTATCGACTTATTTTTTGTCATAGGAGGGTACCCTTTTTATTTAGTGTTTCTTTGCATTTGGTCATATGTACACAATAATGGTTAGTTATCAGTAATCAACATTCAACGTAATTTTCATTTTTACATATGTAACATAATACAATATTCACACAGTCATTAACACTTGATTGGCTCAGGAGAAAAGTTCTTCGGGAACGGACGGGTTTCGAACCGGGTACCTCTTGGTTGGTGGTCTTGCGTCGTAACTCCTGAGCTACCGGCCGCCCATTTTTTTTATGGAAATGAAATTGGACCTTATTCTGCCGCCCCTTCATTCTGCCGCCCGGCAGTGGCGTATTTAGAGGTTTGGGATGGGGGCAGTGGCGAACTAAGGGGGGGGGGCGGCGGGGGTGGTCCGCCCCGGGCCTCGGGGCCTCAATCATCTGATGGGGCCCCCAATTCCTTTTGTTTGTAAAAAATACTGCAAAAACATTGGAATAAAGACCAAAATTTTCAACTTTTTTTCTCAATGGTATTTTTTTTGCGTATTTACTTAAGTGAGTAACATTGTTTTTATTTTTTTTTCATTTTAAAGTTACTTTGGCAGGCCCCATGACAACAGGTTTGGGGGCCTAGACACAGGCAATAGAGGTGTGTCTGTATCACGGAATCACAAAGAACTAAACTGCGCAACAAATATGTTGTCGCGAGGGAAAAATTGGTCCGAGTTTGGACCCCAATAACTTTTGAATGACACAAACCATTTTGATTCTGTTTTGACGGTTAGTGAGATCAGTCTTTCCGTTATTCACTTTCAGGAGGTAAAGATCTGGAAGCTCCATGTGAAATATCTACAGGGTGAAATGTAAAACAGTACAAAATTTCAGCAAATTAAACGGACCCCCATTTCCAGAATAATTTTTTTTCTCAAATGCAAATAAAAGGAATAAAAAGAGTTATGTTTTAGCTTGCGCCCAGTTTCGAAATTTTTGAAATCGGAAGTCTGGTTCTGACTTTATGATTTTTTTCTCGTGGAAGATGCTGATTTATCCTATCGGTACAAAGAAGACTATGTTACTCTGATGATGGGAGGTTGCAATTCACGAATATTGTTTCTTGAACGGTTCTCAGCAACTTAAGTCGCAGACCATCTGAAAAACCTTGATCAAGGCTTCAAAAATGGGGCTCATTCAAAATGGGCGACACAGGTGTTTTTCTTAAAAATTGAATTGGATCATATTTTCACAACTGAAACAAGCTTTCTTTGTGATTTGGACCTCCTGAACTTGATGTTGATGGTCAATTTCAGTTTTTGATGATGACAGGCTCCCTAGGCTAACATATAATAGTCTTTCTTGTAGCGATAGGTTAAATCAACATCCTCCAAGAGAAAAAAAATCATAAAGTCAGAACCAGAGTTCCGATTCCAAAAATTCCAAAACTGGGCGAAAGCCAAAACATCACGCTTCATGATCCTTTCATTTGCATTTGTGAAAAAAATTATTCTGAAAATGGGAGTCCGTTTAATTTGCTAAAATTTTGCACTGTTTTACATTTCACCCTGTGAATATTTTACATCAAGCTTCCTGATTTCCACCTCCTGAAGGTGAATAACGGAAAGACTGATCTCACTAACCGTGAAAACAAAATCAAAATGATTTGTGTCATTCAAAAGTTATTGTGGTCCAAAGTGGGATCAATTTTTCCCTTGCGACAACATATTTGTTGCGCAGTTTATTTTCACTTTGGGCTTTAGGGGCCCCGGCCCCGAAATCAGAGTGCCAGAGGCCTCAAGCCGTCGAAATTTTGTGTTTTAGTGTTTTATTATTCCTTTTTAAAAGAGGGAAAAAAGACAAAACAACAAAATCATCTTGTCTGCGCGCTGCAGGTTGTAGAAATTTATATTATTCCTAATGCTCTATATACGAGTGAGGTTTTAGCATTGAGTCAACAGTCCAAATCCAATTCAACATCCAAAGCTGGGACCGAAAATTTCTTGTAGGTACTGGTGGTCACTGACATAGCCAAGGATCACTCTCCCACCTCCGTCCACGGCACTTCATCCACACTAAACCGATACAGAAGAAATTTCTGACGAAAATTTTCAAGAAGTGCAAAAAAATTCGCCTGCGGCGCTACCTTTCGCCGACTTGCAACCTCGTCATTGCCTTTGCCCTCTCAAATTCTGACTACGCCACTGTGTGTTTTATAGTCAAGTTAACAGCTCATTTTTTTATTTTTTGGGCTTTTGCTTGCGACGGGGCAGGGCGGGCCAAAAAGTCTGCCGGCCCCCCTTCATCTCAACTTTTACTCTGCAGGGGCCCAATCTCACAATTCCGCCCAGGGCCCCCAATTCTCTTAGTCCGCCACTGGATGGGGGGGGGCAAGGTGATTTTTTTTTAAATAAAGATACGTGAGAAGGTGTTTGCGGGGGGGGAGTTGAACAGAAGGCAGACAAAATGCCTCCATCCATCAATAAACAGCAAAGATAGTAGGTAACTAATAGTAATTATTGTGCAGAAGGGTAGAACGTTATTATACGTATTATCCAACGAGATAAGGTATACATTTTGAAATTTTCAACATTATTAGAGCGCGCCTGTTCTTTTGCCTTTACGCTGCCGGCGTACCTTCTCCTTATTATTATTATCACAGATCGATGCGGGGGGGACATGCCCCCCATGCCACCTCCATAAATACGCCACTGCCGCCCGGTGTATACCTATGCCCCGGTTTGCTCCCTCCTAGATCCGGCGCTGGCGAGGAAAAGCCCGATGCAAGTTCGGCTTTGAAAAGGCTCGATGTAATTTATTTTCCGGGTGAAAAAACGCGAAATCAAGCTGGAAACATTAAAATCACACTATATATTTTGTAATTTTATGCTTACGAAGATGTTGCAAACGGTTCTGAAGGATCTTTGACTGTTTTTGAGGCTACAGTCCTTTTGTTAGAAAAAGCACTAGTTAGAAACAGTAGTGGTTAGAAGTAGTGTATGTTAGAAAAATGTCACTGTAGCGTAGCTTAGAAAATTGATCTTGATCTCCCGAGGACACGTTCGTAGCCTCAGTCGAGTTTTGGTCAATTCATTATACATTTTTATATGGAAGTATGTACAGGGTGTTCACGATAAAATTCACCCCCCCCCCCTCTAGAAGATTCCCCTTTGAGATATTTTGAAAAACTAAATCTTTTACTCAACGATTTTTCCCAGGGATCTTGAATCGATCGTCTAAAAGTTTTCAATTGGTACTGTTAGCGCGGTACACATAAAGACGGCAACCTTCCGATGAAGGCTGCATTAAAACAATAACTCTTGGATTAGGAAAGCAGCAAGCGACAGTCAGAAATAAAATTCACAACAACAATCAAAAACTTTAATGCAAAACAAAGAAAAAAAACACAAACAGACAGAATTACAAAACAATAAAAAAAAACAATGTGAATTAAATGAAATGAAAAATCCGAGTGGTTCTGATCGGGGGCAGATTCGCTGGCGCCGAGTGGCGTCCTGAAAACGAGACGAACTGCACTGAAGGTATACACCCCGGCAAGCGGGAATAAACGGTAAATGGTAAAAACAATGGAAAATATGGAACTTACGGGATCTTATTCGGTGGCGGCGTCGTCCTGGCGGAGTCCGAAGGCGGCGTCGTGGTGGATGGCCGTTCTGGTGGTGGATTTCCTGGTGAAATGCACGAGTGCCCGTGTTCGTCACCAAAATGGCGGACGAACGACTCGATCCCGTCCGAAACTGGAGCTTTGTGTGCGGCTGGCTGATCCAAGCCGCTCCCCGGTGAAAGCGGTGAAAACTGCCGCTTTCTGGACTTGGAGATGCTGCAGAGCTCCTCCAGGAGTCACTATCGGACGCGATGGGCCTTGGATGGGCTTCTGGTCGAGTACGAATGTACGCCGATGGCACGACAAGATGGCCGCGAGAACGATGACCAAAAAAAGACGGCGTGGCTTCCCGCTCGACGTACGGAGATCAACGCCGCTTCGAACGAAGCGGCAAAGGCACGAGCGGAAAGAAAGCCGAAGAATGCCGAAGACGGCCGAAGAAAGTGCTGGAGCTCGTTTACGCTTGCGCCTGACAGCCAAGTGCCAGGCACACCGAACAGGGGGTGAGGGGTGAGGACTTGGACGACACAGGGATATTTTGGGTTGCATACCCTCAATGCACACGAATGCAGTTTTCAATGAACGGGGCCGAGACATACTCCCCACCAAAATACCACTCGGGGTATTTTCAAAGTTCAAAAATTAATGAAATCAAACATGATACAAAAAGAAAGAGCATAGTGAAAACAATGACGGAAGTGAAAACACAGAATGCTCACTGTCCTGAAGGGAGGGGACAAAGTTTGACCATTGGGCGTCGCAGAACGTCGCGTTGAGTACGGACATCTGCGACACGACAAATGCCATCTTTGCCGGGGAAGAGTTTTGAAATTCTGCCTAACCTCCACTTCAGAGGGGGAGCGTTTTCGTCCTTGATGAGGACTAAAGACCCCACATCTGCGGATTCAAGGTGACGTGACTTGTGCCACTTGCCGCGTTGGTACAGCGTGTGTAGATATTCGTCGCGCCAACGCGCCCAGAAACGCTGTTGCATGGATTGGACCAACTGCCATCGCGACAACCTGCTGATCTTGAGGTGGGACAAATCTGGGTCAGGTGGGGCCGTTAACGGCTCGAGCATCAAAAAATGACCAGGCGTCAATGGGCACAGATCATTTGGATCCGAGCCCAGCTCCGAAAGTGGCCGTGAGTTGAGCAACGCTTCAACTTGGGTGACCAACGTGGTCAGCTCTTCAAAGGTGAGTATTTGATCACCTATCACGCGAGATAGATGAGTTTTGACAGCTTTTATGCCGCTTTCCCACAGCCCGCCAAAGTGGGGACTGGAGGGAGGAATGAAGCGCCAAGTGATGGCTTCGGATTCCGCGGCGAGTTGCATTGACATCGTCAATTGCCTATGAGCTCCGACAAAGTTTGTGCCATTGTCGCTATAGATGGTAGAGCAGCGACCGCGCCGGGCAATGAATCTGCGCAAGGCAGCGAGGAAAGCATCTGTTGAGAGATCGGAGGCAACCTCGACGTGCAATGCCTTGGTGGCGAAGCACACGAAAAGACAGATGTACGCCTTCGTAGTTCTGACACCGCGAGCGCGTGACATGAGGATTGGAAAAGGGCCACCATAGTCGAGCCCGACGCAGCTAAAAGGTTTTAGCTGAGAAATTCGCGCCGAGGGGAGGTCGCCCATGGTGGGAGAAAAAGTTTGCGGCTTAGTCCGGAAGCACCGGTAACACGATGCAAGATAGTGCCGTACCGCGCGTCGCGTGGATAATATCCAAAAATTTTGCTGCAGGAGATAGCAGGTATTGTTGAGTCCCGGGTGGCAATGTCGGGAATGAACTTGTCGAATGACGAGTCCTGTCAAGACGTGACGAGATGGAAGAAGAGCAGGGTGTCTGGTTGCAAATGGCAACTCATGACAATGCTTCAAACGTCCGCCGACGCGGAGAACATCGTCACGATCGAGAAAGGGTGAAAGTTTTCGAAAGGGTCTTGAACAGGGTTTGCCGTTGCGTAACGACGCGATTTCGACGGCAAATACCTTCTGCTGTACATGTTTGACAATGTACAACAAGGCAAAATGGAGTTCTGTATCCGAGAGAGGTCCTGTGAACTTCTCATCGGACTTGCATTTGCAGAACCGATAGAAATAGGCGACAGCGCCCTGAATCTTCCGTAAGGAGGATATGCGCAAAAAGAGGTCGTCGATGTCAATCGGCGGCGGCTGCGGCACACGCACGACCAAAGCGAGCTTTCGCTCTTCAGACGCAATGTCTGGGGAGGACACGGAGAATTTGTCATCCGGCCATGTGTCATCCGCTGATGACAGAAAAGGTGGGCCAGACCACCAGAGGGAGCACGAAAGCATGTCTTCGGGAAACAATCCGCGCGAAGCTGGGTCGGCGGGATTGTCCGATGTTGAGACATGTCTCCAACACTGAGGCGGGACACGCTGTTGAATATGCTCAACACGGTGAGCAACAAATGTTTTCCAGCGGTGCGAAGAGGAACGCAGCCAGCTGAGAACAACCGTAGAATCGGTCCACGCAAATATGGCATCGAACTGTACGGTTCCTGCGAGCGCTGCAACGGTGAAGGCAACGAGATTGGAAAGTAGGACCGCTGCACACAATTCGAGACGGGGTACGGTCAGCAATTTGACTGGAGCCACCTTTGATTTGGCGGTTAGGAGACGAATGGTGGGAACACCATTTCGAAGGTAACGAACGTACAACACGCTCGCGTACCCAGATTCAGATGCGTCGCAAAAGGCGTGCAACTGGCACCTGTCTGCAGGCGACGGAAAAGTATGCCGTGGAATTTGCAACCGCGAAAGTTGCGATAGCTCGGATTGAAAACGCAACCACTGCTGACATACGATGTCTGGAGGGGTGTCGTCCCAATCAAGGCCAAGTTTCCATAACCGTTGGATTAAATGTTTGGCGAAAAATGCAACAGGGCACAGAAAGCCGAGCGGATCGTAAATCCGAGCCACCTCCGACAAGATGGACCGTTTTGTGCACGGTAGTTCATTTGGATGAACCGTGAATGAAAAGGTGTCTGTTGCCGCTTGCCACTGGAGGCCAAGAATTTTTACAGTATTGTCAGCAACGTCACTGAAAGTGGACGGCTGAGTTCGAACGTGATCAAGTGGTATGTCTTGCAGCACATCAGGGTGATTGCTTGCCCACTTGCGCAATTCAAAGCAACCCGATTGGAGCAGGTTGATTAGCTGCGTTTGTAATTCCCGTGCTGATTCCACGGAGTTCGCACCGCAAAGTAGATCGTCTACATACAAATTACGGCGAATTGCCTGCGAAGCCAATGGAAACTTCGAGGCGCTTTGTTCTGCCAAGTGAAGCAACGTGCGAACCGCTAGAAACGGTGCCGAAGAAACACCATATGTAATGGTGTTCAATTGGTACGTTTCAATGGGTCGATCAGGGGAGAAACGAAAGCGAATGAGTTGATACTTGCGATGTTCGGGCGAGATAAGTATCTGCCGATACATCTGACGGATGTCACAAGTAAAAACGATCGGCTCACACCGAAACTGCAGTAGCAAAGCTGCTATGTCCTGTTGTAACTTAGGACCGACGAGAAGCGTCTCGTTGAGAGATAAATGATTCGGCGCTTGCGCCGAAGCATCAAAAACGACGCGAATTTTCGGCTTGTCGTCTTCGATCTTGACGATCGGATGATGAGGGATGTAATACGCCTCAGAATCTGGAGGTTCTGCGTCCAGCAAGGTCATGTGACCTAGGTCGAGGTAGTCGCGCATGAATGCTATGTACAGATCACGGAGTGTGTCCTGACGGACCAGGCGACGTTCGATAGCTAACCAACGGCGGTCAGCCATAGACCTGCAATGTTCAAAGGTGGGGGACTCCCTTTTGAAGGGAAGCGAAACCCCAAAACGACCTGACGGACAACGGTAGACAGAGTCCCGGAAACAAATTTCTGCACGTTCATCATCTGGGGACAAACGTGTTTTGGACGATGGTGACGAGATTTCCTCTACTTCCCAAAATTTGTGCAGAGACTCGTCGATTCCAGTTGGAGTGCAAACCAAAAAGGAATGCAGAGGTTTTGACGGGGTTTGAAAGGGACCGAGAAGAGCCCAGCCAAAAATGGTGTCTATGGCAACAGGCTGTGACGGACCTGACGAGACGATTCCCTCTTTCACGACTGACGGATAAACGTCGGCGCCCAACAACACTTGAATGGGGCCTGGCTTGAACCATGTGGGATCCGCCAGATTCGATAAGTTCAAGTGGAATTGATCCGGGTTCAAAGCGGTGTCTGGCAGGTTACCACAAATCCTGCGCAGGACAATTAACTCCAATTCAGGGATTGGGAGAGACTCATCATCAGCCTTGACCTGGCAAGTGACTGTGCCACACGTCGAATTGGCGGGGGTGAGACCCAAGCCAAAAACGGGCACATTGTGATTTGATGGGGATAGACCCAATTTGCGCACGCAGGAGTCCAAAATAAACGATGCCTGACTGGCAGGGTCTATGAGCGCACGGAGGCTTTGGTAGCCTCCCCACCGGTCACGAACGTGAACGATTGCCGTGGCCAACAAAACATGAGCTGCCTTGAGGCTTGAGGCGAGATTCGTCACCGAATTCGCGACATTTTCTGGAAGACCAGGGGAAACGATTGGCGGTAATTCAACTGGATTCGATAAAGAACTGGGTGACTCATGACCTGCAGTTCTATGTGGCTTGGGGAAGTGCAGCAAGGTGTGATGCCTTGCGTGGCACTGCCGACACGAATACGACGATGGACATTTTGGAGCGCCGTGATTGGTGCTCAAGCAGTTGAGACAGAGCCTTTTCTGTTTGACCGCCAAATATCTGTCATTTGGGGACATTGACAGAAAAGTCTTGCACGCGGTGACTCTATGACTTCTCGCCCCACAATGAGAACATGCTGACTCATGCGACGTCGCTGGGGCAGATGAAGTCTGAGACACCAACGTATGTGAGGCCCACGACTTGCGGCTGACCTCGGGCTTCACGGTAACGGTGTTTGCCCGTGTGGAGCGGGAGTTCGATTGCGTTTTAGAATTTAAGGCAGTTGCCTCGAAAGCCTTGCATTGGTCGAGCACGAAAGACTTGACGTCTTCGTATTTGGGGAAGGGGGTGCCAGCTGACTGCACCTCGAAACGTTTTCGCGTCGACTCATCGAGTTTCTGGAGCAGCATGCTCGACAGGGTGAAATCCCACAGGTCGATATGCGGATACTGCTCGAGCGCCACTAAATTTTCGTTGAACGTGTTCACAAGATGGCGAAGCGCTTGCGCGGAGTCAGATGTGACGGAGGAGGTGTTCATCATCGACTGCCAGTAAAAAGTGACTAGCACGCGGTCGTTCTGGTATCTCTCAACCAACGAGTCGAACGCAATTATGTAATTATCTCCCGTCAATGGCAGGTGTTTAACCATTGAGAGAGGTTCACCAGATAAAGACGAGATCAGATACTGAAACCGTTCAATATCTGAGAGAGACTGGTTTCTGTGTATTAACGCCGTGAATAGATCATAGTATGGTGGCCATGATTTTAACTTTCCGTCGAACAACGGCAACGCGATTTTTGGCAATCGGACATTGCTCCGGCCTGTCTCGAACCAAGTTTGCGAGGCTTGGCGAGAGAGCGAGGAAGTCGGCTCTGAATTCGCAAACGAGGCTTTTACCGCAGCAAGTTTGCCATACAAGCTGTCTGCCCGGAGTGTACGTTCAAGAAATGTAGCCTTCTGCTCCTCGGAGGCACTGGGGAGAGGGGCAGTGTTGACCGTGCTCTTGAAACCGTTGTAAATTTCCGCCGCAATGTCAAACGTGGCTAAAAATGCCGGTTGGAGGCTTGGCTCGGTGGTAGCTGTGACGCCTTGTTCCAGAAGGGGCTCAAGGCGCGCAATAGCTATCGCGATGGACGATAAAGTTGCGTCCATTGTGTACGACACAAAGAAAAATGAAAACAAAGCAACTGACCCTTAGGTTGGCGTACCTGAATGGCGAACCCAACCCAGGTGAAAAAGTGCGAATGAGACGGGCGAAAAACGAATTGATCAACACGCTGGACCAACGCACAAGTGTCACGTGGGTTTGACCCGTGACTTTAAAGTTTCAATAGTGAGGTGAATTAAATTCCTGACTGTACCATGCTTAGCCTGTATCCGGCTACGAAGGACCAATTTATATGTTAGCGCGGTACACATAAAGACGGCAACCTTCCGATGAAGGCTGCATTAAAACAATAACTCTTGGATTAGGAAAGCAGCAAGCGACAGTCAGAAATAAAATTCACAACAACAATCAAAAACTTTAATGCAAAACAAAGAAAAAAAACACAAACAGACAGAATTACAAAACAATAAAAAAAAAACAATGTGAATTAAATGAAATGAAAAATCCGAGTGGTTCTGATCGGGGGCAGATTCGCTGGCGCTGAGTGGCGTCCTGAAAACGAGACGAACTGCACTGAAGGTATACACCCCGGCAAACGGGAATAAACGGTAAATGGTAAAAACAATGGAAAATATGGAACTTACGGGATCTTATTCGGTGGCGGCGTCGTCCTGGCGGAGTCCGAAGGCGGCGTCGTGGTGGATGGCCGTTCTGCTGGTGGATTTCCTGGTGAAATGCACGAGTGCCCGTGTTCGTCACCAAAATGGCGGACGAACGACTCGATCCCGTCCGAAACTGGAGCTTTGTGTGCGGCTGGCTGATCCAAGCCGCTCCCCGGTGAAAGCGGTGAAAACTGCCGCTTTCTGGACTTGGAGATGCTGCAGAGCTCCTCCAGGAGTCACTATCGGACGCGATGGGCCTTGGATGGGCTTCTGGTCGAGTACGAATGTACGCCGATGGCACGACAAGATGGCCGCGAGAACGATGACCAAAAAAAGACGGCGTGGCTTCCCGCTCGACGTACGGAGATCAACGCCGCTTCGAACGAAGCGGCAAAGGCACGAGCGGAAAGAAAGCCGAAGAATGCCGAAGACGGCCGAAGAAAGTGCTGGAGCTCGTTTACGCTTGCGCCTGACAGCCAAGTGCCAGGCACACCGAACAGGGGGTGAGGGGTGAGGACTTGGACGACACAGGGATATTTTGGGTTGCATACCCTCAATGCACACGAATGCAGTTTTCAATGAACGGGGCCGAGACAGGTACCGTATACAAGGTGTGACATGTAACTTTTTTATTTCAAATGCAACAGCCTATATTTTATTACGTCATTCGATGGAGCCTTTCTTTCTGATTACAAAGTTACATGACATTTATGATTTATTTTGACAAGGAAGCTGTCAAAAAAATAATAAAATAGGTAGTCGAATGAATTGAAATCGAATGAAATCGTGAAGAAAAAGTTTCAAGTTCTTCGAAATATCTTGAAGGGGAATCTACTGGAGGGGGTGAATTTTATCGTGAACACCCTGTATGTATTGACAATGCCATTAAATCTGTGCCATGGGAACTAACCATGTTGAGAAGTTAGGTCCCATACTCTCAGCTATTCTGAGAAGGACCACACGACCTGACCTGACCTTTTTTTTTTCGGAAGGAGAGGAATGCCTTTACGCACACCCCGGCTGGACAGCACCGGGGTAGTGTGGGACTCGCCGAAGCACTACCCACTAAACCTCTCCTCATGCCTGGTGTTTATCCTCCTATTGGGACCGCGGGGAGCATTGCTTCAATAGGAGGTTGGCAGATGGTGGTTGAGAGGCGGCCGTACTGGCTCTTTTGACCTCATCTCTTCTCAAGGCTTGTTTTTCACACCGCAACATCGGCAGCCACTTTGTTACGGTATTCTCGTTCTCGTTCCGCCTTTGCCCTTGCTTGCATAACTTCCCTGATGTAACCTGTGATAGTCTGCCAGTTCGCTTCGTTTTTCAGCATGAGTGCCACCAGGTTTGTTCCAGACACCGCAGTGTCCACGCCACGTTCCAACTTTTCTCGAGCATCAGCTGTTCCAGCGCACGCGAACAGGGCGTGCTCGGGATCATCAAGGTCGTTCCCACACAAGTCACATATAGCGTCCTGGCATTTCCCTATTCGGCGCCTGTAGCTGCCGAAGCATCCGTGGCCTGTCAATGTTTGCGTTGTCCAATGGTCAAGCTGTCCGTGTGCACGCGTGGTCCATGGCTCCAAGTCCTGTATAAGGTTTCTTGTCCAGTTTCTTTCTGTTCGCCTTCTTTCAGACCATTTGTCCACAAGAGTCCGTCGTGCTTCAGCTTTACATTCTTGATGTGTATGGCCTTCCCGGCACTCATGGATCTGGGACCTCTCCGCCGCAAGTAGGTCGAACGGTGGCAAGTTGGCCAGCACTGCTGCTGACATATTGGAAACAGTTCGATACGCGCACGTGATTCTCAAAGCTGCCTTTCGAAACTCCTTTTGCATCGGTTTTGCGGTCGGTGCTTTGTCTGTGACGGCTTTTCCCCATATCGGAGCACCGTAGAGTGCGACAGACGTAGCCACACTCGTCAGTAGTATTCGCTTAACCTGACCTGACCTGACCTGATCAATTTTCTAAGCTACGCTACAGTGGCATTTTTCCAACATACACTGTGTTGTGCGTGGTTTGGGTTTCGTTGGTACGAATGACACGTTGATGACTTGTTGGAAGCTAGCCTGTCTTCATGTGGAATTTTAAATGTGACATTGTCACTGTCTCGGAGAGTCATGTACCCGGAAGTGGAAATTTTCGAGAAATTGCGAAGAATTGTTAGTTTCCTTTGAGTGATTTGCAGTGTGGACGATAAAAAAAGGACATTTTCTTCACTGGTTGGTGGGTCTGCGCCAAGGCTATTAGGTTTTTGCCGGCCACTTGAATTATGCCGAAAGTCCGTGATGCCATGAAGAAATGGGATATGGAAAGGAAAAACCTACTACCCAAGAGGGAACTTATTCCTTAGATGGACAATATGGATAGTAGGACAATAATTTATGGAGTTGAACTGTACGGAGACGTGACAATTTGGTAGGTACACTGTGTTGTCTGCCAGCATATGTCTTTATACCTTGCTTGGCAGTAGGTATAATAGGTAGAGCTAGGGCTAGAGTAGGTACCTGTACTCACTACTGCAGTGCTCGGTAAGCCGTTTCATCCTAGTAGTATCCTGCCGATCTTCGTATCATTCATTAGTAGTCGCCAAAATCGTAACAACCTTGGCGGAGACCCACCAACCAGTAAAGACAATGTCCCGCATTCTCCACACTGCAAAGCACTCCAAAGAAACTAACGATTCCTGGCGTATGCTCAAAAATTCTTATTTTGCGTAGATGATATCTCGAGACGGTGACAAGGTGTCACATTAAAAACTGCACGTGCAGACAACTGACTGGCATCCCCTTGTCATCGTATCATTCGTACCAACACAACACTTTTTTTCCATAGCTTGCTCTGATGCAGAAAGCCGTGAAATTGATTATATTATGTGTATTCATGCATGAGCTTGTCATGTTCATGCTACCTTCTGTCTACGAGTCCCATATACCTCCTCTCTGTCTATCTGCCTGTTGAAGAGTCGTTATGGGATAACAGAACAGCCTTGACGAAGATCGTGAAGCAAAAGATCATGATAACCCAAGGAACGGGAGAAATAATCGTTTTTTTAATTGAAATATGCTCCTGAGGAGTGTGATGCAACTGAAAGATCCGTTTAACTTATTCTCTACAGAGAACGGTGACGGCTCTAGGTATTTATTTTTCATTCCTTGAATTTGTAAAGAGTGGTCTCGAGAGCGGTCTTCAAAAAGCATAGACATATAGTTTTTCTTAGACTGACAGGAAGCTGTCTAGAGATTTCAGAGATCCCAGCACAGCAAGGACTTTGAGGATCGCAGAGCGACAATCTCGAATATCATGGAGCAATATTTCCGAATGTCGTAGAAAGACATCTCAAAAAATCTTCAGCACTTTTTTTGGGTGTCGTTGAGCAGAATTCTTTAGAATTTTATATTTATTCAAGATTTCTAAGGAATTCGAGACGATATTCGGAGAAATCGCAGAGCGGAACCTCCGGAGTTGCACACAGCGACATAACCAAGACATCTCAACTCTTCGTGAGCTATATCTACGTCTTCCGCATAAGCGTAGCACTCGGTGTAGCACAAAAGCTCTCCCTAACGTATGATCATAACGTGTTTCATGATCCACTGCCAATCCTAAACTGACAGCCTTTTCGACTTACTTGCATTGCCCTGGTTCAAATCAATTTGGCGTAAGGTCACTGGTTGAAAAATGAATATCGTCGAATATCACTGTCTAAAACTAAAACTGGGGAAATGAAACTAAAACTAAAATTTGAATCTGAAACTAAAACTGGGGAAATGCAAGTGAATCAAAATCGCCTATGCTCATAAAATTCTGGGTTCAGCGTCAATGTTATCAAGCGGTTGAATCGTGTGTTCCAGTTAAGGAAAAGAATAGTTCAACGCGAGAAAGGGAATACAGTATTGAAGGTCAAAACAGCTATTGACGAAATGGTTTGTATGTTTCACTTCTCGGAATATTCGCTTCTCAGTTTTAGTGGGAGCGGTACGCAAAAGCATACCGCATTTTGGAGTGCAGTAACGAGATTTTGCATGGGCGTACTTTATACCAAGACAAGCGATTTGACCCGCAGCACTCGATATTTCGTCCCTTAGGGGGCCAATGGGGGCCCTCCAAATTTTCAAGATACAAGAACTTTCACAAAATGATCATTGAGTATCGTCATGTATGTCATAAGTGAAGCTTACGGGTCTATTGAAAATGTTTTCATCAAATGTCGTCGTGTCCGATTCATCCTTCACATTTGAAAAGAAAATTCTTTCGCAGAGGTCAAAAAAACGGTTTTTATTTTTTCTGCTGTGCAAGGAAACGATAAATTCATATGTTTTGTTGCGTTCCCAACTAAATCGCGTTCCGTAAGCCCAAATATGAAGACAATTTTTTCGCAATATCATTTTCCCAAGAAGAAGTGACCTCTTCAGTACACTTTTTTCAACAGCATTTTTTTCAATGTTCCTAGTGGATAAGACTGTCAATTTTTGCAGATATGAGAAGCTTGAACTCTTTTCTTGGTAATTTCCATGCAACATGGCTTCAAAACACACAAGAGAGCCCTAAAACTTTTTTTTTCTGCTGGGCCGTCAAATTTTTGGCATGTTGATTTTGTAGTAGGGGAGACGCGCAAATAAATAAGATCTAGTCTAGGCGAATAAAATCTACCGGAAAATATACCTACTTACACCTAACGACTCTGCGTTTTGTTGTACTGCAATAAAACACGGCATGGAAGAATATTTTCTGTTGAAACCAAATCGCCTGCGCCTGCGCCTGGATTGAATACTGGTCCGCGTCTCTCCTACTATAAAATCAAAATATCGTAAGTTGGACGGCCCAGCAGTAAAAAATTTTTTTTGGGCTCCCTTGGGCGTTTTAGAGTCAGGTTGCTTCGCAACTACCAGGAAAAGAGTTCGAGGTCTCCATTCCTGCAAAAATTACGAGTGATATTCAGTGAGGACATAAAAAGAAATGCTCTTGAAAAAGAGGTACTGAAGAGGTCACCACTTCTTTGAAAAATACCATTACAAGAAAAATTTCTTCATAATTAGTTTTAGGGAATGCGATTTGGTTGGGAACGCAACGGAACATATGAATTTATCGTTTCCTTGCACAGCAGAAAAAATAAAAACAGTTTTTTCAGTAAAAGGTTTTTTTGACCTCTGCCAAAGAATTTTTTTTTCAAGTGTGAAGAATGAATCGGACACAACGACAATTGATGAAAATAGTTTCAATAGACCCGTAAGCTTCACTTATGACATACATGACGATACTCAATGATCGTTATGTGGAAGTTCTTGCATCTTGAAAATTTGGAGGGCCCCCATTGGCCCCCTAAGGGACAAAATATCGAGTGCTGCGGGTCAAATCGCTTGTCTTGGTATAAAGTATGCCCATACCAAATCTCGTTACTGCACTCCAAAATGCAGTATCGATGTGTTTTTAGGTGTGTACCGCTTGCACTATTTTCAACGAGTGCTACACACATTTTCACTCCAGTTATAAGTTATACCGGAATGGAAATGTTTAATTCGCTCGCCGTAAACGTGGGGATGCCATTTTCTTTTCAACGTGCAACTCCTCGATTGTAGAAACGAATCATCCTCAATAGAAGACGATACTATTACACGGCCGTGGGGCCTTTCAGTTTGTGCATAGCCCTGCCCGACAAGTACGGCCTCTCCATCGTCAACAACAGCCACGTAACTTGGGACTACGGCCGTGGACTATTGCAGACGAAAAACTGGAGGGTGCATCCCGACTGGTGCGTATAATTAAGCGACGATTCTTAATTACTGTTACATCCACATTTCAGGATTTACTGCAAAGAAGCAGACTACGACAAGACGCCGGAGGAAAACGTGCTCAAATGTTTAAAACAGCAAAACAAATGTGAGTGCATCCTCGTCGACGATGTGAAATCTTAAATTTGTTTTCAATTCCAGCCAAGCCCCAGGCCAAGCCCTTGTTTGCATCTTTGCTGTTCGATGCGTTCACCACAAAATGGTTTGAGGACGCGATCGAAGACGAAGCCCAGTAAGTCATAATTTATATAATAAAAGCACGTTTGATTTGAGCGAGTGTTGCAGTTTTGTTCAGAAGCATTTCGTGAAAAATGTATTTGTGGCCACGCACTCCGGCTTGACGCGCTGGAGGTCGTTTGAAGGAAACACTGACGAGGAAAGTGAAGGAAACGAGAGTTTTGAAAAAAATACCCACAAAGCCATCGACGAGGACTGGTATAAACGGGCAGCCGAAGAAAATTATGACGATGAAGACATGTTTATTTATTCAGTGCCGTGGGAGATTTCGGGTTAGAAGCGTGCACGTTTTGATTCAGAAAACTGATAGGTTTTTTACAGGATACGAAAACAATACAATGATAACCAGCACCAACGCTATTTTCGTCAAGGATAACGTCAAAAAGACGCCGATCGCTGTCGTCGGGCTCAACTTCAACCACAGAGCCATGTACGAACTATACAACACAATAACTACCAAGGTAGATATTTTATAAACTTTTACAACATTATTTGGAACCTTACTCTTCTTCCCAATAGTGTGGCTATCCTCATTGCGAAGTAACGTGCGAATCCGACTATCTTACCTGCTTCATACTCGACAACAACGCTTACGTTGTTTTGGCGGACGAGATCGAGTACACCGGCAGGTACATAGGCGACATCAGGCCCGACATCATGCACCATTTGATCGAAAACAACGTCTACAAAGCCACGCAGGTCCTAGATTACCAAGCCGTTTGCCACAACCCAATACCGAAGCGATCGCACTATGGCAATTACGCTGCAAAGCATCTTTCGGTAGGTATCCTAATAGTTCACAATTTTCGTCAATGATTCGAACAATTCGATGTATTCACGTCCAAATGTTTTGCAGATCTGGAGTAATCTAGTTGAGATATCGACATGGGCATGGGGGTACATTGTTATGATGATCGACTTCGTTGTGGGCCGGCCCATTTACCACAGCATCCGTAACGAGACATTGGCTTACGAGAAGCTCGAACTGGAAAAAACCTACCCAACGCCTTGCGATCATGAAATGTGGCTGTTCACGCTGGGCGAGAACTTCAGTTCGAGCGTGCTGTATTCGGGCCGCACGTCCAAGTTCGATTGTCCCTGGTGAGTTCTTGAATATAAGACAACTTCCTGACTTTCAATTCAACGACTGACAACTTGTGATACAGGAAAGATAGTGGAAAATTCGCTCAAACCTTTGAAATTGACGTCATGAAATATTGATTTTTCATTCAGAATTGGGTGCCCTTTCAACAAATAGCAATTTCAATGGAAGGGATGAAACCCGGCAATCTGTTGGATGCAATTATATCGTAATTTGACGCACTGTAACGTTATCGTTTCCGGCTGAATTCAAACCCCGAAGCTAACTACTTATGGTGTGTAACTGTGTAATAGTACTTTTCAACACAAAAGCGCGTTTTCAGGCTCGGAGCCGTGTCTGTCAACATGAGGCGTAAGCTTCGTTATTAGCAAACACGGCTCCAGGCCTGAAAACGCGCTCTCGTGTTGAAAATCACTAATTTTTTCACTACTAGCCGTGAAGTACGTCATTACTTACTAACCTGTTCTTGAATTGCGATGTCACTTTTCTAGTGAAAAAATATCAGCCCAGACCACGGTTGAGAAACTTTTCATAGCTTCGGCGCCTCATATCCCTCAGCTGCGCTTCGGAATTCAATGTGACGCCTCAGCTATAATAATACTCACTTCAATATATGTAATACCTATATAAATATTATAATATCATATCCCCTGATTTTTTCGAAAAACGCACCAACTCATAACTTTTTTCCTATGGTATATACAGGTGGTCCAGGATTACTCTGAAAAATTCGAATTATCGATAGAGCAAAAAAAAACGATAAGAACAAACCCAAAACCATACAATATGTTAAAAATGCATATTAACGGAAATAAGTGGCAATTCTGTAAAATTTAAAGGCCCCTTAAAATTTTTAAAGGCGTCGGTCACCTAGGAACGATCAGAAATAGGCTTCACGATTGGCTGATTTTCTTTCAACGACCTTTAAATTTGAACGGGTTTGATACAAAATTGGCCCTATTTAGCCATCAAAGTTGAATGTAAAAAAATGGAACTCTTGACAGAAAAATTGTTGTCAAATGTGTTTGGATGTTGAGGAAATGCATTTTGGAAATCTCTTATGTTTGTTCCTGTCGTGTAGGCAAGTTACCGATTCAAAATAAAATGTGATAAAAACTAAGAACTCCGTCAACTTATTATACAGGTGATTCAAAAGTGTCGGACCACCTTGAAGGTGCCTTATCTGGAGGTGGAGTAGAGTATTAAAAAGTTATAAAAAAAATTTATGTCTTTAAATTTTGAAGTTATGGAGGGACAAATGTTGGTCCTTCGATTGCTTCTATTTTCGTTGTTTCAACAGATTACAGTAAACTGTTCATGAAGAAATAATGAGTATGAAAAATCAACCTCTGAATCTGTATTGAATCTCTGTTTTCTGTACAGCGTGATTCATAAACTACATAAATATAGCTTTCCTAGAAAAAGAATTTTATTGAAATGAATTGTGTTTTATTGTGCTGTACATAGGCTATGGGACCACTGTGACACGTGACTGACTGTTTTGCAGGCATTTTTAGACAAAATCAATTTTCAGGATTTATGACTCACCCTCCACACAAAGCAGAAATTCATTACAGATTCAGAGGTTGGTTTTTTGTACTCATTGCTTTTCCATGAACAGTTTACTGAAATCTTTTGAAACAACAAAAATTGAAGTGATCGAAGGATCAACTTTTGTTCCTCCATAACTTCAAAATTAAAAGACATGGAATTTTTTCTACAACTTTCTAGCACTCTACTACACCACCATATTACGCACCTCCAGAATGGTCCAACACTTTTGAATCACCCTGTATGTATAACTGAATCATCAATACCAAAGGTGGCTGTGACCACAATTAAAAATCTGAAGTTAGAAATCTGTTTACGTGATGGCGGATATCGTTGTCGGTTTAAATCGACATCAACAATAAACAAACTGCGTTCATAAAATGGTGGTGTGTGAATCACCCGGCACTGCTTTCAGAGTACTGAGACGATGCTAAAGAGGGACTGCTAGTGAGTACACGGATCCCCGCCCACCGTTGAAAAACAATAAAAATAAACAAACTTCCAACTTCAAATTTTTATTTGTGGTCGACTGGTCGCAGCCACCTTTGGTACTAATAATTTAATTATATTTCTGTTGCATTAAATCCGTTACAAAATCGTCATATTTCGTTATAGAGAATTTTCAAGACTACCACTGTGTCAATAAATTCCTCTATCCAAATATCAAAAACATACAGGGGGTGTTCCATTTGAAAATCAAAAGTTGATGCCCGGAAATGATCGGAAGTGAGAGCCAGCTTCATGATCAACGCAAAAAATAGCAAAAGTTGTCTTAAATATTCCTCAAATTTCAATTCCTGATATCCTCCGTTTTCGATATACAGAGTGATTTATGTGTTCAACAGAAAACTTTGATTGGCCATATCTTACGAATAGATCAACAGAATCCATTGAACTTTTGCAGTGAATTTACACACCAAGGGCCTTTGTAGCGTCCTGTTCATTTATGGAAAGGATGCAAGACCATACTTTAAACTTTGTTCTTTGATTTTCTGTTGAAAAAGTCATCCTGCATAGACTTTTTTCAAATTCGATGTCATACCGGAGAGTAAATGAAAAATGCTATCCTTGAATTGTTAGCTGATTCAAAAAAAAATGATAACTGGAATTTCCCAGGAATATTTTCAGAAATTTGAGTTTAAATCAATCAAACGCTATTGCAGATGGTCTAAAAAAGTCACAATTTCAATTCTGGCATTCTAACTAACCAACAATGACTTCAGAAGAGGATTTTCTGGAAACATGAGTATGGTACCCCGATTCTTACCCAAAATCATGTTTCTAAAAAATTCTTCTGAAATTATTCTCGGTTAGTTAAAGCACAAAAATGGGAATGGTGACTCTGTTTGAGCACCTAGAATAGCGCTTGAGTGATTTAAATTGAAGTTCTCGTTAAAGTTTTTGGAAATAAACAGGCGATCAATTGAACTGGTCTACCCAAAAATTTCACTCTACCTCAAGAACGAAAATCTCGTAGAAAAACCAACCGATTTCAAAGAATGTGGTGATGCCGGATAGGTCATTCTTTTGGCTACAAAATGTTTTGCTGAGTCACGTGAAAGTTGACATTGTTTACCATGTACAGGGTGACAGCAAAACCAGTGTCAAAATGACCAATTTTCAATAGTGCACAACTTTTCGAAAAAAAAAAATCGTAGATCCTTTCCCAATGAATTTTTGAGAAGCTTAATAAATATCTCAAAACGGTTTTTGATTAATCCCCCCATCTGAATTTTCAAGGAAATTATGTCACTTTTTGACATAATTCCGTTTTATGATGCCGGTTCTCTTTGAGGTCATGTTCTTGGGTCAAATGTGGTAGAAGTGCATAACTTTGCTCTACAAAGTAACCCTCAATCGAATTTGATCCCAGTGACCATCAAGAACGCTACCCCCTGTGAACGTCTGAAACCTTCTTTTACAGTCTGTTCCAAAGAGGACACGTTTTACATATACCTTGCATCCTTCACCATCACAGGGCGGTTCAAATGAACCATCAGTACCAATCTCTTGCATAATAAATCCCCTTTAGATCATTACTACTTCGTTTCTCTCATTTTTGTCGAGGGTTGTTATACTCACAAAGTTCGATGGCTGTATTTCCCGAACGATGGAACATATACCTAGGCTTTTTTTTTTATCTCCAATGCGATACTATCCTGAACATTTCAACATTACGAGGATGTTTTGAGATAATCCCTCTATAATAGGAGTTGTGGGTGACTTCAAGATTCTGAACATGTGAGCATCTTTATCTCTTTTCAATATTCCAACATCACTCGTAACATTCCAAAGTGCCCAAAGTTGTCCTGAACATTCCCCAATAAGAATCATCCCCTGATAACTAAACATCCATTGCATATTTTCCTAACCGAGTTTTGGCAAGTCTTATCTCAACAGTCCCATTAAACGTATGACGCGTCGATGATCTTTATTTGTCGACCACTGTAGAAACTACCCCATTGGTGAATAAGGGCTTTGCGAAATCAAATCCAGCGGGCTTATTTCTTGACAGAAATTTATCATTCTGGACTCTTTCGAAAGCCACAAGGAGGTACTATGGAATGATCCTAATAACATTTTCAGAATACAAAAAAAAATCAAATTGAAAAAATTATATACCCAATCTATTTCCATCCTTGAAAGCATTTACCCTACTGGAATATAGATATTCTCAACTACAAGGTGAGCCAAAAGTCATAATAGGTTTTGGAAAGAAGGTAACTCTTTGATAGGCCAATAATTTTGAAATTTTCTTTTTCAACAGTAAACTAGAAAAAATAGATATTTGATCAATAACAATCATGAAAAAAGATATCTGTTTTCCAAATGCTCTCCGTTCGCCGCTTTGCAAAGCTCAGCTCTTTTGAAAACATTTAGGTAAACAACAGTTAAAACAAACATAATAAGTCATGCCAAAATCCTTATCGGCAAAATAGTAATTGGCTTCTAAAAACTTTCTTCGATTTTTCACCCACTCTGTACAATCACTCCCAACCATCAAGAAAACATAAACAACAAGATGTCAAAGCAAAAACAGTTGTTTTCAGTTTACTTGTTCAAACTTGTTCCTATTTGAAATTTTAACAACGAATTTGAATTCACCAGGTAGAATTTAGTTGGAAACGATACTAAACTTGTTGCTATCGGTCTTATACGAACAAGAAAAAAGACACCTAGTCGAGCTTTCCCCCTTCACGCGTCCCTCCAACAATAAGATAGGTACTGTAGGTACCATGAGCTGTATGGCTGTGTCATGTAATTTTTATCAAATACCACGACCAGTACAGAATACGATTACGACAGCGCTGAAAGTATCGTAACCGCTTCAAACCCATCTTTAATAATCTGCATGATTTCAGGCCGTACGTCGTGGAACGGATACCGAAGAGCAACCTGTTATTCATGGCCATCAACAACATGTGCAAGCTGGATACCACCAACGCGTACCGCAAATCTCCGACCCCCATCGAGAGAACCTACAACGATTCTTTGCCATGTTACATAGCCTTGAAGAACAAGTACGACAGACGAATATACATGAGCTGTTACGATGCCGATCCAAGGGTAAATAACCAAAAAAAAAGCGCTAAAAACCTCCAGCATTTACACATTTGGATTTTTTGCAGGAAGAATACCTCAACGCGAAGAGCCCCGCTTTTTGTGGCCATACCTGGTAGGAAGTCGGTGGTCCATCTTTGCCTGATTACTCTGTGTTCCCTGGAGCCTGCATGATTGTGTCAATTCAAAACTGGATCAAGTTGTTTCTAGTGATTTGATCAAGCTGTGATCAGAAGTAAATTTATGATGTGATAAAAAAAAATCAAAATGTTAGTTTTATGTGATGTACCCAAGCACTGTCAGAGCATGTTTTGAGGAATTGTCATTAAGTAGCACTTACGAAACAGCCATTTAGTCTTAACGGGGGTTACGGTAGTGACGGATCTAGTGGACCGGTAGAACAGAGCACTAAACGCGAAGGATAAGGTGGAAGCAGGGGTTCTGGGAGTCGCACCTCTTGACTTAGCGCCGCCGGCGTTTTTTGGTGGCCGTTTATCTTTCTAACCCCCACCCTCCACCCTTCTGGCTGCGTGTCGACGTCAAAGATAGAAAATTTTGTCTGATTCAAACCTGAAACACCTGTATTTCAGAAATGCACAATAGATTTAATCGAAGGTTAAGTTTTTGGCAAAGCATTTTACATCAAAAGTCTGGACCTTGAACGCCATTCTTAACAAGGTAGGTGCGGATGGGTCCATTTTTCCTAGCGAAAGGACGTCTCGGACAAAAGTTCACCTATACCCCATCCACTTTCTATTTTCAGTAGAATGACTTTTTGGAGCAAAAATGAAGTAACAAGCTGAAGCGCTGGGAGAATATGGCCAATGGCCGCTGAAAGGTCCGTTCCAAAACTTTGCAAGTGCCATCAGCCATAGCTAGTAGCTCCCTAGCTTGTCATTTTATTTTTGCTCTGAAAAGTCATTTTACTTAAAATAGAAAGTGTATGAGATATATGCTATGCTATGTCCATGAGTATATAATTATAATTATACTCGTGGATACTTATATATACTCGTCGGCGAATTACTCGGGTGTCACAACTTTTTTTTTCAACTCTCAATCGATCCTGGAAGTGTATCTATTCTATCTATCAAAATCTGAATCACTCTGTATCATAGTATACTTGAGAAGATCTTGATGGCCTGATACCAACAGATGGTAAGTATACCTTTGAATTAAAATAAAATAAACGAACTTGCAAAATTTATAAGCAGTTGAAATTCGCGAGCTGAGAACTGTAATGTTCTATCTGCACTTTTTGTAAAAAATGCTTTTCGAACTTCGAACCAGCAAAAAATGGACGAAACGTTTCATGATATGAACAATTCAATCAGAAACTACTTAGAGGAAGAGCAATAAAAACAAGTTCATGCTGGTCTTGAACAAAAAATCTCGAATTTTTTTGGAGCTTTTTTTGCCATTTTTAACCTAAGTTGACTTTCTTCCTCAGAAGACTTGTAATGTCAAGTTTTATTTGGTTTATTAGCATGATGTATTCCAAACATAAAAATCATGCGCTGAATTCATTTCAAGTTCTGAGAAAGTATGGAAATTATTTCATCACAAATTGAGTTTTACGCCAGTTTACTACTACAAAAATTCACACATACTCACAGTAAAAATTATGTAGTGATCAAGTGAAGGTTGCATGCCCTTTGAATGTCAAACTAGCAGAGAGATTGATCTTTCCTGTATAATCCAAAATGAAGTAAAGTCAAAATGAAGCTTTATTGTAGGCGCTGCACTATTTTAACACCAAGCATGCGTAAATTTCAAGGTGAAAAATTGACGCAAAACATCTCTTGCAACAATTTTATCTTCTGACCTTGGAATAGCAGTCAATGCATCAAATACAATATTTTTATATGCAGGATACATCATTCTACTAAAATAAAAGAAGAAAAACATTGTAAGTCCCTTGAGCAAGAAAAGAACCTGAACTGAAAATAGTAAGAAAAAAGTCCCCAAAAATGGTCTTTTTCCCAGTGAAACCAGACTAAACTTGTCCATATCGATGAGTTTGGATTTTTATTGAACTCAGAAGTTCAAATTTAGTCAAAAACGACACCACACTTGTCAAAATTGATCGAATATTGCCAGAAAAAAAATTACCCCCATTTCTTGAAATGACCCCCTGTCAGCGCCCCCCCTTTCAAATTATGGACACATGACTCCTCATGAAGGTTATGTGTGGTCTTACTGCATCTATTGAACATCTATTTAAACCTAAGTGAGGGATAGATTTCACGCGTGCTATTTAAATGGTCAATTTTTCAACCCCCTCTCCCGATGGGAGGTTTCTGTCAAAATTTCGACTTGGCAACTGCGATTTTCGTATTCAGCAAGGTCCAAATACCCCCAAAAAGTCTTGTTGCCCAACTGTTACATGAAATGCTTCTTGCATTCGATTTTTAGGAAAATGATCCTATATAGTCACGCATTAAAGACTCACGTTAGAAACACCTTGTTCAAGACAAATTAATGCTGGTATTTAAAACAAGTTTGAAACATTTTGCTTTGAAACTGTGTAAAATTTTGTTTAAAAATTGTTTCAAACACTTGTAAAAAATGAATGTTTTTCTCCGTATCGGCTTTTTCTAGCCATAGGAGTTTGCCCGTTTAGGTATTTATCAGGTTTACAAACTCAGAAAAGTGCATATTTTGGATAACACAACACCCAGACTTTTCACCCGGGACTTCCGCGTCGCAGACAGCCATTCGACCGTCCGCGCCACGGGGCCGTCTTTAAACACTTGTAATACCTACTTGAATTCCGAAAACTATGTATTCCGAGTCCCGAGTTTTTAGGCAACCTGTTGCACATTTCGAGCGACTATATCGAATCAAGTCAAGTTCTCGTTACTGATGGTTGGAAGTCAAGACAAGTTTGGATCTTTGCGAGGTACAATTTCGAGCACATTGCGCATGCTCGCTCTGATCCGTCAGAATATGTCAGATACCAGACTGTCAATATTTTAAAATGACGAGTCGCTTTTTTGCTTATTCTGACGATGCGCGGCGGGTGTTTGCAAGTTGAGTGTTAAGGAAGAAATCCATAAAAAATTATTATGATGAGACATTGACAACGTAGGCAGTGATTGCTAGACAATTGGCTTCAACTTTGGGTTTATTTTCTGTTCTGTCAACATCAATAATGTAAAAAGCTAGGATTGCAGAGAACTTAACACGGTTTTCCGCGAATTTCGCTAGATGGAAGCACGCATCGTATGCCTATGTGAATCGTTAATTTGTGAACGTGAAGATTTCTAGATATTTTTTTAAATTTTGGTATCGGTCTGTCTGTCTGCATTTGATGTCTTCCAATTTATGTCTAAACCGTTGAATTTTTATCAGTTTTCGGTTTTGTAATCCTACTTGTGTATATCAAAGATACAGGGTGTTACACTTTCATTTTCAATATTTAAGGAGGTGTTAGGGCATCAAAAAATTAGTGGACTTCCTCGAAAAAAATTACATGGGAAACGCAATATAACGGAGATAGAGACTTTCACAGTTGAGTATTGAGAATAGTTCTTTTGTTATAACTCCTAATTCAATCACTCGATTTTGACCAATATTGGTACTTGAAGTAAGTTGATACATGCCTACAGGCTGGTCATATTAACATTTGTAGAACATGTGATTTTTAATTTCCTGTTTTATTTTTATCGGAAACTAAACACTTCATTTCCGATGCTTTATCGTCCCCCAAATTATTGACAAAAAAGGTGAAACACCTGTATAGTAAGAAATGCAAAAGAATAGATCAAATTCCGTTTAATTTACGTTGCATGATGCAACTTCTCAACTGATATTAGTTTAATACTCTGTTTATGTTTAGGTATGGCAGAATGATAAGTTTGAAAAATCAGCCTGAATCTGTATTCAATTTTTGTTTACTATACAGGGTGGGGTTGAGAATCCTGAAAATTATATTTTTCCTAAAAGTATCAATACACATTCAATAGTTGAACTAGATCCACGCCGAACTCACTTTGTGGATGGACCTATTTCTTTTTCACGCCCCTTTTGCCTCCTATCGCCGCTCATTGGCTAGATTCGCCTCACAATCTCCCGTAGCAACTCTGTCAGTGCCACTGACTTTCTCCTTGTCATTACCCCCGACAACGATATGTTACAATTTGTCATCAGTTGTCAGTAGAACAGAACCAAAAGTCTTGCCACGCTGCAACCTGCAACCTACAGACTCGACAACGCTTTACTTCTTTACCAAAGTGTAGTGTAAGCATCAAATGAAGAGGAACCCGCGTGATAAGGGGATGAAGTATAGTGTGAAAGGATATTTTGAAGACGTACTTGTGAATAACCTGAAGGTAAAAGCGGAGTGCTACAGGAGCCAGAAAAAGAAACAAGCTTCTCAAGAAAATGTCCGGAACAGCATTTGTTTTCAGCGTCATCTTTGTACCTATCACTGGATGAATAGAAATCTTCCACTCTGAAGTGCCGTGAGCACACCAAAACTGAAGCAAAATATTGAGGTTTTGTTGTGAAGTTGTAGTGGGTAATCGCCAAATAGGAAGGTGAGATAGCATTCCCAGCACTTTGAACGGTAATTTGGGTGACCCCGCTTTTGGCTTTGTGCAACTTGTAAAACAGCTGAAATTGTTTCGTTCGCCTTCAAATTCTTCCTGGTGCCGGTGTCTTCCAGTGGCGGCCATCCATTTATTTCGCTTATTTTTGTCGGCAGGAAAACCGTAGAACGAAACATTTGAGGGAAATATTCCCTTGGACTAGTGCGGACAACTTTTTACACAATATACGAGCATTTTTCGAATTATTCGATCAGTGTAGCCATGGAGGGTATATAAAGGAGACTGAACGAGTAGTGAAAGCTGTCAAAAAAACGGTATGATTTTGTGTCGTCAGGTTTCAGTTATAATTTTTTTCACAGCAGCGCAAGTGTTCCACTAAGGCCTAGTTGTTTATAGAAACCTGCAATTTTAAAAAAATCTGTAGGGACCTGTCACAATTTATTCCGAAGGTTATTCATTTTGTCAGAAGTCAGATCAGTCAGAAGTCAGATCAGTCAGAAGTCAGATCAGCTGAAACTGATGCAGGGCTGAAACTCCCGTGTACCCGTGTACCCAATGATTAATTTGCTACTTCAGTCTGCGAGGTCGGAATAAGCTGGGGGTTCTTTTCACCATTTTTTTATTCCACGATTTTAGGTACCTACACTGCCTATTGACAATGGACGGCCGGCCAGAAAAAAATTACCTGAATAATGTGTGGCCGTCGAAGGCCTGGACGAAAGTTCTCTGGCCGGCCATCCATTGCCGCGGCCGGCCGGCGGCCGGTAGTTCTGTGGATTTGGGTACCTAGTGGAACAGTCTGGGGGCCAATTTTCTTCGCAACTTTAAAAAACGTTCGCAAGTTTGCGATTTCTGTAAATTCCAATTTTTGAGCCATCGTTACTTTACGTATGCGCATCGATGCGCACGTTTTCATACGTTTTGCTGCGAGCGGATCTGGACTGGCGCAAGTCACTTTGCGTATACGCTTTCATGATGAAGTGAGGTTAGGTAGTAATGTTTTCATTGTTATCAATAAAACAAACAGCATTGCTGAAGGTATGTGGCGATCATGGTGCCGAGTCAGGTGGCTAATGAGATACAGCACGGAATAACTTCACGAATGCGTCCTAAATAAAGAATTACTCACTCTTCTGTCATTTTTTTCAATCATCAGCTTCAGGGACACTGTTTAAAACTTGTCACGATGATGTTAAATTTTTTTCTTTTCATCGTCTGCAGTCTGCAGTAAAGCTTTGCATTTGCTCCCCACTAACGAGATCCAGGTTTTTGGAAATAGGTAATAATGTTTAGTTGTCTTCAACTGAACAACAAATTCAACTGTGAGTAGATAGATCTTGTCAAAATATTACGAAAACTTATAAACCGCTTTGAAGAGTTCGGCCTATTGTCAAAGTTACAGCCCTTTAGAGTTAATTTTTTTTGGATTTCAAAAGTTTGTAACTCAGGAACATTTCGACAAAATTAGCCTAAATTTAGCGTTGACTGGTTTTATTGGCTACTTCTCCAATTTTTATGATGGTACAGGGTGTTCACGTATAAATTTAGGGCTTCCGCTCAAACACAGTTTCAAAAATTTAAGACCACTTTTTTTCGCAGGTTTCGAAGGCACTAAAATTTTCTGTCGTCTATCGCGAGTCATTGAGAATTTTTCTCAAATTAGACACGTGTATGTAATTATAGGAATTGATTCAGCTTTCCATCCTAATTATAAATATACGTATATCGTATATCCCACTCGATAGGTTAGTTAGGAAAACTACCAAGCAATACAGGGTGTCCGTTTTTCGAGGCTAAGTATGGGTATCTCGCTTATCTTTAGAGATACAGAGTCGGTTGAATTAGAAAAAAGTTGCGAATTTTCATGACAATCAATGATCTAAAAAGATATTTGACTTGTCAGTTTTAGTTTTCGAGATATCGAGAAAAAACTGAAATTTGTAATTTTTGTTTTAGTTTTTTATTTGAAAAACAGTTGAAGAGAGCCTTTTCTAACTAAGACATTGTGGAGGCACTTTTCCAGGGGGAATTCAATGTTGCCAAAATCTTGATTCTAGCTTTCAAAACAACCGAGATATGACATTCAACTTTTTTTTCTCTCATAGGCGCCATATTGGATTTTGGCATTTTGAAATACAATATTTTTCTCTGGTTACAACGATGTGTCACATGCCACTGTTTAATTCATGCTTTTGAGCAAAAAAATTTTTTGATTAAGAGTGCTTTGAAAACAAAATCAGCACCGACAATAAAAAAAAGTAAATGTTGAACATTTATTCAACAGTGACATGTGGCACATCGTTGTAACCAGAAAAGAATACCGCATTCAAAAATATCAAAATCCAATATGGCGCCCATTAGAGAAAAAAGTTGAATGTCGTATCTCGGTTGCTTTGAAAGCTAGGATAAAGATTTTGGCAGCTATGAATTCCCCTTGAAAAAGTGCCCTGACAATGTCTAGATTGGAAAAAGCCACCTTCAACCGTTTTTTGAATAAAAAATGAAAATGAAAATTCAAATTTCCGGTTTTTTACGATATCTCAAAAACTAAAACCGATACGTCAAATTTGTTTTAGGAGCATTGATCGTCATGAAAATGCGCAACTTTTTTCTAATTCAACCGACTCTGTATCTCTCAAAATAAGCGAGATATCCATGCTTAGCCTCGAAAAACGGACACCCTGTATTTCTTTTACAAAAGTTTGATTTTGTAAAGTCAAGTTAGGTTCAGTAAAAGTTTTAAACTATAGTGAAATCAATTCAAGTACCTACTAAAATGATAGAAAATTTACTGAGTTACTTTAAAACAAAAAATAACTTTTCGATCATTTTATAACTTCATCACTTTTTTCACATGCTTTTGTGTTTTGTTGATTAACTTATCAAGTGTGATGCATATTTATAATCAGGATAAAAATCGGAATCGATTACCATATCAGAATAGGGCGTCGAATGTAAGAAAAATTTTCTATGTTGCACCCTGTAAGTGATATCCACAGACATTTTTCGTCGACAGATTCAAAGCCTACGGAAAAAATTATGTTGTAATCGTTTTTCATTTCCTGAATTATGTTCAAGGGGAAGTCTCCAGACGTATTCTTTGTAGTTAAATATGGAGGTTATGGAAATTTATTAATCTGAATGAAAACACGAACATCAGAAACTGACGTTTGAATGCTTTGGTAGGCTTGGCGTGGCTTAAGTAGATAAAATGCACCGATATTTGCAACGTTGTCGCGTCTACCATGCGTTTATTTACGAAGACCCAATTCGAACGTTTTTCGTTTTGCGAACACTGCTCAAAAATTGGCAAACGGAAACGTATACGTAAATCTTCGTACGCAAATTTGCGCATACGTAACTTTACGTATATTTTCAAAAATTGGCCCCCTGAACTTCGGTCTGAAGAGTACACGAAATGAGGCCCGAAGGTGATTAAACACAAAAGAACTCAGCAGAAAGTAACTCGAATACAATACATAGCACAACGGAACAAAGCAGACATGAACGGAACTCGATAAAAACTGGCGGAAGACAAGCAGAGACCGCAGGGACAAAATCGTGACGTGTGAACCTTTCAAAATGACAACGGCTTTGAATTCCTACATGGGTCTAGTAGCCCGCAACAAGCTTGCATTATTTTCCGCTGCAGCGCGGGTGTTCCACTCAGGCCTGAAAAACTCTACTACATAGAAACGGACCACTTTTGAGCAGGCCGTGTAGTCTCCTTATCTCTACCCTCCATGAGTGTAGCGACACGACACAGGTTGCAGTCATAAGTGACAGTGACAATTCTAATTCATTGTGACAGTATCGCCTTCCTCGAATTTCGCGCCTAATAATTGAAGGCCTTCAATTGGCCAGGGGTGTGGCTTAAAATTGTTCATCTTTGTCTGAACGTCTCTGTTCCCCATAAGAAATAGGTCTATTCCGACCGCAGGACGGTTTTATCAGGAAATCAACATCAACGACCAATCCCAAACAGTTGCAGCGATACGCTTTTTGATTCTGCATTTTGTGATACTGCAATGAAATTTGGCATATGCAAACTACATGAAATTTCAAGTGATTTGACCCGCAGCACTCAAAAATTTGTCCATTAGGAGGCGACTGGGGGCCCCTCAAATTTTCAAGATGTCGGAATTTTTCCCATGCACTATTCAGTACCGCCCTATCTACCGTACAGGACCCAAACAACTTTGTTCTTGACCATTATAACATTTTTCGTCATTTCAATTCCATTCTTCTTAGAAAAAAATTTCTTTGCCTGATCAACAAATTGAAAAAAATATATTTTTTTGAGCACAAATAAATTGGTCAATAGTTTTTGTGTGATCATCGATAAATCCACATCCTCTTGATTCATTTATGTAAAGAAAACTTCTGCATTGCTATTTTTCAACAAAAGTGTGACCTCAACTTACCATTATTTTCAACATTACCTTTTTCAATGTTTCATCCCGGTAAGTATGATTATTGTTATACTAATATATAGCTTGAAGTTTTCTTCAAAGATGTGGATGATGAAACGGCCTCAGATTCCACCTGGAAGCCGTACATAATAATTTTTCTACAAGGCCGTCAAATTTGGCATTTTTGAATTATTAGCGGGAGCGGCCAAAATGTCAATACACACCACTCCGCCTGAGAGCACCGGTTTGCTCTAGCGGGAGATATTCACGCCTAACAATGGGGTCGTAACAAGAATTGAATAATACGATTATATTGGTATGGACCTTCCAATTAATATCCAGATAAAATTAGCGACTGTGCAGCTGAAACACAAATAAAAAAAAATTCGGCCGAGAAAAAAGTAATTGAAGTTTCGCTTCTTCCAGTCTATCGGTTTAAATGAAGTGAAATCGCGCGCAGCGTTAGCGCGAATGAAACCAAGGCATGGACAAGGTCGTCATGAGAGCAACCTATCAGCAGCAAAGACAGCATCGTTGCCATAGCAACACGCAACGTCTAGTTACGTCACTAGACGTTGAAATCAAACCGCTCTGCTTCGCGACTCGATTTTCAGCTTTTTTTTTCAAGAAAAGTAGTTGCTTCTGAGATACTAAATATGTTGCTATGTGTGTGGTAATCTCACATTGTACTTTAGTTCAAAGGAATTGAAAAAAATTCGTGTAAGACCCCATTTTGCATTTTGTGATACTGAAATGAAAGTTGATGCAAAAGTACCGAAACCGGTGCTCCTGGGCGGAGTGGTGTGTACCGACATTTTGGCCGCTCCCAGTAGAAAATAAAAAATGCCCAATTTGATGGCCTTGCAGAAAAACTGATATGCACGGCTTCCAGGTGAAATCTGAGGCCGTTTCATCATCCACACCGTTGAAGAAAACTTCAAGCTATATGTAAGTACAACAATAATCATATTTATAAGGATAAAACATTGAAATATTGAGGTCACTCCTTCGTTGAAAAATAGAACAGCGAAAGTTTTGTTTTCATAAATGAATCAAGGAGATGCGGATCTATCGTTGATCACACAAAAACGACTCAACAATCTATTTGTGGTCAAAAAAAAAATTCAGATTTGTTGACCAGACGAAGAAATAATTTTTTTTCAATAAGAAGAATGAAATTGACATGACGGAAAATGTTATGATGGACAAGAACAAAGTTGTTTAGGTCCTGTACGGCAGATAGGGCGGTACTGAATGGTGCATGGTAAAAGCTCTTACATCTTGAAATTTGGAGGGGCTCCCAGTCGCCCCCTAGTGGACAAATTTTTGAGTGCTGCGGATCAAATGACTTGAAATTCTACGTAGTTTGCATGTGCCAAATTTTATTGCAGTATCACAAAATGCAGAATCAGGGTCATTTCACTAGCGTACCGCTGCAACTATACGTGAATCATGTTTTAGCCCAGTAAACGTAGGTTTCTACCGGGAACAAATTCGCCCAAAGCTGATTTTTGGTACAGTGAGTCCAATAAGCTAGCTTAGAATGAGCTAGCTTCAGAGCTAAGAATATATGAACTCACCAGTAAATTTTCTCGAAATTTCTTGCGTGTGCTTCAAGGTCTTCCAGGTCTTCGGATGTTTTGAGTCACTGTAAATTGCATTTCACGCCTGGAATTTGCGCCACGGCCGCAAAAATGATCCGATTGAGTCGTAATTCTACGCATCATATCCCGCTGATACTATTTCAGCACAAAATTGTCGATCATTGTTAAAGGGGGGTCGTGGGGGGCGAAGCTCGGCCACCCAAGCAACAAATTAGGGCCAAATTAGGTTAAAATCTACCTCACTATTGGTCAGCGACCAATTTTCAATAGGTCGGATTTACGTTTAATCGACGTCGAATTCAGGTAAGTGGGGAAAAATAAGTGGGTAATTTGAACGTCGAAAATTGGGCACATAGGTCGATTTGACTTATAGGTCAGATACCCTGTTAGTCGGCTGAACCTAAAATAAGTTACATTTATTCATGTAACTTATAGTTATAGTTGGTCATACGACTTTCAAAGACATTAGTGCACAATAGGGTGGGCCGCTGCTATAGGTGTGTTTTTTTTGTTTTCATAACACGGACTTCTAATAGCGCGGAAAAGTTGCAGTTTCATATACTTTCCAAATATCCAGAAGCTTGTTATCCCAAGTCTTCATCTTCAGCCTCCGCAAGACGTGTCTTTCAGAAATATCTCAACATTCAGTTTTTGCAAGATAACAAATTGAGTTATGGAGAAAACTGTTGAAATACTTTAGTGAAAAAATAGATGAAACTCTTTGTTGGACAGAAATTAAGTGATAAGACTTTAATTATCAATATTTTATCAATATTTTTTGTTTTAGGTCACTCTTGGTTAAAATTTTTCTGACTTACCGATATGGGCATCAGTTTCCTAAATTCATTCTTGCTGTGAATAGAGCCATACCTTGATTCAGCTCCACAAACTGCTGATGCTGCTTCTAAAACTGTTTTCACAAATCGCTCTACTGATTGGGTATAACAGGGAAAACGTGGAAATTCTAATTAAGGAATTATATCGTCAACATTCAGTAATTTTTTTAGTACATTATCCGACATACGGGGTGGTTTTTTGAAAAGGACTCACCTCCAATTTCTCGCTGCACAATTTTTTTCTGAGAAAAAGCTGACACATGTCGATTTTCTCTTTGAGAGGGACATCTAGGACACATATTGCCAAATTCTTTTCTTCAATCACTTTGTCCCCACCCCCTACTCTAGTTTGAAATTTCAAATTGCATTACCTATCTTGTGATACACCAAATTGAAGGCAATAACATTGTTTCCGGTCAACATACTCTTCAATATCTTCAAAGTACCCTCTCAACCCTTTTGAAAATTCTTTCATTGTTGATTAAAGGAATGTTTCTCTGGTAACAGATTCTTGAAAAATAGATTACCCAGAAAAAACAGGACGATTTTTGTTTCGAGGGAAACATCTGAGACATGTGTTGCCAAATTTTTATCTTCATTGCATTCTCTCCCCAATCAAGACAATTTTTGGAATTGGATAGATTAGAGGGTGATTTAGGCAATTTGAAATTATTTTTGCATAAAGGAAATTTTCATACTTTCAATTTGATATATCACAAGGTAGATAATTTATTGCTATTAGAATTGAAGTAGGCTGGGATAGGGCCGAGAGGGTTGAAAATAAAACTGTGACAACATGCCACCCTCGAAATAAGAACCGACCTGTTTTCGTTTAAAAATATTTTTTTCCAAGAATCGGGTTAGTTGATAGGATCGAGAAAAGCTTTCCTTTGATTAAGTATTAGAGAATTTTCGCAAGGGTTAGAAGGTGACTTGAAAAATTTGAAATTTGTTTGTCAGAAAGAGAATTCTATTATCTTCAGTTTGATGTGTCACAAGTTAGGTAATGCTATTTGACATTTTAAAGTTTTTTTTTATTTGGGTGGTCTCTTTTAACAATTTCAATAACGTTTTGATTGATGGATGATATTATTTCATCATTGCTGAAACTCTTGTATGAGAAACAGTTGAAATTGAAGTTTTCGTCCAAAGTTGCCCAATTTTTATTGTGACTATTTCTGCAACTTCAAGGCAACTGGGCTTTTTCGGTGTATTCAATTTCATTTGGTTTTTTGTGATTAAAAAAACAATACTGGAACACGGGTTTTTTGTGCCTGACTGTTTAAGTCCATATTTTTTTATTGTAAATATATTTTTAATCATTTTCTGGCCTAATAAAAATTTGCGATTTTTTTCCAAATATAGAAATTTCAACGTCATTGCGGACCCTGAAGTGATGATTTTTTTCCAAAAACGCTGTGACGATTTTTTTTTGTAATCTGATTATGCATCTTTTCCGCACTATTAGAATGAAAAAATCGAAAATATGATTTTTCGGCCCACCCTAGTGCACAATAGTGTTGTTGGTGTTACCATACTGATTGAGTTTCATGGCGGACCTCCGTCCTTCATAGCAAAATATACCTACCTACCTATGGCACGAAACATTTTGCGGACTTAGAGACTCCTCCCTGATCATAATATTCACACGAAGGAAATATTTTTGACAAATGTGCCTCTTGCACCTCCAAATATTGCAATGCGCCTTGGAAAAATCGATTTTTTGCAGAACTTGCGGAAATAACTTGAATTTTTTTTGGTCAATCACAGTTCAGAGCACTGAAATGTTAATATTAAGCTCTTAAATTGAACAGTGTTTCTTAATTACACTTTTTTTGCCTAGTGCCTGGCAAAAAAAACAAGTAATTAAGGGAATACAAAAATTACAGAACAGCTTTTATCGTAATGGCGGACGTGGAACCTGCTGGAGTAAGATGGCGTGCCTGGTGATATTTCGAAAGGACCCCGCACGATTCTTATGGAAAATGGCTCCCGGTTAAATTCTCTGAATTTTTGATATGTTGTAGCTCATGAGATACTAATCAAATACCGTGAACCCCAAACTCAAATAATGGACAGTTTTTTACCCACAGGGGGTTGAAGTTGGAGGTTTTGACGGCTTCAAAATGATATTATGACGTTAATAAGAGCTTTTTATTTGGTTTCTCTTCAAGTTGTGTTTCATGCTAAATGTATTTATTTGACAGGAAAATATCAACCCCCTCCTCCACCCCCAACCCCTATCTACCATCATGAAATTCGAAATTACTTCCGAAAGCCATGCGGAAGGCTTCTGTGATTTAAATGATGAATTTTGACATGAAAATTATTTTCCACCCCTAATGTTGGGGTGCCGATTTTCCAATTTTCTTCGGTTAATTTGGCTGAATTTTTGGTATTGTGTACTTCTAATTCTGCTGAACAAAAAGTTCTCATACTAAAACTTATTCCTATGAGCAGTTTCTGTTCTGCAGGGGACTGAAGTTCAATATTTATGCCCTCAAATCTTCAACTTCAGTCCCCTGTAAAACAAAAACTGTCCATAGGAATAAGTTTTGGCAGGAAAACTTTTTGTTCAGCAGAATTAGAAGTATACAATACCAAAAATTTAGCCAAATTAACCGAAAAAAATTGGAAAATCGGCACCCCAACATTAGGGGTGGAAAATAATTTATACGTCAAAATTCATAATTTAAAACACAGAAGCTATCTGCATGGCTTTTAAGAGTAGTCTCGAATTTTGTGGTGGTATATAGGGGATGGGGGTGGGGGAGGGGGTTGATATTTTTCTGTCAAATAAATACATTTAGCATGAAACACGACTTGAAGAGAAACCAAATAGAAAGCTTTTATTTAAATCAGAATATCATTTTTAAGCCGTCAAGACCTCCAACTTCAACCCCCTGTGGGTAAAAAACTGTCCATTATTTGAGTTTGGGGTTCACGGTATTTGATTAGTATCTAATGAGCTACAACATATCAAAAATTCAGGGAATTTAACCGGGAGCCATTTTCCATAAGAATCGTGCGGGGTCCTTTGACTTTCAGGGCAAATTAACTATTGTTTTTTACTTATAGCGAAAATTGCCCTTCGAACAGGGCAAAATTACTTGAAATTCGAACTTTGAAGTCAAAATTGACCTAATTAGGTAAATTTTACCTCATAGTCTACTCATGGTTTTTGGTTGTTATCGACTTCAGAGTCAACTTTCCCTAAATTACCGATTTGGACCAAATTTCAACTATGAAGACTATAATTTTAAATTACGCGCTCAATAAATCGGAGTCGGAGAGCGATGCTGGTATGTCGATGTCCGCCATTTCTGACGAAAGCGGAGTTGGATTTTGAGCCGCGCCGGTGACACTTTTTTTTAAATAGGCGATAGTAACCTGCGGTGTGACTATACAGCTTAAACTTCTTACTTGGAGGACATTTTCTGCTTTGCACTATTTCACAGCACAGCACAGCAGGTACTGGTAACACTGACAAGAGATGATCTGCATGAAAAACCCCAAACAACAAAGAGCCAGCTCATTTTCTGACCTCAAAAGCCACATAAGACGGATTTCCTTCAAAGTTCACTCTAATGGTACTTTCGCCCTCCTTTTGACCAGTGTTCCTTAATAAGTCATTTTTTATAGTAATTCTGACTTCAAAGGCAAATATTCAAATTGAATAGGTCCGTTTTTTTACTAAAATAACCCTTGTTATTTACCATGACCTGTAAGGCATTGTGTAAAGTTGAAAATTACCAAATTTGGACAAGTATAAAGAGGTTATTCTTATTCATAACCAGACTTTGAAGTTAAAATAAGGGTAATTTCGAAGTAATTGCGACTACCGTTGATAGCTTAAATCAACCTCAGAGATAAAATGGACTTTAACGGCGAAAGTCAAGCGAAAATGAACCAATTTTTGTCCTAGATAATGCCTTATAAATTTCAAAGACTTTGAAGGCATTTTTTAGGTGGAATCTAGGTAATTTTTAACTTCCAAAAACTTTTTGAAGTCGATGGTGAATTTAGGGTTTTTGCAAGGTTAAATCTTGGTAATTTTTGATTTAAATATTGACTTTGTGGAGCATTTGTCATATAAGGAAAATTTTATGTCAAATTCATGCATATTTCGCCTTCTTTAAGTCAATTGGACTTTAGCTTGGTAATTTGGCCCTAAATTGCTGCTTGGGCAGGTGGTTCTTTCTGTTTTCCTGGCCATATAGAACCGATCCCCCGACCGATCCCGATATGTTTGGTATCTTTTCCGAATAAATTCAATCTCCTTGGAAGTTTTAACTTGGAAAAACTTGTTTTTTTTTGACAGTTTCGAAAAAAAGTTTCCAGCTGTTGAAGGTGTTCATCTTTGAAAATGTCCCAGGGGCCATTCCATTGAAGTGTATTCTTCACAAAAATCATCCACTCGATGGGTAATTTTATTTCCCAAAAATGAAAAATCGATTTGAACCTGAGCCGGCCCTCTACTACTGACCAGAACACTACAGCGTGCACCTTCAAATGAAAGTAGCTCAAACTATTGAAAAAATATCAACTTATATTTGAAAGTTCGAAAATATGTGCAGAATTGAATTCCCTATAACAAAAACAAAATCGCCATGGATCGCACTGCAGGGTTCTGAGTTATTTAAGGAGGGGGATAACTGTAGTGTTCTGGTCACTTGTAGACGCCGCGCCAGGTCGGGCAAGCTCAAATTGATTTTTTAATTTCGGGAAAAAAAACTATACATCGAGTGGATGATTTTTGAAAAGAATACACTTCAATATGATGGCCCGTAGAACATTTTCAAAGATGAGCAACATAAACAGCTGAAAGAAATTGTCAAAACTGTCAAACAAAAAAACAAGTTTTCCCAAGTTGACTTGTTCGAACTTGTTTTTATCCAAATTTACACATCGAATTCGAGTTCAGGAGATTGAATGTATTCGGAAAAGATACCAAACTTGTCGGGATCGGCTCTAGATGGCCAGGAAAACAAAAAGAACCACCTAGCCGAGCTTCCCCCCCCCCCACACCCCCCCTTCAACAATGATCGACACCGAAATCGACACTTTTTGTGCTAAAATGGTATCAACGGGATATGATGCGTGATCATTTTTGCGGCCATGGTGCGAATTCCAGGCAAGTACTGCAATTTACAGCGACTCAAAACATCCGAAGACATGGAGGACCCATGAAGCACACGCGAGAAAGTCCCGAGAAAGTTGACTAGTGAGTTCTTATGGTCTAAGGACTCACTGTACCGAAAATCAGCTTTGGGCAAATTTGTTCCCGGTATTTATGATATAAAAGTCTAGATTGACTGGGCTATGTGGATAAGGCTCGGTAACGTTTTTCAGAGCTGTGCTTGTGCCCTGTCAGTTCATACTGAATCTTCAGTCCCAAATCTACCCCGAATGGGGCGACACGGCCTCATAGCCGGCTAGCGGGGGAAAAGATAATTGATTCACGTTTGGATTCGTGTTGGAATCGAACGTTTTCAACATTTTAAAGGATTGTGGAGCTTACAATGGGTCAGAGACCTCGCCACATACAAAAACTTTACAACACGGACACAGAACAAAAATTGAACCAGTGCATTCAGAAGGCATTCTGTGCATCTAGAAGATAATATAGGAACCTCAAAATGGCAATTTCACTGTCTGCGAGACCAGACCTCCGCATAACCAGCCATGATCTGTATTTCCATGTGACTTTCACTGTCACTGGTGACGTCTATAAAAAAATTTAGGTTGAAATGAATGTGGAAATGACAAGGTCACGTATACATCATTATGCCAACCGTTGAAAACAAAAAACCAACGTCAACATAATCTAATGGCGGCGCCCGCTTGACGTCATTTCCCCCTTCTGCTATCATCTATGCAGGTCCGTGGGTTCACCCCTCATTTTTACCCCCTAGGTATTTTTCGAAATTTCATCAATTTTTGAATTTCACTTAACACTTTGAAAAAAGTTATTCTTGCAAAATCTTCATTGGAGGCCTCATTTTCGAGATATTTGTTCTTAATTCTCCTAGATACCAACTTATTTCTGATCTGAGGTGTGCGTTAACAATAATTTCTTTCTTCGAAACGTGCGATTAGATTTGTTGACGACTGGTTCGACCTGCTCCACACGGTAGTTCGTTACTGTACTAGTGCAGTAAAGTACTTTGTAATTCTTATAGGTACGTTACAGTACTAGTTCAGCAAATTTCTACCAATCTCTGCTGGCGATAAAGCACACGATCACGACGATCACACCTGCTCATATGTTTTTTTTCCTTGGGGTTTATCTTGCTGCATCAACCGTAATAGGTCACATTGTTTGTTTTTTATTTAAGGCTTATATGGAGTCGTATATATCAATGTCTTTCAAAAAGTTTAGTACAGAGTTGTATTTGTCTGGGTTTATCAAGTTGATTTCACTTTCGGTTATGTTGTGCATGGTTCTTTGTATGTTGTATTTGGGCCAGACATAGAGGATATGCTTGATGGTTAGTATGACGTTGCAGATTTCGCACTGCACACGGTCTTCTCTGGACAATAGGAAGGAGTGTGTCAGTCTGGTGTGTCCGAGCCTGAGCCTATAAAGTTTTATTTGGTCTTTTCTTTTTTCTGGGTATTGAAGAGTAGTAGAGACGGATGGTTTAATCTCTTTGAGGTGGGTATCTTTTAGGTTCCAAGTTTGTTGCCTAAGTGTGTAACCTTTCCACTCCAGAAGGTAGTGGTGGAGCGGTTCTCTCCGTAGAAGAAGGGCTGGGGGTGGTCGCTTATGACCATCACCCAGGTACAAGCCCTGGACTCGTTGCCGGCTAGAAGCGTAGAGCGGGTTGTGGTTTGGGAGAAGGATGGGTGTGTGAATTGGGCTAGGTAAGGTGAAAGCCATTTGAACAATTTAACAAGTACCTATATTAAAATGACGTGGCGATCAGTGTATGTACACAAATAATTTTGAAAGAGGGTGTGTTATGTAAGTAAAAGAATAAAATGGCACAATAAACAAAATCAAAACGGATTACTCATCCGGGATCGACGATGATGGTTCGAGTACTGTAGTGGGTGGGTTTCTAGGCCGACCGCAGAAGAAGCCCAGCCTGACGGAGTCTCGGCCACTGCATACTGACCTGGGGAGGGGAATGCCGCAGCGTTTGGGAGTTCTATGCGGCGGGTATTGATGTTAGGATGTGGGCGCCATCTTCACGAAGTTCTTCCCCAGGTCAAACAGTTCGGCGAGGAAGTGAAGAGTTCGACTGCTCCGCCAGCTGTCGTGGACTCCTCTACGGCCGGTACCTATAAACAATCCACTCACACAGTAATTGAGGCAAAACTAAGTTGTAGGTACGAACACTTGGTACAACGGATGAAAATACAATTTAGAATAATGAATTTTGAATAATATGGGCCCTGAAACGTAGAATAGACAACGACATGACATGATTATGTGAAATGGAAACGGAACGTGGTCGGTAGCGCAAACAATTTACAATAATTTTGAAAGTAGGTACAATATGAACACTGGGGACACTACTTAACTTCAATCAATGCCTGACGAGGATATTGGCCGAATTTCGGCTGCAGCGGCTGACACGGCGTAGCGGTGACTTCGGTGACAAACAGCTGATGACCCGGGCTTGAGTGTTTTTCCGGCGGAAAGACGGAAGTTTGTGTTTTTGGGTTTGCGAGCAGCTGATGCCTTCGACGACGATGGAGTCGGCACGAGAGTCGGCGTGACGGAAACGGCCGCTGTGACGATGATGGCTTACATGGGGGTTACGATGGGAGCGAGTGCTGCGACGGCCCCCATGAAGTTTTCCAGCCGACCGGTAGGCCCCACAGGCAGAGGTGATGACGAAATTTACAACGATGGACGGCAGGAACTGAGGCAGGAACGTTTCTGGCGAGTTCTCTTACCCACGGGGCCGCATAAGCAGCGGCCCCAAGCTGGAGCTGGTCTGGGCGTTGACCTCAAGCGGCTGTGCCCCCGGACGGGGCTTCGTTTATGGAGCTACTCGCTCATCTTTTCTTTCGCTTTTTTCGCCCCAAAAACTCGACTCACTAAGCGTCCCGCCAGGTGGCGCCACCATCGCCGCAGCCAAGCGGATCCCTTGCCACGCTCTGGCGCGGGAATTTTGAAACGGTTACAAGTGTAACTATTTTGTTTTTTATGTAGGTCTTGATATCATCTGGAGGATTAACTTGGCAAGATGAGAAAATGATGGAGGTCGTCGCTCTTTTTGCCAGATCGTCCACTTCTTCGTTCCCCTCAATTCCGACGTGCGCTGGAGTGTACAGAAATTTTACCCTATCTGCTACGTCAAAGAGCTTATCTTTGATATTTTGTATAAGGGGGTTGCGGGGATATAATTGCTTCAAGGCGTGTAGTGAGCTCAATGAATCTGAGCAAATTATATACCTTTGCTCCGGGATGGTTTTTATATAGACAAGTGCCTGCGAGATAGCGTAAAGTTCTGCTGTGAAGATGGAATTGTGGTTTTGGAGGTGGTAAGCTTCTTTGGAGGATGGAGTAATTATGGCTGATGCCACCTGATTGTCAATTTTAGATCCATCTGTGTAGATTAACTTGTGGTTTGGAAAAAAGGAGATGATTTCCAGAAAGTTTGCCCTGGTCAGAGTGTGGTTCATTTCCGATTTTTTGTTTTTCGCGAGGTCAAGAATTGTTTGTACTACAGGTAGTTTCTAAGGTGGATTCGAGGAGTTTTGCCAAGGCGAGGTTTCAGGGATTTTGAAGTCAATTTCTAGTTGGATGCGATTGAGTCTTTCGTGCAGGGGTGGGATTATGTTCCTGTTAGAGTTGTAAAGATCTTTGTGCTTGTCTGAAAATACCAAGTCATAGTTCGGGCTTTTTGGGTTGGCTGAAATGTTTATTGCGTAGTTCAGGGTCATCACGTATGGTCCGAAAGTTTTGGGAAATAGTTTCAAGCTAATAACTTTTTCTGAATAGTCTTTATTTTCGTACTTGATATTGCATAAATTAACATCCCCAGCCCGTAGCACCTTTATTATGGGTTTCACACACAATATATGATATATTTTTGGAATCAGAAAAACAAGATCTTTCGAGTGATGATATGTCAAATTATTTTTGACAGATGTCATTTTTTGACAAATGACAGAATAGTACTTGTGAAACATCATTTTAAAGCCCATAAGATTCTGAAGAGAACCGTGTTTTTATTTTTGAAATAGGGTGTCTTTTACAGCTTCTATGGGTCTTTCAATATGAAAAAATGTCAATTCCAGAGAAAGCCCCTCAATAAGTGATAGGTATTTTTGATATCAACAAATGGTGATGATCTGATTTTTTAATCGTCCAAACTATTGGGAAACTCTATAAACACCTCATCTTTCAGGTAAGCTCATAAAAAAAATCGAGGGGGTCATAATATATGCAGGCTCGGATGTCATCGCGTTGTGCCGGTAGTTCCAATTCACTGATCGTCGAATCTTTCATTCAAGGAACAAGGAGGCGGTCATTTCGAGCAACTTCTTTGGGACATTTTTTGTTCCATTGTGATCAATTATAATAATTATCATTAGTTAACATTAAAAATAGGTACCTGCTTTACCTACTAAGTATATATACAGGATGATTCAAAAATGGCGCATTTCCTCCCGTGTACGTTATGGGAGACGTTGAGGGAGCACGGAAAAAATAGTAAAAAAAAATTGGCTCATTTATCCTTCGAGTTACGAAGAGGTGAAGTTGAGGATTGACCTTCTTCAGTTTGCATGATTTTAAAGCAAAGCATTGTTACTTGCAGAGAATCACATGTCGTTAGTAGTTTCCAATTGAAAATTTCTCTTGCAATTGAGATTTAAGTCGTATTTTCAAATTTCAAAATTCGTCATCCACCTCAAAAGTGCCGTGAAAATACATTTGGCAAGTATGTTCGGTGTGGTCTGGCAGGTTCTACGGAGTTTCCAGGGTAACAATACAATAATGCTATTGTGATGTACCTCTTTGATCTAAAGGTGCGAGGTAGGTACTAATGCGATGCTGCCAGATTGGACAGATTTGGTTTTGTTAATAACTTGCAAATCGAAGCCGATTAATTTTTTTTATTATTTCTCCCATGCTCCGTTAACGTCCACTATAACGTGCCCGAAAGGAAATGCGCCATTTTTGAATCACCCTGTATATTTCGGGTTTTTTACAAATTATTGTATGCCCGTGCTCGTCCGCCAACAATTTCTATCTTCTGCATCCTCTTCGTTCAATCCTCGCTTCTCCATCGCTCTGTTTATCCCATCTCTCCATGTAGTTTTTGGACGTCCAACTGATCTCCTTCCTGGTGCTTTCCAACTCATCATCTCCAGTGGCCACCTCCCGTCTTCCATTTTTTTAACATGTCCAAACCATCTCAAACCCTTATGTTCTACCCTATCGATGACCGTTTGTTCGGTTTGTTCCTCTGCTTCCATTCTTCTTCTATTTCTTCATTCCTTATGTGTTGTAACCTCGATACCCTTGCACCTCTTCTCAAATAGTCCATCTCAACTGCATTTATTTTTCTGTGGTATTCCGCGTTAACAGTCCAAATCTCTGCACTATAAAGAAGCACCGATTTTACCAGCATTTTCCCAATATATTTTTTGGTTTTGTTGGTTTAATTTTTATCCCACCAGATTGAGCTTAAACATCCCAGAACTTTTCTGCTTTGTTGTAAACGCCTTTTAATTTCATGTGTTCCAAATCCATCTCTGTTGATCTCGACTCCCAAATATTTGAAGTGTTCGACTTGTTTGATTTTGGTATTGTTATCGTCAATCATAATTTTGAATTTTTCATCTGAATTTGTGACCAAATACTCTGTTTTGTAAGTGTTGATTTTCAAACCCCATTCTTGATATTCCTTGTTCAACCTTTTCAACATAAATTCCAAATCAAAGGCATCTTGCGCAATGACAACCTGATCGTCTGCAAAATGTATAGTGAATAAGTACTTGTTATTGATAGGTACTCCCATTCTACTTAGTTATTATGTATTTCTGAAATTCAACTTTTTTTTTCTATTGAAAGACCCCTAGAAGCTGTAAAAGACACCCGATTTCGAAAATAAAAACACAGTTCTCCTCCGAATTTTATGGGCTTTAAAATGATGTATTACAAGTACTATTCTGTCAATTGTCAAAAAATGACATCTGATTTGACATATTATCAGTCGAAAGATCTTGTTTTTGTGATTTCAAAAATATATGATATATAGGGAGTGAAACCCATAATAAAGGTGCTACGGGCTGGGGCCTAAAATAAAAAACGGACGGTATAACAATAACAAATTCATATTCAACATATTGAAACTGGACCATTATCTTCGATGGATCTCAATTATCTTCTGCCATGTTCCATGATTTTCTGTATCAATTTGTCAAATGCGAAATTCTCTAATGTTATTGAAAAATGTGACGCCGTAATTGGTCTTCTTTCGCAGCTTCCCATCCCTTGTTGTATACTATCCTGCTCAATACTTACCAAAAATCTTATATTGGTCGAGCTTGCGGTACATTGGGAGGCAGGAGCTCTTAAAAATCAATCCTGCTGTTGTCCAGAAAATGATCGAACATGGCAGAAGAAAACCGAGAGTCATCAAAGATAATGGCCCATCTTCATTATGCTGAATACGAATTTGAAATTGTTGAAGATGACGCTAGTTTTTGCAATATTAAGTTACGAAATTGAAACTATGAAAAAAAAGTTATCAGCTTTTAAAAAAATTCCCAAAACTTTCGGACCATACGTTACGCTTAGTGCGTAGTTCAAGAGAAGGCTCATTGACTAGTGCGAGTAGACTTTCCACCGGTGTTGTGCAGAAGGCCCCAGTCGCAATTTTTATAGCCATTGATTGTATAGTTTTGATGGATTAAGGATATGATTTTCTAGTGGTCATATAATGCAATGGCACCATAGTCCAGCTTGGACCTTATCAGACTTTGATATATCATGAATAGGGTCCTAGAGTCTGCTCCCCAGGAATGGTTGGATAAGACCTTCATGAGGTTCAAACCTTGGATGCAAGATTTTTTTACTTGACTTATGTGGTTTTTCCAGGACAATTTATGATCGAATATGACACCCAAGAACTTTTCTGAGTTAGAAAATTCCAGGCTTTTGCCGTGGAGGCGAAGAAGTGGTGATCTTAACTGCTTGAACTTGCTTAACCTTTAACATACTAAGAGGGGTCACTGAGTGACCCCAGATGTACATTTTTGTTAATATTTTTCTTATTTGTTTTTTGCCGGTGCTGAAATTTTATCTATTTGTCTCTTCCATCTTCCCTTCCATTATAATCTGCTTACGTGTCATTTCTGGAAAAACCTTACAGAGAAAATAATTGATTTATAGGCTGGGGTCACTAATCTACCCCTCTTAGTACGTTGTGTTTTAGTAAACACACTGGCTGAACGCGCTTGCGCGCGCTTGTTGACGAGAGTATCACTTGGAAATTCTCAGAAAAACACAATTTTGTAAGTTTTTAGTTGGTACTAAGCTAGTCGTCAGTCTTATATGTAGATATTCCCAAATGGCTCGCAGGGCTTTATCTGATGCGGAATTGGAAAAATTGTTATACGAAGACGATAGTGACCACGAGAGTATAGGTGACATTGATGATATAGATCCAACTGAAATTTTACCTGAAAGTGACACTTCAGAGGTTGAGGACAATCTTGATGTCTTTTCTGAAGAGGATGATAGCGAACTTGATGGAAGTCAATCAGACTCGGACAACGAAGCAGATGGTTCAACTATGTATAAGTCGAAGTCAGGTAAATTGTAAAATTGAAAAAGGTGCGTCAGTAGTAAGTGAGCACATTCCTTATTATTTATAGGCAAATTATGGAGCACCATTCCCCCTAAATGAAGTCGTCGTCCACAACGAAATATTGTGACAGGTAATCCCGGTCCTACCAATATTGCCCAAAATGTGACATCAATCGTAGACTGCTTTGCACTGTTTGTCTCTAACAATATCCTGGAGACTATACTGATCCACACGAATGAGGAGGCCGAACGGGTAGTGACCATTTGGAATGATCGTCATCCTGATAAAACTAAAATTTGGAAACCAGTGGACAAAATTGAACTTCAAGCTTTCATTGAACTTCTGATATCCGGTGGAGCCTTACATTGCCGAAAAGAATCCGTTTCTGAGCTATGGTCAACAAGCGAGCCCTATAGAAGACCGATTTTCACAGCTGGGATGTCAAGAGATAGATTCGTTCAAATTAATCGGTTCCTTAGATTTGATGACAAGCTGACGCGTCCAGAACGGAGGGAGCGTGATAAGCTAGCAGCCTTGCGAGAAATATGGGATATTTTTGTTACAAATTGCCGAGAATCATTCTGTCCATACGAAAATCTGACAATTGATGAGCAGTTGGTAGCTTTTCGTGGAAAATGTCCATTCAGGCAATATATCAAGTCAAAACCAGCAAAGTACGGCATAAAAATCTGGGCTTCTGCCGATGTCAAGACTTCATATCTACATAATCTGCAGGTGTATACTGGAAAACTTGAAAGTAATAAGCCTGAGAAAAACCAAGGAATGCGGGTCGTACGCGAGCTCTTGGAGCCAGTATATAATTCTGGCAGGGGTGTCACAACCGATAATTTTTTCACGTCACTGGAGTTGGCCGAATTTCTTTTGACAAAGAAAATCACTCTTTTGGGAACTGTTCGGAAGAACAAGCCTGACACACCTTCTGAGCTGTGTTCAACTACCGGACGGGATGTATTTTCTTCTCGATTTGCTTATTATGAAAAAGATGTGACTATGGTATCTTACATGCCTAAGAAAAATAAAATGGTTCACGTTCTTTCAACCCAACATTTGGATGGTGAAATAAGTGACAAAGAAGACAAGAAACCGACAATGATTTTGGACTATAATTCGACGAAAGGTGCCGTAGACAGTGCTGACAAATTGACAAGAGAGTATACGTGCTCTAGGAGAACATGCAGATGGCCTTTTAGACTGTTCATGAATATTCCAGACATAGCAACGCTAAACAGCTATGTTATATGGATTCATCAAAATCCAAACTGGAATGGTGGCAAAATGAGGGCAAGACGACAGTTTCTGTTGGATTTGGGAAGAGGACTAGCATTGCCCAATATGCAAAGAAGGGTTAACAACACTCCAAAGTTACAAAAACCAGTCATGAGGGCTCTGAATGCATGTGGGGTTCACAAGAACGAGGAAACTCCACCAATACCAGCAGCTGTTGACCGAAAACGAGGGAGGTGTCATATTTGTGTCAGAAAAGACGACACTAAAAGTTCCCTTAGGTGCTCTAAGTGTGGGAAATTCATTTGCTCTAGACATCGACAAGTTGAGAAGATCAACAGATGCACCGAAAATTGCACAAATGACGAATAAACTTGTCACTTAATTTTTTTTGAAATTTTTTCTAATGTAAGGTGAGAATTTGTATTGTATTTTTTTAAACTTCAATATACGTTTATATTTCCAATGAGGTTTCAAGAAACCTATTTAAGTCTTCATTTGATGTTTATTTACTAAAAGAACCTGTTATTAGAGTGGGGTCACTGATTGACCCCTCTTAGTGCTTTACGTTGACGCGAGACCCTCAGTATGTTAAAGGTTAAGTTGATGCAGTGTGTTTTTCAAACAGAGAATTTGAAGCCTGATGTTTTGCTCCAATTTTCGATGGTATGTAAGGTGGACTGTAAGATTCTTTGCGTGGATTCAGGATCCTTTCCCCGAAGATATGTGATAAGGTCATCTGCAAACAGGCCGCAGCGGACGGGAGATTTGATCTTTCCAAGTATCTCGTAGACCGCTATCAAAAAGAGAGTCACACTTATTACAGATCCTTGGGGAACACCGTTTTCTAGACCTTTTGTTTGTGAGAATGTACTATTAACTTTCACCTTAAATGTCCTGTTTTCCATAAAGTTTTGGATAAAGGCAAGAATGTTCCTCTTAATTCCCCACTCAATCAATTTGTCTATGATTGGTCGAGTCCAAGTCATATCGTAAGCCTTCTCTACGTCGAAAAAGATTGCCAGCAGACTTTGTTTCACAGCGAAGGCTTCACGTATTTCCGACTCAAGTTGCACAATGTTGTCAATAGTTGAACGATGCTTTCTGAAACCATTTTGCCCAGGATGGAGTAAATTGGATTTTTCCAGGTGCCAGTTCAGGCGATTGTTGATAATTCTCTCTAAAACTTTGCACATTGTGCAAGTTAGCGATATTGGACGGTATGAATTTTTTTCATCGGTTGGTTTATTAGGTTTTAGGATGGGCAGGACTGTAGAGTGAGACCAAGAGTTTGGAAATTTTGGGGTTTGCCAGATTTTGTTGTAAATGTCCAGTAGTTTCAGCTTAGCACTAAATGACAAGTTCTTGAGAAAGGCGTAAGGGATGTCGTCAGGGCCGGGGCAAGTGTCTTTGGATGATTGTAATGCTTCTTCGAGATCTGCCGAAGTAAGTGACAAATTCAAGGGATGTAAGTTGCTTGTAAGGTGTTCATCTACCCCTTGAGATTCCCTGTTCCTTTTGTACTGCAGGAAGTCTTGGTCGAAGTTTGAATCACTGGAATTTGCACAAAAGTGTTCGGCCATGATTTCAGCTATGTCGTTGTCGGTGTCGTATATTTGGTTGTTATTTTTAATGGTTGCAATTTTTGGGGCGAGTTATAGACTTGAGTTGTCTGACTTTATTCCACACCTCTGACGCTGGAGTCGAGGGATTGATAGTCGAAACATAGTTTTCCCAAGATTCTTTCCTGCTTTTTTTAACTACATACCTTGCTCGTGCTCTAAGTTTTTTAAAGATCAATAGATTTTCTGGGGAATTAGTTCTTTTAAATCTGTTAAATGCATTTTTGCTGTTTTTAATTGCTTCTGCAACTTGTTTGTTCCACCACGGTACTGGTTTACGATTCTTTGGAATAGAAGATTTACCTATATAGTTGTGCGCAGCAGACAGCATGATGTTAGTAAATTCTTGGACGGACTTATTGATGTCTTTTCCGCTGAAGGACTTGGACTCAAGTTTACTATCAATTTCGTCAGAATATTGGAGCCAGTTGGCGCTTTTAAGATTTCATTTAGGAGAGTTGTTCGAGGTATTTCCAACATTGATTAGATGATTCTTTATTTTAATAGGGTAGTGATCACTACCATACAGATAAGAATAAGTTTCCCATGTTAAGTAGGGAGTGAGTGTGGGGCTGCATGCTGTCAAGTCAAGAGCGCTGCCCAAGTAGCAATCCGACGTCGGGCCAACGTTGCGATTCGCGACCTGAGGTCGGCAGCCGACGTCCGCGCGACGTTGAGGCGACCGAGATTTGCACCCATTTGGTCAATGAAATGCGGGTCGGTACGACGTCGGCATCCGCGACGTTGTGATTGCCGACCAAATCCGACCATCTTACATATGTGTAGCCAAAGTCGCCTGTCGTGTACCTAATCCGACTTATGCTGGTCGCATTAGGTGGACTTTATTTAACCTGTTTTGTACTAAAGAAATATAGCTCCAAACATAAGACGGTAAAGTTTCCTTATAACAACCATCAGTCAGAATTAGACCAAAACTACCTACCGCAATATAACAGACAACAGAGCATCTGAACTTTAATAATGAAATTTTGTGATTGGTTGATAAGAAAACTTGATGCGAAGAAAATTTTACTGATGAACAAGTATGTTTCAAGTCGAAAACAATCATCGCCCACCAAAAATTTGTCTGTTCTCAAAATATTTAAATTTTATATTGAAACATTCCTTAATGGGGCCTTGCACTGCCACTTTTACACACCGAGGGCGCCACGACCGTTGGGGGCAAATTCGAAGATTTTGACGGCGTTGACGCTTCAGCGACCGACGTCCGTCATTTTATGTCTTGATTTGAAATTTGGATAACCTCTGTTTCTTGCTTGACGTCTCCAGTCACTGTCAGTTACTGGTCAAACTACTCAAACTCCCCTGTTTTTCGCGTCGTTACGGCCGCTTTATCGAAGTAGGCGCCCCCTACAGTAGTGGCGACCTCACGTTGAGTTTTTCAATTGCAAGGCCCCATTAAAACACCGTTTTTCAAAAGAAAAGAAGACCAAAGAAGTATGTATATATAGTCCGGTGGTTAAGCGCCAAAAAAAGCTCGAACTATGCATTTTGAGCTTAAGCAATGCGCTTTTGGGGTTCGATTGGGAATACCCAAACCTTAATTTCAAGAGTTGGAGACATCGGTGCACTCGATGCGGAGGGGGTCTGGGGGGCCCTTGAAAGTTGAAGGTGCGAGGCTTCCCACCAAATCACCATACCACCACGTAATTCCTACTTAGATGTCATCAAACGACTCTAACCTACACATTGACAACATTTGTTAACATGTCCCAACAGTTCTTCACACTAAAAAAAATGAATTCTTATGACAGATCGGAAAAAACTGTTTTTCTCAATTCTTTATCCCCACAACGAATAAACTGCCAAGTTTGGTGTCATTTTAAAGTAAACGGCATCCTCTGATTTCATTCACCGAGTCAAAATGTTTGTGAGACCACCGTGCAAAGAATGGCACGCCAAGAAGTGAGCATTTTTGAGCACCTCATTTAACAGTAGTTTCTTGGCTGATACCAATCTATATGATTGATAATTTTGTCATGAATCAATAACTTGAACTCTTTTGTGACGGTAATGCATGTGAATGAAACTCGACACGAGCGTGGAGGCCTGGAAAAAATATCTTTCTCCAGCGGTCGAATTTATTTCACGCCTACTGAGCGTTAGTTTGTTGGGCTCAGACAGGCAGCGTTTGGATAGGTTTGGATGAGATAAAATTTTCATATCTGTCTATGAAGCTGAGTAACATAATTCTGGAAACTGATCTGAGAATCATCAAAGATTATTTTGACGGTCACTAGGTACCCCCATGGGGATTAACTGCACAGAGATCATGGCTGACGACGGAGGGCATTCAACTTTTAAAGCGTTATTTTCTTTTTTCCTCTACCAACCTTCAAGGTTGTTATCATTTTGTACGTGTAAGTTTTCTTATGTTTGGAGAAGAAATAATTTTATAAAAACAACCGTGAAAATGACTGTCAGAGTGGCAGAGAATAAGATCTTGGGCGTTGAATCCCCTCCGCCGTTAGCCATCACTTCTGCAGTTAACTCCCATGTGGGTACTGACCGGCAAAACAATCATTGATGATTCATAAATCAATTTCCAGAATTAAACTGCTCAAATTTTCAGATAGATGTGAAAATTTTGCTTCCAAAGCTATCCAAACGCTCCCTACCTGAGCCCTGCGAACTGACGCTCAGCAGGCGTGAAAAAAAATTCGAGCGCTGGAGAAAAAATTTTTCCCAGGCCTTCACGCTCGTGTCGAGTTTCATGCACATCCATTACCGTTACCAAAGAGCTCAAGTTATTGATCCATGACCAAATTATCAATCATATCGATTGGTAACAGCCAAGAAACTATTGTTAAATGAGGTGCTTGAAAATGCTCACTTCTTGGCGTGCCATTCTTTGTACGGTGGTCTCACAAACATTTTGACTCGGTGAATGGAATCAGAGGATGCCGTTTACTCCAAAATGACATCACACTTGGCAGTTTATTCGTTGTGGGGATGAAGAATTGAGAAAAACTGTTTTTTCCGAACTGTCATAAGAATTAATTTTTTTCAGTGTGAAGAACTATTTGGACATGGTAACAAATGTTGTCAATGTACAGGTTAGAGTCGTTTGATGTCCTCCCAGTAGGAATTACGTGGTGATATGGTGATTTGGTGGGAAGCCTCGCACCTTCAACTTTCAAGGGCCTCCCAGACCCCCTCCGCATCGAGTGCACCGATGTCTCCAACTCTTGAAATTGATGTTGAGGGACCCCCAATCAAACCCCAAAAGCGCATTGCTTAAGTTCAAAATGCATAGTTAGAACGCTTAACCACCGGACTAATATACTTAATTAATCAATAGCCACCATAATTTTGTTTCTCGAGTTCAAAAATGGTAAATTCAATAATTTCAAAGATTTCCATTGACATTTCTTCAACATGGCCTCTTCTTGTTGTTTTGATATTGAAAGAAAAAATGGCCGCGTCGGCTATTTTTACCTAAACTGACTAGATCCGACTAAGTTTCATATACAAGTATGAATAACTAGACCAATTCCGACCAATTCTGACTTCTGGTGTGATTTATTGTACCAATTCCGACCTGATCCGACCTGTAGTCGGCGTATATCCACAAGTTTGCACCAAAAATGTGCACGAATGCAGCGCGCGCCACCTAGTGTCGCGGTTGATAACGCCCATTGTTGGCGGGATGCCGCGGTACAATTCAATAAAATAAATCGCATTAGCTACAAAAATATCCACCATATCCAACTTTGGGTATACCCATCGTTGCATATTCCAACGTTGGATATACCGACGTTTGCAAACTCACCCAGATAATAATATAACTGCAGACTAATTTGGTCGCATTAGGTACAAAAATATACACCAAATCCGACGTTGGATACGCCAACGTCCAGCCGACGTTGCATATCCCAACGTTGGGTATGCCGACGTCAGCCGACGTTGGCAAGCTTACCCAACTATGACTGCGGACTGATTTGGTCGCATTAGGTATAAAAATACCCACCGTGTCCAACGTTGGGAATCCCAACGTCCATCCGACGTTGGATGCGCCAACGTTGGATATACCGACGTCGTGCCAACGTCGGTTTTAGTTGCATGGGGGACGTCGGGTTGCCGACGTAAAAGCAACGTTGTTCCAACGTCGCCTCGTGACTTTCAAATATTGGTCGTCATCCGACCAAAATTTGTACTAATTCCGACGTCGGAATTGGTAAAAATTTGGTCGGAAGTCGGGTAAATGTTACTTGGGTGTGGTTTCCAGTGAAGGTATTCAGTCTGGTTGGAGATCCGGTGTTCAAGAGTGTTGGGTTAGAGGAGTCAAGCAATTGTTCAATTTTTCGACCTCTTCGATTTGTGTATTGTGAGCCAAATATTATGTTATGGGAATTGAAATCACCTAGTATCATGCGTGGAGTCGGTATTTGGTCAAGGAGGTCTGATAGCTCTTGTTGGATGATTTCTCTGTTGAGAGGAATATGATTGTTGCAGATGAAAATTTTAATTTTGAGTTGAATGGAGAAAGCGACAGCTTCCAAGTTGGTGTTTAGATTGAGTTCATGCGTGGTGTAATTCGAACTTACAAAAGAGGAGACTCCACCACTTGATCTTTCTCTGTCAAGACGATGATTAGAGGAACATTTATAACCCTTGAGGCTGGGATCACTTTTTGAGTGAGTTTCCTGTAGGCAAATTATGGGGGGGGGCTATCCTCAGCGATTAGTAGTTTTAGTTTCGGTAGATGGGTATAATACCCATTCAGATTCCACTGTAAAATAAACATGTTGAATAAGTATTAGAATAAATCGAGATCAGATTGGGATAGATTTTCTTCTCGTGAGTCAAGAGAAGTATTACTTTGTGTTCGTGGATGATTCATTGTGTTTTCCTCGCCTTTCATGAGATTTTTGATTTTTTTCTGGATGCGGGTGAACTTTCCTTTCATAGATCTGTTTTCTAGATTGGGGTATATTTCAAACATCATATTCATCAGCGAATCAACATCATTTGAGCATCGTTTAGCTTTGAAGAGTGGGTTATTGTTTCCTTTACAATTCTCAAGAAAACCCTTTAAAACGTCAAAGGTCAGGGAAAATGCTTTGGGGTTTTTATCAATAAGAGTTTGGATGATTCCGAAATTTGCGTCCATGCTGAGAGATTCCGAGGAGCTAGAAATTTTGTTTTTCGTGAGCTCGGTGTCAGGTTTCGTGATTTTCTGTTTTTTGGGAAGATTTCTATGCTTAACAAAGGGGGCAGATAGAGATTCCTGAGATGCTTCAATTTCATCGAAAGAGTCTTGTGATTTATCCATCTGTTCGTCTATTGCCGGTGAGTCTGAACTCTCTGATGGAGGGGGGCGTTTTCCTGAACCTTTTTGTAAGTCAACTTCAAGATTTTCCAAGGTCTGCGATACTGAGGGTTGTTGCTGTTGTTGTTGGGTCCGACAAGATCTGGAGATATGCCCCTGCTGACCGCAGATAAAACATGTAAGATCGTCATTATGTTAGGAAGATGCGATAATTAGTATTTTCATAGTTGATGTTCTCATCGGGGGAGGCATAAACGTGCCTTCTAAAGCTCAAGACGTGAGTATACTCTTCATCCTCATAACCATAACCTGCTCTGAGAAAAGATATTGGTGAAACCAGTTTCAGTCCAGTATTCTTAATCTCTTGTTCAATGATTTCATTCGGAATTGATGGGCAAACGTTTGATATTATTATTCTTTTGGAGGGAGTAATCAGTTTTCGGATTCCTATGTCGACACCTTTTATAGTAATAAACTTGTACTTACTTGTTAGGTCATCAACCATCTGTGGGTTTGACAAATAAATGCACATGCGATCGTTTGAAATCCGAGAGGCAAACATGATGTTTTTAGGACCCACAATATTACCAATAGATTTCACATAATCGATTCTTGTTATTTCTTCGTTGATGTTCATAATAATTGCTTGTTCTTTTTTTGGGTAGACTATTGGAGGTCGAGTCTTGGCAGCGTTAACATAAGAAGGGGTGTTGTTTTGTGTACTGTTTGTGTGTGTGGATGAGCTTCTGTAGTCAGAAGCCATCTTATTCAGTTTGAAAGCGTAGTGGATTCAATTGTTAACAATTGGTACGCCACTGCCGGGCGCAACTGGCATCCAGCAAAAAGTGATGTTTTTGCCGAGATATAACTTTGGATAGATACCACTGACTTGTTTCTGTTGAGAATAAACCTGCATTAGAAGGATGTTTCCATCGATGGTTTGGTCCAAGATGAGTCCTGGGTGCGAAAAATGGCAGGTTGGTCGAAAAAACAGGATGAAAACACTACTGTAAACACGTGGTTTTCGCGTATTCTTAGGAGAGCACTCAAATGCGTGTTCACTGCGATAACACTCTTATCGGAATTCTCATATGTTTTTGTTCACTCTTCTGTGCCACTTGGGAGGTTTCACAGAGGCTCAGGCAGTGTGAGGAGCAAAAGAGAATAAGTCAGGTAAAGTATCCAGTTGACTCCATCGAAATGTGAACGAATTAATTCCTAAAATTGGTGTCTCGGCATCATTTCACGCTGGCTTCGCTGCGTTTTTTGAGTGCTGAAATGCTGGCAAAAAACTAACAAGTTTGAATAAAACAGAATAATGATTCATTATTGTACAGATATAGTCTATTACATAACTAGTGTGAAAAGTGACCTATTTCATACGAGTGGGACGTTTAGCACGAGCCGCTTGCGGCGAGTGCGGAAGCCCCCCACGAGTACAAGAAATACACTTTTATATTTTTCCTACGACCCCAAAAATTTCAATCTTGAAAGAAAAATTTAACATCATTCTCTAGAAAATTATCGAATATATCGAAAGACATTCAGTAATCACACCCGATTATGACTACGGAACAACACATTTTCCCTAAACCCCAAAATTATACCTAGGTATATTGAAACTGAAGAAAAAATATAAATCTTATGTTTTCCAAATTGTTGAAGCACTATTTTTTTTAAAGTTATTCTAATACAAAGTGGGTGTCAAAAATTGCAAATTTTGAGTTTTCACGATTTCAAAATCAGTAGCACTTTCTGTTCTAGGCGGCTTTCAAACTTGAAAGAATAATTCAATTTTGTCGCGCCAAAATTTGCATCTGTTACTGTTATTGGATAAAAACCAAGCCGTTTTTATGAAACAACACGTGACGTTCATGGGTCACATTCTAGGCTACTCTAGCCATTCAAGTTTTCAGCTAATGCAACAATCCAAACAGGAGTGAACGACTGAACGATGAGATTTCATGACTAGATTTCAAGTTTTGATACTTGAATCGCAACTGAAAAATAATAAATATGAATTTCATAATTATAGATGGAGTGGGTTATCTGATTTATAGGAACAGTTCCATTTATCGAGTTCTGTTTTGATATAATGGGAATTCGAACAAACGAGAAACGTCAAAGATTCAACAGTGTTGTCTCTTTGAGGACGATTCGAAATTCCGTGTTCCGTAAATGATTTATTGGGTCTTTAAAATTATTGCGAAAGGTGTTATTCACGATTGAATGTATGCAAAATGATGTACGCATCAGGAAACGTATGTGCCAGTGGATGAATATTATTGTGGCGGAAAAGCTGGAAAATGTCAATTTCGCAGGTAATAAATTTCAGACTTCTGGATAATCAAGTAGCGTGCGATTTTTAGAAATATCACACTTGTGTGATATTATGTACTTTTGAAGTGTCAAGAATATGTAGAAAACGTCACTTCCATAGGTGGTCGTCGAAAAAAGTTGTTTACACATTACAATTTTACATTCAACTTGAGCTCAGAAAAGTTTTTGGGACCGGCCGGGATTCGAGCCTCCGTACCTTAGAAGGCCTTCTTTCGAATCTTACCAGCAACAATGGTTTTTGCTTCTGAGTCTGAGCCATCGACAGGCAATAATAAGTAGAAGACAGAAGAGTCCATGTCCACAAAGCTCAACATAGAGGTCGAGCAAGGCTCTTCCAGGATCGATTGTATACCAAGTTGACACTTAAACAAGTGTTCAACTGTGTCAGTTGTCAATTTTATCAACTTCATCTCCCAGATGGTGGCGTGGGCGTGGCATGCTTGGCTATCAAAACTGGCAGTGCATGGCGATTTGCACCACAATGGACTTTAAAGAAAAAGGACTGTATAAACAAATTACATTAAAATATTTTCGCTACTTTTCGTTGGCGCCAGCCGCTTAGGAGCGGTGTAGTGGTAGCGACAACAACAGTAGTAGTTGCTAGTTGTACCACGAGTCGGAGCCGGTATTTCCATCTCCTAACAAAGTATGTACAATTCCGGTTCCTGAGGCGAAAGGGTTCTGATAATAATGATAGAAAACGCTACAAAATCTACTATACCAGTTGCTAGCATTACGAAGAGTTATTGAGGACCCTGGAGTAATTTATTCGTAATGTAATTGTAGATGTAGATGTAGATTGTAGATGTAATTGTTGTACAAATTAACTCGCAAGTTATTTGCAATTAAGTACATACAATCGCTCCCAATCGCAATAATGTATTTTTGAACACTGAAATATGAGAAATGCCCCTAAATGCGCATCGCTCTAATAGCGCTTTTAGCTTAAAAGCGAGGTATGAATACGGCCCGATGCCCTCTGGGCCCGATGTCTTTGTCTCTGTGACTTGATGTACACCGTTACTGACCTAAATTTTCAGAATATTCTGATCATAGGTGTTCGCCTGGTTTGTAATCAAACAAAAAATTCTGTTCATCTGTGTTCATCTTTCCCGTCGGTTAGTGATTCTTTTATTTGGTGTAGTTTGGTTTTAGGAAGGTTGATCCCAGATTTTCTTTGAGAGTTGTAAGTAGACAGTGCTTTTAGTAAGGTTCGGTTGTGTGTCATCCCTGCTGCTTCGGGATGGTTTGGGAGAGAGAATAGGGCAGCTGTGAAACCCGCATGTCGTAAGAGGCGACTAAGTGGAGCCAATGGGGCGAGCAAGACGAAACCAGATAAAAAAATTAGTTGATCTGGGTTCGTTTTTCACGTCCGTTGGTATTTTTCTTATTCTTTTTTTGATTACTTCGGCTAAGTCACCCCGCCAATTTAGACCTGGTTCAGACATAAATTCAGAACCCAAATCAGATTCTGATACCTACCTCGTAGTTTTTGAGAAAATAAAAATCGAAGAGATATTTTTATTTTGCTGGAAAGAGCTTTTCAACAGCTCGAAGATGATGTGCGCAAGTGAGATTTGATGGTGTTGACATAATTACATGTCTATATACAGTAGTTATTACTATTAGCATTGTGTCGAATTATAAAGTAGAGTTATAGAGTTAATGTAGATGTTTTAATCTTACCTACACTAACTGTTGTCAAGATGTTGTTCACTATATGTTCAAGAAATTCGCCTGGTTGTAATCAGGGTTGGCAAAAAAAACATGTTTTTTCCAACAAAACAACCTTTTTTTTATTCAAAACTGGTTTTTTTTTCAGAAAAGAACATGTTTTTAAAGCGTATGCTCGCAATACACATTCTCAAACGTCTGAAAAGCTCAAAAACTTGTACCTAAAGTAGGTACTTGAGAAGTACCTACGTGAAAAATATAAAAAAAGTTAGGTTATTATTTCTACACAAATAAATTGTGTAAAAATTACGTTTGAAGCTTATTTTCAAAATAGTTAGTTGAAGTTCAAAAGATTTTGTTTCAAAACAACCAACCCTGTTTGTAATACCTACTTGAATTCCGAAACTATGAGCTCCAGCTTTCAGGCAACCTGTTTCACAGGTTGTCAGGAAACCAAGTTTTCGGCATTTAACGAAGACAGTAGTTCTGTTGGTAGTTAATAGCGTTTAGTAGTAACGATTTCTAGAGATTTCGATGTACGTGATTCACGTGACGCTTGTGCTGTCATTGTTCACTATTGAAAAGCTCTGAGTTCAGCGTCGGACTGGCAAATTTTGGCCTACCGGGCAAAGAATGAAAGTGGCCTCGATATCGAAGGGGGAGTCAGAGGGGCCCGCCCCCCAGTTGCGACTTTTTAAATAATAATAATAATAATAATAATAATAATAATAACAAAAAAACCGCTGACCAAATTGTCCACAGATTCCTTCGAACTCAAAACTTTTGCTTGAAATAAACTACGATAAAGAAAACAACGGAGGAAAAAAAATTATTATTTACCGTACGTATTTCGCGTACGGGTTCGAATATAATTGAGATGATCGTTTCAAAACACACACTGTTCATCGCTGCGTCTACAATAAATACACGCCAACAATTATTTACTTGGAAATATCGCTGTGATTACTACTCGCTTTAAATCCGCTCGCTACCACTTCGCATTCCAATGCATAACTGCTCGTGAGGCGACGATTGATGTCTTATATAGGTCCGACTGATTCATCTCGAATGTTCCATGCATTCTCCAGCAGTCTCCACAGTGACCAGCATACGGCTTCCATACGACTCTCAAAAAATCTTGCACATTACCTGTATAATTCTGCCGTGCTCTAGAACCGGCGCCTCCGCCAAAATGGACAGATGTAGCTTGACCCACTGTTGGAGTCTCCATACAGTTGTACGGGAAAAAGCATACACGCGCGCTCCGAAACACACCAGAACGCTCCACACTAGTACACTGCGATCTAACGGGAAGAGTCGCGTGTTATTCAGAATCGCCGCTCGTAACATTATTCTAACAATCATTAGTCCAGAAATTAAAGAAATATTAACGAACAAAAATGAAACCCAGCCGGATTTTTGCATATAAGCTCATCAACAGTTTTGATTTCAAAGATACTGATCTACCTACTTGCGAATTTTTCGATGATTTCGGCATGTGGCTAAAGATGTAAATTCTACATGAACGGTAAAGAAAGAGCACGACTAGATGGCAGATAAAACAAACCTGTCAAAGTGCGCGAGCCTCACACATACAATCTTGTCATTCCACGACTAGTGACTACTAAGAAATAATCAATGCATGTGCAATTGTGCATGATATGCACAAACAAAAGTGGACCAGATTTTGATACAAAATTGAAACATTGGATTTAAAATAAAGCATCAAAGTGCAAATTTTTCCAAAAATGTGGACAATTTGGCTTCCAAACTTGGGACTGGCCTACCGGGTATTGGCCCGGTTGCCCGGTGGACCAGTCCGACACTGTCTGAGTTTTCCTCATCGATTTCTTGTTTTCTTTGTTTTCTTAAGAAGTCATTCATTAATAAATGTCTTCATATATTCGGTGTCAGTCTATCTGCATTTGGTGCCTTCCGATTTATATGTCTAAACCTTTGAATTTTCGTCAGTTTCCCAACCGATTTTTTTAAATTTGGTGTCACTGGCTGGCCGTTTTATTTTAGGAAGTGCCTCCGTAGCCGTCCCCGGCTACGTGTATTGTAGCCGGAGCCGGCTACTTGTATGGTGACCGGCACTACCGACCATCCGTATTGTAGCCGGCACCAAGTGGGTGACATTTTATAATAATGCACACTGCCGGCTTTTCGTTTCGTTATCGGAAATGCCGCCTACTCCTCTACCAGCCTAAAAGATCGATCCAAAAAAATCGATTTTTGCATATAAAAGATCGATCTTCTAAAAAATCGATTCAAGATCGGCATCCCTACTTGGTGCCGGCTACAATACGGAGGACAAATAGCCGGCTACGGAGGCACTTCCTTTATTTCAAATAAATGTTAGTTATGTAAGTACCTATTATATTTGTAAATGTTAGAAAATTTGAAAAATAATTATTGATGTTGCATTTTAGATATAATAATGTTCTTATTATAAATATATAATATATTCTTAAATGTTAATTCAAATAAATGTTTATTAATGTTGGAGTTCAAATAAATAATTACGTCTGTTATATTTAAATTAAATGTTATTGAATAATAATTATTAATTCTGAATGTTTTAATTATATGTAATAGAGGATATATCTCGAAATATATATTAGCAGCTGCATTTTCCTTTGTTTCTTCCTATCTAATATGAATAATACCAGTATATGTACATTTATATAGTACCTATATTACATACCGAAGTTGAAAGATTCCATATATTACCGAGGCGCGCTGAGGTGAGATAGAATCCCGTAAGCTGTAATGACGCTTTACTCCGCGGTATGTATAGGACTTTATTCATAATGATCTAGTTTAAATGCAAATAATGGGTTTTATTTAAAGTTTTTCGCATCAAACGTTTTTATCGGGTAGGCACAGTAATGTAAAATACCCGGGTTTTTATATTTAAGGGTAAATACCCAGGGTAAAAATCGGGTCTCTAATAGGGTATCTATTTCCATTAATAATTGTGATTAACAATTGGAGAAACAACAACAAACAATCATGATTTTTGCTCACAGCAGCAAAATAATAATAAGTGCTTTGGGGGTTATGTTTATGAAGCCTTAGAACTTGTAAAAAAAAATCATTCAACCTTTAATCGTCAACACTGTCAACAGTGTCAACCTTCCTGTCAAACTGGGTAGGGTGGGTAAATATCGCTTGGGAAAATACCGGGTAAATAGACCATATTAATTATTCTCACTTTCCCCTTCCACTAGTCATTTGTAAGTTAGGTATGTGCCTGTGACCATGCGCACTGCAGTAGAAGATCTCGCGCGCCACAGCATGCATAGAAAACGGAACTTTGCTGTCGCTGTCAGAATTTACGATTTCAAGGTGTTTTCTTTATTCTTGGGACGTTTTAACCTTTTTAACCATACTTTTACGTGACGGCTAACGCTCGGTTCGCTTTCAAGCGCTGTCAAAATTCTCGTTAGCGGAAGTTGTGCAATAAAATATGGCGGGTAATTTGAAATTGTTTTGGATTCAAACAACCCCATTTTAAAATGTTTCGCATAAACTTCACAGCAAGATTTTCCATTTCATTATGGTGAAAAGTAGATCAGGAATTTCTTTTTACACACTTGCTATGTTATACATTCGTTGAAATTGTCAATTTGCAGCTTGAATTGATCATTTTACAAAGTCATTCAACATGCATATTCTTATGGGAGTTTCAACCCAGCACATGTGGTTGTCTCTCTCCCCGATCTGCGACTGCGCTTTGAATAATTAATATGGTCAATAAGGATCAATAGAAAATGAAAAATGAAGGGGACTTTCTTCAGAAAACATATTCGAGAATTGCCTGATAACAGAGATACAGCCCTTCAAAGTTGGAAATAAATAATCGTTTTTTCCGCATAACTTTTGAACCGTTCAACCGATTTCATTCAAAACAGAACCAAAAGTTTACTGAAGTTATCCCCTGTCGAATAATCATAACATGTTCCATAAAAAAGTTTCAGGGGCTTAGACATTAGGGGGTGACCCTACTTTTCCCCCCCCTATTTTTCACCTTACTAGTTATTTTTGGAAACTGTTTATAATTTTGAATTCTACGTTCAATTTAAAAGAAAAAGTCACTCTTGCAAAATTTTGATTAGAGGCTTCGTTTAGGAGATATTCGAGTTTGAAATTTCCCGTGTTTTGGAAAAAATGGTGGCTTATCAACTTAGAAACTCTAGAAAACCTATTTGAGCTGAGAAATCATGAGTTTCTTTGAATTTTGATTTTTAGACCTTTGAAAGTGGCGATTTCGAGATGTTTCCCAAAGTTTCAACCCCAAATATCTCCTAAACGAAGCCTTTAATCAAAATTTTGCAACAGTGATTTTTTCTTCAAAATTAAACGTAGAATTCAAAATTATAAACAGTTTCCAAAAATAACTAGGGGGATGAAAAATAGGGGGGGAAAAGTAGAATCACCCCCTAATGTCTAAGCCCCTGAAACTTTTTTATGGAACATGTTACGATTGTACGACAGGGGATAATTTCAGTGAACCTTTGGTTCTATTTATAATCAAATCGGTTGAACGGTTCAAAAGTTATGCGAAAAAAACGATTATTTATTCCCAACTTTGAAGGGCTGTATCTCTGTTATTAGGCATTTCTCAAATATGTTTTCTGGAGAAAGTCCCCTTCATTTTTCATTCTCTATCGATCCTTAAATTTAATAACATAAAAGTTGGACCACCCTGTATTTACCTACCTACCTACCCGGTAAATACCCGACTCACATCACTGGGTAGGCGGTATAGGCATAAGCAATGATACGGATGGCAATTTTCTAAACTTTTCATTGAGCAGGTTTTGCTTCAACAATACCTGCCTCTACCTACCTGCAATCTTTTCAGGGCTGAGATTTCCTAGAGAGGTCAAAAAAATAAATGCCGGAAGTGACAGCCGGTCTGTGGAAGTGAAAGTCATATGTCAAAGGTAGAGAGCGGATTTATAATTTTTTACATGTTCTATTCGCTAAGTTGGATGCAACTGTCGACTTGCAGCTTGACGTTTCCATCTATAAAGAACCTAAATACCAAGTCTTATTTCGCATATAATTAATTATTTTGACTTTTTACCGCATACAAATTGATAGTCCATATAATCGCATATAGCCGCATATTTAGTCCATATTTTTGCACATAACTGAATATTTGTCACTATTTTGGCAATTTTATCTATATGTGCGAGAAAATCACGATATTTTGATTTCAAGGAAAAAAATAATTCAAAATTTTCGAAGATTTTTTTTTTACTTTGATGGTCAAAGTTGGTTGGTTGGTTGGTTTTACATGTGAATGTTGTATTTTTCACTATTCTTGCAGCTTATATCACATATTTACTCGCATATATTGCTCTATTTGAACATTTTTACCGCATATTTTGATACTTTTTGAGCGCATATAAACTGCATATTTTGGACTTTTTCACCGCATATAAATTCGCTCTCTAGTCATAGGTATAATGTTATAAGTTAGTGAATTGTAACGTTTTCTTGAACTGTATTACCACCCATCGTGTCGTGATCATTGAGAACGGCTTACTCAAAATTTTCATTAATTGAGCACGCTCCGTACTTTGGAGCATATAATAGGTTTGTTTTGGCAGCGAGTTGCGGACGGTTTGCTAACTGTGATTCAGCGCGCATACTCGACTCCAACCAGTTTTCAAGTGGTTGGAAAGTTTTTGCTGCAAGAACGCGTAGCGAGCGGTTCCAGTTGAAACTAGGGACACAACAACTTGTCAAGTTTTCCTCGCCAAGCCGAGGTCTTATTTAAGGGGTTTCTGATGCGACTAAAAAAGTTGTCGACGGAAATCGGTTTTATTTTATTTTTTTCGTCAAGTACAAACTCATCCAAAAAGAAAATGTACAGACATTGCTATCAAATTTTGAAAATTTCCAAAATATTTTGAAAATATTTGAATTTGATTTTTGAAAATTCAAGAACTAGATAGCATCGACAATGTATCTTTCCTCAAGAAAGTCGCATGCAATTTGAACTTTCTATTTTCAAAAAAAAAGGTACCAAAAATGACTTCTAGTAATTCACTTTTTCATGTCTACGAAAAATCATTTTTGGTGCCTTTTTTTGAAAATGAAAAGTTCATATTTGGCATGCGACTTTCTTGAGGAAAGATACATTGTCGATGCTATCTAGTTTTTGAATTTTCAAAAATCAAAATCGAAAATTTTCAAAATTTGATAGCAATATCCGTACATTTTCTTTTTGGAGGAGTTTCTACTTGACGAAAAAAAAAACAAAAAAAAAACCGATGCCCGTCAACAACTTTGTTAGTCGCATCAGAAACCCCTTAATAAATTTACCGAATTGATGTAAATTATGTAACTTTCAGCAGGTAAAACTATTTCAAATTAACCTCGAAAATGCGTCTTTATTTACCTTAACTGTCACACTGTCACATTACGCGCCACGCCATCAATCAAAGATCGCCAGATTGCGAAGAAAGGCGTACGCATGCGTCTGATCACCAGTTTCTTTTTAATTCTCAAACTCCTCTGACCGTCCACAAACTGTTTTCGAACCGTTGGAGGCACCTGCCCAAACAGCTTACCAACAGTTGGCAACTCGAAGTTTACACTGCCCGAACGGCTTAACGGAAGCGCGCAGAATCCAAACGGTTGGAAACGGTTGTGTATCGCTGCCAAAACAAACCTAATATTGTTGTGTTTAGATTCATGACATTTTGCCAGTCGAATAAACATGTTGTGGATAGAATTATCAGAAGTCAGTTGTAGATACAGTGAATGCTCGCCCATTAAAAACGCGTACAGTTAAGTTCTTCTCAATTTCTTTTCATCAAGATCTCTTTTCACAATAACTTTCAGTAGGTTATACACAGAGATGAACAATCCGTACCGCAGAGATGTCAAAACCAGATCGGACAATCCTTATACAGGATGTCCCGACTTGAACCCGTAAATGGTGAGGTGGGGTTTATAACCAGACTCCTTTCAAACTTTAAGCCGTATATTTTGAAAAGTTCCCATTAAATCTTCAAGTCTCCCTCATTATGTACCTTCAAACCTCCATGACGTGAAAGCACAGTCCTGGCCTCAGTGATGTCGAATCAGATGTTATTGTTGAAATAACTATAAATATGAAGTGCTGAAAAAAACTGTACTAGACTAATAATAGCGCGGCAAACATAGCAAAAATATTGTCCAAACCTCAGAAAAATTATTTTATGGAATTTTATGACTGACATAATTTCATCCCCTACAACATACTTATCCAAAGTACCAAAAAATCCCCTCATTGGCTTTTTCTATAGTCGGTTTCAAAGTATAACGCGTTCACAGTAACCATATTCCAAGACGATTTTCTGTTTTTCTCGCTATCATTTCACTGTTTTGCTTCAAATCGTTAGTACATTTCACTGTCAAGGTCGAGGAACACAACGCAATAAGTTTAGAGAATGTGTCATGCACCAGTAGCGTACCAGACGGCTGCGAAGGGACCAAAAAGCGATTTTTCACAAAGTCTTATGGTAAACCGTGACTAACACTTTTTTTGACATGTTTGGTATCATTTTTGACCAAATCGCACATCCTTATTCTAAAAATAATAATGAAATTTTGATAGAGACGTGTTTAACCAATTTTATCAGACAAAAATATGATTTTTTTCACCCTTAAAATTGATGTTCTGTAATTCTAGTTCCATCATCGTCCAATGTCTTTATAACTATGATTTTGACTTAGACAGTTGCTTTGGACTATTTCACAGACAAATATCATTCGCTGAAACTTTTTCCCGTTTTCACAAAGTCACGGAGTTATTTTATTTCTTGAGATGTTGCATGTCAAAGCTTGATGTGACGAAACGTGCTATTACACAGAAAAAAATAGGCTATGGTCAGAATAAAGCTTTGAGTTGGTACTTTATCCATTACAAAGCATGGAAATAGTTATCTCTATCAAACAAAATAGAAAAAACTGGAATCGGAGCCGTAATTTAGTCATGACAACATTTTTCTTCAGACATTGCGAGCTTTTGAAATTAAATTTCTTCATGATGTACGTTTTTGAACAAAACTACGGTGTGACTTTGTAACATCGATAGAAACTTCTGGTGTATGAAATTCATCTATGAAATAGTTCAATTGAACAATCTATGTCAAAATTGTGATCATAGGTGATTTCAGCCACAATGGGAATGGAGCTAAATTCATAGGTCAAAACTTCGCGTTTTTTCACGAAATTTGTTCCGCAATGTCGAAATAAAATGATGTCATGACTAAAATTTGGCTCCGATTCCAATTTTTTCTATTTTGTTCGATAGAGAAAACTATTTTCATGCCTTGAAATTAATAAAGTACCAAATCAAAGCTACATTCTGACCAAAGACTGATTTTTTCTGTGAAATAAAACATTTCATCACATCAAGCTTCGACATGCAACATCTCAAGAGATAAAATCACTCCATGACTTTCTGGAAACAGGAAAAAGTTTTGGCAAATGATATTTGTGTGTGAAATAGCCCAAAGAAACTGTCTAAGCCAAAATTATAGTTACAAATATATTGGACAATGATGGAACTAGAATTACAAAACATCAATTTTGAGGGTGAAAAAATCTTTTTTTTTCTGAAAAAACCTTTTTTTTTTCTGAAAAAACCGGTTCAACACGTCTCTATCAAAATTTCATACTTAATTTTGGAATCAGGATGTGCGATTTTGTCATAAATGATACAAAACATATCAAAAAAGTGTTAGTCACGGTTTACCATAAGATTTTGTGAAAAATCGCACCTCGGCCCCTTCGCAGCCGTCTGGTACGCCACTGGTGCATGACACATTCTCGAAACTTATAGCGTTGTATTCCTCGATCTTAAAAATATATACTTCAGCGAAAAAAGTATAATAAAAGCAACGATTTCAAAAATGGTAATTTTTTGGACCTTCGACCTCTTAGTCGATAGTCGCGGGTCCCATCGGGGCACCACTTCTTAAAAATTACCTGTAGGTACCTACTACTCACGTGCAAAAGTGTTTGGCACTGGAATGAAATGCAAGGTTGGTTCCCCTAACGTTCGTACTAAAATATGAATATTGATATTGCGAGTTACGTCTTCGCTTGCTTCACTTACGGGGACTGTTTTTCTTCGACAAAATATATAGCTGTGGTCCTTATAAGTGGAGTGAACAATATGAACCATGGCAGTGAAATGTATCAATGATTTGAACCATAACAGTGAAATGATAGCGACAAAAACAGAAAATCGTCTTGAAATATGGTTACTGTGAAGGCACTATACTTTGAAACCGACTATAGAAAAAGCCAATGAGGGGATTTTTTGGTACTTTGGATATGTTATAGAGGATGAAATTCTGCGTCGATATCAATCATAAAATTTCATGAATTAATTTTTTGACCTTAGAAACTATCTTTGCCGCGCTATAATTGCGGGTTCCATAAAATTTTACGAACGAGTTAACTTTAATCTGATTAAGTTGCCAAGCATTGAGTTGCTCATAAAGCTTTTGGTGGAACCCGTAGTAAAATGATTCTTTTCATGTTTATGAAGTTGACAAGTGCTGCGACTTTTTTGCCTTTATATTGTTCTTCTTAGATAAAAATATAAACTGTGCATTATAGCTTTCAAGTTGCTGATTTTTGAAATTTTCAAGTGTGAAGTATTTTTTTCAAGAAAATTGACAACTTCTTGGATAGGTAAAGTGTCTTAACTTTGATATCATAGTGTTTTCTATCAATTTTTTTGTTACTAGTTCATCAATATATTGAGATAACTAGATGTACCTACATGAAATTCATTCAAATTATCCATTATTGAAAACCTTAATTTTCTTCCATGGAGTCTAGACAGACCCACTCCACCACTAATGTTTTTGTTTCAGCTAATCAGTTGACTCTATTAATTCCAAGGGTAAATGGGCAATAAACAATGAAGCTGACTTGAGCATGAGAACATGCTTTGCAAATCGCTAACGCTTAATAACTAAGATACAGCCGTCAAAATTTTGACTTATTTATTGCTTTTTATGAATAATATCTCATAAACTTGTTGAAGTACTTAGGTGCAACTTATTAGCGATTTGTGCTGGATGATTATCTACTCATAAGCAAAATTTCACTCAAATCTAACCACAGCGGTTCCAAAGTTTAGAGGGGTTGAGGGATCATAAAAAAGTTTAATTAAAAAAAAAAACATGAATAAGTCAATTTCATTCTTGATGGCCTATCTACCCTTGAAACTAAAATGGGTATGTAGTCGGAACATCCTGTAGAAAAAAGCATTTGCACACTTCGGCAATCGGAACTTAGCAGAATTTTGTTGGGAGTAGGGCTCCTGGCGACGACCCCCCAACTAAAACTATGGGTCAACGCGTCATATAATAGTACCTCTTGGGTGATGTGGAAATCTATTATTAGGTACTCAATGTGTGATTGCCGCAGAACAAATTTGTTCTGCCACTTTAACTGCCGAGCTGCGAGCTGTTAATCCGATTGAAGTTGAAATCAAGTATGCAGGCATCCTGGGATGCACTGATTAGCATAATGCGCTTTTTCAATCATAAAATTCTTGATTATCGTTTTTTTTTTAAAGGACAGCGTATTGCCCTTGGTATCCTGTTAAAAATGCCTACAACCGTGAATTCCGCGTTTTTTTTTTTGTAAAAAGGTGCGATTATATTGTTACGTATTTTGCGTACGGGTTCGAATATAATTGAGACGATAGTTATAAAACACACACTGTTTATTACTGCGTACTACAATAAATACAAGCCAACAATTATTTACTTAGGAATATAGCCGATTACTACTTCGCTTGTTTCGCACTCGAACGCTTTCAAATCGTAACTGCCCGTGAGCCGACGATTGATGCCTTATATAGGTCCAACTGATTCATCGCGAGTGTTCCATATGAATTTTCCGCATATGCATTTTCCAGCAGATTCCACAGTGACCCGGCATACGATTTCGCGACGACTTCCGAAAAAACCTACACATTTCGCGTATAATTCTGCCGTGCTCTAGAGCCGGCGTCGCCGCCAAATTGGCTGATGTTTTCTCATCGGCCGTTCAAGTCTCCCATTCAGTTTCAATTGGCAAGCCATCACGTATACTAAAGCACATACGGCAAGCATACGGAAAGCACTAGAACGCTCCGCACTTGTACACTGCAACCTAATGGAAAACTCTAGAAAGATCGCGTGACTACCAGAATGCACGGGAATCGTCGCTCGTAACAATATTATTTATCATCACACATAACTATCATCATACACGATAAATTGTGTTTCCAGCATGTGTCATAAGACTTGTAAGTGTGGATGCACAGTGGCGAAGAGGTCAATTTTTTCCAGCGAAAATCTCCAAGCTGTACCTACATGCTTATGAGGGTAAATATACGATTTTTGATTAAATGCTGTTTACAGCTTTCTTGGAAGTAGAGTCAAGGCTCATTTCTGGGACATCTCTTTTGCAGCCTAAAAACACGAATGGATTCCCTAGCTCTGCCCCAAAAGATTATATCGTATGCATACTAGTGCAGTCATTATGTCCAAAAAATCGTATCAACTTCGGAAAAATTAGTAGAGGGCCGAAATTTTGTACACCCATTCCCTTCATAGTCTTGAATGGCCTGTTAAAAGTCCCTTAAAATCCGTGCTTAGGAAGTTAAAAAGTCGTTTTTTCGGCGAAGAAGTCATTTCTTTATTAGAACATTGTCCTTTTTACAATTGAATGACTGCGTAGTTATTACCATCTCGACAATCACCATACACTATTTCTACTTTTGCGTAGGTAGCGGATCCAAAATGGCGGCCAAGAAGTGAAAACAGTTGACTGTCTTATTTCCAATTTTAGCAGACCTAAAAAATGTCTGATGATTGCATTCTATTTCTGACATAATTTATAATTGATAAAGGGATCCATAGTGCTCAAAATGGAGTTGTATAATATAAAGTTGTAGTAATATGTAATATGTCACATTAGTTTTGAAAATGGCTTTATATATTTAATTAGCCGAAACTCGAGTGAACGATATAAAAAACAAGTGGAGAAGACTGATTCACTACAACTTTACATAATTTATAATTTATCATGAAAATACCAAGTTATACTTCAATATCTAAAGAAATCACTGATTTATTGAGAAAAGTTGAATTATTGTAAAAAAATTTCAGGTTGTTTAGAATATTTTAAAATTGGCCAAAGATATCCCGGAACCGTCCAAAACATCTTCGCAAGCATAAAATCAAGAATAATACAGGGTGATTTTAATGCCTCCAGCTGTTTTGGTTCCTGAGATTTTTTTTCAATTTGCACTTCCCTCAACCTACTGACTACGGCGTTTGCGTGAATATAGCTGATATTTACCCTGCAACTACATTTACAATTAATCAAACACTAGTTGAAAAAAATGTACAAATTTTTTTTGCATTGTGGCAATTTCTTCAGGCTAAACAACGGTAATACCAAACGCGTCGAGAAAAGAAATGAAGAAGAAAATCTTCAGAAACCAAAACAGTTGAAGACATAAAAATCACCCTATATATTCGTTATTTCATGCGAGATTTCATGCTTACGAAGATATTGTAAACGGTTTCAAAATATTGTTACGATATTTCGCGTACGGGTTCGAATATAATTGAGACGATTGTTTCAAACACACACTGTTTATTTCGGCGTACTACTACAATAAATGCGAACAAATATCCACTTGGAATTATTTCGCAAGTACTTCGCTTGTTTCGCACTTGTTCGCTTCCAAATTCAATACTGCCGCGAGCTGCCGGCTGACGCCTTATATAAGGCCTCCGAATAATGTTCCCGAAGTTTCTGTCTGCTTCCAGCAAATTCCATGGTGTTCTGACATATGCGGTTTCTAGATCATTCCTAAATAATCGCACACGTTACCCGTATGCTTTCCATGTGTTCTGGAATCTGCGCCTCCGCCAAAGTGGACTGATGTGCCTTGATCGAACGTTCGAGTCTCCATTGGGCCTCACATATACGAACGCTCTGGAATGCACGAGATCGCTCCAGACTTCTACACTGCGATCTTATGGTGGAAAGATCTAGAAACATCGAGTGTTTCCCTATATGTACAAAATCGCCGCTCGTAACAATATCTTCGACCGTTTTTGAAATATTCTGAAAAAAACAGAAACATTTTTATAATTCAACTTTGTTCAATGAATCAGCGATTTCTTCAGATACTGAAGTATAACTTAGTATTTCCATAATAAATTATGTCAGAAATTAAATGCAATCATCAGATACTTTTTAGGTCTGCTACTATTGGAAATAAGACAGTCAACTGTTTCAACTTCTTGGCCTCCATCTTGGATCCGTCACATATGCAAAAGTAGAAATAGTGTGTGGTGATGGTCAAGATCATTATACGCAATCATTAAATTACAAAAAGGACAATCTTGTAATAAAGAAATGACTTCTCCGCCGAAAAAACGCCTTTTTAGCACTTGATGGCGATTATCCAAAGTTCCTGAGCTCCGATTTTAGGGAACTTTTCACATAGGCCATTCATGACAATCAAAGGAATGCGTGAATTTCAGCCCTCTACTAATTTTTCCAAAGAAGAAAGACATAGTGACTGGACTATATACCTTCCCGGACTGTTAATGTGATGGAACCATTCCAGCCTAGAATTTATACATACATATCAAGATCCAAGAAGTTGACTTGACAACGGATTGAATACTAGTATCAATCAATCAATCAATCATAAAGATTTATTCGCAACTGAAGGGAATCCAGAGTACATACATATCAAGATCCAAGAAGTTGACTTGACAACGGATTGAATACTAGTACCTATAGCCATTCTCATTTACCTGGGGTCCTCGGGGCGCAGGTTCACCTATATTGACGCCGCCGCCAACCCCAACCCTGATTGCTCGATCGATAAAGCGCTCCCGGTTAAACAGCCAATTGAACCAGTGAGCTTGTATATTTGAAGAGCTGTGCATGAGCTGAGCGCAGAAAAATATCTCGAAGGGGAATCTCCTAGAGGGGGGGGGGGGTGAATTTCATCGTGAACACCCGTACATAAATGAAACCGACTGGATTTTGTGTGGGAACATCCCCTTAGACGAAAATCTGGTCGTGAGACAAAACTTTCGAGGGCTTTCGGTCCTTTAGACATTACAAGTTTAAAATAAAAAAAATAAAAAATAATTAATTTTTCCACAGGCGTTTTGTTGACTAACCCACCAAGTGTGATATATATTAGTAATCAGGATGAAAGACTGAATTGATTCCCATGTTAAAATACAGGAGTACGATTTGAGAAAAAATTTTGATGTTGATTTAAGCGATGTACCGGGTGTTCACGAGGAGAATTCTCTTTGAGATATTTTGAAAAAGTAAAAACTATTTCTCAATGATTTTTTCCATGGATCTTGAATCGATCGTCTAAAAGTTTTCATTTGGTACCGTATACAGGGTGGGACATGTAACTTTTTATCTCAAATGCAACACCCTATATTTTATTACGTCATTTGATGAAGCCTTTCTTTCTGATTACAAAGATACATAACATTAATGAATAATTTTGACTAGGAAGCTGTCAAAAAAATTATAAAATAGGTAGTCAAATAAATTAAAATTTGAAAAGTACGCAGCACTCTATATTAGGAACGAATAAGACCATTTATCCATGCAGAGTTGAATTCTGCAGACAAAATGCTGCGAGAATAACTTTTTTGAAGTGAACTGTAGAAACCGAAGCCATCTTGTCGCGAAACAAAATTATTTGACTGCCTATTTTATTATTTTTCCGACAACTTACTTGTCAAAATAAATCATAAGTGTCATATATGTTTGTAATCAAGAAAGAAGGCTCCACCAAATAACGGAATAAAATATAGGGTGTTGCATTTAAAATAAAAAAGTCACATATCACACCCTGTATACGGTACCAATTAGAAACTTCAAGAGGATCGATTCAAGGTCCCTGCAAAAAATCGTCCCTTCGAAATATCTCAAAGGGGAATCCACTGGAGGGGGGTGAATTTTATTGTGAACGCCCTGTACATTGTACAAAGTACCTCTCTGTAGCTTTCGAAAAAGACCTGAATGATAGATTTCTATCAAGAAATAAGCCCGCTGGAATTGATTCCGCAACGCCTTATTGTGCAAACCAACCGCGCCCATTGACATTAGTCCTACCAAAACAATGGCACAAGGCAGTGAAATCGCACCAACAAAGATCAAAGAGACCGCCGCGAGTGTCACTTCTGGTAGTGCTGTTCTGTGGTAAAATCGGAAGGCCGAAGAATAAAAAGTGCGTTCTGCTAAATTATGCATTATGCCACCAACATAACATCTCTACCCATTGTCAATGTAAGAAAAGCGTTTTGTCCAATAATATACGAGTAGATATTAAGTATTTAAAAATTTTCATTTTAGCAACATCAACAAAGCCATCACTTAACAACACGCGAAGCTGCAACAATGCAAACATGCGATCAACAAAATTCGGAATTGAGGTTGACAAAATTCAAATTCAAATTCCAGGCTTGACCTGGTCAAATTTCAGGATGTCAAGCTGCTTTCGGCCAGAGCGCAGCCTACTCCAATTCCGAATTTTGTTGATCGCATGGTATAATTTCGCCTTCTGCAGTCAACATTGTTTTCCCACTATTTCCGAGGCGATAGCGGGATCAAATATGCGGCATTCTGTCGGAACTTTGTCAAGCCCTGCATCACGTTCATATTATGGTGCAGGTGATTTGGATTGTGGTGATAAATTTATATTTAGATAAACGTTGCAGTGTGCCCTTCGAAGCGTTCAAGAGATAAAAAAAATCCTTTACGGTAACATCAAGCAGAAGCAGAGAGATGTCTCCTTGAGCTGACGGCTGATCCAGATGCGACGATAAACATATTTGTAATTCCTGAGGCGAATTGCCACTTTTGGTGAGCGAAATTACGCCTGCTCTAAAGGCAGTCGAGTTTACATAGGCAGGTTTGTATGTATGTACTCGTATGTACTCGTGCGGTGAACGTAATCGCAAGCAGCTTTCTGGTTGACTGGGAGTCATTGGAATCGATTTGGGGTATTCATGTCGCACCTACTTCTGTGAAATTACAGTCTATGTCGAACGATAATAACGCGTTGTATCAAAATTATCCAGGGACGTAAATAATAAAGGGCACTCCTTTTTTTGTCCCTCAATTTTTTACCCCCTTGAATTTTCCAAAATTGTGCGTATCTTTGGGTTCTATGTTTAATTCAGAAGAAAAAATGACTGATGCAAAATTTCAATTAGAGGCTTCGCTTTCGAAATATCTGGGTTTGAAACTTTGAAAAACATCTCGAAATCCTCACTTTCAAGAGTTTCAAGAGCCTAAAAAGTTTGTTTTCTGAACACTTCTTGTTTGTCAGCAAACATTGTGGTTTATCAACTTAAAACACCTGAAGAACTTATTTCAGTTGAGAAATCATGAATTTTTCTCGGCATTTTCTTGGATTTTTATTTTTAGGCACTTGAAAGTGGTGTTTCCAAGTTGTTTTCTGAAGTTTCAAACGCAAAAATCTCAAATGAAGCCTATAATCAAAATTATTTTGCTACAGTAACTTTTTTCTCTACATTGAACCTAGAATTCAAATATTGGAACCATTATCAACAATAATAAACAGGGTAAAAAATAGAAGAAATACGGAAATGGTACTCTCAGATAGTAACAACATGGCGGTTGACGTTTGTTTGGCATTTTCTGGAGGCAAACAAACGTGACATGAAGTCATGAAGGTGACTTCTGTGTTTGTTGTGTTTGGCAAATTTTTACGAAATGTAAATAACGGAAACGACGCAGACCGTTGGACGGAAAGCCCTTTGAACGGCAAGTCCGCTGGACAAAAAGCCCGCTGCACGAAAGGCCCGTTGGACGGAATGAAGTGTAAGGAATGAACCTCAACTTTGTAAATGCGTTTTTCATGCTCGCCTTTAACTTGCCCTTTAAAAAAAAAACACCGACAAATTCAGCCGCCACCACATGTCCGCTATCAAAACTGTTTTCTCCTTTTTTTTTTGGATGATCACGGTGTGTTCATCAGAAAAAAACTGTCAGTTTCAGCAATGCTCACTGCCATTTGCACCTGACTTTTGTTTATTGTGGAACTTCCAGAAAATGTCAATGCCAAACACAAACAAACACAGAAACGTCACGTTCATGTCACGTGCCCTTTTAGGCAGGGTGACTACCCTTTGAAGAATTCCATATTGGTCTCAAAATGCACATCATTTTGAAGGTCTTCCGATTTTCCGATTCAAGTTGATAAAAATTGAAATCTATCTACCCATCTGAAGTTACAAATTTTTCAAAATCGGGTTGTTTTTTCTTTGTCAACATCGCATGAACATTAATTAAGATGATTTGGAAAGATATTTGAGCTTTCGCCAGAAAATTCGAATCTTTGCAATTTTTGATTTCCTGCAAATTGTTTGAAATCTTTTTGTGGTGCCAGTTACTACGAAGGCGTGTAAGGGTCACAAAAAATTAAAAAATAAATAAAATTGAAATAAAAAAAATTTAAAATTAAAATACAAAAATTATAAGATTAAAATAAAAAAATTAAATTTTCAGGGGAAATTTCGTTGTATCGGATTTATTTCCGTTATATCAGATTGTTCTAATGCCCGATTTTCAGATGTATAAAGGGTGTTAACCACTCTAGAGGAGTCATATGATCTCTGTTCATACTTCAACAGGATTTTTCACCCTCCTAGCTAACTTCTGCAGCAACTCAAAGCGCTTGGCAAAAATACGATATATCGGATTTATTTCCGTTATATCGGATTTTTCAAAAGTCCGATTTTCAGATGTTTTAAGGCTGAAAACCATTCTACAGAGATCTTATGATCACTATTCATACTTATACAACATTCCCCTCCTTCCTTGCCACCCTCTGCACCAACTTAACGTGTCTGATAAAAATCCGATATGGGTATCGGATTTATTTCCGTTATATCGGATTTTTCAAAAGCCGGATTTTCAAACTTTCAAAGGCTGTAAACCATTCTACAGAGATTATATGATCATTATTCATACTTATACAACATTTTCTTCCTTCCTCGCTACCCTCTGCACCAACCCAAGGTGGCTGACGAAAATCCGATATATCGGATTTATATCGGATTTATTTCCGTTATATCAGATTATTCAAAAGCCCGATTTTTAGATGTTCAAAGGCTGTGAACCATCCTACAGAGATCATATGATCACTATTCATACTTATATAGTATTTCCCTCCTTCCTCGCTACCCTTTGCACCAACCCAAGGTGCCTGACAAAAATCCGATATATCGGATTTATTTCCGTTATATTGGATTTTTCAAAAGCCCGATTTTCAGATGTTCAAAGGCTGTAAACCATTCCACAGAGATTATATGATCACTATTCATACTTATACAATATTTCCCTCCTTCTTCGCTACCCTCTGACCCTCTGTACCAACCCAAGGTGCCTGACAAAAATCCGATATATCGGATTTATTTTCGTTATATGTATCGGATTTTTCAAAAGCCCAATTTTCAGATGTATAAAGGATGTTAACCACTCTCTCTATATGATCTCTGTTGATACCTCAACAGGATCTTTCGCCCTCCTAGCTACCTTCTGCAGCAACTCAAAGCGCCTGGCAAAAATCCGATCTATCGGATTTATTTCCGTTATATCGAATTTTACAAAAGCCCGATTTTCAGATGTTTTTTTATTTGGTTGGCTTTGAGTGCCTAGCTCTTTGGCCACCCCTATTTTCAGGTGTTCAAAGGCTGTAAACCATTCTACAGAGATCATATGATCACTATTCATACTTATACAACATTTCCCTCCTTCCTCGCTACCCTCTGCACCAACCCAAGGTGCCTGACAAAAATCCTATATAAGTATGAATAGTGATCATATGATTTCTGTAGAATGCTTTACAGCCTTTGAACGTTCAAAAATCCGGCTTTTGAAAAATCCGATATAACGAAAATAAATATAGGATTTTTGCCAAGCGCTTTGATTTGCTGCAGAAATTAGCTAGGGGGGTGAAAAATCCTGTTGAAGTATGAACAAAGATCATATGACTCCTGCAGAGTGGTTAACACCCTTTATACACCTAAAATTGGGCATTAGAAAAATCCGATATAACGAAAATAAATCCGATACAACGAAATTTTCCCTAAAGATTCAATTTTATAATTGTTTTAATTTTTTTGTGACCCTTAGACGCCTTCGTAAGTTTCAGATCGTTTACCTTCATCCATGTATCAATGCGTCTGACTGCCTCACTCGCTTTTCTTTCTTCATAATTTGGTTCCTTGTGGTTGTGGAAAACTGCAAATTTCCAACTTTTTAGCTTGTGAACAGATTCATACCAACTTTTCTTCAACATGAAACTTAAGTGATTCTTGAACATTCTCAGGCCATTTCTCGTAAAATTATCTAATAAGTTTTCCGAGAGATTTCCCTAAAAAGTGAGTAACCGGCCTGGCTTATCGAGACCGGACTCAAATGATGAAGCCCTTCTTAGAGAAAATATCTCAATTCTTTGATGTTTTCCCCAAATTTCAACTTCCCACCAGAAGGGACGTCTCAAAATAAAATTTCCATCCGTCCCTTACTCCTCGTCGGGGATGTTTTGGGGTAACACAACCGATTTTTTTTATAAAAGGTTCTTGAACATCTTCCAACAATTTCTTTTCCCAATTTTTCGAGAGTTCTCCAGCCGAAAATACAAAACCGGTCTGGATTATCGAGGCCGGACTCGAAACAATGGAGCCTTAGTGCGATTCTCTAAAAAAATACATTCCATAAAGGCTCTGTTACGCTGTTATTACCTAAGCAACAGCCAATGGCCAACTGGAATTTTCACATAACACAGCGTTTTTGAAATGTTATTTTTCACAGAATAGCACCATTAAATGAAGCATTAGTTAATGGATGATTTTCACAATGAGATAATCTAGAAGAGGCTTTGAGGTTTTTTCGGAAATTTCATTTTTTTTTCAAATTTTTGTACAATTATAAAGATGCTGCAAATCTGTTTCAACCGGTTTCAACTGTTCTCCCAAATTCCAAATTCACACCCGATGGGACGTCTCAAACAAAAATTTCCATAGGTTCCTGAATACTAGTCGAGAAAGTATTGTGGTTCCACAAACAGATTTTTTTTTGAGCATCTTGTGTGAGGTTTGATACAAGATTCCATTTACCGTAGTGCCTACTCATTGTCGAAATACGTTCGGTCGAGACACCCTGTATACAAACACAAGACTGCGGTAGTGCAGTAAGTTTCAGAATTTAAAAAAAAACTTTTCCACGTTCTCACCTATACAAAATTCTTGTTTGTTTGTTATTGTCATGAATGCATAGGATATTATGTATTTCTCGGATATCCTGAACATCAAAACGTCCTCAACTGTCACGAACCAATAATAAAATACACATCTTCCAGTCGATGTGCAATAAACATCAGGTGCCGCATTTTATTTTGTACTTATATCACCTCAAAAGCACATATCTGAAAAGCCTTACAACTACTCTCCAACAACAATGAAAATATTATTCGAAGAAAAATGTGGCACTTTCTTTCTATTTGGACGCATCAGACGGTGAACCCGTAAAAGCAACGTGTGCACTCTCCCGCATTATATCGACTTTGTCGCATCCTCCACCGGTATTATCCCGATGATGACGGATTTGCCAAAAATTATGTTTGTCTTGTGCGCGATCCATGCGTGCGAGCCTTTTTGGAGCCCGGACCTGGCTTTAATTAAAACTTGCGGTGGTCGGTTTTCGTTTCCGTTTGGCCACAGTTTGGCATTCATGACGCATGTCATCTAATAAAGTCAACAAACTAAATGGCAAAGCTTAAGTAGGGAGTTGGTGCGCCTATTTTAATCTTGAGGAACTCCTTGAATAATCACTGCAGCTTTGATGTAAATTATTTAATACGGCTTCGCTTTCGCCAACTTTCCGGCAATCGGCTCAGTTGCAGGGAGCATATCAAACAACTAGAAACATGGTAATGATATGTCTTCGTCTGTGATGTGATGCTTGTATTTAGGCAACTTCACCTCGAACTTCACTGAATTAATTTTCAGAAGTTCAAACATTAGACATACCTACCTATGACTTTTATAAAAATAATCTCGACAATAATTGATTGTGAAATTCCGTTTGAGCAATTCCTCTTGGCGACAGGAATCGGTTTCACAAGAAAGAATTATTCATTTTTCAAGACTTGAGAAAATTTTGAAATGGTCCAACAACAACCTATATGTATGTATAGTCCGGACGTTGAGGTGAACATTCAAGGGGTACCTTTCACTTTTATAACAAGCAATGCCACTTGACATATATGTTGCCGAGACTATTTTGGAGCGATTAAGGGTGGATTTGGTCATAGATTATTTAGCCGTATGATTTAATCTCAGCCGCAAGCGCAGCACCGCTCATTGGCTATTGTGGCACGACACACGGCATGGCGCCAATGAACAATGCTGGGGCTTACGGCTAGAATTAAAACCACTGTTGGACTGAACCATCTTTGGATCAGTATATACGGACGTTAGGGGAACCAACCTTGCATTTCATCCCGATACAAAACGCTTTCGCACGTGAGTAGTAGGTATCTATAGGTAATTTTTGAGAAGTGGTGCCCCGACGGCACCTGCGACTGGCGTGCTTCCGAAGAGGTCGAAAGTCCAAAAAATTGCCATTTTTGAAATCGTTGCTTTTTTATACTTTTTTTGCTGGACTATATATTTACAAGGTCGAGGAGCACAATGCAATAAATTTACAGAAAGTGTCATGCACCAGTGGCGTACCAAACGGCTGCGAAGGGGCCGAGATGCGATTTTTCACAAGTCTTATGGTAAACCTGACCTAACACTTTTTTGACATGTTTGGTATCATTTCTGACCAAATCGCACATTCTGATTCCAAATATAAGTATGAAATTTTGATAGAGACGTGTTTAAACCCACTTTATCATAAAAAACATGATTTTGTCACCCTCCAAATTGATGTTTTGTAATTCTGCTCCCATCACTGTCCAATGTTATCATAACTATTATTTTGACTTCGACAGTTGGTTTGGGCTATTTAACACAAAAATATCATTTGCTGAACTTTTTGCCGTTTTCACAAAGTCACAGCATGATTTTGTTTCTTGAGATGTATCATGTCAAAGCTTGATGTGACGAAACGTGCTATTTCACAAAAAAAATCAGGCTAGAATCTGAATGTAGCGTTGACTTGGTACTTTATTCATTCCAAGGCATGAAAATAGTTTTCACTATCAAATAAAATTGAAAAAACTAAAATCGTAGTCGTACTTTGATCATGACCTCCTTTTTCTTCCGACATTGCGAGCTTTTGAAATTAAATTTCTACATGATGCACGTTTTGAAACAAAACTACCTTGTGACTTTGTAACATCGATAGAAACTTCTGGTGTATGAATTTCATCTATAAAATAGTTCAATTGAACAATCTATGTCAAAATTGTGATCATCGGTATTTTGAACCACAATGGGAATGGCACGACAAATTCATAGGTCGAAACTTCGCGTTTCTTTTTCAGAAATTTATTCCGCTACGTCGAAAGAAAAAGGATGTCATGACTGAAATACGTCTCCGATTCTAGTTTTTTCTATTTTGTTTGATAGAGAGAACTATTTCTATGACTTGAAATAAATAAAATACCAAATCAAAGCCACATTTTGACCCTCACCTAATTTTTCCTGTGAAATAGCACGTTTCGTCACATCAAGCTTTGACATGATACATCTCAAGAAACAAAATCACTCCGTGACTTTGTAAAAACCGCAAAAAAAGTTCAAAACATGATATTTTTGTGTGAAATAGCACAAACTAACTGACTTCGTCTAAATCATAGTTATAACAACATTGAACAATGATAGAAGTAGAATCAAGTACAAAACATCAATTTTGAGGGTGAAAAATCATGTTTTTTTCTGATAAAACTTGTTTAAACACGTCTCTATCAAAATTTCATACTTAATTTTGGAATCAGAATATGCGATTTGGTCAGAAATGATACTAAACATGTCAAACAAGTGAGTATGCCTTCACGTGCGTGAGTCTCAGTAGCGCATTTTCTCAAAGAGGCATATTATGAACGTAAAGAAATTTGGTTGAAGGAGAAACACCATTCCTTGCCCACTTTCTTCATTCGAAACTCATTGTGATATTTTGTTATCAGAATGGGGTACTAATCATGGGCGGGAATGGGCGACTAATCAAAAGTGGCCTATCTCTTCCCATTTTTAGTCAGCTATCTATATAGCGGAACAATTAGATCGCAATGTCTTCAGGGTTATGTTATACATTTATCTCTTACTTTGGGGGCGGCGTGTTGGAGCGGCAGAGTTTGGCAAAGAAATTCTTTCACAGTTTGAGTTTGGAGTTTCTGAATGTTTAAGGTAACATTAAAATGTAAATCAGTGGAAATTATTGAAATTTGCACTTTTTTTCTTTTGGGGGTGGAAGTTGGAGGCGGCGCCATATCAAAAGTAGCCTACTCTTTCCCATTTTCAGTTAGCTATCCATATAGCGAAAGAATTAGATTGTTATGTCTTCGGGTTTATGTTTTTCATTCATCTCTCACTTTGAGGGCAGCGTGTGGGGGCGGCAGCATTCGGCAAAGTAAATGTTGCACAGTTTGAGTTGAGAGTTTCTGAATGTAAGGGAAATGTGACAATCAGTGAAAATTGTGAAAGTTGCATTTTTTTTGGTTTGGAGGCGGCAGCTGGAGGCGACGGCTAATTAAAAGTGGCCTATCTTTTTCCAATTTTCTAGTCAGCTATCAATATAGTGAAAGAATTAGATCGCTATGTCTTCAGGTGGCGGCGTGTGGAAGCGGCAGAGTTTGGCAAAGAAATTCTTGCACAGTTTGAGTCAAGAGTTTCTGGATGTTCGAGGTAACATTATCAGCTAAATCAGTGAAAATTGTTGAAAGTCGCACTTTTTTTCTTTTGGGGGCGGAAGCTAGAGGCGGCGCCATATCAAAAGTAGCCTATCCTTTACCATTTTCAGTCAGCTATCCATATAGCGAAAAACTTGTCTTCCCTATGTCTTCGGGTTCATGTTTTTCATTTATCTCTTACTTTGGGGGCGGCGTGTGGGAGCGGCAGCGTTCGGCTGAGCAAATGTTGCACAATTTGAGTTGGCAGTTACTAAATGTTTAAGGGAACATCTCAATCAGTAACATTATGAAAGTTGCACTTTTTATCGTTTGGGGGCGGGATCTGGGGGCGGCGACTAACCAAAAGTAGCCTATCCTTTCCCATTTTCAGTCAGCTATTTATATACCGAAAGAATCAGATCGCTATGTCTTCGAGTTTATGTTTTTCATTTCAAAGTGATTGGGGGCGGTTTTTAGCAGTTTTTCCATGTCGGCGGCGCATATTGAAGACGGAATGTTTCTTGGCTTATATATAAAAATGTACTTTATTAAAAGAATACATTACTGACTGTCGTGAAAAAACAGTTTGCCATCAAGACACAGTCTAAAATTAACATAAAATTGAAAAGAAATTCAAGTAAAACAATCATTATACATATACATGTTAAAAACTAATAACTAAGGTAAAATTATCAAATAACAAGGTTTTTTTTCAATTTTTTGGAGAACCAAATAAATGATTACGTGATATATATGTTGACGATTTGATAAGTGGCAACTATGTATTATTCAAAAAATGAGAACACCAGAGCATCAGGTCTGGTAGAAAGTACAATATTATGTTATTCCAAGTTTATCGGGGGCGGTTTTCTCTATGTTGGCGGCGCAATATGGTCATCCAATATAGCCTAGCCCTCCTTTGGGAGTGGCAGCTATGTAACAGCGAAAAAATTAGAAAGCTAGGTCGTCTAGTTTGGGGGGAGTTCGAGGAACGGACGGACGGACGGACGGACGGACGGACGGAAGGACGGACAAAGCGGTTGCAATAGCGACTTTCATCAAGATGGAAAATGCGCTAAAAAATTGTAAGTTACGGTTTACCATAAGACTTGTGAAAAATCGCACTCGGTCCCTCTGCAGCCACGGTACGCCACTGATGCATGACATTTTCTGGAAACTTATTGCATTGTGTTCCTCGGCCTTGAAAATATATGGTCCAGCAAAAAAATTATGAGAAAAGCAACGATTTCAAAAATTGTAATTTTTTGGACCTTCGACCTCTTAGGGAGTACGCCAGTCGCGTGTCCCATCGGGGCATCACTTCTCAAAAATTACCTTTAGGTACCTACTACTTACGTGCAAAAGCGTTTTGCATCGGCATGAAATGCAAGGTTGGTCCTGATATGTACCGCTAACGTCCGTACTAGTAGGCAAAGTCGCAAGTAGGTACTTGTAGTCATTTACAAGGTGCCATAATATGGAAAAATTCGTATCAATAAAATAAATAACCGAACCAGATGGATTCACGTGAATAGGGTGATAGCATGTAGACGGAGTTTATGGCAAAATGTCAATAGTGTCATTGTCATCTGTCAAGTTTCATTCATGCGGAGTCAACGTCAACCGGAATAACCTCAGTAAATACTGTCATTTTTACGTATTTTGGTCACATGATCTTTTGTTCGACGTTTACGAGATCGAGATTGTGATTTTTAATCATTCTAACAATGCCTTACACCTGTTATGTGCCCAAATCCTTGTCTATGGCCCCAACGCAATTCGGCAATTCCCTAACAAACGTCAAAACATAACTCGATCCTTGCGCTTTCTGCCGGCGATCAGGTGAACAAATTTCATGCAATCACCCTATGAGCACATACATAACGAGATGAATTTCTCCTCAAGTCGCCTTTGATTCCTGAAAATCTGGCGAAAAAACATGGCTATCAAGGAGACCAAGGCCTCCCTTGAGAAGAAATTTATTCGATCACTCCGCATATTCATAATGAAGTAGGGGAAGGTTACTTAAAATGGGATACTCAGCTAAAGCGGGATACCAAGGGTTCTGACAAAACCAAGTATCGCCATCTAATTCAATATTCACCGAACTCAAGCTCTAGTCTAATGCAACGGTCAAACGTACTTTTGAGCTGACAGCTGAAGCGCAAGCCGTACCAGGTAAGTCTTATGGTTTTTAGATTTTCTGATCTGATATCAAGGGTACATATTGGTAAGAGTTGCGTGGGAAGTGATAGGGGGAACATGTTCATTATTCATTTACCTCAAGCTAAGATATGAACTATTGCTTTGACGAACAAGTTTTTTTTTATTTATTTTACGTTACGTGAGAAAAAAATTTCGAATGTCAAATATGAGTGTTCGAGTAAAACGGGATTTTTGTCATCCCGTAAAACGGGATATCCCAGATGCGTGAGGTGCAGAAGGTGGGTCCATGATGCCTGCGCCAGGGCAGATGAAGAAGGAGAAGACTTCCTTTGTGACTTCTGCCTTCAAATCTGATTTTTTCTTTTTTCTTGTCTTATGCATTATTTGAGAATGTTCATTTTGTTCTTGTTTTCTTACCTAAGAATGGTTGTTAATTTTTATATTTTATGTCTTTTATACCTACCTAGTAGTTTTCATTATCCCGTTTTACCGTCGTATGGGTTCCCTAAAACGGGAAACTTGCACATGTTTTGGAAAAGTAGTTATGTTTCGGAAAATACGTTCTCGTTTCAAAAACTCTTTGAGGCTATGATATAAAACTGAGCAAGGAATAATTGGACATAATTAGATGGGTTTCCTTTATTCAGCTATCATTTCTAAGGGTTCAAACCGTGAGTATCCTATTTCAAGTAACCTTCCCCTACTTGCCCAAGTTTTTTTCACTGGCTTAATCGCAAGGTATGGTTAAAAATATTGTAAGTACCCGTATTTTTCTTTTTTCTAAATTCCCAAAATTGCGGCCGTTGATTGAAAGATATATTTGTGACGAGTATCAAACCAATTTACGTGCTACGGGTTACTAAACATAAAAATAATAACTAGAGATGAAGAAGATCCGGCCATTTCAAAAGACCGAATACCGGAACCGGAACCGAATCCCAGTGGCCGGAACCGGACCGGATCGCCGAATCTGAATGAAAATTTTGTGCAGGTTTTTTTCTTACGAATGACCGATTAGCGACAAGTTTATGAAAAGTATGTAGTTTTTATAACACTTGTGTAACTACTGCTTGAAATTGAAGACAACATTTTGAAAAATTCAGAGATAAATGTCAACTGTGATGTGTATTGTTCTCAAAACCCATCAAGTATTTAGTGTATTCAAATATTTTAATGAAAATGTATAAAAATGAATGTTGCTTCCTCCCAATCGCTTCGTATACTTATGTGTGCTTTTCGACCTCAAAAGTTAGTGGAGGTGAAAAAATAGTTATTTCTCGAGATCCGGCCAGATTCACATTGAAATTTGGCCAAACCGGATCTGGGTCCGGTTCCGACAAAACGGCCGGATTTGCCGGATAACTGGAACCGTATCCAGCTCCGGATCCATCCTTAATAATAACTCCGCCTGGGGTAGCTGACGGGTGGACTGAGTAATCCGTTAGTTGCCACTGCCGGTCCCAAGCCCGGATAAAGGAGGAGGGTTGTATACGTGGAGTCAGCAGCTCCACTACGTAAAAATGAAAATTGCTGAAGAAACGATCACAAAATGCCTCGGAAATCGGAAAGGAAAAACTGAGACGAACCAAGCGAACTCTATGGGCACGAAAAAAATTGGAACCTGGAATGTGAAGACCCTATACGAAACATCCGAAGCGAACCAAGCGGCCAAAGGCTTGGATAAGTATAATATGGTAATTGTCTGGACAAAGCCTGGAATGGAACCCGGTGCGGTGGGAAAAAGATCAACAGGCCGACATGTAAGTCCAAACGAGAACTTGTCGTTGTCGTAAGAAGACTTTTCCTCGATTTCTCCAAACTTAAAAAAAGCTATAGTCCTGTCGGTGAAATGTCCTATCGCTGAATCCACGAATCTGTGAAATATCCTACCGGTGATTTGGCGAGTCGGTGGATCGGCGAGTTGTTGAAATGTTCTGTCGGTGATCGGTGGAATGTCTTGACGGTCAATCAGCGTGTCGGTGGAATGTCCAGTCAGTGAAATGTCCAGTCAGTGAAATGCTGCGTCGGTGAATCAGCAAGTCGGTGAAATATCCCGCGGTGAATCGGCGAGTCGGTGAGTTGACCCGTCGTCGGTCGATCGGCGGGGAGTTGAGTGTCGGTGAACTATGTCCAGTCGGTGAGTTGGTCGTCGATCGAGAGTCCGTATCTCCATTCTTCTCACCGTGAACAACGCCCATGACAGCTTCCTGGTAAGTGCATCCATGTTCATTTATTTGTTGTATAATATGGGTACATATAAAAAAAAACAGATCGACTAATGAGAGACCCGATCGCTAGTCAAGTGGACTGCGTGTTTGCTCGGCAAGCGGAGCTCCCGGGTTCGATTCCCGGTCATAGTAGGTCTGGGTGTTGTGCTGTGTAAACGGATTCACTTGTAATAATATTAAATAAAATGCAGCAACTCCTGTGGCATAATAAATGCCGATAAGAGGAGCTTGTGGTGTGGTTAGTTAGCGCGTTCGACTACCACTCCAGGGGTCGCGGGTTCGATCTCCGCTGGGGACGGATTTTCGGCCCCGAAAACAAGCTCCTTGGTTTAGTTGGAATGCTTGCTTGATGCAAGACGCGCCGAGTGTCGCATAGCACGTAAAATACGAACGATGGTGCCGACCCCATGCGATGTTGGTGGTCGTTAAAAATCCCTACCCTGTGTTGGAACACACAGGGGTTCGGCAAAATTTCCGATATAGTGAAGGAAAGCATTCACTGGCGTCGGTGTGAGGCCTCGTTGCGGAAATAGGCCGACGTTAAATAAACGAATAAAAAAAAAATGCCGATAAGGAGAAAAACCCCAAGAAAAACCAATTAACTAACCAAATCGACCAATGAGTCGGTATCGAGGTTGTAAATATCACAAAGGCTACATTACAAAACAAAGCAATTATCTTAAAACATTAACAAACAATAAACGATCAATAGACAATCGAGTAGACAATAAACTTTCAAATTGGGACAATAACGATAAAACATTTATTTTGAAGTATGCGAAGTTCTCAACACTTTTTACATCATGTGGCAATTCATTTAGGGATCCTAGGGCTCTATTGACTTGGTTGTTCAAACCAAAGTAAGACAAAACTCTCGACAAAACTGTACTTAATTGTTTGATTTTAAAATTTTTTGAAGAATCGCGCAAACCTGTTTGTTTGAAAACTGCTGCTACACTTGTTGCAGCATCCCAAACACTTGCATCCCAAAAAGACACTTTATAATCTTCACCTCGATTTTCACCTATCTGGAGAATTTCGAATTTGTTGAACATTGTAAATGAACACGATCCCCACAGTGTTATCAAACCTAAAGAATGATGCTTTCGTAGCATGCATGATACAATATTTCTTCAATGAAACAAAACTCTCCGACTACCACAACATCAGACGGTCGGACCGAAACTGCACAGACACGTGTTTCGCCCCTACTGGTGGCTCATCAGTGCGCAGACATTCAGTACAACCATCTGATGCATCTGGAAGTGAGAATACCTTGATGATCAATGCAAAAAACAAGCGAAAATACTCTCAAATACCCAGGACAGCCAGAGATCTCAGGGTAATAATCACCCAGAAGGACTTCTAATATGTGGGTCCTCCAAGCGGCGCCATCTATCAAAGGCATTCCGCAGATGCTATATTTCAAGGCGTCAAACAGGCGAGGGAATTAAACACCATTCCACGAAAAGCCAACCGTCGCACAGTGAGGCAACGGAGGGTGAAATGTGGAATCAAAATAAAAAATTAAATTTTAGATTCACGTATTATTATTGGTTATTTCTCAAGATCAAATACTAGAGCACAATGTTCCATATAAATCAATTCCGAATCCTATATCCGTTTCTGTTGGCAAATTTTTGAAAAAAGTGGTATTCCACTGAATCTGGATATTGATTTTTTGCGCGTCAGAAAATTGAGGTACTTTCGTCCCCTGTATTCCGTCAAGACGTGAAGATATAATTTGGTTTCATCATGAATCTTGTACCTCAAAGTAAGCACTATATACTTTTGATAGTTTCTATTGAAATTCAGGCACGGTGCTTCAGCTATAATTCGTCAAAATATCCAATGCAAAAATGACACCAAGACTTTTTATTTATTGACAAATACTGGGGATAAAGTATCTTTCCACATCTCTCCGCACTGAGATTTTCATATATCGTCACAGAAGGACTCTTTGTCGATTGAGTCAAAGAAAAAAATTTTGATCAAGTTTGCTCATTTTTGAAAAAATGTTTTTTTGTAATCATCCTTTTAAAACAATTTTTCCAGTGTTTCTATTTTTATTTCAATTGAATTGGCTTCGAATGATCTGGTTTCATCTTGAATAGATTTGTATGATTTAATAGAAGAGTCAAGACTTGAAAAGCTGGCGGATCTATATTTAGTTTTTTAGAAAACTCAGTTTCTTGAAAAAAAAAAACTAAAAATTGCATCAGTTGCCCTATATCAGGATTAAGTGATCTTTGAAAATGACGATGACGTTTCTTTATTATCACCATCGTCATCATGGATTATAATCAAGCTGATTGGCAAATTTTGATTTTTTGAAAATTTCTATTTTGGGTTTTCAATTCAATTTTCAAAGTAAAAATCACAAAACTTGATAAACACAGCTCAAGGGAAAAAGATTACCATTTTTGATGTTTTTAACACACATTCTACATTCTCGAACCAAAAATCTACTGTTCTGAATTTATTCCAGTTTTTTAGTGATTTGCCTCACTGTGCGTCGCCAAGAGCATCAATGGTAGGTGTACACATGTATACTCAAGCCGAGTAGAGCAATGTTAATCGTGATTAATGCCTACAAATAATTGATAAAATGCGTTATCATTGTTCAATAGAGACCTGTCTTAGTAAACTCTGGTTTGAATTTGAATAAAATCGGTTGAACGGTTCAAAAGTTACGCAAGAAAACTGTTTTTGAAAAACAACTTTGAAGGCCTGCATCTCCGTTATCATATGTTTGCGAGAGTATGTTTGTTGAGAAAAGTTCCCTTATTTTTCAATTTTCTATCTCCCTGTGAGTTTGTAACACTTACTCCAGGACACCTGTATAGACTTGAAATTTTTATCGGGTATTTGAGAGTATTTTCGCTATTTTTTTTGGCATTGATCATTAAGCTACTCTCACTTCCAGAAGTAACCGAAAGTGACATCAACTTTTGAATTGCAAATGGAACACCCTGTATATTTTTCAATATTCGGATATTCTAGAGCCACTAGAGGTGGTTGCGACCACAAATGAAAAGCTGAAGTTAAAGGGCCGTATTCATACCTCGCTTTTAAGCTAGAAGCGCTATTAGAGCGATGCGCATTCTGAAGCATTTCTCATATTTCAGTGTTCAAAAATAAAAATTAACTCGCAAATTAATTGAAATTAAGTACATACCTAAGTACATACAATCGCTCCCAATCGCAATAATGTATTTTTGAACACTGAAATATGAGAAATGCCCCTAAATGCGCATCGCTCTAATAGCGCTTTTAGCTTAAAAGCGAAGCATGAATACGGCTCGGAAGCTTGTTTCGAGGGGTTGGACCACCTGAGAAAAATGTGTACACCAAAATCGCCATTTGCCCAAAAATTGCCAAAATTACCAGAAAATTGCCACTAGTCCAGTCAAAATAGACAAAAAATAGCCCTAACCCGGACATTTGAGATAGCAAGCTGAAAATTGGTGGAAATGTCAAGGATGATGTCCTTACTGAAATCCCAAAAGTCCCAAGAAATCCCACTTGGGGAAAATCCGCCACCTTGGAAAAACCGTGGCCATCTTGAATTTTTGGTTTTTCGACCATAGCGATTGAACCAAGCGTCCGATTTTCTTCGTTCTTGTTCTAAATTATTTGTGTTGGCCTCGGTTTTATCGTGAATTATCAATAATGACATAAGTAATTAGTTATGGAAATTCAATTTCACTTTCCCGAAATCGCAAATTACTTTGCGAGATTTCGACGGATATATCCATTTTGAGGTCCTCCAAGACGATTAGGACCATTTCCAGAGTAAGTCTGTCTGTATGTCTGTTTGTGTGTCAATAGTCCAGTCAAATTAAGCAAAAATTGGGTCAAACTGGAAATAAATTCGAAAGTTGACAAAATTTGGTGGATCGATGCAGAATTTAACGTAGAATAACATACTGAAATTCCCGAAAATTCTAAGGCTGGATTTTTTTGTAGGACCAATAAAAGAGCGCCATCCTTGATAGTTTTCGATTTTTTCTAAATAACTTATAAACCATCATCTTTAGAACACAATTACCCGTGAAGCAAATGTAGCCCGTTAAATTCCCAAGAGACCAGTACTAAACTCATTACTTTCTGGTTAATAGTCTTTGAGATACAGCGTCTGGCAGACCGCAGTGAAGATCACTCAAAATTTATTTCCGGATTCTATGTAACAATTTGCATAGTGTCAGTTCACGGGTTGTAACGTGGAGAGCAAATGTGCGAATTCCAATGTGTTTGACATGTTTGGAAAGCCAATTCAACATTCAGTTTCACACTTTTGTCTAGAAGTCGCCAACTTCAAAATGGTACTTTTCCTCGACCTTTAAAATTGATACTTGATGTCCCGAAGAATTCCCAATCATCCATTTTTCTCATACCATGCCATTTGCCCAATTTTCCAAGTAGGGCAAAACCATCTGGGGAATATTTGAAGAATTGAATACCAAAAAAATAACATGTTTCGGGATCTTTTTCCAAGTGATGGTTCCTGAGTAATATGGATTGAAACACTATAATGATCTACACTTCTGAGCAAAAGTTAAGGGCCACTTTTTCAAATGTGAATAACTCACGAACGCTTCTTTCGATTTTGACGAATTTTCGCACAGAGGTGGTCTTATGTGTTGTTAAGACAAGTGTGAAGTGGCGCACTCACCAATCCATAGGTTTGTGGTAGAGAGATCTTCGACTGTTGCTTTGCAGAAATGCGTAATTTTTAGTGAAATCAAAGCATTGGATTTTGGACAAAATGGGGGTTCATCCAATAAAAAACGTCTAGTTTGCTTTGTCACAATGTCCTCAAGCAAGTACCATGCTAAGTTTGTTCATTGACATCTTTCGTCTTCAAATTTTGACCATCAATCTCTTCTTATGGCTTAAACAATGAGTGAGGCACTACTTTGCGTGATTTTGGTTGCATACAGTTCAGTCGTGTATTTCTTGTGATTTTGCGTCAACGTTTTGTGATTTTGGCCACTCTTGAGCCTCAAAAACAATAAATCCTTTATGCAGACTGTTACTAAAGAACAAAAACAAGAGAAAACAGCTCACAAAAATGTCAAAATCTCGAGCATTGACAAGAAATAAGTCATAATTTCCATCACATGCCGATAAAACACCTCTACAGTGACCAAAGAAGAAATGGTGAATTTCTTCAGTTCTTTTGGGGAAAAGACATTTACGGGGTGTCGCCAAGAGGCCAAGCGCAAAAACGATGAGTGACAACCTTGATTGATCATTTGCCATCAATATTCAAGAGTTTAAATCACTTTAACGCCATCAGGCCCTTTCGAATGCGAAGATGTTGAAAAATCAACTTCAAGTTTGTTGGTCTGCACTGAGTGAACCCATGGACGGATATGGATGATGGCCATACTCAGAGATATGCATAAGCCTTGTGTTTGAGTGTAGAAACCACCAAGAGGATCTGACGACGCAAAAAAATTAAAATCGGAGTTTGTTTGAACCTCTGCAGTGTGGAAAACAGCTCAAATCGAATGACGTTCTCAATCGGAACTGTCGTCTTTCGTAATCGTACAGGAACTGATCAGAAAGATTCCTGCCCACACCATGATGGAGCCACCCCTAAACGGAATCCTGAGTGAAATGCAATCTGCATGAAACCGCTGTCCACGATGACATCATACACGACCCCGCCAGTCGTTTCCTGTCAGGGAGATACGTGTTTCACCTTTGTCGTTTTAGACCAGTCCCTGTACAATTACGAAAAACGAACAATCCCGATTGAGAACTTATTCGATTTTAGCTGTTTTTCACACTGCAGAGGTTCAAACAAACCCCGATTTTCAAATGTTTGCGTCGTCAAATACTCTTGGTGGTTTCTACACTAAAACACAAGGCTTATGCATATTTCTGAGTATGGCCATCATCCATTTCCGTCCCTGGGTTCACTCAGTGCAGCGCAACAAACTTGAAGTTAGTTTTTCAACTTCTTCGCATTCGAGAGAGCCTGATGGCGTTAGAGTGATTTAAACTCTTGAATATTGATGACAAATGATAAGTCAAGGTTGTTTCTCATTGTTTTTGCGCTTGTCCTCTTGGCGACACCCCGTAAATGTCTTTTACCCAAAAGGACTGAAGAAATTCACCATTTCTTCTTTGGTCACTGTAGAGGTGTTTTATCGGCATGTGATGAAAATTATGACTTATTTCTTGTCAATGCTCAAGATTTTGACATTTTTGTGAGCTGTTTTCTCTTGTTTTTGTTCTTTAGTAACAGTCTGCATAAAGGATTTATTGTTTTTGAGGCTCAAGAGTGGCCAAAATCACAAAACGTTGACGCAAAATAACAAGAAATACACGACTGAACTGTATGCAACCAAAATCACGCAAAGTAGTGCCTCACACATTGTTTAAGCCATAAGAAGAGATTGATGGTCAAAATTTGAAGATGAAAAATGTCAATGAACAAACTTAGCATGGTACTTGCTTGAGAGCATTGTAACAAAGCAAACTAGACGTTTTTTATTGAATGAACCTCCATTTTGTCCAAAATCCAATGCTTTGATTTCACTAAAAATTACGCATTTCTGCAAAGCAACAGTCAAAGACCTCTCTACCACAAACCTATGGATTGGTGAGTGCGCCACTTCACACTTATCTTTAAAACACATAAGACCACCTCTGTGCGAAAATTCGTCAAAATCAAAAAAAGCGTTTGTGAGTTATTCACATTTGAAAAAGTGGCCCTTAACTTTTGCTCAGTAGTGTATTTGGAAGAAAGATAGGTAGTCCGGACACTAACTGCTGAATACTGTACGGACCTTGCTGTACGGATTTGATGATACAAAATGCCACTTAGCAGACGTATTGAATATACTTATGTACCTACTTTCCACGTCTGCCACATAACATAGAATAAAATAGAATAGAATAGTCTGCCAAATGACATCTTACACCTCAAATGCAAGGTCCGTACGGTATTAAGCAGTTAGTGTCCGGACCACGTATCTTTTTTCCGAATAGATCGTTTGAGTCTTTCAACTCATATAACTCTGGAACCATCACTGGGAAAGAGATTCCGGAACATGTTATTTTTTTGGTATTCAGTTCTCCATAATTATATTCCCTGGATGGTTTCACTCTACTTGAAAAATTAGGCAAGTGGCATGGTATGAATAAAATCAATTTCTGGGGATTCTTGTGAAAATCAAGTATCGATTTCAGATGTCGAGGAAAAGTACCAATAATTTGAAGTTGGCGACTTCTAGACAAAAGTGTGAAATCCGCACATCTGCTATTCACGTTACAGTCCCTGAACTGACACTATGTAAATTGTTACGTAAAATTTGGAAATAAATTTTGAGTAATTTATACTGCATTTTAGCAGACGCTGTATCTCAGAGACTATTGACCACAGATTGGCTATATCTCACGAATAGATCAATAGAATCAAGTGAAATGTCGCAGGTATATTCTTAAACCAAGGGCTTTTGTAGCGCCCTATTGATTTATGAAATGAATACCGGGCCGTACCCAAAATTTTGTTTTTCGACTTTCTGTTGAAAAAGTCATCCTGTATAGATTTTTTTCACAATCTGATGTCATATTCGGAAGATACATAGAAAATTCTACAAAATGCGATTTCTAGATTACTTGGCACTAATTTAGCTGATTTGAAAAAAAATTATTACCAGAAATTTTTCAGGAATATTTTCAAAAATTTCAATTTGAATCAGTGAAACGCTATTCCAAATGGTCGGACAAAGTCATTATTTTAATTGTGGTGCTCTAACTAACCAAGGATAATTTCAGGAGAATTTTCTGGAAACATGAATTTGGTACCTTAGATTCATACCCAAAATCCATGTTTCCAGAAAATCTCTTGGAATTATCCTTAGTTTGGTAGAACATCAAAATTGAAATTGTGACTTTGTTTGATCATCTGGAATAGCGTTATCTGAGTGATTTGAAATCAAATTTTCAAAAATATTCATGAAAAATCTGTTGGTAATATATTTTTTCTCGAACAGCTAAATTAGTGCCATCATACAATTTAGGAATCGCATTTTGTAGCATTTTTATGTAGTTTCGGAATATGACATCATATAAAAACAACAATATGAAAAAAATCTTATATACAGGATGATTCTTTCAACAGAAACTCATTTTTGGGTACGGTCCTGTATTTATGTTATAAATAAATAGGGCGCTACACAAGCCCTTGGTCCTAGAATATACCTGCAAAATTTCAATCGATTCTATTGATCTATTCCTGAGATATGGCTAATCAAACTTTTCGATTGAACACATAAATCACCCTGTATATTGGAAACGGAAGACGTCGAAGAAGACGAAGAAAAATTTCAGATGCAGATTTTGATTTGCCTTGGAAAAGAACATAATATACCCTCAAGCCAAGTCAATTACTTGGTGGGACACCCTGTATATTTATTAGTATATAATATAATGATAACAAGTGAGTATGCCTTCACGTGCGTGAGTCTCAGTAGCGCATTTTCTCAAAGAGGCATATTGTGAACGTAAAGAAATTTGGTTGAAGGAGAAACACCATTCCTTGCCCACTTTCTTCATTCGATACTCATTGTGATATTGTGTTATCAGAATGGGGTACTTGCCAATGAAATAGATTTGAATGAAAATTCTTTCACTTATCAATATATTTTTTTGTTTGAGGGCGGGAGCTGGGAGCGGCGACTAATCAACAGTAGTCTATTCTTTTTCATTTTTATTCGGCTATCCATATAGCGAAAGAATTAGATCGCTTTGTCTTCGAGTTTATGTTTTCCATTTATCTCTTACTTTGAGGGCAGCGTGTGGGGGTGGCAGCTTTCGGCAAAGTAACTGTTGCACAGTTTGAGTTAAGAGTTTCTAAATGTTTAAGGAAATATGACAATCAGTGAAAATTGTGAAAGTTGCATTTTTTTGTTTGGGGGCGGGAGCTGGAGGCGGCGACTAATCAAAAGTGGCCTATCTCTTCCCGTTTTTAGTCAGCTATCTATATAGCGGAACAATGTAGCGGATCGCTATGTCTTCTTGGTTATGTTTTACATTCATCTCTTACTTTGGGGGCGGCGTGTGGGAGCGGCAGAGATTGGCAAAGAAATTCTTCCACAGTTTGAGTTGGGAGTTTCTGAATGTTTGAGGTAACATTAAAATGTAATTCAGTGGAAATTATTGAAAGTTGCACTTTTTTTCTTTTGGGGGTGGAAGTTGGAGGCGGCGCCATGTCAAAGGTAGCCTATTCTTTCCCATTTCAAGTAAGCTATCCATATAGCGAAAGAATTAGATCGTTATGTCTTCGGGTTTATGTTTTTCATTCATCTCTCACTTTGAGGGCAGCGTGTGGGGGCGGCAGCATTCGGCAAAGTAATTGTTGCACAGTTTGAGTTGGAAGTTTCTAAATGTGAGGGAAATATGACAATCAGTGAAAATTGTGGAAGTTGCATTTTTTTTTGTTTGGAGGCGGCAGCTGGAGGCGGCGGCTAGTTAAAAGTGGCCTATATTTTTTCAATTTCAGTCAGCTATCAATATAGTGAAAGAATTAGATCGCTATGTCTTCAGGTTCATGTTTTACATTCATCTCTCACTTTGGGGGCGGCGTGTGGGAGCGGCAGAGTTTGGCAAAGTAATTCTTGCACAGTTTAAGTCAAGAGTTTCCAAATGTTTGAGGTAACATTATCAGCTAAATCAGTGAAAATTGTTGAAAGTTGCACCTTTTTTCTTTTGGGGGCGGAAGCTGGAGGCGGCGCCATATCAAAAGGAGCCTATCCTTTTCCATTTTTAGTCAGCTATCTATATAGCGAAAAACTTAGATCGCTATGTCTTTGGGTTCATGTTTTTCATTTATCTCTTACTTTGGAGGCGGCGCGTGTGGGAGCGGCAGCGTTCAGCTGAGCAAATGTTGCACAATTTGAGTTGGCAGTTCCTAAATGTTTAAGGGAACATCTCAATCAGTAACATTTGTGAAATTTGCACTTTTCATCGTTTGGGGGCGGAATCTGGGGGCGGCGACTAACCAAAAGTAGCCTATCCTTTCCCATTTTCAGTCAGCTATTTATATACCGAAAGAATCAGATCGCTATGTCTTCGGGTTTATGTTTTTCATTTTAAAGTGATTGGGGGCGGTTTTTAGCAGTTTTTTCATGTCGGCGGCGCATATTGAAGACGGAATGTTTCTTGGCTTACGTTTATAAGTGGCAACTATGTATTACTCAAAAAATGAGAACACCAGAGCATCAGGTCTGGTAGAAAGTGCAATATTATGTTATTTCAAGTATATCGGGGGCGGTTTTCTCTATGTTGGCGGCGCAATATAGACATCCAATATAGCCTAGCCCTCCTTTGGGAGTGGCAGCTATGTAACAGTGAAAAAATTAGGAAGCTAGGTCGTCTAGTTTGGGAGGAGTTTGAGGAACGGACGGACGGACGGACGGACGGACGGACGGACAAAGCGGTTGCAATAGCGATTTTCATCAAGATGGAAAATGCGCTAAAAAATATTAGATGTCCAACATTTCAGTGCAAGCTCTATATGATAAAATAAGCGTAGATAATCAAATTTGACGCAAAAATGAACAAAATCGGACACTTAGTTTGGCTGCTAATGCTGCTATGCCCAAAGCTAACAAAATCCAAGATGGCGGATTTTACCCAAGTGGGATTTTTTGGGACTTATGGGATTTTAGTAAGGACATCATCCTTGATATTTTCACCAATTTTCAGCTTGCTATTTCAAATATCCGGGTCAATGTCGATTTTAACTGGACTACACACAATTGCTAGAAAATTGCCACAATTGTCAGAAATTCGCTCACGGCTGTACATAAAAATTGCCAAGTCAACCCAGTCGGCAGCACGGTGAGCTCGGCCTCGCTTTCAAAGGCGAGGATCCCGGGTTCAAATCCGCACTGGGCCAGATGGACTTTTTCACGCGTCCCTTAGTACTGGAGCATCTACTACCTTTGAGAAATGTCAAAGCTCAAAACTTTACCATTTATTTATTCAAAATCTATCCAATGGATTGAAACCAAATTTGGCAGGAAGCAACACAACAAAAGAGTCAAATTAAGTCTGCAGTTGCAGTTCTCCACTATTTTTCAGTCGGGCGTCTTGAATTTTCAAAATTTCTCCTAGCTATTGCCACCCGAGAGAGCCTCTCGAGCGTGTTTTGACAAGAATGACTAGCTTTTGATACAAAACTCCACTCAAAAATTCATTCCTGCTCGGGGATTATTGATTTTTTCGGAAAATTCCAACTGATATCGAAAGTAGATTGACTAGGGCGTCGTGTAGACCCATTTTCAAAATCGACACGGTTCCGATTTTCTGACGGTAATTTTTTGCAAAATAAAATTTGCACATTCCGTGAATTTGAAAAGACTGCGGTGCAAACCTCGACATGCGGGTGAGCTCCACGGAAATATTGAACATGCCAAGAATGGAAGTTGGAGAAAAGATTGAATTAGTGAAAGCTAGCCATGGTAAAAAAATCGTTTTTGTTAGAATTAATTCCAGCAGATATTCTATATTTAACATACTATATGTCCAGGATGTCAAGTTGACTTTTGGTTTTTTGTTATTCTGCCGCCATCTTTGATCCGCCATTTTGAATTTCTCTAAAAGTGATCCGATTGAAATGAAATTTGCAGGCAATGTAAACTACATCAAGATCAAACCCTCGATTGAACCACATCAAGATCCATCCAATTTTCGACAATTAATGTTATCCCCGCCGCCATCTTGTATTCTCCATATTGAACATGTCGCTGTGCTAGAATGATAGTAAGATAACTTCAAATTTCTGATTTTCGGATTATTCCTAAATCTATAGCTCCAAGCTATTCTCTACCTGGTAAAAAAATCGAATTACTCAGAATCATCATGGAAGTACATAAAAAATGAATATCTCACTGTTATAATTATTTGTTTTTTAAACAGTTCTGGTCTAATACTCGGACATCTCAAAATGTTCTATTTCTTCTACTGAGAAATAGATCGAATTTGATCTTGCCTTCTGGTATAATACGAAGACATTTCAACATGTCCCAATTTTACAACAAATCTGATTTGGAAATTTCAAGTTGTCCTTGTTTTTCATGTTATCTCAGTATTTTACTGTGAAAGATGTCTCACTCTTATACCAAAAAACCAACTGATTCAATGAAAGTCTTCAGATATTTCATCTTAACTCACTATTGCACCAACATACTCTCATGCGTTTGTAAAATATCTTACTTTTCTCTAAGTTGTCCCACTATTTGACCAGAAATGTTCCGTAAATTGTTTGAAATGACTTGATAATTTTAACTTATCTCCAATGTACATTGCCATGATTTCGTTACCCTGGTCAAAATGACCCGTAGAAAACACATAGAACACCATGGGTGTTCCTGTGGGTTTGTGCTGGTTTGTGTGGGGTCCATAGGGTTTCTATAGGTTGGTTTGATAAAACATCTATCAGGAATTCCCCACGTATTAATTTCGTATGGGTTTCTGTGGGTTTCTATAGGTTTCCTAAATTGAATGTCTTCCTATAAGGAATATCCCATAAAAGTGAAAAAATAATAATAGGTATTTCCCGATAGAACTCAGATCTCCCTTTCAAGCCTTAATCCATCATATTTTATTCGATTTTAGGTTATGAAACTGTCTCTAACAAATAAACTCAGTATTATGTACCTCTACTGCCTAATACTGATAATACCTACCTAATTATTGAAAAAACATGCTCTGAAGCCAAATATAAAACCTGAAACACGACAATAAATTATTATAATAATTAGTATAATACTTTGGTATCATTCCCGGCCGAGCGCAAAGATTTCACGGGCCAGATTCATATTCAAAACTCCCGCTTACGAGGCAGGCACGTTCTGATTGTGTTGCCATTGGCTGTTCCCTGCAGAGAACTTCGGTTTCCGGATCAACGTTGGCCAATGGCAATAGAGCCACTGGAATCAGAGTGTGCTGTCGGACTACTTGACTGTGTGCGTTATCCATGGTGTTCGTGCTCATTTTATTGTTGTGTGCAGTTGTGTGTAGGTATGTGATTTCAGATTTGTGTTCGAGTGAGATAATTATTGAAAGTGCTACTGCTCCTGCTCCATTTCGCAAAGGAAATAAAGGTAATTATAAAAAAAAAAAAACGGCGTAGGCGTACTGTTACCACGTCCATATTACACATAACCAACAATAACTCATCAATAACTTATAAATTCATGCATTAAACACTAATAATTTTGACTTCTTTGTTTCAGTGATGGCTTCGTCGGCGTGTAACGCATACGCATATGTTTTATTTTGCAAAGACAAGTTAAAACAGGTAGTCCCCCTGGATTACATCAGGGACCACAAACCCAATCGAATTTACAAACCAGATCAGAAGTACAAAGTACTATTTAAAAACGACTTGGAAGACGATGGAGCTTACTATAAAGCATACATTATTAGTGTCGGAAGTAGGTTATAACAACAATCCTTGATACAGAAGGATATAAAATGGTTTGATGTTTTTCTTTTCTAGAAAGCAAATCAGAAGCTCAAGAAGTAGGCGAGAGCAAGCGCATCAGAATTCCGGCGTCCCGTGAAGTACCTAGATTCCCAAGAATCGCAAGAGGATGAAATGTATGATGAAATTGTTTATACCACTCATATATATACAATATACAATATACAAGTATAAACCACGCCCACAAACATTTTCATTCTTATGGGGATTCACCTATAGAGAATTTCATGCGTGGATATTTTCTATGGGAATCTGTGGGTATCCTATAGGAGTGTATTTATATGGGATTCTGTAGGAGAATACCTGCGACACTAACCTCTATTGAAACCTGTAGAGACCCATAGAAATGTTTTTAATTGTTTCTGTATGGGTCATTTACAACAGGGTATCCACAGGTCAGTTTGTATTGGGTAAAACTGAACCAAAACAATGGATAGATGCGGAGGCAGACTATATTGGTTATAGCTAGGTTATAGTTTGGCCAAGACTGCCAAAAGTAAAAGAAATCGTGAAAATCGGTTCACAGGATGAAATGTTTGATGAAAAATCTTGAATAATTGAATGACAAAGTTATGAACTTTGACATTTTTCAATATTTGACACACGACAGTTAGCGAAACACTACCTACTGTTCTGAATACAGTTTTCCAAGGACTTCCAAATGAATTTCCAATTTCTGATAGTGACACTTTTATTTGTCAGATGACAGCCAAAAACTAATGGGCTTATTTCATGTCATACAATACTTAAGGATAACTATGAAAAATATGTTGAACCAGGCTATGCTTACTGTGCAATACTCGGACAACTTGAAAAAAAAGAGGGATAAATTTGAAATCACTCAACGAATTCCTGACGAATAGTTGGATAACTTAATGAAAAAATGGACAACTTCCAACAGGACCATTATTTCTAGCGATATACAAGGATATGTTCACTTTTTGATTCTTTTCTCGAAGAGTAAACGTGATTTCATAATGAATTCCTCACAGGTCTATCAGGAGCGATATAATACAACTGGGAAATTAAAAAATCTCAGAAATTTCGAGAAGAAGAGTGTTTTTCGTTCCTCTGAAATGTTCAAGTGGCGATTACTCGAAACTATGTTTTTCAAGTTGTCTTACTATCATTCTAGTACAGCGATGTTTCAAAGTGATAGAACTAGGAGAATTATGCTTCAACGAAAAGAGATATCGGGTGCAAACGCCAATCGAATGCGTACGTGACCACCATATAAAGTTGACCAATGATTTTTGTCACTTGGCCGCTATCTTTTGTCCGCCATTTTGAATTTCTCTGAAAGTGGTCCGATTTGAGTGAAATTCACAGGCGATGTGAACTTCTCCAAAATACAACCGATTTTGGGCAAATGATGCTCTGCCGCCATATTGAAATTTCCCATCACTAACGATTTTCATGGACCTTGGGACTTACCTTTGTTTCGTATGATCATTTTTGTTCTCCAGCCAAATTCCAACATTCTGCCGCCATCTTGGCCACCATATCGCATCTCTTATTAGTGGAACGATTTTCATGAAACTTGGAACTTACCCTTGTCTACAGTACGATCATTTTGATTTTTAAGCCAAATTTCATGATTCTGACGCTATTTTGACCGCCATATTGAAATTTCTGCCCAAATAACGGTAGAACCCCAATTAAAAACTTGCGTTCACTAATCCATCAAAAAGGAAATAAGGTACGATCGGCAATTTGCAGCCAATTTTTGTAAAAATTATTACTCCCAAAAGTTTTCACATTTCAATTTACAAAAATAGCTTGGATGATGCCCAAAGGTCCCAATTTCATGACTGGCTAATGGTCATCAAAAAAGGCTTGAAAAAAATAATTTGAAAAATGGCCAAATGTACCCCCTTTTCCCCTACTTACATAAAAAATCTTCATCATCATCATCATCATCTACCCCGAGATCGGCGATGAAAAGTAAAACAGGTGAATGATAAAATAATGAATATTTACGTACCTTTCGCACAATCCTGAATCGCTCTGCTCCCTGCGGCCTGGGGCTGAGGCGTCCATTAGGTCGCTTTTCCCGACGAATAGGTTCAAACAAGGGTCCGAAGGAAATTTATCGAGAACTGAAAATTCACAACGCCACCCACGACCACAACAAACAGCAACAATCAACACACAACAATACAATCCTTGCTTCCTAGCACTGACTGATTAATAAATGATCATAGTAGAGTAGAAGAAGTAGATAGCCTCGTCGTTGATGTTGGAGTTTTGTTTGACGTTTGGTACAGTGACAGCCAGCTCACCACCACCAGTTGGAGGTTGGAGAGTTGGAGTCCGTGGTTGGAGTACGTTCAGGAAAAAGACTCGAGTGACTCGCAGATATCGCGAAAATGAAGGGGGTCCATACCACATACTTAAATAGCAATACCGCGCAAGAGACACACCTTATTAGCTTATTTTTACAAGTGAGCTTTTCACAAGAACTGTTTAATTTGTAATTTACTCAGATAATAATGTATGATCAAAAACTTTCTCACTCAAGGCAGGCTGTAGCCTGTCAATAACCAAGACCACAGCCTGCTTTGAGTAGGAAAGTTTTTGATCATACGGTACCTACTACTCATATTGTTCCTGATGATTGATGAATATAAACAATATTTCGAGACGTCACTTCTGAAAATATCTCTATTATTTTTCTTCTCTTCCAATTCGTTTTAGAAAATCTCAGATAGTTAGCTTCTTGTTAGCCGCAATGTTCACTCTGTTTTGTTCTGTTCGACAACAATAAACGGAGTTAATGACGTCACCGATCACACACTTGTTGATTTTAACACTGACCGTTACTAGGGCTTTTTCACTTACCATAACTGGACTCACCAACTCACCATAGCAATGGATACTGGCTGATGTTGAAGTTAACAAGTGTGTGATCGGTGACGTCATGAACTCCGATTGTTGTGGTTGCTGGACTGTAAGACAAAATATCTGGCTTACTGGACCAGGTACAGACATCAGCGACACATCAATGGAAAGCTCGATGGAAAGCCTAAAGAAAAAGGATCTTTTTTCATCTGAAGTATTTTGTTTTGTCGGTCATGAATTTTTGAATTCTTGTGACTCGACCGATTAAAATTGCATTTCCTTGGAAACTAGAGCACCTACAAGCATCGGCCCTTCAAAAGAAAGCTAAAAGGTCAGACTTCCCCCCAGTTGAAGTTTTTTTGTTGCCTTGATATTTTTTGAGAAAATCGCGTTGGATTGTCTTAGCTGAGACATCTGTATACAGGGTGATTCACCACCAAATGAACATAGCCCAAGGGTAGGTCCAGTTTTTCCAGGCGAACCAGGATCTGGCTTTGAAATTTTTCTAACGCTGTTCGTTTCAAAGTTACAGGGTGATACATGTATTTTGTCGAATTTTTTGACAAGCCGTATCTTCAGAACGATAAAATGGATTGAATTGAAATTTTGTGGGTTGATTCTTCTATCGATATCTGACACATCGCCTTATCAAACAGTTTGAAATTTCCAGGGCCGGCCTTGTAAGAAAAAAACTTCCAAGCTTTTTCCAAAAAAAGACACTCTGTATGCATATTTTTTGAAACTCATTCATAAATTCAGAAACTACCTAAAACATGCCAAAAATATCGCAATAAAAATTGCTCGGCACCATTGAACGGTCAAGAAAATTTTGATAATCGTAATGATTTTTGAGGTAAGGATTTTTTGTGAATTGATATTTCCAAATATTTGCAAATGATCCATTATGGCCCAATTTTTTTTCCATGAGAAAGTAAAACTTTATTCCACAATTATTACTTTATACAACGTAGTTATATGATATAATATAAATGATATAATACTATGTATAATTTTTGTATAACTGAGGTATAAATTTGAATTTAGAATTTAACACCAGCCTCATCTTCAAAAACCAAAAAGTCCCGCTCTTCTCCATTTTTGACGTGTTCCACGAATGCACATGCTGCTTGCACGTAAAGTAGCAATGGCAATTTGTGCCCCGGAGCCATCCAGTGATTTTGCTCAATCTTGTGTCCCATTTGTCTGAAAATCTTTCAGCCAGATTCCAAAACTTGAAAAAGAGATGTCCACTTCAAGGCCATGGACGCGATTGCGCTGTTCGAACTTCGAACTTGATCACGTGGTCAAGGAGGTAGTTTGAAACGAACTGATGGGGGACGTTCAGGTGACTGTGAACACTGAATGTATCTACGAAGGCGCAGAGCGGACATGGGAGATATTTATTTATAATTGCGACTTTTTTTCTGGCAATTGCGACTTTTTTCTGTCAATTGCTACTTAATTCTGGCAATTGCGACTTTTTTCTGTTAATTGACACTTTAATCTGGCAATTGACCATATCAATTATTCAAAGCGCAGTCGCAGATCGGGGAAAGAGACAACCACATGTGCTGGGTTGAAACTCGCATAAGAATATGCATGTTAAATGACTTTGCAAAATGACCAATAAAGGTGCAAATTGACAAATTCAACGAATGTATAACCTAACAAGTGTGTAGAAAGAAATACCTGATCTACTTTTCACCATAATGAAATGAAAAAGCTTGTCGGGAAATTGATGCGGAACATTTTAAAATGGAGTTTTCTGAATCCAAAACAATTTCAAATTACCCGCCATATTTCATTGCACAATTTCCGCTAACGAGAATTTTGACAGCGCTTGAAACCGAACCGAACGTCAGCCGTCACGTAAAAGTATGGTTGAAAAGGTTAAAGCGTCCAAATAATGAAGAAAACACCTCGAAATCGTAAATTCTGACAGCAAGGTTCCCTTTCCATGCTGTGGCGCGTGAGGTCGTCTACTGCAGTGCGCATGGTCACAGGCACATACCTAACTTACAAATGACTAGTAGAAGGGGAAAGTGCGAATAATTAATATGGTCTATTGCGACTTTTTTCTGGCAATTGCGACTTTTTTCTGTCAATTGCCACTTTATTCTGGCAATTGCGACTTTTTTCTGTCAATTGCGACTTTTTAGCACATTTCGATAGAAAATGATGTTTATATGGCCGGTTTGTCCGTCTGTATGTCCGTCCGTTATTCGTCTGTTCGTCCGTCTGTCTGTCTGTCCGTGTAAAAGTTGAGAAGTTGTACTTCTTCTCGGAAAATGAAGCTAGAGGGTTAGAACTTTTTCCGAATAATAGCTTAGGCCCTCAAGAGCGGCCTATGGGCAGACTGTATTTCATGGTGGCGCTGCCATCTTGGTAGCCATATTAAAATTTCCGAGGAAATTTCTCATAAGTGGAACGGAACCTCGAACGGAACTTGCTCTGATCTCGTATGAACATTCTTATTTTCAAGTTCAGTTTCATGATTACGCCGCCATCTTGGTAACCATATTGGAATTTCTTATTAGTGGAACGATTTTTCTGAAACTTGGAACTTACCCTTGCTTCGTATGATCACTCTTATTTTCAAGCTGAGTTTCATGATCCGCTAGAGCGGATTCAGAGCAAATGAATCCGAAGCGGATTCATACGAGACAAGAGTACCTACGTTTCACGTTTCATAACAATCGTTCCAATAATAAGAAATTTTATTACGGTTACCAAGATGGCGGCGTGATCATGAAACTGAGCTTGAAAGTAAGAATGTTCATATGAGATCAGAGTAAGTTCCGTTCGAGGTGCCGTTCCACTGATGAGAAATTTCAATATGGCTACCAAGATGGCAGCGCCACAATGAAATACAGTCTGCCCATAGGCTACCCTTGAGGGCCTAAGCTATTAATCGGAAAATTTTCAAGGCTCTGGCTTCATTTCCCGAGAAGGAGTACAACTTCTCAACTTTTACACGGACAGACAGACAGACGGACGAACAGACAAATAACGGACGGACAGACAGACGGACAAACCGGCCATATAAACATCATTTTCTATCGAAATGTGCTAAAAAGTCGCAATTGACAGAAAAAAGTCGCAATTGCCAGAATAAAGTGGCAATTGACAGAAAAAAGTCGCAATTGCCAGAATAAAGTGGCAATTGACAGAAAGAAGTCGCAATTGCCAGAATAAAGTGGCAATTGACAGAAAAAAAACTAGCAATTGACAGAAAAAAGTCGCAATTGACAGAAAAAAGTCGCAATTGCCAGAATGAAGTGGCAATTGACAAAAAAAAATCGCAATTGCCAGAATAAAGTGTCAATTGACAGAAAAAAGTCGCAATTGCAAATAAATATCATCCATGTCCGCTCTGCGCCGCTCTGCGCCTTCGTATGTATCACAAGAAGCAATAAACGTGAAAACGAACATGATCGTCATATGATATTTGCTCACAATTTTCAGAATGAATTTTTCAATATTGGTGTTCTGCCGAAAGTTCGGTACTTTTTTATTTAAATAATCCATATTTGATTGTGTTGACTTAAGAGTCCTCTGTACGCTCGAAGCAGCTCCGACTAAAAGGCCTCTAAATCGAAGGCGGTGATTTTTTTTCAACTGGTATTTGGTGATTACACTTCATATCTCCATAAAAACATGTGAGAGTACCAAAATCCGAGGAAAACCGATCACAGCCGAAGATAGTGAAATTACACGAGCGCCATCCTAGGGCCTTTATTTGACTTGAAAGAAAATTCTTTTTTCCAAGGAGGACTCTCTACAGTATTCTGCACCATCGTACCGGGTGGTTTTTTTATAAAATATCTGGAGCCAAAGTTATTTGGCTGTGAAAATTATCAAAAAAATACTCAAAAATTTAGAGTTTCATATCTTCAGCTGAAAGTTTTTTACTGAAAAACCACCCGGTACGATTGTGCAGAATACTGTTGAGAGTCCACCCTGAAAAAAGGATTCTTGTTCCAAGTCAAATGAAGGCCCTAGGGTGGCGCGCGTAAGATTTGACAATCTTCGGCTGTGATCGGTTTTTCTCGGATTTTTTCCGTTGACATGTTAAAATAGATATATGAAGTGAAATCTCCAAATGCCAGTTCAAAGAAAATCACCGGCTTCGATTTAGAGGCATTTTAGTTGGAGCCACTTTGAGCGTACAGAGGACTCTTAAGACACTGTTCACCTACAGCCTACAGCACAACATCAGTTGAAGTATGTTTGGTTGTCTACATCTGAGTGTGGCTTCCAAATTTGTTTTGAAAGTTACTAGAACATTCAATGCTAGAACGCAATTACGCAATTCATTTCTGTGATTCTGTGTTTACGGCGTGTTCGTGTAGTCGCAGGTCGCAGTTGAAGCTTGTGCTTCGATTTGCGTAAGTACACCGAAATCACGGCCGGCGGAGAATCCGGTTTATAACCGTCAATTTGTGCGCGAAATGGAAAATCGCGAGAATTTGAATACGCTGATGAGCTGAATCTGAAGAGGACTCTCGATGTTCTCAAGTTGTTCTCTCTTTTCCTCTGGAGAAGCCATCCGTCCCGTCCCGACCCCGCATCAGCATTAACCTAGAGCCGAATGTATCGCCGCCGTCGTCGTAGTCGTCGGTTCTCCGTCGATAATTCCACCACAAATCACTTGACACACAAACTTGGCAAATTATCCTACCATCTATTCCCGGTTTTCCGCTATTATAGAGGGAAAGGGGGGGGAGAGCGCGCGCTATAGAGGACAGTAGGTAGCAGAAAGGAAAGAGAGAGAGCAGCAGATTTTGATTAAAATTGAAAATCTGTCCTGGAATCAATTTTCGAACTAACAGAACGACCGACCGGCGAAAACCATATTTGTGCATTATGTTTGCGGTTGCTGTAGGTAAACGTAAATGACAACATTATTCAGCACATCGTGCAATAATTGTCACCACAGCCTATCCTACAGCCCCCAGCCCCTGTAACCTGTAACCTCTATGCTATAACCATTCACCCTTCCTTCCCTAACAACAACATGCACCTACTTATTCCTATCTACTAAAGGCATTGAGTTATTGAAATAACAAAATCAGTAATAGGTACGCGTCGTTTTCTTGATTGCAGAAATTGTAAACTGTAAAACGAAGAAGGAACGGCACCCACGAGAGCACCCATTTTTTTACTAGTATATTATGGCAAGTGTTGCAAGCGGATGAAGATGAAGAAATGTCTATTCCATAAGAATTGTTTGTACACCATGCTCCTCCTACGACTACACTGTCGTCTAGGAAGTCTACCACGGGTTCCACCAAAAAATTTAAGAGCGGTTTAAGCTAAACCGAGATTAAACGGATTTTTTTCTGGTCAATGTTGGTAGATTCATTTTGGAAAATACGCTAAATCGCAAGTATACCACCCTTTGGTCAATTACTCAGCGTGAAACCTGAATTTACATTGATCATTTGGCCAGAATCCATCAAAATAAATCTCGAGTTAGCTATCAGCTGGTTAAATATTTTGGTGGAACCCACGGCTAGGGTGATAAATAATAAATAATAGTAATCATACCTAACCAAATTAGGTAAAATCTGAACTTGTCAATGTTGAAGTCTGTGGTTGGAGGCAATTATCAACAAGCGAATATGCCTCATGGGCATGAGGCTCAGTAGCGCACTTCCTTTTTGAAGGATCAGTGAACGCAAGATGTTAATTAGGGTTCTACCGTTATTTGGGCAGAAATTTCAATATGGCGGCCACAATAACGTCAGATTCATGAAATTTGGCTTAAAAATCAAAATGATCGTACTAGACAAGGGTGAGTTCCAAGTTTCATGAAAATCGTTCCACTGATAAGAGATTTCAATATGGCGGCTAAGATGGCGGCAGAATGTTGGAATTTGGCTGGAGAATAAGAATGATCATACGAATCAAAGGTGAGTCCCAAGCTCCATGAAAATCGTTGAGTGATGAGAAATTTCAATATGGCGGCCAAGATCATTTGTCCAAAATCGGATGTACCTATTTTGATGAGGTTCACATCTCGTTTAATGCATAATAATGCTTTTTTCTCCAGCCATCTGGATTCCTTTCTATTTCTACGAAGTGAAACCGAATATAATATACCATGTGTTTTTTGAAGACGGCACCAACCCATAACTTATTTTCTAATCAACTTTCTTTACTAATCAACAGTAGCCTATTCTTCCCCATTTTTAGTCGGCTATCCATACAGCAAAAGAATTAAATTGTTATGTCTTCGGGTTCATGCTCGGGTTTATGTTATTCATATATCCCTTACTTTGAGGGCGGCTTGTGGGGCCAGCGGCATTCGATGAAGTAACTGTTGCACAGTGGTTTTAGTTGGAAGTTTTTAAATGTTTGTAGTGGGGGCACTAGGTGAATGAACCTTGCAAATGGTGATGAAAGCATGAAATTCGGTACACATATTCAGAATGAGCACCTCTCTCAGATAAGAGGTGGAGCCACGCCGAATTTTCACCGGAAAGGGGCTCGGGGGGCTCCTGAAAGTTGAAGGTGCTAGGGCTCCTGCACTAAACAGCTTATCAGTTCGTTTTGACAATCAAAACGGAAACTTATGAATATATTGTGAACATTGACGGCGTTTATCGTATTGTCTCGGGAATTTTTCATTATGAAAAAAAATAAGTTCTTCGGCAGAGCACACAAATTGGTTTTATTTTATTTTGACCTACAAAGAATTAATAAGGAGATGTGCAACACGTTGATTCTCACAAATTCGTATCCTCTGAATTCGTTTGTGGAGTCAAAATTTTGATGGTGTATCTTCTTGAAGAGAAGCATTCCAAAGAGTAAGCTATTTTCAACACTAAGTTCAAACAGAATTTTTCCAATGTTCGGAATCGAAATTACTGAATTCCTTCCAGCAATGCATACCCTAAACCCTTCTTTGAAAGTACCGCATGCGATTGAACGTGGAGTAAGTCCTGAAACACTATCAGAATTTTTCTTCTGTGATGCTACTATCCACTCTCGACCGGGGCAATCAGGTTCCTACACAGCATGCGCGGAGTGTATACACATTATTTCAATATTATGACACAATTTCAATCATAAAAAATTTGACTGAACCGAGAAAATACCCTGCATCGTGTATACACTCCGCGCATGCTGTGTGGGAACCCAATTGCCCCGGTCGAGAGTGGATAGTAGCATCACAGAAGAAAAATTCTGATAGTGTTTCAGGACTTACTCCACGTTCAATCGCATGCGGTACTTTCAAAGAAGGGTTTAGGGTATGCATTGCTGGAAGGAATTCAGTAATTTCGATTCCGAACATTGGAAAAATTCTGTTTGAACTTAGTGTTGAAAATAGCTTACTCTTTGGAATGCTTCTCTTCAAGAAGATACACCATCAACATTTTGACTCCACAAACGAATTTAGAGGATACGAATTTATGGGAATCAATGTGTTGCACATCTCCTTATTAATTCTTTGTAGGTCAAAATAAAATAAAACCAATTTGTGTGCTCTGCCGAAGAACTTATTTTTTTTCATAATGAAAAATTCCCGAGACAATACGATAAACGCCGTCAATGTTTACAATATATTCATAAGTTTCCTTTTTGATTGTCAAAACGAACTGATAAGCCGTTCAGTAGGAGCCCTAGCACCTTCAACTTTCCGGAGCCCCCCGAGCCCCCTTCCGGTGAAAATTCGGCGTGGCTCCACCTCTCATCTGAGAGAGGTGCTCATTCTGAGTATGTGTACCGAATTTCATGCTTTCATCACCATTTGCAAGGTTCATCCCGATTTTGGCTCTTAGCGCCCACACTATTGAGGTAACATTAGCATCTAAATCAGTGAAAATTGTTAAAAGCTGCACTTTTTTCTTTTGGGAGCAGAAGCTGGAGGCGGCGCCATATCAAAAGTAGCCTATTCTTTCCCATCTTTATTCAGCTATCCATATAGCGAAAGACTTAGATCGCCATGTCCTCGAGTTTATGTTTTTCATTTATCTCGAGATTTATCTTTTACATTGGGAGCGGCGCGGCATGTGAGAGCGGCAGCGTTCGGCTAAGCAAATGTTGCACAGTTTGAGTTGGCAGTTTCTAAATGTTTGAGAAAACATCTCAATCAGTAACAATTTATTGTGAAAGTTGCCTTTTTTGTCGTTTGGGGGCGGAATCTGGGGACGGCGACTGACCAAAAGTAGCCAATCTTCTCTCATTTCCAGTCAGCTATTCATATAGCGAAAGAACTAGATCGCTATGTCTTCGGGTTTATGTTTTTCATTTTAAGAACGGAGTCATATTGGTAAAATAAGCGTTGGGAAATCAATCCCTGTGGGTTCATTCCTCAACCGATTCTCACCATTCAGGTCTTGTTCGGAAGCTACGAGGATGTACTTTGGTTTGAGCCCATTGGCATTTCCAAAAGCCAAAAATAATTTTTTCAAATGTCAAAATTTTTTAAAAAATTCTGGATTTTGGAAATGTTAATAAGCTCAAACCAAAGAACATTTCTGTAGCTTTCGAAAGAGACCAAAATGGTAAGAATCCGTCAAGGAATAAACCCACAGGGATTGATTTAGCAACGCTTATTTTACCAATATGACTCCGTCCTCGAAGTGATTGGGGGCGGTTTTTAGCAATTTTTTCATGCCGGCGGCGCATATTGGAGATAAAATGTTTTTGGGTTCACGTTTATAAGTGACAACTATGTACGATCGCGCGCAAAAAAAAACGGAGACACTGAAAATACTTTGTTGGCAGCTAGCTGTCTCCATGTGCAATTTTCAATGTGACATTGTCACCGTCTCGGGGAGTCATGTACGCGAAAGTGAAATTTTTTGAGAATATGCGAGGAATCGTTAGTTTCTTTCGAGTGGTTTGCAGTGTGAACGATAAAAGGGATATTTTCTTCACTGGTTGGTGGGTCTTCGCCAAGGCTATTAAGTTTTTTGCCGGCCACTGAGAAAATTACGCCGAAAGTCCGTGATGCCGTGAAGAAATTGTATGCAAAAAGGAAAACCCACTACCCAAGAGGGAACTTATTCTTCAGATGGACAATATGGATAGTAGGACAATAATTTATCGAGTTGAACTGTACGGAGACGAAACAATTTGGACGTGAGTAGGTAGATACACTGTGTTGTCTGCCAGCCTATGTCTTCATACCTTGCTTGCTGTTGCAGTAGGTATAATAGGTAGAGCTAGGGCTAGAGTGGGTACCTAGTACTCACTACTGCAGTGCTCGGTGGGCCTTTTCATCCGAGTAGTACCCTGCCGATCTTCGACATTATTCATTAGTAGCCACCAAAAACGTCACAACTTGGCAGAGACCCACCAACCAGTAAAGACAATGTCCTTCGTCTTCTACACTGCAAAGCACTCCAAAGGAACTCACGATTTTTGGCGTATGCACAAAAATTTGCACTTTGCGTAGATGATACCTCGACACGGCGACAAGGTGTCACATTTAAAATTGCACGTGTAGACAACTGGCTGGCATCACCTTGTCATCGTATCATTCGTACCAACACAACACAATTTTTCCATAGCTTGCTCTAATGCAGAAAGCCGTGAAATTGGATATGATTATACCGTATGTTGGTTAAAATCATGAATTAGGGCAAGCTGTGAACTTTGAAACGTATGCCCAAAATGTATTCCATGACGAGGGCTCATCATGTTGATATCCAATTTGAGTGATTATGGATAAATTCACGACATACGTTTTTACTTCCATAGCCTACCCTAATTCATGATTTTAACGAACATAGGTATATCATTGTATTGTTACATAGTTGCTATATTCATTTATTTGTTTGTTATTTATTTGTTTTCACTTGTTGTTGCTTGTTGCTTGTCTTATTCTTATTTTACTTATCGTTATTGCTATTATTTCCTTCTTTAACACGACAGTTATACACCTCCTGTGAGGTTTAAAAGAATGCAATAAATATCTTATCCTATCTTATTTTCTTACTTTTGGTCACAGTGTCTTGATCTTGCTCTACTCCCTTCTACCTTAGGTATTGGTAATTGGTACGTAACACATGCTGAGTACCAGGTAGTAGTAAGTACATTATAGCCCTGGATCGAGCCCTGGAGAATACATGGTTATCTAAATTTTCAGGTGAAGCAAGCAAGGTGCAAGCAAATCTTGCTCAATATAATGTTTGCGTTTTCATTTCTTTAGCATTTCGGAGCTACATTCTTCAGTTTTTGGTCATACAAGGTATTTCCTGGACTGCTTAGAAGTGTAATTTGAACTTGGCACTACAGGTAATATCTAATATGACCAAAATCCAACTTCATGGTATATTGTAGCTCGTTCAACCATTTACTACCCATTATGTATTCAGAAATTCTTGGAGAAATATCCAGCTCTTGGAGTCATTTTATTCCACGGTCGCTTTTTCCGGCTCTCCAGTTGCTGTGGATCAACACCAGAAAAGCCTGCAAGAAATGATGCAGGGAAGGCAGTTTGGTAAGAGGTCGGGCCATGCTCGTGATTCATTCGTGTGTATTCGCATCAGGTTGAGTTACTCAGTCGCACGTCAACTTGAGGATAGAATAGAATAATTTAATGCATAATAATGTTTTCTTCTCCAGCTATCTGGATTCCTTCCTATTTCTACAAAGTGGAACCGAATATTATATAATTATATACCTACCGTGTGTTTTTTAAAGACGGCACCAACCCATAACTTTCTCTTATGGGGTATATGCCGAGTGATCATTTGAAAACTATCCACCTGCGATAACTTCCGATTCCTAGTCAATTTTTACTTTTCCCCCTTCTCCGTTCAAGATTCTGGACCCCTCAATTCTCTTTAGGGTAGTGAGCACAAAGAACGGAACCGCTCTAAACTTCCGCTTTGTAGGCCAAGTTCCTCAATGATGGGATGTAGAGCCACACTATTATTATTATTATCATTATTATTATTAGATCATGACCTTGAATATCTTTCATTACTAAGTAATGTTTTGCGAATCCAAATTGTGTTTGAAAGTTACTTTGATAAAGTGTATTGCATGCATTTCAGTTATTTACAAATTCAGTCCTATGTTCTTCTTGAATGTTGAATGTTCTTCTTCCTCAAAAGCGGTGTTTATCCGCCCGGGGGTGTGATCATGCCGGGCTGCTCAGCGAGGTTGGTATCACATCTCTGAGTGACCAAACAAAACGAATAGCTATTACTTTTCTGTTCAAGCTGTGCAACGGGAAAATCGACTGCTCCTCTCTGCTGGAGGGGCTGCAGTTCAACGTACCGCGCGCCTCCTCTAGGCAGCGGCCCACTTTTTATTACGAACGCCCTAACACGAACATTCTGCGCAGATGTCCCATATTTTTTATGTGCGAAACATTCAACAGGCTGTCTCCTGGCTGTGACATTCATTTTGATTCCCTTGGTACTATACTGACCTCTTTGTATATATATAATCAAATTTCCCTTCTCCCCTCGAAAAGGTGTTGGGATACACATAAATATTTACAAATCATGTACAAATTTGCACCACATCTTCTTGTTCGTTGCCATCGTCTTTGCTTCGCTGCACGTCTTTCCTTTGTTTTCCAAAATCTTCTCCACGTTATCTTCCCATGTCTGTCTTGGTCTTCCTCTTTTCCTTTTTGTTACTATCCTGGCCTCCCATATCTTCTTGACCGGTCTCTCTTCGCTCATTCTTTGCAGATGTCCCCACCTACTTAGATTTCTCTTTTCTATGAACTCCAAAAGACTTTCCACTTCTAGATCGCCTCGTACTTGTTCATTTCTGAACTTGTTTCTTCTTGTGACTCCGCGTACTCTTCTAAGGTATTTCATTTCGGTGGCTTGTATTTTACTTTTCTGTTGTCGTGTCAAGTTCCATGTTTCGCATCCGTATGTTAGAATCGGTCTGTATATTGCTTTGTATACGTTCATTTTGGTCTTTTTTGTTATTTCTTTTTTATTTATTAAACATTTGTTCATTGCGTAGTATACATTGACTGCTTTTTCTATTCTTTTGTTGATTTCCACTTCTTGTCGTCCTGTCTCTTCAATTGTTACTCCAAGATATTCGAATTGTTGTACTTGCTCTATCCTCTCATCTTCTATTTGTATGTTCAATTCTTTTTGTTCTTCTGCAACCATCATCACCTTAGTCTTGATCTTGTTTATTCTCATCCCGTTTTCCTGCAGTACTTCGTTCCATACGTTCAAATTTGTTTGTAGGTCCTTCTCACTTCCAGCCATAATGACCACGTCGTCCGCGAATGCACAGTCCGATATTGTGACTTGTTGTAAAGGACCCCGCACGTTTTCTATGAAAAAGTGGTTTCGGTGAATTTGGCTAAATTTTTTATATGTTGTAGATCTTGATTGAAGAAATATATTCCTGAAAAATTGGACCCCTCCTATGAACAGTTTTTCCCCTACACCCCTAATAAGGCCAAAATTAGGAATAGTCTCAATTTTTTTGAAATTCATGGAACTGGTTCAAATCAAACTCGTGATCATGGGAAAAATAATTTAAAAAATCTAAGTTGTGAATTGGGGTAGTTATCAAGGGGGTTGGTGGTCGAAATTGAGAGAATAAATTAGAATTCCGGATTTTTTTATTCTTATAAAATCTGAACAGAATAATAATTGAGAAATAGCTTTGAAAAATCTAAATCAATTAATTGGGGGATATTATAAAGGGGGCTGGGGGTCGAAATCAAGAAAACGCAGTGAAATTCCGGAATTTGCGGTTTCCATAATATATGATTTTACGAGCAATGGGGAAATTGCTCGAAAAAATCTAAACCAATGAATTCGGGTGTTATTGAGGGGGTAGAGGGCCGAAATCAAGAGAACAGTGGAGTTCTGGAACTTCCAGTTTACTAGGAAGATCTGGGCGAATGACAAAATGATAATACAACCAATGTGAATAAGGAGTGAGTTCATCGTTTCTCGATCATCCTCACCCCTTACCTCCTTAGTTGTACCAGGGATATTATTTGATACCTACCCACAACCACAATGAGGGCTGGGGGTGGGGGGTCGAATCGAGACTTGCAACAACATTATTACAGTTCTCGAGAAGCTCTGATCCACGGTTCTGTGTGCTGTCCATCATAATAGCTTGTGTCAAAAAAAAATGACTGGACTATATTTTTTTAAATAAACATAAATCCTGCTTTTGGTCATTGGTTGATTCAATGGGATTCCAAAAATAGATCGATATTGGAAGTTATAGGCTCAATTTTTCAAATCTGAATTTTAAAATTGGGTCTTTTAATAAGAGTGATAGAACTTTGATAAGATTTTACTGTTATTTTTCAACATAAATACTCAGTATATCTCAACAAAATCATCTTCTTCCTACAAGACGGTGCTACGTGCCACAACAGCAGGAGAAACCTTGGGACTTGTTGGCCGAAAACTTCCAAGGATGAACAATTTCGCGGAACGGTGATTTCAATTGGCCAGCGAGATCTTGCGATATTACGTCCCTGGACTTTTTTCTGTGGAGGTATGTGAAGTCTCTGGTATACAAAAACAATCCTAGAACCATTGAAGCCCTGACGGACAATATTGTGCGTGTTATTATTACTAAAATGCAGCCCGATATCTGCCAGAAAGTTATTACAAATTGGACTTCCCGTCTGCACGCCGTTAGACAAAGTCTAGGAGGCCATTTACTAAATGTTATTTTCCACACATAATGTTAAAAACTGTTCCTCCACAAAAGAGTCAATTAGGTATCGTTAACCCAGACATAATTTGTTTTCATTCCAATTTGAAGTTCTATCACTCCACCTCAATCTCAACCATCTCAATTTATTGATTCAAATTTTTTTAAATTATGTCTCCATCACCCTATTCCTGGAATGCTAATTCCTTTACTCGATTTCGACCCCCGTCCCCTCGACAATTAGGTACTCCAATTCACAACCTATTTTATTCTATTTATTTATTTATTTTATTATTATTTTTTATTCTTCAACTTAATTCGAGCCAGTTTCATGAATTTCAAAATGCTTGAAACAAATTCTTATTTGGACTAGGACATGGCTGAAGGCAGATATTATGGTGGATGGGAAAAGGGATGATCGAGAAATGAAGAACTCAATCCTTATGCAGCTTGGTTTTATTATCATTTTGTCATTCACCCAGTTTAATTTCTAGATGAACTGTAAGGTCCAGAATTTCATGGTTATCTTGATTTCGACCCTCTACTTCCTCAATAACACCAGAACTCATTGATTTCGATTTTTTTGAATTGTTTTCTCAATAATGGGAATCGCAAGTTTCGAAATGATACTCCGTTCCCTTGATTTAGACCCCCAGCCCCCTTTAGAATAACCCCCAATTAATGGATTTAGATTTTCCAAAATTATTTCTCGATTATTATTTTGTTCAGATATAAGAATAGTTTATAAGAATAAAAAAATTCGGAATTTTAATTTATTTTCTCAATTTCGACCCCCAACCCCCTTGATAACTACCCCAATTCACAACTTGGATTTTTTTAATTATTTTTCTCATGATCACGAGCTCGATTTGAACCAGTTTCATGAATTTCAAAAAATTTGAGACTATTCCTAATTTTGACCTTATTAGGGGTGTAGGGGAAAAACTGTTCATAGGAGGGGTCCAATTTTTCAGGAATATATTTCTTCAATCAAGATCTACAACATATAAAAAATTTAGCCAAATTCACCGAAACCACTTTTTCATAGAAAACGTGCGGGGTCCTTTTTGTGTCCCACTTGTAAATTTTTTGTTAGTCGGTTGCATGTTTTGATTATGTCATCCATGAATGTTATAAATAATAATGGACTCATTCCTCCGCCTTGTCTTAGCCCTTCTTTTGTTGCAAACGTTCCTGACTTTCTGTTCTGTGTGATGACATAGTTGATTGTGTTTTTGTACATACTTTGTATTGTCCTGATTAGCTTGTTGTTAATTTTCCTTTCTTGTAAGATATTCCATATTTTCCCTCGAGGTACTCTATCAAAAGCTTTCTCTAAGTCTATAAATGCAAAATAGGCTTTCTTTCCTTGTAAACGACTTCTATCTATTATTTCTTTAAGAGTAAATATATGGTCTTGTACGCTTCTCCCTTTTCGAAAGCCACTTTGAGATTCTGATAGCGTTGGTTCTAGTTCCCTTCTCAGTTTTTCGTTTTATATCTGCTCGTACAGTTTCATAGCGACGCTAAGTAACATTATCCTTCTATAATTGTTACACTCTTTCTTGTCTCCTTTCTTGTATATTGGCACTATCATGCCTATCTCCCAATATTTCGGTATTGTTTCGTCTTTCCATACTTTGTATAGTAAACCCAATAGTACATCGGTTGCTTTTTCTCCCATGTTCTTGATCATTTCCGTTGTTATTCTGTCATGTCCTGGTGATTTTCCATTCTTCAACCTTCTCAGTGCTTGCTGTAGCTCTTCCATTGTTATTGTTCCGTTCTCTTCTAATTCGTCCGGCTCCCCCATGTGAGTGTTAGTGGTGTTGTACTTTTCTGTTTGTATTTCCCTTGGACATAGTAGTTGTTGAAAATATTCCTTCCATCTTTGCATTATCTTTTCTTCGTCTGTCAGTGTGTCTCCTTCTGCGTTTTTAATTGTTGTCGTATATTCTCTTCTACCCCTTCTCAAATTTTTAATAACTTTGTAAAACAGTTTCTGGTTACCCTTGTTATCTCTTTCTAATTTTTCTCCGAAGTCTTTCCATGAGTTTTCTTTTGCCGTCAATACCATCTTTTTCACCATTATCCTTTGTTCCTTATACTTTTCATAATTTTCCGTTGTTTTGTTTGTTAAGTACGCTTTCCATGTCCTTTTCTTTGTTTTTACTGGTTGCTTTATTTTCTCATTCCACCATGCTGTTTGCTTCCTGTGATTGGTTGTTCTGCATACTCCACATACTTTCTTTGCCGCTTTGATGATTATCTCTTTGAAGACTTTCCATAGTTGTTCTATATCTGGTTTTTCTGCGCTGGTTGTTAGTTCTTCTATTTCTTTGTTTGTCATTTCTTCGTATTTCGTTTTCACGCTGCTGTCTGTCAATTTGTAGGATCTTATACTTTCAAACCTATTTTCTTGTCCATTTTCAAGTCGTTGTTCTCATTCCTTGTTTTTTCTTCCTGTTTTATGCTTGCCACAACTGGATAGTGACCGCTGTTAATTTCTGGGCCTCTTCTTACTCTTACATCGCAAATGGTTTGTCTATGCTCTTTTTCCACAAGTATTTAATCTATTATGGACCTTTCTCCTCTACTTGGTGCCTCTCTAGTATATCTGTGAATATTTTTGTGTTCATGATATGTATTTGTTACAATGAGATTGTGCATTTGGCAAAAATCCAGCATTCGTCTTCCATTGTTGTTTCTGACGTCTTCTCCGTATTTGCCTATCATGGTATTGTACGCGTTATCTTTTCTTCCCACTCTTGCATTGAAATCGCCTACAATATAAATTTTTCCTTTGCTCTCTTAAATTGCTCTTGTTAATTCTTCCCAAAAATTTTCTTTCTTCTCTACTTTTTCATCTTCATTGGGCCCATATATAACTACTATTATCCATGCTCTTTTGTCTGGCTCTTTCATTTCTACCAATAGAATTCTTTCTGACCACGCTTCCCATCTATGTATCTTGTCAACCAACTTTCTATGTATAAGGCAACCTACACCTGCTGCCGCTCGTTTGTCATTTTCCACTCCACTATGAATTATTACATGTCCATTCTTCACTTCCGTAATTCCTTTTCTCTTCTTCTTTGTCTCTGTTATCCCCAAAATATCTAAGTTTGACTCTTCAAACTCCTCAGTAAGTTCATGTTCTTTTCCATAAATACTTCTGATGTTCCAGGTTCCCAATTTCCATATCCTCCTTCCGTCTCTTGGTCCTTTTCTTTGCCTTGTTGTCGTCTTTTCTCCATCTTCGCTTTCCCAGTTTTTTGAGGTGCTTTCGTTTTCGTCTTTGCACAGTTCGATGTTCTTATTTTTACTGTTCCAGATGTATTTCTTTCCATTTATTATAATTTTCTGGTAGCCAACTTTCACGGTTCTATTAATTTTCATTTCTTCGTTCGCTCTTTCCTGGATAATTTTTTGTATTGTCCGTTCACTTTGTGTCAAATCATTGTTAATATAGATCGCATTTCCTTTTACTTTTCTCAATTTGTGTTTGTTTCTCATTATTTCAATTTTCTTTTCGATATTTTCAACTTCAGTGATACACATTTTCTCATTGATTTTTCTTACTTTCGTAATTTTTGCATCAATTTGTAATTTTTTCTTAATGAATGTCTCTACTTCTCTCTTGGAATTCTGTTCATTTCTATCTCTTCCGATTTTTAATCCGCTTATCAGAATGTTATTTTTCCTGACCTGACCTCTTTGTAATAATTGTTATTTGTTAGTTTGCTTGTTTCTATCTGTTTGCTTGTGATGTTTTTTCCTGAATGCAAACATTTCCTGTATTGGGTTCACACCTGTTTGGAAAATAAACATTTATTATTTATTTATTTGAAAACTCCATATTTTGAAAAGTACGCGTCCTAGAGGGAGGAACTGCGGACCAAAATGTTCCTTTGTTTCAATAGAATTTGTATACCAAATTTCATACTTGTATATAGAAATGCCATTTTTTTCTGATAATCCTGATGTACCGCTTGGACTAGATAGCCCTGGATCGAGCCCTGGATAATACATGGTTATCTAAATTTTCAAGTGAAGCAAGCAAGGTGCAAGCAAGTCTCGCTTGATATTATGTTTGCGTTTTCATGTCTTTAGCATTTCAGAGCTACATTCTCAAGTCTTTGGTCATAGAAGGTATTTCCTGGACTGCTTAGAAGTGTATTTGAACTTGGCAGTGCAGGCAGTATTTATTATGGCCAAAATCCAACTTCATGGTATATTGTAGCTCGTTCAACCATTTACTACCCATTATGTTTTCAAAAATTCTAGGAGAAATATCCAGATCTTGGAGTCATTTTATTTCACGGTCGCTTTTTTCGACTCTCCAGTTGCTGTGGATCAACACCAGAAAAGCCTGCAAGAAATGACACGGGAAGGGCAGTTTGGTTAGTGTTCGGGCCATGCTCGTGATTCATTCGTGTGTATTGGCATCAGGTTGAGTTACTCAGTCGCACGTCAACTTAAGGATGATAAAACGTCATGAAATAGAATAGAATAGAATAGAATTTAACGCATGATAATGCTTTTTTCTCCAGCCATCTGGGTTTCTTCCTATCTCTACGAAGTAAAACCGAATATACCTACCGTGTGTTTTTTGAAGACGGCACCAACCCATTATTTCCTCTTATGGGGTATATAAGTACCGGGACTACCGGGTGATCATTTGGAAACTATCCACCTGCGATAACTTCCGATTCCTAGTCAATATTTTGTCGAGAAAAAACAAGTCGATTTTTATATCGTGGGGGACACCTAAAATATACATTAGCAAATTTCTATATTCAGCCCCCTCGCCCCCACTCACCCCAACTTGAAAATTTCAAATGACACTACCTTGCGATACATCAAATTAAAGATAATTGAATTCCCTTTTTGAAAAAAATATTTTTTAAATTTTTCACTCTACCCCCTTCTCCCTCAAAACCCTCTAATTTTCTCGTTTAATATTCTAGACCTCTCAATTCTCTTTAGTTTAGTCAGCAGTTTGTCACTATTTTTTCATAAACAGTTCAGTAGAATATAATCAGGGTAGTGAGCACAAAGAACGGAACCGCTCTAAACTTCCGCTTTGTAGGCCAAGTTCCTCAATGATGGAATGTAGAGTCACGCTATTATTATTATTATTATTATTATTATTATTATTATTATTATTATTATTATTAGATCAGGACCTTGAATATTTTTCATTACTTAGTAATGTTTTGCGAACCCAAATTGTGTTAGAAAGCTACTTTGATAAGGTGTATTGCATGCATTTCAGTTTTTCACAAATTCAGTCCTATGTTTTTCTTGAAAACTCCATGTTTTGAAAAATACGCGTCCTAGAGGAAGGAACTGCGGACCAAAATGTTCCTTTGTTTCAATAGAATTTGTGTACCAAATTTCATACTTGTAGGTATAGATATGTATAGAATTTCCGTTTTTTTCTGATAATCCTGGTGTACCGCTTGGATAGGGTTACCATCCTCAAACCACACGAAAAGAGTACAGTGTGAGCGAAGTGAGCGAAATAGCGCCGCAGGCGAAACTTTTTTGGGAAAAGGGGCGTGATCTGTTAGTTTTGAATACCATGACTTAAATACTATGCATACCAAGTCTTGAGGTGGATTCCCATTTAAAGATAATCGCAAAAAAATCGGTGACACTTATCAAATCGAATTTCTGAAGGATCTGCTGAGTGCTGACCCTTCAAGTTTGACAAGTGATAATCAAAATCTTGCGATATTCACACATGAAAATCCACCGTTTCGCGTGTATTGCATATTGTATAATATGATGTCGCGTGCGAACGTGCATAGTAGCTACAAGGAGCTTTGGTTAGTGGTTAGGTACATTACTGACAGTAGTGACAGTTGACAGTACTTACACAGATATCAATATAACCAATATCGCACTGCACAGTACCTAGCCACAGCACTGGACTGAGATTATTGGTCTTGATTGTGTCTTGAATCTACAGCAGTACGCATGCGCCCAAGAACATACCTAATTTGTGGGGTCATTGATTATTCAATATTATATGGTCTATAGCAACAGAAAAAAGGGAATGGGAAAAATTCGTCTGAATAAATTAAAAAGAGTACATTTGGCTTCAGAATGTGAAAAGTTAGAGTACGCTACTCTGCTTTCGCCTCAAAAAGAGTACCTACCTGTACTCTTTAAAGAGTACGGTTGGTAACCCTACGCTTGGACTTATAGCCCTGGATCGAGCCCTGGATAATACAGGGTTATCTAAATTTTCAAGTGAAGCAAGCAAGGTGCAAGCAAGTCTCGCTCGATATTATGTTTGCGTTTTCATGTCTTTAGCATTTCAGAGCTACATTCTTCAGTCTTTGGTCATAGAAGGTATTTCCTGGACTGCTCAGAAGTGTATTTGAACTTGGCAGTGCAGGTAGTATTTATTATGGCCAAAATCCAACTTCATGGTATATTGTAGCTCGTTCAACCATTTACTACCCATTATGTTTTCAGAAATTCTAGGAGAAATATCCAGATCTTGGAGTCATTTTATTTCACGGTCGCTTTTTCCGACTCTCCAGTTGCTGTGGATCAACACCAGAAAAGCCTGCAAGAAATCACACGGGGTCACGGGGAGGGCAGTTTGGTTAGTGTTCGGGCCATGCTCGTGATTCATTCGTGTGTATTGGCATCAGGTTGAGTTACTCAGTCGCACGTCCACTTAAGAATGATAAAACGTCATAAAATAGAATAGAATAGAATTTAATGCATGATAATGCTTTTTTCTCCAGTCATCTCCCAGACAGCACATAAACATTTTCCAAATGTTTGTGAAATATTAAAAGCCAAATATTATAATATTTATAAAATATTGGAATTCATTTAGTAAATATTGTATAAATATTTATTGAATGTTTTGATGTCCCGCTTTTTAATATTTGTACAATATTTGCCAAAAATATTTTGAAAACATTTAGAGCCGGGTATTTTTATAAATTTAAAAAAAAGTTTGTTTTTCTTCTTATCGGCCTTTTTTGGTCATAGGAGCTCGCCTTTATTTCATATACAATTGATTTAGTTGAAAAATTGCCTTTCAAAGAGGACACAACGCCCAGGCTACAACAGGAATCGAACCCGCAATCTCCGCACCACAGGCAGATACTGACCACCTGTGCTACGGGGCCGTTGAGAAGATTCAGTGGTTCTGGGTAAACTACTATGTGAACACGCAGATGTCCGCTATATGAATTTTGCTAACTATATACAGGGTGTCCCGTTTTTCAACGCTCACTATAGGTATCTCGGAAACGGTAAGAGATACAAAGTCGGTTAAATTACAAAAAAGTTGCGCAATTTTATGACTATTTCAAATATGTCAAGATATCCAAGATATCTTTGGTCATTTCTGAAATATCCCAAAAAAACTGAAAAATGCCGAATTCAAAAATTCCAAATCACTTCTTTATTATGACAGCTATCAATTTGAAAATTGGTATTCTGACATTTTTGAAAGTCCTTGATCGACTGACGGTCATAATTTTTTCCTACGCCTACAAGCTTTTGAGATATGACAGTTAACTTCATTTTTTCTTATGGACACCATATTATTTCTCCACCCCATAAAACTCACCTTTTCTTTCTCTTTACAAAGATATAAAACACTTGTAGCATATTCGTCAAAATAACCTATAAAAATTTGAAAAACCATTTCTGGGGCGAAAAAATCTAGTTACCGGTTCGGTTGCCATGCTCTCCTGACATAATAAAATGGCATTCGGTTGCCATGGTCGGTTGATTTTGGAAAAAGTTGGGTTACATTTCGTTTTTATGTATTTGATAATGATGATAAATAAAAATAAAACAAATACAAAACCAAGTATAACACAAAATAACATAGCAGTAGCAATAAACATTTATAATTTACAATTGCTCGAATTGGAGTTCATTTTGCTCTGTACAGAGTTGTGTGCCTTTTAGCCATATTTTCAACGGCTGCGCTGATATCGTGCGGGTTAATTGACTGGAACGCATCATCAACTCCTTGCTTCCAGCTCTTGGTTGCTTTGGGATGTTCTGTCATGAACCATAAATGCGATCTTGGAGCGTTCTTCGCAAAATAGACCCCATTTCGAGTAATTGTAAATTATAAATGTTTATTGCTATTGCGATGTTATTTTGTGTTATACTTGGTTTTGTATTTGTTTCATTTTTATTTATTATCATTATCAAATACATAAAAACGGAATGTAACCCAACTTTTTCCAAAATCAACCGACCATGGCAACCGAATGCCATTTTATTATGTCACGAGAGCATGGCAACCAAACCGGTAACTAGATTTTTTCGCCCCAGAAATGGTTTTTTCCAATTTTTATAGGCTATTTTGACAAAAATGCTACTAGTGTTTTATATCTTTGTAAAAAGAAATGAAAGGTGAGTTTTATGGGGTGGAAAAATAATATGGTGTCCATAAGAAAAAATGAAGTTAACTGTCATATCTCAAAAACTAGTAGGCGTAGGAAAAAATCATGACCGTCAGTCGATCAAGGACCTTCAAAATGTCAGAATACCAATTTTCAAATTGATAGCTGTCATAATAAAGAAGTGATTTGAAATTTTTGAATTCGGCATTTTTCAGTTTTTTTGGGATATTTCAGAAATGACCAAAGATATCTTGGATGTCTTGACATATTTGAGATAGTCATAAAATTGCGCAACTTTTTTGTAATTTAACCGACTTTGTATCTCTTACCGTTTCCGAGATACCCATAGTGAGCGTTGAAAATCGGGACACCCTGTATCTGAAAGATTCAGCGGCTCATCCACTTTTAGGGATACTCGGCTACCGCCTCGTCCCTAAACACGCGGATTTATCCGCGTACTTGCTACATAAATTACCAATTGGTGTCGAAATAAATCAAAGTGACATATTTGTACAAAACAAATAAAACAACGGATGTATTTCACGACATTATGAATCATTTCAACCGTAACATAGAAAAAACCTATTGTAGGCCGTTAAAAAGGCAATTTCAGGACCGCAAACCGAGTTTTACTAATTTAAGGCAAACTACATTTGAAGTCAAAGGGATGTGAAACGCTATCTCTTCAACACAAAACACAACACAACTATATATTTCAAAGCTGCGTGCAAATGACCAAAACAAAAACCGGAAACCACATTGCCTAGAATTTGCCTGTAAATATTAGAGAAATTAGTTCACTAAAATGTCAAAATGTCACGACGACAGCTCATCCGACGAAGATTATCTACCATTGAAATACCCGAGAAGCGGCAATTTTTTAAAAAGAACGGCTAAATGGGACATCAACAAGAAGGACGCGGATGAGGCTGGTACATCGACCAGGGAGGGGACGGGTACCCTTGGAAATGTTGGAGAGTATGACAGCTCATGTGATATATGCGGAAAACCATTCAAGAACGAAACTGGCCTGAAAATCCACAAATCACGCATGCATCGAGCTTCATTGAATGATGTTCCATCTATTACCCCAAGTGCAGCAATATCACAGGCAAAACAGAAAAAGGAAACGTCGGAATTGATCGAGAAAAAACTGGCAAAATACAAGAAGAATATTAGAATTCTAAAAAGAATTCCTAAAGGCGCAAGAGCTGCTGCTGCATACAAACTCGCGAATGTGATCAATACATGTGTTGAAAATAATGATCTCAATTCATGGGAGAATTTGTTGTGCTTCGTATACTCGGCATTTAGAATACCAGACAGATGTAACAAATCTCTGGCTTCATTGGTGAAGAAAAACGTCAACGAACTTGGAACACTAGGGAGTTCAACCCCAAGGAAGATGAGACCGACTACTCTGTCTAACAGAGTCGAATCAAAAATATCCGAAGGTGATGTACGTGGAGCTGTCAAGATTTTGGCATCGTCGGACACTCTGGCAGCTGAAGACTACAATACATTAGAAAGACTGAAAGTGAAACACCCCTGTCCTACTCGAGACCTAACGTTTCCTGAAAAGCCGGACGATACTTCACAAACTATCTGTGTTGAAGAAAAAGAAGTTAAAGAAGCAGTATTTTCCTTCAAAAATGGATCAGCTGGAGGCATCGATGGTATCAGGCCACAACATATCAAAGATCTAATCGCAACAAACAATGGAGATGCCGGTCAAAGACTGCTTTATGCTTTGACCAAGCTATGCAACTTGATGCTCTCAGGAAAAGTTTGCAAAGAAGTTTGCACGATAATATACGGAGCTTCTTTGTGTGCATTATCGAAGAAAAATGGCGATGTACGTCCAATTGCTGTAGGCTCTACCTTCAGACGCCTTGCTGCTAAATTAGCTTGTCGTTCCGTCCGGGAAGAAGTAGGAAACTACCTACGCCCTCTTCAACTTGGAGTAAATACTGCTGGAGGATGTGAGGCAGCTATTCACGCAGCTCGAACTTATATTCGGAAACATGAACATTCAGACAAAATTCTTCTCAAAATAGATTTCAGTAATGCTTTCAATAGCATAGAGCGAGATGTCATGCTTAATACGATAAAAGCAAAAATTCCGATGCTGTACAAGTTTTTATGGCAATGCTATTCGTCACCATCTCTGTTGTTTTTTGGAGACGAGACCATCTTGTCTCAGGTCGGAGTACAACAAGGGGATCCATGCGGGCCAATGATTTTTAGCTTGACCGTTCAACCAATCATCGAAATGTTAGCTTCCGAGGTGAACATCTGGTACCTCGATGACGGTACCTTGTGCGGCTCGCCAGATACGGTAATGAAAGATTTTCAATTTTTGATGAAGGAGTGTGGCAATTTAGGTTTGAAAGTCAATCCCTCAAAATGCGAAGTATATTTCTTTTCAACACCCAATAAAGAAATTATGGAAACATTTAAAGTCATTTGCCCTGGTATAAGAGTGATTGAAGAAGATCTAGAACTACTGGGAGCTCCTCTCGTGCCCACTGCCGCTGTAACGTTATTCAGAAAGAAGCACGATGAAATTCGAGTATTGCTAACAAGACTGAAAGATGTGAAGTATCATGTGGCATTTTATCTTTTGAAGCACTGTTTTGCAATACCCAAACTAACCTATCTATTACGCACAACGCCGTCTTGGGGTCAGTCTGAGTTGTTAGAACAGATTGACGTTGATATCAAATCAACCCTCGAAAACGTAATCAATTGTAAGATGTCCACGGAACAGTGGACGATTGCTTCGCTACCGGTGCGCTTCGGTGGCTTGGGAATAAGACGACTCGAAGATATTGCGATGCCGGCTTTCCTTAGCTCTGTTAATTCCGTGACCGATCTCGTCAAAATAATGTTGAATTTCTCTCCTGACGAGGAAGTTGCAGATTACCAAGACGCTCTGGAAATGTGGAATACCACTTTTACAATACCGTCAGATGAAAAATCACAAAAATGTTGGGACTCGATAAAAGTGAAACATATCGTTGAAGCACTGACATTCAGGTCCGACAGATGCAAGGCAAGACACTTAGCAGCAATGTGTGAGGAATCCGGTGGATGGTTGACAACACTTCCATCAAAATCCCTGGGCACGCTTCTCGACAACAACACTTTTCGTATCTCGGTTGCATTAAGGCTTGGTTGCAATATTTGCATTCCTCATAAATGCATATGCGGTGAAAGCGTAGGAAATGATGGAACCCACGGGTTAAGCTGTGTGAGAAGTGCTGGTCGGTATTCGCGGCATCAAGAACTGAACCACATCATCCTTCGGGCATTACAGTCGGCGAAAATCCCGTCAGTATTGGAGCCGACAGGTTTAAACCGCGAAGACGGAAAGCGTGCTGACGGAATGACCCTCACACCTTGGTCTCAAGGCCAAATGTTGGTTTGGGATGCGACCTGTATTGACACTTTGGCCTCGTCTTATTTACATATATCTTCCACGAAAGGCGGTGGAGCTGCCACAATTGGAGCAACAAAGAAACGACACAAATACAGGAGCATCGTCGACCAGAACTTTATATTCGTGCCCTTTGCAGTGGAGACGCTGGGACCGTGGTGTGAGGAGGCCCTCAAGTTCATGAACGAATTGGGAAACGCTATAAAGTCGGTAACTCACGAAACCAAGTCTAAATTGTACCTGAAGCAGAAAATCAGCATAGCCATCCAGCGCGGCAACGCTGCCAATGTCATGGGAACCTTCCCCCACACCCATTCGATGGAAGAAATTTTTTACATTTTATAGTTTATTTTTATATAATTGTTATATACCTGCCTTTATTATGTTCACTAAATATTTTGATAATATTTATTGCTAAATATTCAATAAATGTTCAAAATATTTGCTGAATGTTGGTACAATATTTCACCTTAATATTTCTGTAATATTTGTGACGAATATTTTGTAAACATTTATAGAATGTTGTGAATATTCATCAACTACTACCAAATATTTTCAAAACATTTCGTGTTGTCTGGGCTGGGTTTCTTCCTATCTCTGCGAAGTAAAACCGAATATACCTACCGTGTGTTTTTTGAAGACGGCACCAACCCATTATTTTCTCTTATGGGGTATATAAGTACCGGGTGATCATTTGGAAACTATCCACCTGCGATAACTTCCGATTCCTAGTCAATATTTCTTCGAGAAAAAACAAGTCGATTTTTATATTGTGGGGGACACCTAAAATATACATTAGCAAATTTCTATATTCAGCCCCCTCGCCCCATTCACCCCAACTTGAAAATTTCAAATGACACTACCTTGCGATACATCAAATTAAAGATAATTGAATTCCCTTTTTGAAAAAAATATTTTTAAAATTTTTTACTCTACCCCCTTCTCCCTCAAAACCCTCTAATTTTCCCGTTTAATATTCTAGACCTCTCAATTCTCTTTAGTTTAGTCAGCAGTTTGTCACTATTTTTTCATAAACAGTTCAGTAGAATATAATCAGGGTAGTGAGCACAAAGAACGGAACCGCTCTAAACTTCCGCTTTGTAGGCCAAGTTCCTCAATGATGGAATGTAGTCACGCTATTATTATTATTATAAAGTCTTCTGAAACAACAAAAATGAAACGAATGACCAACTTTTGTCCCTCAATAACTTGAACATTTCTCATTCACAGTTTTGTCAACGGCGTCCAAATAATGTAAATTTTTAGCAATTTTCAAATTTCCTTCTAAGTTGTCTGTTTCGTGGCCTTGGAATAAAAATATATCAAGCCTGCAATTCAGTTTGTTTGCTTTCCAATCGTATTTCAGGTTTTGATGAATTTGACTTTTCTTGGTCGTACTCGGCGCTTTAAGCTTAAGCGGTGCCCTCAAGTTGAATTTGACTCTTGAAGTCATCGTCTAAAACGCTGGATGTGACTAAAGTTCAACTATGATAAACGAGCCCTTTTCATTTTCTTCTTTGCAGTCATCGCATTTCGAGTGAAGCAAGCAAATGTCAACAAATTTCGCTCGTTAATTAGTTGCAGCGGTACGCTAGCGAAATGAACCTGATTCTGCATTTTGTGATACTGCAATGAAATCTGGCATAATGCAAACTACATGAAATTCCAAGTGATTTGACCCGCAGCACTTGAAAATTTGTCCATCAGGGAGCGACTGGGGGCCCCTCACAATTTCAAGATGTCATAACTTTTACCATGCACAATTCAGTACGCCCTATCTACCGTACAGGACCTAAACAACTTTGTTCTTGACCATCATAACATTTTTCGTCATGTCAATCCCATTCTTTTCGATGAAAAAAAAATTCTTTGTCTCTGGTCAACAAATTAAAACATTATTTTTTTTTGGACCACAAATAGATTGTCAAGTCCCTTTTTTTGTGTGATCATCGATAAATTCGCATCCCCTTGATTTATTTATGAGAATAAACCTTTTGTAGTGCTATTTTTCAACGAAGGAGTGACTTAAATTCACCATTATGTTCAACATTACCTTTTCCAATGTTTTATCCCGATAAATATGTATTATTGTACTAATATATATAGTAGGTTCACTTGTACCGTGATTCTAGTAGGCTGGGCAAATTTCACAGTTTGGCATTGTAGACTTCACGTTTAACTGCCTAGTGTGCGTCTGAGCGTCTGGCTTTGAAAGATAGGTTATGTTGGTGTGATGGTGTGTTGACTGTTGCTGTCAAAAATGAAAAATTTACCGAAATCAACTTTGCAAATTGCAAATATGGAGTGGACGTAGTTCACCTTTCACAGTTCCGCAAATTTCTTGTTCCAGTACGATGTCCTGAGCAGTGAAATCAAGTCCTGGCCATTTTGACTCTTGTGGTGTACGACCTAGTCTATTGGCTTTCCGTTGGTACCATTCCCGTCAAAATCGGTCAGGGAATAAAAATTTTATAGGCAAAAAAAGTATTCCGGTTTATTATGGCCCACCCGGTAGATAGTCGACTGAAAATGGGAAGAGATAGGCCACTTTTGATTAGTCGCCGCCTCCAGCTCCCGCCCCCAAACAAAAAAAATGCAACTTTCACAATTTTCACTGATTGTCATATTTCCTTGAGTATTTAGAAACTCTTTACTCAAACTGTGCAACAGTTACTTTGCCGAATGCTGCCACCACCAGCATAAACCATAAAACATAAACCCGAAGACATAGCGATCTAATTCTTTCGCTATATGGATAGCCGACTAAAAATGGGAAAGAATAGACTACTGTTGATTAGTCGCCGCTCCCAGCTCCCGCCCTCAAACAAATAAAATATATTGTGATTGAAAGAATTTTCATTCAAATCTATTTCATTGGCAAGTACCCCATTCTGATGAAAAAATATCACAATGAGTTTCGGATGAAGAAAGTGGGCAAGGAATGGTGTTTCTCCTTCAACCAAATTTCTCTACGTTCACAATATGGCTCTTTGAGAAAATGCGCTACTGAGACTCACGCACGTGAAGGCATACTCACTTGTTTTTGCTTTTTTTCCTAAAATGACTGCACTATACAGCAGCACTTGGATATTGCATTTATTGAAACTTTATACCCTAATTAGCCCAATTCATTAGTCGGAGTCTGTGAGACTCCACCTCAGCAGTTGAAGGAAAATAATCCACCTCAGTGGTTACGGGTTAAAGCACCTGCCCTACACAATAATTAATTACACATCGCAGCAGTGGCGGCCTAAAGGAATTGGGGGCCCTGAGCGGAATTGTGGGATGGGGCCCCTAAGGAGTGAAAGTTGAGAATATGAAGGAGGGCCGGCAGACTTTTTGGCCCGCCCTGCCCCGCCGGCGCCATGAATCTGTAATTGAGCATTGGGCAAGAAAAATTTTGCTGTTCTTGAAAATTTTCGCCAGAATTTTTTTCTCTATCGGTTTAGTGTGGGATGAAGTGCCTTGGGCTCTTGGAAGTAAGGGGAGTGGAGTCATTCGCCCACTTCTCGCCCCCCCCTTGGCTATGCCACTGACCACACGTCAGTATCTACAAAAAGTAGTTTTCGGTTCCAGGCTTTGGATGTCGAATTGGATTTGGACTGTTGACTCAATGCTAAAACCGACTCGTATATACAAAATAAGGAATAATGTGGAATAATATGAATTTCTACTACCTGCAGCGCGCAAACAAGGTAATTTTGTTGTTTTGTCTCTCCCCTCTTTTGAAATTGAAGCCACCCGCATTTGGCGGGCCGAAAATAATCCGGAGGAAAATAATTCAAAGCCGTGAAATCGAGGTATGAGAATGTGAATATTCAGAGTCCAGGCATCATTAAAAGATGTCGCTAGTTATTTAATTCATTCGTGTAAATCCCGCAAAGCTCTATAACATAATTTACTGGCCCATCATCGACATTCAACAACCGTTCCTGCTTGATGTCCGACGAAATGGTGAATTGGTGCATATGAAGTAAAGCACCCGCACATTGACTCAGCTAGTTGCTGCCGTACTCCCACTGGGTTGACACGCCATCGGCCACCGCCCGCTGCCCGCTGTCCGCCACCATCCGATTCACACGTGTTAACACCGCCGGTCGCATTCTTCAGCGGCTTCTCAGATTACCTGAGCCGTCTATACGCCGTTCGCGGTCGTTTTGGATGCAATAAAATATTCCGAATTGCTGGGAATGGAGGATATCGCCGGAGATTGACCGTGGTACCTGGACCAATCCTCCTGGGCTGCCGTCCGCTCCCGACTTGTCACGTCCGTCGCCGAGTGCTTCTGCGGGCCTGTTAGCGAAGAGTTTTAGTCCCCTCCGAGGAAGCTGAGTTAGAACCCGTTTATGTTGCGTCGCGACCCTCCTAGAGGCCGAAGCGTCGAAGCCCCAATGATGAGTCCCAGCCCACTTGGAAAATGACGAGTCGATTTCCCCCGGCTGATGTGTCTCAAAGGCCCCCTGGAGAAAGCCGAGTTGGAACCCTTCGGAGTCGTGTTTTGGTCCCCTTGGAGGCACGCTGAGTCGAGAACCCTCCAGGTTGAGTTTTGACCCTCCGAGAGACTGATGAGTTGCTTCCCCCGTTGAGTTGCAACCCGTCTCTAGGATGTCGAGTCAGAGCCCTTGGACGTTGAGTCTTGATCCGCCTCCAGGTGTCGAGTCAGAGCCCTCCGACGACGAGTTCCAGCCCTTTTGCCAGGTCGATGTGCCAAGACCCTTCCGGTGTTGAGTTTCGACCCTCCTCCAAGTCGCAGAGTTGGGACCCGTTGACGAAGAGTTTCGAACCCCCTCCAGGATGCTGAGTCGCGTTCCCTCCACGATGAGTTCTAGCCCACCTCGAGGATGTCGAGTTGAAACCCCTAAATGAACCAGGCCCGATAGAAATGAGGTCTCTCGTTTCGGTATCTCGTGTGGCGGAGTGATGACCTCGACGGGCGGGAGGTTAGTCTTGGTGAGTTGGGATAGTTGCTTACGGTTAGGCTTTGTCGGAAAAATGTATGATGGGGCTCACGCGTGCTTTCTGAATCTGCCTGCACGTGCTGGTATCTGCGCTACTGTCTGCCGTCAGGTACAGCCACTTTCAAGCCTCGTCCTTTGTTGGATACCTTCATAGAAAGGTATTCGCGCTCTTGGGCCCTCTGGACTTGGCTTTGTGACTGCGGTACTCAGAGCACCGGACCTAGTGGGTTAGATCTGGAAACTCGCGGGTGAGCTTCCTCTGCGTTTCTGAAGCTCCTAGTTATTCGGAAAATGTAAATTTTGAGAACTACGTGAAAAATCAAGTAATTGGAAAAATAGCATCGCGTTGAGATCGGGGTTCGGACCCTGCCGTAGAGTCGTAATTGTTGATCGGATTGATGGACACCCCCCCCCCCCCTCCTTGAAACTAATGATTTTGTTTTAGCGCCACGACAGTTCCGGATATTCCCATATAGAGCTTGTTACGGGAATGAAGACGTTCTTATTCGAAACTGATGAATTTAATCCGGTACCCAACGACGCCACCGTTCAGATAGGGACTTTGTAAAAATGAACTGTTATTAGGGCTCGATCAGGAATAGTGTAGACGGCGATTATTTCGTGTTAGGGCAAAGATTATTTCGACGCCTCTCCGCATCGGCTTCTCGACGAACACCCTGTATAGTCTATTCTCTGCGTTTTGTTTTTCCTGGCTGCGGCCTTCTCTCACAAATTGCTAAACAACAACGAACTAGCGCGTATACGGGGCGTGCTCAAAACGTTCTCCACAGTAAATTAGTACCTTGATTTGAGTAATTTGTTTCGCGTACACCATCGGTTCGAAAGTTTTGGAAGGGCGAAATTTGGTTCAACATTTCCGGTTATAGGCACTTTCGATCATGGGAATCTTTCTGAGCGTTGGGGGCAATTCACGGCGAAAACAGGTTTAAAGCCCCCACAAAGGCCAGCCATATCCAATCCCTTCCAAACGGGCAAAAGAGAACCATAGCCCAAAAAGAGCGTTAGCCTTTGAAAAGAGGCTCCACAAAAAGGGGGCCACCGCACACACCGGCCCACAAATCTTAGATTGCATTCGTGGTCGAAGTCACTCTTCTCTTTGCAGTGTCTAGAAGCCGGGCCTAACCCTAACATAACCTCTAACACTAACATAAATGTTGGATCTGATTTAACCACGGAAGGAACTTTGAACCGCGAGAGCCAGTCAGAATTAAATGTCGGTCAAGGTGTAGAGTCAGGTGTTTGTCGGAGGGTTGGGGTGTTGGGACGTCTGAAATAATTAGGGGAAAGTTATCTCTTCGGGAATAGGTTAGATCTTTTAGATAATTTAGCCTGCGATGTGAAGGTAGGACTAGGTATAGGAGCGAGCCATTATTTAAACATTTTGAATTGTACATAGAAGTCAATAGATTGATGTTACGTTAAAACTTTAACTGTGTCTTATTGCGTTCAAACTCGGAGTCAGACCTGTCTCAACAATCTCGAGAACTCTATAATCGAACAACAAGAAGAGAGGCACAACGGGATGTCGTCCTGATACTAGATGATCATCGGCCAAGCGGTTCCAAAAGCGGGAAAAGTGATTTAATTCAAATAAGTTGAATTAAATGCCAGTATAATGGGTTGCCTACCCATTCAGGGGAAAAGACGATAGCTGGGGTCGTTTCAGTGGTGCCGTGACCAGGATAGAGTTTTTCTTGAGCTGAGAGATTGCTGACTTTGGGTTTGAAGGCAATGAGTTTTTAGGTGACTGGAATTAAGGAAGGCTGCGCGAAGAAGTTGAGGATGGTTCGAAATGGATTATACTCGGGAAAAGAGATGAGGTTTGTGGTGAAATTACACTAATGATTTGTTTTAGATTGAGAAGCAATGGTAGTGGTCCAAACACTCTGGCGATGAAAAAAGATTGAGGTTGGTTATGAAATAGTTCGGTACTAATCTTTTGTTCTAGATGGCGACCACACTGATTTGATGAGGAATGGGAAAAGAAAGTTTGTTACTATGCAGCAACTAACTAATTGTTTTAGGACTAGGAGGAGAAGACAAAATGCAGGGTCTAGGAGGAGGAAGGTCTATTCAAAGTTTAGAAGGAGAAGGAAGAAGAGCTCTCTTGAGACTCATAATAGGTATCTAATTTGTCAAGTCCATTCGTAACTGTTGGTTTTAGATTTTCTTCCCACGAAGACAAGATGTAAAGTCTAGGAGGAGGAAGGTCTATCAAAGTTTAGGAGGAGAAGGAAGAAGAGTTCAAGATCCATAATAGGTATCTAATTTGTCAAGTCCGTTCCTAACTATCCGTTCTAGATTTTCTTTCCACGCCAAGTTATCTCTAGTTCTCCCTTGTCGTGGAAAAGGAGGAGACTGAAGCCACCCGCATTTGGCGGGCCGAAAATAATCCGGAGGAAAATAATTCAAAGCCGTGAAATCGAGGTATGAGAATGTGAATATTCAGAGTCCAGGCATCATTAAAAGATGTCGCTAGTTATTTAATTCATTCGTGTAAATCCCGCAAAGCTCTATAACATAATTTACTGGCCCATCATCGACATTCAACAACCGTTCCTGCTTGATGTCCGACGAAATGGTGAATTGGTGCATATGAAGTAAAGCACCCGCACATTGACTCAGCTAGTTGCTGCCGTACTCCCACTGTGTTGACACGCCATCGGCCACCGCCCGCTGCCCGCTGTCCGCCACCATCCGATTCACACGTGTTAACACCGCCGGTCGCATTCTTCAGCGGCTTCTCAGATTACCTGAGCCGTCTATACGCCGTTCGCGGTCGTTTTGGATGCAATAAAATATTCCGAATTGCTGGGAATGGAGGATATCGCCGGAGATTGACAGTAGGTACGGGGTCAGTTGAGCCAGACGTTTCTAGGGACTTTTATCTGGTGACTTTTGGTTGGCAACACTGAATCTAGTGACTTTTTTGACAGGTCGTTAAGCATTGGATCTGCATTACCGGCATTTGACAGGTGGCGCGGGAAATTTGAAAAGTTTTCAGTTTATCTGGTGACTTTTGGTTATTATCACTGAATCTAGTGACTTTTTTGACTGATCGTCAAGCATTTATTCTGTATTACCAGCATTTGACATGTGGGGGATTTTAACGTGCGGGAAATTTGAAAAGTACGTGGAATTTGGATTTGACAGGCTAGGTCACAGATTGTGTTTGGCAGGAGACATTTGTTAGCTTGAAAGCGCGGGATGTTTGAATTCCCTATACCTACTAAAGCACTCCTCATTGTATCTTAACCCTTGCAAACTCTCAAGTGGTTTGGTTTCAATAGTTATTTTTGGTATATAAACGCAAGCAAATAGAACCATTTTATTGACAGACCAATATACTGTGCTAGTTACATAGACAATAATTACATACAGTTCAGGGTAAGACCTCAACATCATGATTTATTCGTAGTTTAATTCACATAACTGCTTACATAGACAATTATATTAAATTCAAAATAAAGCACAAACAGGTGATCATAAACAAATTTACAGTATTGATTATACATACAAACATTGATTACTAAAATTACTTGAAATCGAAGTACGTTCGATAAAATTTCTTAGTTGCTTACATAGACAATTACGACAAATTGAAATAAGGCACAAACAGGAGGTGATCGTGAACGATTTTTCATAGCTGAGTATACAGGCATCAACTACCTATAATCGAAAAACATCTAATACATGTTCTTAGTTGCTTACATAGACAATTACGTGAAACTTAAAATAAGGTACAAACAGGTGAGCATGAATGACTTTTCATAGCTAAGTATACAGACATTATTCACTTGAAATCGAAGTACATTTGATACAATTTCCCAGCTGATTACCGCATACCATTACATGAAATTTGAAATAAGGCACAAACAGGTGATAATAAACAAATTTACATAGTTGATTATACATAGAAGATATGCACACGAACATAAAATCGAAGTACATTTGACTATTTCTTAGTTGATTACATAATATACAATTACATGAAATTCAAAATAGGACACGAAGAGGTGATCATAAACAAATTTACAGTGTTGAATAATACAAACTTGAATTACTCAAAATCGAAGTACATTCAATACAATTTCTTAGTTACTTACATAGGCAATTACGCGAAATTCAAATAAGGCCAAAACAGGTGTTCATGAGCGATTTTTATAGCTGATTACACAAACATTGAATACTTTAAAATAGGAGTAGGTACTTTTAATACAATTTCTTAGTTGATTATACCATATAAAATTATTTGAAATTTGAATTGAGGCACAAACAAATTATAATAAACGAATTTATAGGGTTGATCACACAAATATCAATGACCTGAAATCGAGGTACATTTTTAATACAATTTCTCAGTACAAACATCATTCACCCAAAGTCGAAGTACACTTAACACGACAACTTGATGGTCGGCAGTTCTGATGTGCCGGTCGCGAGGCAGAATGTTGGAATCATCATCATTATTGACAACAATTAACTCCTTCATGGAGCCAAAATTGAGTAGCTTGAAATTCTTATAGCTCAGTTTTATTATTTTCACTTTGCAAACGACATCACTTCTATTCTCGGGTGCTGGGAAGGCGAAGGGCCCACTGTTGGCTCTTAGAGAGAATCGTTGATAGTGTGAATTCAGTAACTGGATCAGGTTGACAGTATAATTCTAGTTATTGTAGTTGTGATGAGAACATTCCAGGTGAGTACTACAAAAAAAAAAATCAAAAATTGTATGTTATGTCTAACAGGATATTATAATACAAGTTTCATAAGACATAGTATTGTTGGGGGGTACGGAAAATGAACGAGTGAATATGCCTCCACGACCGTGAGGCTTATTGTTTGTAGGTATATGCATTTCAACTACCTGAGAAGTCGCACCCAAAATAACGGCTCTTACCAACAGGTAATTGGTTGAAGGCCTTTTTTCTTATAATTTATAAGGTTATGACAGTATTACGGGAGCATAATTATTGAAAATAAAACATGCTAATTGTCGCAAGGCCCTTAAGGTCGTGAGTGGCGTGACAATATCCACCATGTAAACCGTGGTAATAAGTTTGAATTTGAACAATCTATACTGTTTATCCGCGTAACCAGTCTTTTTTCCATCAACTGTAGTCATTCCACAGAGTTTTAACAAGAGATTGATTTTTTTTTCAATAAAGTTTGACCATCGAATCTGTGGGTGATTTTTTTTTTTTTTGCATAAGCATGAGACATTACATTGAAAAAGATCGATGGAATTGGCTTAGCTTTGCGTGGGGTAGGTATAATATACAGCGAGCCGCGGCTTTGCAGTCGTTTCCAAAAATCCGGAACTATCGACCAGGGGCCTGTATCGAAATAGAATTTTTTTGTCAAAAGAAAGTTAAATTTTTTTCTAAATATAACCCGTACATATAGTAATGTGTTTCCATAAGAATATGTACTTAAATAAATGAATTGTCCGCATAAACATAGTGAAAATTAAACTTACACGAAAAACACAAACACGGCACAGCACCAACCCATGAGGCTGCTAGATAACGAATGCAAACGCACCACCACCACCACCTGTCGACTGGGTGGTTGTTCGTAACTTCTTACCTGAAAAGCCCTGAGCTATTTATTTATTTTTTACCTGAAAGATCGTGTCTGAACAGGAATTTTTAGTATCATATGCACATATCCACGGAGCCACCAGATAATCAATAATTATTATATAAATAGAAACTTTATTTAAAAATTACTTTGTGCTTATCACATAATGCTCCGACTTGAAAAATATCAGCGCTGAATTTTGTCAGTCCAGTACGGCAATGTGAAAATAAAAAAATATAAAAGATATAAGTATTTAGGAGCTCAATGTGTTGGAAAGATGTTTTAATAAAAACTATTAACATATGGACAAATTTACATAAAAATACCTAATGTTTTTCAATGCTCAAAGGTATTAGCCTAAAATGTTAGCGATTATCGATTGCATTGAGTACACCTGCCTACTGAAATTTTTCAAGTACCTGAGGGTCTAATATAAACGACTCTAGCAAGTCAGCATTTTATAAGAATTTTCTACTTGACCGACCTTGAATTTTCAATAAATACCCTTTGATTACCAGGTTGAGAAAGAACGAATGAATACGAGAGGTAGCCAGTAGTGTAGGTAGCGCGACCGAAGAAATTAACAAGAGAGTTTTGCAGCATTGCCCACCCGCTGACGAGTGCTCTTCAAGCTACAAATATCTCCGGATCAAATATGTACCAAGCCATATGCGTAGTATCAGAATGGTGCATCTTAATACTTAACTCGACCCTTTCAGGATGTACCTATGGGAGAAGTTTGTGCAAATAAAAATACGCACTAGTTATTGGTTACAGCTTTGTTCATTTCAGATTTTTAAACAGTTCCATACTCCTATCCTTACCTTAGATATGAAAGATTTTATTGTATCTATCTATGTACTAACAAGACTCTAAGAATTTTCATTCACATGTTCGAAAATATTTGCAGTCATTTCTCACAATAATTAAAGGCCGGTTACCTGCTCTTTAAAAAATTCATGCTCTCAAAGCTCGGGGTATATTATAGAAATATGTGCCATCATAGTTTCGAGGAATATGATGATATGATGGTGGTGTATGGAGAAATTTCTACGAGCACTTTGGAAAAACCATATAGCAACACATCGACACGGCTTCTATACCACTTTCTAAAGCATGTGGGAAGCAGTGCCACTTGAATGAAAACTACGAGTGCACTCGCTTTTTTTTTTTATAAACCCAGCTGTGAATGAGCATAATGAGCACCGTTTACCTGGAATCGCATGGTTTAGCTGTAAAGATGTTGTGAGGTATGAGACAGTTCGGCATGCGTTAATTAGCAGTAGCCGTTGAAAAAAAAAATAGGCAATCTTTTTTTCAAGAGTTTTATTCAAAAATTAATACATGTCTTCAGTCGTTCATAATCCGATAATACATCGTCGTAGTGTAGTTCGAGGAACTCTAGCATACATGAAACTTTTTCATTAGATTTGAAACCAGCCAAAATCTGTTTGAGAACTTTATACATAGAAACGTTCGAGTTCGATACATCGCTCGTTATTTTAAAGGAGCTTGATAATAAAGCAGTATAAAATTTTTTAAAATTCATTGATTCTAGAGCCTCTAATCTATAGCTAATGATATCTCTCATTCGTGCAATTTGTTGTAGAAAATTTTCATGCAGATAGACGGTCTGGGCCCTGCTATGTAGATGTCCGATGCCTGCAGATGAACCCAATTTTAGAGTATAGTTCTCGAAAATTTTCATATCACCATTCGGAACGTTCGAAGTTGATGCAGTCGAAGAGGGGCAAGAGCTCTATTAATTCACTCCATTCCCGCATGGTGAAAGATATTCGGCTCGAATTTGCATGCGATATGATGATGATTGCTGGTGAGAGTCCTCTGGCGATGCTAAGCCCAACTCGTATCCTTGCAGCTGATCCGTTCAGAGTTGTTTGATATAGTAATTCGGTCTCTTGAACGATGGCTTCGTCATAATACCGTAACATTTTTTCGATAGACTGCCAGGGGCTGAACAAGGTGGGCATCTCTCTTTTTGTTTGACGTTGGTGCTGGCGATGCTATGAAGATGTTTACGATGCTTATAATGCTAGCTGCTTATCTCGATATGCCGGTGATGATCCTTACGTTGATATGACGATAGAGGTGATGATGCTTGCATGGGCGCCCGCAGGATTTTTGTCAGGGGGGGGCAAATAGCTTTAGTTAGAGAACGTCACATACCTACCTGGCCTAATTTGCGAAGTACTTTAGATTAGCGCCGCAGGCGAAAATTTTTTTGAATAATAATAATAATAATAATGGTGGTAATAATTATTGTGCGAAAAATAAGGAAATATATTTGAAAATTAAACTCAACTTTGAAGGAATTCATTAAAATTTGTAATTTTGTACAAAATGTATAAAAATTTACTTCAAAATAGCCAGGTCAATAGTTAGATTTTTTTCGTAAGGAAGAATTTATTCAGCTGCTCCGGAGCCAGGGGGGGGCAAATGCCCCCCCTTGCCCCCCCCTCCGGGCGCCCATGGATGCTTGCGATGATATGACGATAGCGAGGGTGATGAATATGATAATATGACGTTGTTTTATGATGAAATAACGTTAGCGGTGATGATGCTTGTGATGATATGGCGATAGCGGTGATGATCCTTACGTTGATATGACGATAGAGATGATGATGCTTGCGATGATATGACGATAACAGTGATGTTGCTTTATGATGATATGGAGTTGCTGGTGATGTTATCACGTTGTTGGTGATGATGCATACGTTGCTTATGGCGATAGCGCCGATGGAGTTTATGACGGCTGTGATCGGGACGTTTTTGCTCCAGACACCTTATTTCACCGGCTCTCTGACGTTAAGTGTGATCGACGAGGTTGCTGGTTCAAACAACGTCTGCTCTCGCAATCCACCCTCGATCGGGCATGCCCAAATATTTAACGTAAAGCCTCGAACCGGTTTTTTTCAAAACTTTTTCCACCAGATAGATCTCGGGATGTTTAGTTTTCTGTAGTTCTCGTTCGTAAAAACATCCCATGATCGGCGAACCCTTTAGATCTTCAATAAGATATGTAGGTGGATTGCTGTTCGGTTTCACTTGTCTGATGCGAAACAGCTCCGTCGTCCAGTTGGGGGGTATAACCTTTTTCAAAAAGTACTTTGTATTTACCCAGACGCGCTAGCAGCCCATGCCGACTCGGCGCTCAAATGATTCTATTAATCTATCCATCTATAATATGCCTCATTAGATCAGCCGGCTGAACCATGCCTAATTCCACATGGTCGTCGGTTAAAACATCACGAGCTGATTATGGCATGACGAGCTGCCAGTTAAATCATGACGTCACTGTTGACAGCTCATGCCGACTTATGGCATGACGCGCTGGTGGTTAAAGCATGACGTCACTGTTGACAGCTCATGCCGACTTATGGCATGACGCGGTGGTGGTTAAAGCATGACGTCACTGTTGACAGCTCATGCCGACTTATGGCATGACGCGGTGGTGGTTAAAGCATGACGTCACTGTTGACAGCTCATGCCGACTTATGGCATGACGCGGTGGTGGTTAAAGCATGACGTCACTGTTGACAGCTCATGCCGACTTATGGCATGACGCGGTGGTGGTTAAAGCATGACGTCACTGTTGACAGCTCATGCCGACTTATGGCATGACGCGGTGGTGGTTAAAGCATGACGTCACTGTTGACAGCTCATGCCGACTTATGGCATGACGCGGTGGTGGTTAAAGCATGACGTCACTGTTGACAGCTCATGCCGACTTATGGCATGACGCGGTGGTGGTTAAAGCATGACGTCACTGTTGACAGCTCATGCCGACTTATGGCATGACGCGGTGGTGGTTAAAGCATGACGTCACTGTTGACAGCTCATGCCGACTTATGGCATGACGCGGTGGTGGTTAAAGCATGACGTCACTGTTGACAGCTCATGCCAACTTATGGCATGACGCGCTGGTGGTTAAAGCATGACGTCACTGTTGACAGCTCATGCCGACCCGATGCTTAAATGATTCTATTAATCTATCCATCTATAATATACCTCAATAGATCATCCAGCTGAACCTTGCCTAATTCCGCATGGTCGTCGGTTAAAACATCACGAGCTGATTATGGCATGACGAGCTGTTGGGTAAGGCATGACGTCATTGCTAGCAGCCCATGCCGACCCGACGCTTAAAACGTGATGATCTAGGTGATATGGCATGACGACTGATGGTTAATGCACAGCGCTTTGACTCTCAGACCATGCCGTCTCTACGGATAAAACATGTCGACTAGTGCTGCTGGCACATGTCAAATTATCTAGCAGAGCATGCCGACTTGTTATGGTTGAAACATTGCACCATAGCGGTTATAGCTATAAAACCTCGAACACCTCCGATTAATAGCCAGTCGCGAGCGATCTTTGTTCAGTGAATGAAGCTGCTGATCCTGAAAGAAACATGAGAAATCAAATTAGTTCTGAAACAATTCAAAAGGCTGTAGCCGAAGTCCGACGTGGTGGCTCGCGCAGAGCGATCGCTAGGTCATTATGTATTCCCGCATCTACACTGGGGCGGCTGTTGCGACGGGTTAAGAAAGTGAACGGCGTGTATGTCTATAATCCAAATATCGGGAATAGGAGAATCTTCTCAAAAGATGAGGAGTTGATGCTCGCTGATTATATCAAAGCAGCATCGAAAATGCCACATGGCGTGACACGCAAGCACGTGTGTAAATTCGCTCTAGAACAGGCTAGGCTGCTAAACAAGAGCTATCCACAACGCTGGGATAAACAACAAGCAGCATCTTTTGATTGGTGCAGAGGATTCATGAAACGGCATCCAGACATTTCACTTAGAGGCTGCAGGGAACGCAATTTGCAGCAAGTGGTAGATCCTGACAAAGCGGCTGAGACCGTCTCTTGTAAAAATCTCGAGACTTTTGACGTCAGCTCGAATAATTCGACTATGGTTATGAAGTATCCAACCAAAGCTTCCTCGAATACGTCGCTACAGCTCCTAGCATCATCAGGGCCTCAACCGGGACCTTCGCCAGTGCTGTCATCATCAGCCAGCATGATATCGGAACCATCAGATGTGTATGATGACGAGGATGCAGATGGTTATGAAAGAGCAAATGAGGACTCCACTACCAAGTTCTCCGGTAATAAAGAAGATTTTCACAGCTCTCAGGTTGGGACGTCCAAAGCCTATAATTATGTTAGCGTGTTCAGACCACGTTTTTCATCGGGAGATCAAGTCAAATCACGTCTCGCTTCTAAATATGCGAACACTGCTAAATCCTCGGAGGACTCTGTCTTGAAAGCTGATAGTGACGATGTGTTATACGATAGCTCTGGTGATTTCAACGCTGCCAAAGAACTTTCTTCGAGTTCGCTTATCAATCCGCGTACGGGGTATAAAAATGCATATGAGCGCCGTTTTTCATCTGAGGACGAGGATCAAAACATGTGGTGTAAGAGCTTCAGTAATACAAAAGAAGTTTCTTCAAGGGCGCGACTTACACCGAGTGGCGGATATCAGAATGCGTACAAGCACTGTTTTTCATCTAAGGATGAAGATAAGAGGTGTTCGGGGAGCGACTTCGAGAACATTGATGATCGTGCGGGGAATGGCTCCTTTATGAATGATATGGGACGACGGCGATTTGCGAAGAGGTCCCTAGTAGGTGAATATTTCACTGACATAAATGGCGTTATAGATCGATTAGTAACATTGAGTGCACAGCGGAACACCGGGGACGTCGGAGTCGTCCGAGAAATAGTATCGCTGGAAAAAATTCTCCGAGATGCTGAAGTAATATACTAACATTTTTTTTTGGATACCCTCAATAGCGTAAAAATGTCCATATTTTATTCACGATCGAATGGGACATTGATCGGAAATTTGTATCAACTAATACCTAATACCTACCTACCTACCTAGCCATTTAAAGATGTAGTGAATATTTCCATGGAAATAAAGATATTGAACACTTTTGAATAGAGCATATTTCTTTCACTGTCATAATCACCAATCCTATATGCCTGGTTGTGATGCCCATACTTGTCTCAATAGCGAATCATAAGGTGAGGGTTTGCGGAATGCCTGCCTCATGGACACATTCATTTCTATCAAAAAAAAAAAAAAAGAAAAGAAAAGAAAAAAGAATTCAGAGATGTCAAATAAATAGAGTGAGCTCGTGCGAAAGAATAGTCTCGACTGTAGAAACCCTCCAAAGCTCTTGTACTTTTTATCCCACCCAAATCAGTCCGGGCAGAGTCCAATTCCGGCTCTGTTAGAAGTCTATAATCTCTCATTCAATATATAAAAATGGTGCATTCCTTGATGCTAGAACATGGTATGCAAGGTGAGACATCCTTTTTGGCTCCCTTTTACTTCTCCTGAGCCACATCAATTCGGATGATAGCCTTACCCACTTCGAAGGAACGCCTAGCGTATTCGGCAAGAGATATCAAAAATTTATATTTTTGCAATCACTGCGGCTACTAGCTACTCTAGCATCATGCATTTTGCCGATTTTGGTGGTGCAATGAGTTGCTAGGGGGCAATTTCCCTGGTAACTCCCTGCACAAAAGAGGTGAATCAGCATCTAATTCGAGTTGTATATCAAGTCAGGGAGATATTAGAAATATAAATTTTTACATGGTTTGCGGAAAACTCTGAGCTTTCGAGTAAACTAGATAATATCATCCTATCCAATTTTATTCAGAAAATCAAATAAAACAGATAAAACATGTTTCACCCTTTAGCTCATCGTCAAACCGGTAAATTATTCTCGGAAATGCCTGCAAATACCTTCAAACATGTGAATGAAAATTTCTATGCTCTTGCTAGTACGATGAAATCCATCGTGTTTAACACTTGGGGGGATATGGAAGATGCCGGTTCTCCGGTCATTTGGTTGGATTTTTTCCAACATTTCCATCTCAGATGGGGTTTTTTTCGAGTCGAACTTTGCGGTCGAGGATGGATTACGAGAGCAGATGTTGTTTGAACCGTCAACCTCATCGATCACGCTTATCATCATAATATTATTTAAAATTATCGTAGCGAGAATTAGGCAGCTTATTATACGCGATTTTCTCTTAAATTGATGCTTTCATATGTATATCATATTCTCTTCTCTCCGGATGTGGATATTTTAAAGCGAACTTGGGTATTAGGCAAATACTTATCACTCTATACTCTTCTATTTTCACGCAAGCATACTGGACTGAAAAAAATTATTCAGTGCTGACATTTTCCAACTCGTGGCACTATGGCATGCAAAAGAAAGAAGTAGCTTTCAATTAAGTTTCTACATAAATATTTACTGTATAATTAACTCCATTGATAAGTCTGAAAGAGCGGGCGCCCGAAGCTTCTCCTATAATACCTGCATATGGTCAGGACTAGGTAGCTACCTACATCAAAACAGGTGGTATGGCTGGGATTTTCTTCGCGAGCTCCGAGATTCTTCTACGGGCCTCATTGTGTCACGGCTCGAAATTGCTATGCCTTGTTCGACCCGGGGGTAATCGAACTACACTACGACGATGTATTATCGGATTATGAACGACTGAAGACATGTATTAATTTTTGAATAAAACTCTTGAAAAAATGATTGCCTGGTTTTTTTCAACGGCTACTGCTAATTAACGCATGCCGAACTGTCTCATACCCCACAACATCTTTACAGCTAAACCATGCGATTCCAGGTAAACGGTGCTCATTATGCTCATTCACAGCTGGGTTTATAAAAAAAAGCGAGTGCACTCGTAGTTTTCATTCAAGTGGCACTGCTTCCCCATGCTTTAGAAAGTGGTATAGAAGCCGTCTCGTTGTGTTGCTATATGGTTTTTCCAAAGTGCTCGTAGAATTATCTCCATACACCACCATCATATCACCATTTTCCTCGAAACTATGATGGCACATAATTCTATAATATACCCCGAGCTTTGAGAGCATGAATTTTTTAAAGAGCAGCTACCTACCGGTTTTGTATGATAATAGCACTTTATACCTGCAGACCCTCGGTCGGAAACCTAACCTTATGCATCTAACAGGCCTCAAATATATCCATCTCGATGTGGGATGATAGACAGGGATGGAGCCGATATAGCGCGCTTTGTCATATGCGGCGCTTAGGTCTTCTCGCGAGAAAAAGCCCTTAATTCGCCGGTTTACAATCCATAGACGAGCTATATCTAACATGCAGTTTCGCTCACCTCATCGAACAATCCCGGTTTACCACCCGCCGCTCCCTACCCTCCACCCTCTGGCAGGGGATATCATACCAATAGCGGATTTGAATATTTGAATTTTTGAATTGTGACGAAGGTAAAAATGGCCGTTAAAACACAGCTAGATGATGTACCGAGGTATCTATTACCCCCTACCATCAAAAACATCATGATGATTAGTACAACAGTTAGCTATGTATCGGTTCATCTGTCCAGAGCATGTCGACTTGTTTTGGTTAATACATTCCGACGTAGCGAGCATATAGAAAAATTAGATATCTCATCTCAGAAAAATTAGGTACCTCATCTAATTTTTTTAAAACGCTGTGCGCCTCACCTCTGCTTCCATATCTATTTCATATTCTCCCTCCTTGCTATGATTAAAACATTGCGACGTAGCGGTCATATGGAAAAATTAGGTACCTCCTCTCATTGATTTTTTTTAAAGCGCCGTGCATCCCTTCGTTCCCATGTTGTGAGCGTCGATAAATGAAACCGTACACCGATTTCACCGATGCATAAACACCTGCGTTTGGCTGGACCGCCAGCGCATAGGATGATAGACAGAGATGTGGGAGCGAAATAGCTCTCTCTCTCTCTCTCTCTCTCTCTCTCTCAGATGCAGCGCTCATGCCCCCAATATGTGCAAGGACCTCCGACCATCAGGACCTTGCGAAGGACCTACCTTTGTGACTCCTTCGCATGTTCGATTGGAAGCAGCCATAAAACACGATCCGGCGGTTTTGTGCCGTGCAGAGCAGGTAGAACCGAGCGCGAGAGGAGAAGACCTACCGCTGTGCGCTTGGTCGAGCTGTGTTAAGAGGATGGCAGCGCTTCATCTCGCTCTTACCAATATAGCGCAAACGGTGTCGGAGGAGGTTCGACTGAGAAGACACGATGGCACATGCACCTGCCATTGTCTCTAGAGGCTTGCATCGGTGGAGCTATGTACACGAGGAGGGAACGCGACCCGTACGCTCCATCTCGCTCCTTCAACCGCAGAACAAATGGAAACGACGAAGGTTCGACTGAGAAAGCGTGTTGGCACGCTCACCTACCACTGCCTCTGCTTGCACCTGCAGCGGTAGGCATGAAGAGGAGGAGGAGGAGGAAAGCGAGGGTCCAGGTAAACCGCGGGTTCAAGCTCGCAACGGTAAAACTGGTGTGCACATACTCTCAGGGTGTTATTACCTCTCTAGTAATTACCTCAATAATTAATGAGCTCGGTTTCAGGATCCTGACCCATATCACGTCTCTATAGCACCCGGCGTCGTACCCTAAAGAGTGTACTGTAGAGCGGTAGGACCGGTCTAATTACCGACGTCGTAATTACCTCCTCTGTAATTACAGGTAATGAGACTTGATTCAGTCGCCCTCTTCTCTCTCTACTATTGACCGTGGTACCTGGACCAATCCTCCTGGGCTGCCGTCCGCTCCCGACTTGTCACGTCCGTCGCCGAGTGCTTCTGCGGGCCTGTTAGCGAAGAGTTTTAGTCCCCTTCGAGGAAGCTGAGTTAGAACCCGTTTATGTTGCGTCGCGACCCTCCTAGAGGCCGAAGCGTCGAAGCCCCAATGATGAGTCCCAGCCCACTTGGAAAATGACGAGTCGATTTCCCCCGGCTGATGTGTCTCAAAGGCCCCCTGGAGAAAGCCGAGTTGGAACCCTTCGGAGTCGTGTTTTGGTCCCCTTGGAGGCACGCTGAGTCGAGAACCCTCCAGGTTGAGTTTTGACCCTCCGAGAGACTGATGAGTTGCTTCCCCCGTTGAGTTGCAACCCGTCTCTAGGATGTCGAGTCAGAGCCCTTGGACGTTGAGTCTTGATCCGCCTCCAGGTGTCGAGTCAGAGCCCTCCGACGACGAGTTCCAGCCCTTTTGCCAGGTCGATGTGCCAAGACCCTTCCGGTGTTGAGTTTCGACCCTTCTCCAAGTCGCAGAGTTGGGACCCGTTGACGAAGAGTTTCGAACCCCCTCCAGGATGCTGAGTCGCGTTCCCTCCACGATGAGTTCTAGCCCACCTCGAGGATGTCGAGTTGAAACCCCTAAATGAACCAGGCCCGATAGAAATGAGGTCTCTCGTTTCGGTATCTCGTGTGGCGGAGTGATGACCTCGACGGGCGGGAGGTTAGTCTTGGTGAGTTGGGATAGTTGCTTACGGTTAGGCTTTGTCGGAAAAATGTATGATGGGGCTCACGCGTGCTTTCTGAATCTGCCTGCACGTGCTGGTATCTGCGCTACTGTCTGCCGTCAGGTACAGCCACTTTCAAGCCTCGTCCTTTGTTGGATACCTTCATAGAAAGGTATTCGCGCTCTTGGGCCCTCTGGACTTGGCTTTGTGACTGCGGTACTCAGAGCACCGGACCTAGTGGGTTAGATCTGGAAACTCGCGGGTGAGCTTCCTCTGCGTTTCTGAAGCTCCTAGTTATTCGGAAAATGTAAATTTTGAGAACTACGTGAAAAATCAAGTAATTGGAAAAATAGCATCGCGTTGAGATCGGGGTTCGGACCCTGCCGTAGAGTCGTAATTGTTGATCGGATTGATGGACACCCCCCCCCCCCCTCCTTGAAACTAATGATTTTGTTTTAGCGCCACGACAGTTCCGGATATTCCCATATAGAGCTTGTTACGGGAATGAAGACGTTCTTATTCGAAACTGATGAATTTAATCCGGTACCCAACGACGCCACCGTTCAGATAGGGACTTTGTAAAAATGAACTGTTATTAGGGCTCGATCAGGAATAGTGTAGACGGCGATTATTTCGTGTTAGGGCAAAGATTATTTCGACGCCTCTCCGCATCGGCTTCTCGACGAACACCCTGTATAGTCTATTCTCTGCGTTTTGTTTTTCCTGGCTGCGGCCTTCTCTCACAAATTGCTAAACAACAACGAACTAGCGCGTATACGGGGCGTGCTCAAAACGTTCTCCACATTAAATTAGTACCTTGATTTGAGTAATTTGTTTCGCGTACACCATCGGTTCGAAAGTTTTGGAAGGGCGAAATTTGGTTCAACATTTCCGGTTATAGGCACTTTCGATCATGGGAATCTTTCTGAGCGTTGGGGGCAATTCACGGCGAAAACAGGTTTAAAGCCCCCACAAAGGCCAGCCATATCCAATCCCTTCCAAACGGGCAAAAGAGAACCATAGCCCAAAAAGAGCGTTAGCCTTTGAAAAGAGGCTCCACAAAAAGGGGGCCACCGCACACACCGGCCCACAAATCTTAGATTGCATTCGTGGTCGAAGTCACTCTTCTCTTTGCAGTGTCTAGAAGCCGGGCCTAACCCTAACATAACCTCTAACACTAACATAAATGTTGGATCTGATTTAACCACGGAAGGAACTTTGAACCGCGAGAGCCAGTCAGAATTAAATGTCGGTCAAGGTGTAGAGTCAGGTGTTTGTCGGAGGGTTGGGGTGTTGGGACGTCTGAAATAATTAGGGGAAAGTTATCTCTTCGGGAATAGGTTAGATCTTTTAGATAATTTAGCCTGCGATGTGAAGGTAGGACTAGGTATAGGAGCGAGCCATTATTTAAACATTTTGAATTGTACATAGAAGTCAATAGATTGATGTTACGTTAAAACTTTAACTGTGTCTTATTGCGTTCAAACTCGGAGTCAGACCTGTCTCAACAATCTCGAGAACTCTATAATCGAACAACAAGAAGAGAGGCACAACGGGATGTCGTCCTGATACTAGATGATCATCGGCCAAGCGGTTCCAAAAGCGGGAAAAGTGATTTAATTCAAATAAGTTGAATTAAATGCCAGTATAATGGGTTGCCTACCCATTCAGGGGACAAGACGATAGCTGGGGTCGTTTCAAAATGAAATAATAAAATACAAAATTTCAAAGGCTTGAGGCCCCTGGCACTATGATATCCGAAGCCTAAAGTGAAAATAATTCTCAGAGCTTCCGTGATACAGACAAACCTCTATTGCCTGTGTTTAGGCCCCCAAACCTGTTGTCATGAGCAGTGGCGGACTAAGAGAATTGGGGGCCCTGGGCGGAACTGTGTGATGAGGCCCCTAAAGAGTAAAAGTTGAGAATATGAAGGGGGGCCGATAGACTTTTTGGCCTGCCCTGTCCCGCCGTGATTGAGCAAAAGCTTAAGAAGCAAAAGAATGAGCTGTTAACTTGACTATGAAACACACAGTGGTGTAGTCAGAATTTGAGAGCGGAAAGGGCAATGACGAGGGTGCAAGTCGACGAAAGGTAGCGCCGCAGACGAAATTTTTTTGGGCATGATAATAATAATGCTGATGATAATCGGTATATTCCATGCGTTTCGCGATTTTGGTTTTTGACGTTTTTACCAAAATTACTTGGTAATCAAACTTCTTTTCAGAAAGTTTTCGCCAGAAATTTTCACTGTATCGGTTTAGTGTTTAGTGTGCGATGAAGTGCCATGGGCGAAGGTGGGAGAGTGGGGTCATTCGCCCACTCTCGCCCCCTTTGGCTATGCCACTGACCACCAGTACCTACGAGAAGTTTTCGGTTCCAGCTTTGGATGTTGAATTGGATTAGGATTGTTGACTTAATGCTAAAACCTCCTCGTATATACAACATTAGGAATAATATGAATTTCTACTACCTGCAGCGCGCAGACAAGATAATTTCATTGTTTTGTCTTTTCCTCCTTTAAATAAGAAATAATATGAAACACAAAATTTCAAAGGCTTGAAGGCCCCTGGCACTCTGGCATTCGGGGCCGGGGCCCCTAAAGCCCAAAGTGAAAATAATTCATACTTCTTAGAGATTCCGTGATAGACACACCTCTATTGCCTGTCTGTAGGCCTTCAAACCTGTTGTCATGTGGGGCCTGCCAAGTCAACTTCAAAACGAAGAAAAAAAAAGAAAAACAATGTTTCTCACCTAATATAGTTGAAAAAAAAATTACCATTGAGGGGAAAAGTTGAAAATTTTGGATTTTATCCCAATTTTTTTCCAGTATTTTTTACAAAAGGAATTTGGGGCCCCATTAGATGATTAAGGCCCCGAGGCCTGGGGTGGACCGCCCCCTCCGCCCTCTCGTTAGTCCGCCACTGGTCATGAGGCCTGCCAAGGTAACTTTTAAAAGAAAAAAAAAGAAAAACAATGTTACACTCACCTGAGTAATATGCGAAAAAAATGATCATTGAGAAAAAAAATTGAAATTTTTGGATTTTATCCCAATTTCTTTGCAGTATTTTTTACAAACAACAGGAATTATTGGGGGCCCCATCAGATGACTGAGGCCCCGAGGCCCGGGGCGGACCGCCCCCCCTTTAGTCCGCCACTGCATCGCAGAAAAATGTCGTGCTGCTCAAAGCCAACAGCTTTCAATGCGAGATGCGAAAACCCTGGCCCCCTTTTGGGACAACGCGAGCGATTCCCAGACCTCCCGCAGCCCGTTCAACGAGAGCACCGCGACGCAAGAAGAGCGCGGAATGACGACAAAACTCTTGCGTAAGTTCCGTCGGAGGCGGCCGGTCGGATGGGATGGCTTACCGCCGGTGTTGAAAACGGCCCAAGAATGGATGTCCCAACACGCGCTAGATTTGCGCGCGAGAAATGCGCGCAATACGCGATAAATCAGTGCCTATGGGGGCAGAAGTCTTCACTCGTCAGTGTCGCGTGGCAAGATCCAACACCTGCAACAATAGCCAAGACCATCCCGGGGCCCCGGGGCCTCCACTTGGTCGTCCGGCCGGCGCAACGCGCGATGTCAAATGTCATAGCAAATGCCAAGATTGCCAAGTTCGGTCTTGCGGCACGACGACCTTGAAAGTTTCGGCGCGGCGAAAAACTTCCCGGTAAGTGAATTTCCTTTGTTGTTGTTGTTCGCTCATTGTTATTGTTGGGGTCTTGAGTCATAAAGGGCAACACGATTTTGATAATTCCAAAAGAAGGAATACCTACCTAAACTAAAGAGAGTGTCGAGTGTCCAATTAGGTTCAGTGGAAGAAAATTTTCGGATTATCCACTACACCTTTTCCAGTTGTAGTTCAGAAAATATCAGTTGTATTTCAGATATCGTCAATTGTAGTTCAGAAGACGTCAATTGCATTTCAGATTAGTAAAATGTAGTTCAGAAAGTATCAATTTTATTTCAGATTAGTCAAATGTATTTCAGAAACAGTCAATTGTATTTCAGATTAATAAATTGAATTTGAGAAAGCATCATTTGTATATCAGAAAGCGTGATTTGTATTTCAGAACATGTCATTTGTAGTTCAGAAAATAATTTATATGTATAATTTATCAATCAATGCAGCTCCAAGATAATTGTAGCATTTGTCGTTCTTCAGTGCTGCGGAAGCCGGTCGTGCGAATAACACCCCCGCAGGCATCTGTTACACAGAAGATAAGCCGAATATCTGCAGTTCATCATACAAGAAGATCAAGAGTTCGAAGCTGTGGCTGTGCAAAAGTGCCCCAATTTGCAGGAGTCCGAATAAAATTGATACTTTCTGAACTACATTTTACTAATCAGAGATGCAACTGATGTCTTCTGAACTACAATTGACGCCTTCTGAACTTCAATTGACGCTTTCTGAAATACAATTGACATAATCTGATGTACAATTCAAGTTTTCTGAACTACATTTGATAAATCTGAAATACAATTGACGCCTTCTGAACTACAAGTGACTAATCCGAAATACAATTGACGCTTTCTGAACTACACTTGATAAATTCTGAAATTCAATTGACGATATCTGAAATACAATTGATATTTTCTGAACAACAACTGGAAAAGGTGTAGTTTAAGGAAAAAATATTAAAATTACGGAACCAGCTCACTGTATTTTCGGTGGTCGACTCGATTTGAAAATTTCAAAAGTGGGAATGGACTGAAAACAGTGTCCAAGAAGGTTATGTGAAAGAAAATTGGCCGATTATTCACTAGTTTCCAAGAAAAAACGAGAAAAAAATTACACATACCTATACCTAGATATATTTTCTACGTCGGCGCCGGGCGGGTATGCAACTTAACAAACAATTGAAGAAAGCGGGTTAGGCAGACGGTAGTAAGTCATGGCAACTCTTACGTGAAAACGTGAAAGTTGTAGTGCCGAAATGGAATATTTAAAGTAAACCGCAACCGTCCGTACCAAAATCGACCCACATTTGCATAAGGAAGAGAATGGTGGTAGAATGGTTACTTAGCCCAAAGTGCCCAGGCGCCAGGGATCAAAAATCAGCTCATCAATAACAAAATAATTGTTTACTGGCTGGAAACTAGCTTTTTTTTTTTCAAATTGTCTTATTTTACGAGGCGGCATTAAGCTATAAGCTGCTCTACCATGCAACCTCGGGGACAGCACAAAATATCCATGGATGAAGTAGGATTCGAACCCACACAGGGCAGCGCGAATGGTTTGGCTTGCCATCACCTGTACCACTCGGCCACCACCGCTCCACTGTGTGGAGCTTAAAACGATCTGTGTAGCTGAAGTTTTAACATACCAAACCCCCCGAGAATCCCCCCCCCCTTCGGAGATGTCGGCGTCATGTCGCCATCATCAACAAGAAGTGCACCAGCGTGGTTTTTGCCAAATACTTTTGGGTCATCTGACAGCAAAAGATATAACCAGGAGTCATTTTGAAGCCAATAAAATTTCCTACAGTATGGTTTTTAAATTATTTTTCTGCGACCTATGGTCTTTGAGATAGAGCTTCTGGAAGCGAGAGTCATTTTCGTGAAAGCTCCAAGGCCACTTGACTCGCAAAACTAAAATTTCAATGTGACAAAAAAAAAATTCAAAATGAGAATTCTCAAGAATCCTTCATGCCATAGTTGCGATGATGGTCTCAAACTCTTTCTCTTGAACCGTAGATTACGAATGTTGAAAAGTCAAAAACGTCACATTGTACGTATACAGGTGTACTAAAGGAATCAAATCAGATCAGATTTAACATATTCCTTTGATTTAGCCTATGCGAGACTCTAAGCCTATCACAAGACCAATATCAATATGCATTATTTGCTCTGCAAGCTTCACTCAATACCTACACTCAAGGAGTGGTCAGCTTCCTACCTACCTTTGATTATATTATTTCTTTCATGTGAGAGATACCTTTCGTATATTGCAATAAGGAAGCACGTGGCTAATTTATTATTGATGAATTCCATAACTTCAATGGAAAATACACAACAATGCAGACTTTTCTTCGATATTATCATCAATAGGTACCCACTCCTGAAATTAAAATCGCCTTGCGCGCCATTTCCGCCTGAATCTAATTGAACTTTCAGTGAAAACCTAGAGGTCATTTTGGATTATATTTCGATTTTTTATCTTTTTTTTTAAACCTTGAAAAAAGGAATATTCACAGCCCGGCAATAATTTTTTTCAAATACAAATACAGGATCAAAGAAATCAAAATTATAGGACTTTTCATCGCTGCTCGTGGAACCATTGAAATTTTTTTTATTGACTTCACGAAAAAAATTTCTATTAGAAAAAAAAACTGTTAAAACAATTGCTCTAGAGACATTGAAATATTCCGTTTTAATTTTGAAACATCACTTATACACTAACTATACTAGATAAAAAATTCTGTATCTACCTACCCACTGGAATTCAGTTTTACATCTACTAAATATTTTTATATAATATCTACATAAACACACAATATTAATTCACTTTTTAAGTTTGTAATGTTCTTTATTGTTAAGTATTCCTTGTATTTACCGACCATTTATTATAATGGTAGGACGTTATTGTTCACAATAAATATATATTAGCAAAAGAAGTTTGAATGTGACAGCGCGACATAACCTCAAACCTCAATGCATAAACAACTTGTGGAACGGAAGCGTGGTTTTGCACTTCTTCTTATCAGGGCTTGTGAATAAATGGCAAATGCATAAACATGCACCGGGTCCGTGTCCCACATTTCGCCTTGAAGGACGGTGTTAAATTGATAAAATAAGCGTTGCGAAATCAATCCGTGTGGGTTTATTCCTTGACAGATTCTCACCATTTTGGTCTCTTTCGAAAGCTACAAGGGTGTACTTTGATTTGAGCCCATTGGCATTTCCAAAATCCAAAAGTAATTTTGTCAAATATGTCAATATTAAAAATTTTTCTTCAGATTTTGGAAATGCCAATGGGCTCAAACTAAAGTACATCCTTGTAGCTTTCGAAAGAGACCAAAATGGTAAGAATCCGTCAAGAAATAAACCCACACGGATTGATTTCGCAACGCTTATTTCACCAATATGACTCCGTCCTTAACGGCAACAGTAGGTACCTATGCTTACTTCATTAGAACAACAAATAATTCACCAGACGTACATTTCGTATTTTCGTGCCTAATCACAACAGTTCAAGGCAAATTATTGTAAAGTTGGAATTTACCAGCATACCTAGGTATGTCAAAAGATTCTTCGATTTGTTTTCTTTCATTTTCGTCTTTTGGGCATGAGAAAAAATTTACATGTTCGCCGCTCATTGAAGTGTTTACTATCTGATGCCCAACACATTACCTTACCAACACAACCACTTACCTACCAATTTCACTACAGTACAAAATGATCAACCGAGTGATCAACTGAAAATCACAAAAAAGCTTTCTCCAAGACGTCCGCAGCTCTGCACTTTGCCGTGTGGTTGACTGAATGACTGTTTCTTGTTGTTGTCTGGTGCAGATGCAGTTGTTTGCGCTTTGAGGTTATGTCATCGCTGTCACTTTCAAAATTCTTTTGCTGATACAATCTTTTAGAAGAAAAATAAAAAATTGGAATATGCTCCAAAATGACCTTTAGGTTCTGTAGTTTGTCACTTCGTACCCCAATATAGTTAAATATGTAAGGTAATGCTACAAAAAAACAATTTCTGAAAATTCTTTTGTTCTCAGACCATTGTTGGATCCGGCATTTGAAAATGGCGACTCTGACGTCACCACTAATATCGCGTATTCATTTAACTAGCAATAGGGTATCGTTACAGACGTCACGAGGTGGTGACTTTGGAAGGAGATGGCGCGAAATCGAGTATCCTGACAACCCCTACTTTCCCCATATTATGACTCAATGCTAATGCGAAATGCTTTAATTTAAATTCTACGCCATTTTGACGGAAACGTATGCTTGCAGACGCTTGCTCATGTTTTATCTGAATATACCTGGAAAATTATTGAGGATTTCTCCATAACAAAACGTGGAATAATTATTTTATGTGAACGTGTTGTGCGCGTTTGAGGCGCGGTTTAGTTCGAGCACGTCTCACTAGGTGGCCCTTGTGTCGATGAAAACGGTACCTTTTTGCTGCTGTCAATCAAACCGTCAACTTGTTTATTCGGTATTTTTGCAGCTTCCCGCGCCTAGTGTCAACGTTGCAAAAAGTTTCCCTCTGTTCTGAAGTGCTTTCAAGTATAAAAATTAATTTCCAGTGGACAATGAGTGACAGTTCTCGTCGACACAAGGGCCACCTAGTGAGACGTGCGCCAACTAAACCGTGCCTCAAACGCACACAACACGTCCGCCTAAAATATATATTCTACGTCATGTTATGGGGAGGTTTTCAATAATTTTTCAGGTATATACAGATAAAAGCATGAGCAAGCGTCTGCAAGCATCCGTTTCCGTCAAAATAGCGTAGAATTTAAATGGAAGCATTTCGCATTAGCATTGAGTCAAGCTCAGGACGTCGGAATTGGTTAGAAACAATTCTAATATATACCTATCTGTACCAAATAATTGCTCCTGTCAAAAATCGTCGCCATTTTCTTTTCTGAGTGGAAAATACTGATGCGACCTTGGCGAATATCGAACGTTTTGGTGTAAGCACTTAGGGTGGGTTTAATCAGCTTATTTAGCCGCAAGTTTTAATTTTAGTCGCAAGCGCAGCGACGCTAGTTTTGGGCGATATGTATCGATCTTTTCAGGTATCGATTTTTTGGGCTCCGATCCGCGATATTTTGTATCGATACTCTGACTTCCGATTATTATCGTGTATCGATACTTTTACTCCGGTACAGGGGCGGACTGGGGTTCTAAAAGTTAGACCGCTGGTGTGCTGGTGTGATTTGGGGCCCCCCTGTGACGTGGAGGGAGGTCACAGGCCAAAACTTTTTTTTTTGAATTTTAAATTGAAATATGGAATTATTCTTGGTTAAAGTATTTGTAACTACCTGGTAAAACTTACCTACCTGGTGGCCTGATAAAAAAAATTCTAACACCTTCTGGGAATTCAGCAGCTCAAAAGCGCAACTTACTACCTACCCACTGTAACCATATGCATTGTCACAAACTGTTAATTCTTACTGCTGAAATAGGAGTACATTCATCTATTGCGCTATAATATCACTGCCCTTTATTAAAGAAAAAATAACAGGAGGGGGGAGGGGGGCTTCGGGCCCCATTTGGTTTTCGTGTAATTTGTTCAATTTTTTTTAACCCATTTACTTTTGGTTCGCGGGAGCCCCTAATCGACCGAAGTTTTGGGGGCCCTTCGCCAAAAATCTAGACCAGGATTGCGGCCTAGCGGCCTTGGCCAGTCCGTCCCTGCTCCGGTATCGAGTCGGGATCGGATCGATCAGATGATCGAGCACAGCCCCCGCCCTCTATTATAAAATCAACGTAACGCCCGGCCGTCGCCCCTCAGGTGTGTGCTTCTAGGTCTCTATCAATGTTATAATTATTATGATGTAGCATAAGTACCTACGTTATCACCTGTTTTATTTTCTTGTTGTTCGTATGTACAAAAGCAAAGTTCTAAACACGCGTTATAAAGAATAATTAAATTTACTATCATTTTGCTTACATTTTTTCTCAACATTCTATCATCATACATTCCAACAGCGATTCCAACATTTCATTTTACCCGTACAATTTCCCGGATCGATATTTCATTCGATACCAGGGATATCGATAGTGTGTGCTTTTCACCTAGCCCCAAGATCGGTACACCTGCCATTTACGCATGTGCGGGTGTAACGTTCATTTTTTTGATCTAAGACTACTCGTGGTCATTGGCTCAATTTAGGTCCTTGTATTCAGTTTTTCTCCATCTAAGTAATTTTTTTCTTTCATTTAGAATTTCGATTTGCCATATTATAATATCGTAGGCTATTACTGTAGGTAAATAATGGGAGTTTATCGGACCGAGCGAAAAAAGCAGCACGTCGAAGAAATACGCGATAAGGTCTGAGGCGCTGATAAAAAGTGTGGTAGGTGGTTCAAGTTTTACAAATTTCGACGCTCGAAGAGACTTTGAAAATTATTGCAACTGATATATTCGCATTTTGTGATTACTCCAGCTGGAGGATTTGAAATTATCAGTGCAGTAGAAATCGGTTATTACCTACCAGACTATATAATACATTAAACAAGAACCAATCAAAACTCTTAAAATGCGAATAGGCAGCCAATCAGCACGTCTGTACGCGTACCACCCCGGCAATACAGGCGCCGTCCTTGACGTAAATATTATCGCTGTGGTACCGTGGTCCTTCCCCCTCCCCCAGACCTGGGCAATGACTGTCATTTGGAGCGCATTTACGCAATATCAGTTCTGTCAATTGTCACAATCAACATGTATGAAACTGAACATGGAAAGAACGTTTTCCATGCATTATAGGTATCATTTTCTACCATTTAAAGGTATAGTATTTCCACTTTCCTAGTAAATTTTCATTCCACACTGTTAGTTGTTAAATTTTGTGCTTTCTGATTTATAGGAGAAGAGAAAAAAAAGCCCAAGTTTTGTTGAACTGCAAACAGAACACACCCTGTTTAATTTACCAAGAGGAATCTCAATTTTATCTACTCACGGACTTCACCAAAAATGGCTTTACACCCCACAAAGACAGCGGCTTTCCAATTCACAAGCAGACGCTTCTGCTACATCAAAGAAAAATGTCCTTCGGTTTCATTAAAAAATATTGAATCAAGATTCAACTTTGCATGTGAAGACTCTCCCCAGCCTGTTACAATATTTGAGTGAATTGTGAACTTCGTCTTACTTCCGTAGTGTTTCATTAAATTATTAAAACAAATTCAGTACATATAACGCATTTTACTCAATTTCCTTTTACAAATAATTTGCATTGAGAAAAATTGTATGTCTACAACGTGTCAATCGATCAAAACGTTCCATCTCCATTGGCTCATTTAGAGAATTTCTGAAAGCTCCTGCACTTTCCAAAATCAGTCGAAGGATTCCTTATTGCTAAAAAAAAAATCCTTCAAGTATTTCAGTAGAATCAATCATAGCTTAACTTCCTATAACCTACGCCGGTCTTGTCCATTCTCAGGTATAATATCCTCCGATTTGTCCATTTCGCAGTAACACGCTGAATTTGGTGATAAATTTCAGTGTAGCGGATATGGCATGAAAGCCACTTCTGATTCTGAATAGGTCTACTGCACTTTTTGTGTGGAAGCATTTTTCATCTTCCGATTTCCAACTGCAACTAACCTCCAAACTCGAACGTCGAACGTCAAACAATGACGTTTCCAACTTGACGTATTTACCGACGCAGCATCTCGTTCTCTTCCGTTGCCAACGTTAAGAAAAAAGCGCTATTGCGCTAATAAGAACGCAGTTTATTATGATGATGAAGTGAATATTAAAAACCATTTTGAGTAAAGAACCCTGATTATTCAGTGTACACCACAAAGTTCTTTGTAAAATTTCAACCATTTGAACAACACTGGTAGAACCAGAACCTTGGGTAGCGCTCTGTCAATTCATTATACAGGGTGTTTCATGACTTATACGACATAGCTTAAGGATAGATCCAGTTTTTTGAGGCAGATCCGGATCTGGCTTCGAAATTTTTCCAAGATCCTGCGTTTCAAAGTTACAGGGTGATTTATGTATTTTGGTCAAAACTTTGATAGGTCATAACTTTGGAACAAATAGATGGAATCGAATGAAATTTGACAGGGAAAGTCTCTTACCAAGAACAATTACAATGACCAACAAGGCATAGAAAAATCCAGGGCCAGACTAAAAAAAAAATGGCCCCCATCAATTATTGGGCAAAAAAGCCATTTTCGCATCGGATTCCTAAAAAAATGCCATTGTATTTGGAAAGTTGAGAAAAAATGCTACAAAATCAGCTAAGCAGTATGAACGGAACACCTCAATAGGTTAAGTAAAAAAATAAAATAAAAAAAATAGAAAATTTTATTAGCTATATTGCCTGTATGATTTGAGATAATTCATCGCAATCACTACTTTTCAAACAGGAAACAAGCAACATTTGAAAAAAAAGTCAAAACTCCTAACAATAGGTGATAAATACATTACATGTTATTTACAAATGGTTTTCAAAATGCCCTCCCCCAACTTTGAAGCATCTTCTACATCTCGTCACAAAAAGTCCAGTGGCTTTTCGAATGGTTGGTCTATTGTTCCGCGTTTCATTAGCAACTGCAATGATCTTTTCTCTGCAATCATTCCTGGTGTTCATTTCCGTCTTGTAGACCTCTAGATCTTTCATGTGGCCCCATACATAGTAATCTAGGACTGTGAGATCAGGAGATCTGGGAGGCCAGAAATGAGGACCCCCGCGACCAATCCAGCGATGGGGGTATTCTGCATCCAAGTATTCTCTGACGTTTAATGGAAAAATTAGACGGTGCCCCAATTGCATTCTGATGTAGAATTGTGTTTCTTACTAATCATAAATCTCCATAATTATGTGCCTGTTGTTCCGAGGCCTGTTCAAATTGCCATATTTTGGGAAGTAGAGCAGCTGCAGACACCGGCACCTCTCTAATTGAAGCTTAGATTTAGGGCTTATTTTTACAAAAAAGAAGAATTGTATTGGCTGAACGGTTTGTGAGAAAATCACGCCGAGATGTTTTAGCTGGGATACACTGTCTTGTGTATTGAAGTAAAAAATGAAAAAGGACCTGCCTTGTGACATCCGGCGCCGTGAGATAGAGAGAGCGCTCTCTTTGCATGGTCCGCTGATGTCCAGCGCGTCACGGTAGGGTAGGTTGTGAGTTGAAAAATGGAAGGATACACAATAACAATAATGAGAAGTCCGAAATCGCCCTCGTACAACGCGGGTGGCGAAACGGAACCGAGGAGAAACGAAAAAAATGAAGAGAAGCTTCAAAACCGAAACTGAAAAATTTCCACTTATGGGCACACGAAAACCCTCATGCCACGGTACAGAAGAACTCTCAGCGGAGGTTTGCACTGAATTTGTGGTGCGGAGTGGTTGATGACATTTTGACTGGGCTACATTTCTTTGAGGAACGGCTGACGGGGAAAGGCTATCTAAACTTCCTCCAAAATGTTTTGCCTATTTTCAACAAAATGGGGCACCGTCTCATTTTTCATTGAACGTCAGAAGCTTGAACGCAGAATACTCCCGCTGGATTGGTCGCGGGGGTCCTCATTCCTGGCCTCCCAGATCTCCCGATCTCACAGTCCTAGATTACTATGTATGGGGCCACATGAAAGATATGGTTTACAAGACAGAAGTGAACACCAGGGAGGATTTGAGAGAAAGGATCATTACAGCTGTTGAAGAAATGCGGAACACTAGGCTAATCATTCGAAAAGTCACTAGACATTTATTGACGAGATGTAGAAAATGCGTCGAAGTTGGGGAAGGGCATTTTGAAAACCATTTGTAAATAACATGTAATGTATTTATCACCTATTGTTAAGAGTTTTGATTTTTTTTCCAAATGTTGCTCGTTTCCTGTTTGAAAAGTAGTAATTGCGATGAATTATCTCAAATCATTCAGAATTTATCGCTATTGAAATTTTCTATTTTTTTTTTATTTTATTTTTTTACTAAACCTACTGAGGTGTGCCGTTCGTATTGAATAGCTGATTCTGTAGCATTTTTTCTCAACTTTCCAAATACAATGGCATTTTTTTAGGAATCCGATGCGAAAATGGCTTTTTTGTCCAAGAATTGATGGGGGCCATTTTTTTTTAATCCGGCCCTGGATTTTTCCATGCCTTGTTGGTCATTGTGATTGTTCTTGGTAAGAGACTTCTCCTGTCAAATTTCATTCGACTCCATTCATTTGTTCCAAAGTTATGACCAATCAAAGTTTTGACCAAAATACATAAATCACCCTGTAACTTTGAAACGCAGGATCTTAGAAAAATTCCGAAGCCAGATCCGGATCCGCCTCAAAAAACTGGATCTATCCTTAAGCTATGTCGTATAAGTCATGAAACACCCTGTATAGTCTTATCAAATACAATGCGTTGTACGCTTAATCGTCAGATAATTTTTTAATAATATCATTTCGTTATAATCCCAATGCAAGAAAATACAACTCGCCCTATGGGCTCGTTGTATTTTCAGCTTTGGGATTATAACTCATAATACTCGTCATAATATTACTAAAAAATTATCGACAATAATCGTACCACTCATTGTATTACTACTGACTATATCGTCGTCGTCTGTTGTATATGCCGAATTTTGGAGCTAGTATTTTTCTTGAACATCTACGGAAGTTCTGTGCGGTAAGGTTTGGTAAATACCTATTGCCATCGAGCGTAACTTACAGTTTCTTCTTTTATTAGCTGATTTATTATTGCTGGATACATCTCACCGTTTTCCCGAGGGGCGTTGTGGATCCAATAATTGGTATAATTTCTTGTGAGCCATATCTGCGGAATATTGAGGTAAAGGTTGATAGATGTTGTCATTCAGCGAAAATGATGTTTTCTCCTTTTTTTTTAGATAACTTTATCCTGGAATAGTTAGCCGTTGTGTGCTTTATTATACGTGTTATCGTAATTATTTTCTGGACCCAATCACTACAGTTTCTTTTCAACATCTGCGCATTTAATTGGGGTAAGATACCTCATCTCCGCCATCAAGCAAAACCATAGCGAAGTATTCTTTTTTGTAGTCCTTTTTCTTTTGGGGTGCGAGGAATTTTCCATCCAATTGGAGCCCTGGTGTACCATTTGTTTCCGTTCCACCTGTTGTTTCCCTTTTTTGTGGAGGACCAAGAGAATTTGACATTCTGCATTCTGGCGTCAAGTAGGAAATATTTAATCTTGTCGGGACTTTCCCAGGATCCAAGCTAGGTGGCTAAAGATAAGATCCGCTGTTTTGTCAATTCCAAAGAATCCCATTAGATTGTGCGACGTGTTATTTTTAGTGCGGCTTAATAATTCAATAATAGATAATTAATTGTTATTATAACAAGTGAACTTTTACAAGTTATTAATTAAGTAGTGCTACAGCTGTATGTACAGTTGAGTTTTTCGGTTGATCGGTGTAAATTCGTGTGTAAAAATAACGTAGCAATTTTCCTTTTTGAATTATTTTAATCACGCAGGAGAATAGGTGCTGAAGTGCAGCACAGACAGGACCGGATTTGGCAGCGGTGGCCAAAAGTATTTCTTTTGTGCACGAACGTCTATACCCCAAAAGGTCAATAGCTATTTTTATCTATTTTTTTTTTAAGTAAATTGTTGAGTTGCCTTGATCTACCCCGTCGCGTGCAAAACTTAGCCCCTTTCCCTCCTGCGCTTTTCAGATGTAGTTTTGGAAATTTTGCAGTGAAGTAACCTGCAAACCTGATTTTCTGAAAGCTTGACTCTCGAGTTTTCTGTAACTGCATTTAACTTCAATAAATTGAAAAAATTCTTCCATCCTTCTTCCAATGGTGTTGACGTTATAGGTACTTTTTATTTTGCTTTGAGTTACACCATAAATAATTATTAATACTTCTTTGGCCAACCGGTTTCGCTGTTAAGCATCGTCAGGGTTGAGAAGTGACATTTTGTTATTTATAATTATGTATAAAAATAATTGATTTTTATACATAATTATAAATCTTCTTCTCTCGGGAACTAAAGCTACAGCTCTTGAAGATTGAACTTTATCCGGTGGATAGCTTAGGTTCTCAAGGACCAAATAGGCAGAATGGCTTTCATAATTCGGCCGCCATCTTGGCTGCCATATTGAAATTTCTTATTAGTGGAACGATTGTCATGAAACTTGAAACTCACCCTTGTCGAGTACGATCATTATTATTTTCAAGCCAAATTTCATGATTGCCCTACCATCTTGGCCGCCATATTGAAATCTCTTATAAGTGGGAGGATTTTCATGAAACTTGAGAGTTACGCTTGTCTCGTACGATCATTCCTATTTTCAAGCTGAGTTTCATAATTCTGCCGCCATCTTGGCCGCCATATTGAAATCTCTTATTAGTGGAACGATTTTCATGAAACTTGGAACTTACCCTTGTCTAGTACAATCATTCTGATTTTCAAGCCGAATTTCATGATTCTGTCGATATTTTGGCCGCCATATTGGAATTTTTCGCCCAAGACGGTAGAACCCTAATTACTTAACATCTTGCGTTCACTAATCCTCCAAAAAGGAAGTGCGCTACTGAGCCTCATGCCCATGAGGCGTATTCGCTTGTTGTGTTCTAAACGTGATAGTTTACAAGTTATTCAGAAAAAATCGATAATTTACAAGGATGGCGCTATTTTATTGGTCCTAGAAAAAAAGCCAAGCCTTAGAATTTTCGGGAATTTCAGTATGTTATTCCACGTTAAATTCTGCATCGATCCATCAAATTTCGTCAACTTCCGAATTTATTTCCGGTTAAAACCTATTTTGACTGGACTATAAGGGGCATCCCGTCTAATTCCTTCGCGGCAAAATAAATCAAACCACTCCGACTGTATCAGACGTCAACATGCTCGACAGATATGTTATATAAAAAAATAAAATGAGTTGGTACCTTCTTTAACCTCCTAGAGTCCCAAAGCGTCCATACTTCTGATTTCGGTACACATAATATCATATAAAAGTATAACTTCTGCAATAGAGCGAAACTTCGAATTCGAGTGGGACATATGCGATAATGGAGACGTTTTAACGTCTGTTGGGGCTCCGCACCACAACACTTCGATATCTACAAAACGTGCTACTTTGCTACTTATTGCTTGCTGCTGCTGCTGACGCTGGTGTGAAAAATCTCCCACCACGTTTTCCAATAAATAGCCGAAAGGTGTTAGTGAGCGACTGCATTAGCGCTCCAGCTTTTATAATACACTTCCCTTGGTTTGATGGACTCGAACAAAACGTGTGAGTCGAGGACTCTTGCACAACGGCATCCATGCACTTGACTTGTTAAGTTTTTGTGCTTGCCCCCTTTCTAGTTTCACCACAAAACAGCTATGTTCCCATTTTTTTAATTCTATTTTCAACAAGTAATTTTGCGATGAACTTGAGGCCTCATTCGCGAATCAAATTAATTTTTCCCGCCACAAGATTGCTGTCAAATGCTGGTTTCATTATTCATCAGCTCTGGATGTCAAATTTTGATTTCGGCAGATCTCAAAATTATGAAATAGCCATTGCATATTCGCGATTCCAAAAGTCCAGACGCCCTCTGGCGATTGAACTGGCGAAGCTAGTTTGTAAGTTCTTACGATTTTACGTCATTTCTATTCTGTCGCTTCTGTCAGATAACCAGTGAAAATCGCGCGAATGGTCGAAATACTGGTAGGTATAGGTGATCAAGTTGTTAAAGAAAATCAACTTTTGTTCAATAACGATCAATATTTCATGAACTCAAATACCACAAAAAATACAACCGTTATACAACGCACGATGACAGGTGACAGAAAAACTTACCATCCTCCATCTTGTTCACAGCGCCCCCATCGCTAGTTAAAATCACGAATTGAGTTGTACATCATACTGACCGTTTCAATGAGTTCTATTAAATGCCGTTTGCAGTTCGAGCAAATACCAATAGATTCTCATTTTATTCGTGAAAACGTGTTTTCTCCAGTTTTTTTTGTTTTCATCATAAAATGAACACCGCCAAAATATTTCCAAAACTTTTTGCATTTTTTCATTGAACGTCCAAAGTTCTTTTGAATGACGTATCACTCATTCTTGTACAGTATGAAAAAAAAAAATTACGAATTTTTAAGACGCCCCCGTACAGAAAGTTTTGATGAAAAAACTCTGGTAGCATATGAAATCGGATCTCAAAGATACTGTTTTGTTACTTCGACGGTATTTTCCGCGACTCGATATCACAAACGGTTCTCAAGAAAAATTAGAGTGAGCATGTTTTATGAATCAGCCTGTATAGTCCGGTGGTTAAGCGTTCTAACTATGCATTTTGAGCTTAAGCAATGCGCTTTTGGGGTTTGGTTGGGGGTCCCTCAACTTTAATTTCAAGAGTTGGAGACATCGGTGCACTCGATGCGGAGGGGGTCTGGGGGGCCCTTGAAAGTTGAAGGTGCGAGGCTTCCCACCAAATCACCATACCACCACGTAATTCCTACTGGGAGGCCATCAAACGACTATAACTTGTACATTGACAACATTTGTTACTAGTCCAAATAGTTCTTCACACTGAAAAAAATTAATTCTTATGACAGATCGGAAAAAACAGTTTTTCTTAATTCTTCATCCCCACAACGAATGAACTGCCAAGTGTGGTGTCATTTTGGAGTAAACAGCATCCTCTGATTTCATTCACCGAGTCAAAATGTTTGTGAGACCACCGTGCAAAGAATGGCACGCCAAGAAGTGAGCATTTTCAAGCACCTCATTTAACAGTAGTTTCTTGGCTGTTACCAATCGATATGATTGATAATTTTGTCATGGATCAATAACTTGAACTCTTTTGTAACGGTAATGCATGTGCATGAAACTCGACACGAGCGTGAAGGCCTGGGAAAATTTTTTTCTCCAGCGGTCGAATTTTTTTCCACGCCTACTGAGCGTCAGTTCGCAGGGCTCAGGTGGGGAGCGTTTGGATAGCTTTGGAAGCAAGATTTTCATATCTATCCGAATATTTGAGCAGTTTAATTCTGGAAATTGATTTATGAATCATCAATGATTGTTTTGCCGGTCAGTACCCACATGGGGGTTAACTGCAGAAGTGATGGCTAACGGCGGAGGGAATTCAACGCCCAAGATCTTATTCTCTGCCACTTTGACAGTCATTTTCACGGTTGTTTTTATAAAATTATTTCTTCTCCAAACATAGGAAAACTCACACGTACAAAATGATCACAACCTTGAAGGTTGGTAGAGGAAAAAAGAGAATAACACTTTAAAAGTTGAATGCCCTCCGTCGTCAGCCATGATCTCTGTGCAGTTAATCCCCATGGGGGTACCTAGTGACCGTCAAAATACTCTTTGATGATTCTCAGATCAGTTTCCAGAATTATGCTACTCAGCTTCATAGACAGATATGAAAATTTTGTCTCCAAACCTATCCAAACGCTGCCTGCCTGAGCCCAACAAACTGACGCTCAGTAGGCGATAAATAAATTCGACCGCTGGAGAAAAATATTTTTTCCAGGCCTCCACGCTCGTGTCGAGTTTCATTCACATGCATTACCGTTACAAAAGAGTTTAAGTTATTGATCCATGACAAAATTATCAATCATATCGATTGGTAACAGCCAAGAAACTACTGTTAAATGAGGTGCTCAAAAATGCTCACTTCTTGGCGTGCCATTCTTTGCACGGTGGTCTCACAAACATTTTGACTCGGTGGGTGAAATCAGAGGATGCCGTTTACTTTAAAATGACACCAAACTTGGCAGTTTATTCATTGTGGGAATGAATATTGAGAAAAACTGTTTTTTCCGATCTGTCATAAGAATTAATTTTTTTCAGTGTGAAGAACTGTTGGGACATGGTAACAAATGTTGTCAATGTGTAGGTTAGAGTCGTTTGATGACATCCAAGTAGGAATTACGTGGTGGTATGGTGATTTGGTGGGAAACCTCGCACCTTCAACTTTCAAGGGCCCCCCAGACCCCCCCGCATCGAGTGCACCGATGTCTCCAACTCTTGAAATTAGGGTTTGGGTATCCCCAATCGAACCCCAAAAGCGCATTGCTTAAGCTCAAAATGCATAGTTCGAGCTTTTTTTGGCGCTTAACTACCGTACCAGTAGCTCTGTACCACAGACTATCTGTGACTATCATAGACTATAGGACTATAAATACAAAGTTAACAAACTGGCTGTTGGAAGCATTACGTAGAAAACCTAATTTTAACCGATTCATGCTTGAACCAGTCTCTCTGGTTCACTTCTAAAAGTGATCCAGCTAAATAGATCGACTCGACAGAGGAGGACCCGTTTAAATTTTTGGTCTAGAGACGGCTCACTATAGTCGAGAGGGGTGCGCACCTACTCGGCGAAGTGGAGCTCCGGGCTCAACTCCAAATGATGTAAGCCGGAGTGTTGTGTCGTAAAATAGAATTTTTCTATGTAATTGTGATTATTGAAAGGCAAAACAAACTCCTATGGCCGTATAAATGCCGATAATAAGGGGGAAAACATATTATTATTTTATTAGGTCTTTTAAAACCAGTTCGCATTAAACCTGTCTAACTTGTTGATATAACCGTAGCAATAGACCAAGTGGTTTCCCGCAAATCTGCAAAAATGTGAAGGTATTTTTTTTTTTTTTTGTAAATTTAAAAACTGTTGAGTAAGTAACTTCCATGCACCTGGACCTCGAGCGGTATGATTTGTGAGGACCCATTCTAGGAAGGTTTTTTTTATACCCCAAAACAGATAAATGCCCTGCGTAAAAGAAATCGGATATTCCAGTGCCGCCGTAGTGATGATGATGAGTGTGCGAAACACACGGGCTCATAGCTCATAGCCCAAGGGGAGCCACGGAGCCCTCGCCAATATAATGAGAACAACACAATATTTTGAAATAATTTTCAAACCGGGCAGGGGGGGGAGGGGTATTAAAAGCTAATTAATGACAGTTTATACTGTTTACTGACAGTAAACAGTTTATACATTTCCATGGAGAATTGAAATCGATTTGAAAACGGTATCGGGATTGAATAATAACATGTAATATGTAGAGAATAATAATATGTTCGCATGAGTGGTTCAAATCAAACTCGATATTCAAATCAATTTGAATTCTGTTATCATAAATCTGTCACGTAAGTCTAACCCTAACCTAAAACTCTACCAACCTAGCGTATCAAAGAAAGTGCAATTACCCTGCAAACTGCAAGTGTGCAGGAGCTAAAAGTGCAGACAACAGGTTCGTTCAAGCGTTGGTTCAAGTATGAATGCGACCCTCGATGCGACCAGAACACAGACTTGGGTAGTATTCGAATCCCCAGTAACTTGAATCCTACTCAAGTTACTTTCTACGGTATTCGTATCCGTATTCGAATACAGTCATGAATTCTGAATTCGTATTCATGCAGCTACTTTTTCTTTGCCGAAATTCGGGATTCTGGATTCAAGTTACTATTCTGCGGTATTCTAGTATTCATAGTATTCGAATACCTGGGTATTCGAATACTATAATAGAATCCCTGGATTCTACAGCAAAGAAAAGAGTATTAGTTTTTGAATCCCAGTTTGGAAAAGAATCCATGGATTCGAAGGATTCTAATTTCGAATCCATGGATTCTTGTTTCGAATCCATGGATTCTTGTTTCGAATCCCTGGATTCTGATTTCGAGTCCATGGGTTCTGATAATTTGGGAAAAGTAGGTAGGTATGTACCTACCTACAATAACAAAAGTAGGGTGAATTTCAAAGTAACAATTTGCCAGAACTGCGCAGTTTTTGAGATTTGTATTTGAAACACAATAGCAGGAGTTTCTTCTATTGCTCGCTTCCCGTTTGCACCCACACCCATCGACCTTTCGCGCATAAGCAATTGAATGATCAATTCGCCAAAAATGCAAAATGTGACCAAAGGTTCATTTTAGATTCTAGTTATCTTTAAAGCTAATGACATCGAAGCCTGAATTTTTTTCTTTTCTGAGTTTTTCATTTTGTTCATGTTCAAAAGTTTATTAGAATAGATTTTTTTTATTCCTTGAGGCCTGAGTTTCTTTTTCTTTAATTTTTATTTTGTTAATATTCAAATTCTCATTGGGATAAACTTTTTTCCAAATCAGAATTTGGGTCCAGTACAGATAACGGCCACAGACAAATCCAAACGAAAAAATAGGCAAATCACTCAGAATGGCGTGTGGAATGATAATCTGAAATAAAATTTGCGGAATATCCATAAATTTTTGCGAAAAAAAAAGAAGAAACAACGCGTTAAAACAACAGTTCAAGGTTATGGATGTTGTTGTTTGTATTGTTGGTTGCCTACATCACTTCAGTGGAAAATTGAAGCAGGTACGTCACAGTGTCCGCAGAAAAGAGTGGTACGACGTGAACAATTCATCTGCAAAGAAAATATAAGTGTGATCATAATTTCCCCCTTGGTGGAGACTAACCATCGTGAGTAAAAGGCAACAGAATCTGTTTCGTGGTTGTAAAAAGTGTTTGAAATGTAGCCGTTAAAAGTACTCGACCCCAGAATTCTTTTAGATTTTTATACCGACCTGTTTCAATGAAATTATGTTATTTGATATTTTTGTTTGCGGGATAAGTACTTTCAAGTCAATAGGCCGCGGGATCAAAAATTGCGCTCTAAAGATGGGTATATGATATAATGTTATTTTCACTAGTGTACTTGTTCATACAATTTTCTTTAGTTGTAATAAATTTTATAGATGATTTATTGAACAATTGTCGCGTTATCAAAAAAGTAACAGTGCCAAACTCAAGATTTAAATGAGTTATGTCAAAAACAAACTAATCTCTACAGCGGTACCTTGGCACCCTATTATGCGCTGGCGCGAGCGTCTCATGTCGAAAAGAATGAGCATTGCGCTGTTGCCATGTCAGGCGTACTTGCAACGTTGCCATAGCAGGTACCAAGGGTACGTTTTATTCCCGCGACCTATACAGCTTAATTAAGTACGTAAACAGATAGATCTACGTGAGTATTCACAAACGGTATTCATTTTTACAAATACATGGATTCGAATACTCAGTATTCAAATACTTTCGAGAGTCAGTATTCGAATATTCGGGATTCGAATCCTTTTTTTTGCATCGGGATTCGGGATTCGTATTCGGATACTTTTTTTCGGGATTCGACCCAAGTCTGCCAGAACAGCGGTTTTACTCATTGTCACAGAGCACCTATAATCTATAATACTATAATAGAAGGGCATCTGCTGTAGATTGGACGAGAATGAAAACACTAGCGCCAGCGGCGGGTGTAGGGACAACTAAATACCAAAAGGCGGGACTTTCAAACGGGTGTCTTGTTAAATCCACTTGGAATTTTGTTCATGCAACTTAAATTTGTAAATTCCATTTCTTTGTTTCAAAATTATTGCTACATCGCAGAAGTTACCCAAATTATTTTTTTGATTCTCTACTGTAATAGCGATTAGTTATGTTTTATTGAAAAACAAAAAAATAATCCGGTTTCTTCTGCGATGCAACATCAATTTTTTGAAACGAAAAAATGGAATTCACAAATAGAAGATGCATGAAAACGGTATTGTCACTCGAAACGAACAGACGTAAAATTAAAACAAAAAACACTGACTATTTTTCAACAAAATTTATTTCAAATCATAGGTAGGCACACCTACTTAGATAGTGAAAACAAAGGAATTTAAACTAACAGCTTTTAATTTTCTTGGTCATCAATTCGCGATTTAAATTAATTTTTCCCGCCACAAAATGGCTGCGAAAGGCGGAATTCAACTGACAGCTCGAGGTGACATGAGATGTCACACTCACAACTCACAACCTCACTTTTATTGTATCAGTCACCCACCACTCAGTGTTCACTGTTTCCAGTTTACTCTCGGCTTGGCTGCCTACTGTGGTCCCAGTTAGAGATAGTGCGTCTGTTTGCTGTATTCGAGTTTCGCGAGTACCTAAATTTAAAGTGATTGTTGTGTTTAGTAGTACTACTGTATCCCATCGTTAGTCACAGAACGTAAACTAGAAAACTTTGATGGACAAGAGAAATGGAAAGAAGCTGGGCTCAACAAACTGTACCTGAATGACACCAGCTCCTAAACGTCCATGAACCTTCTGGATTTGAACTCCCCGGAACTTCAACAGAGTTCGCACAGGTCCTGGACGATGTGCTGATTCGTTTAACCAGTGGGACCTTACCAAATTCCCCGAATGTGATTGCGGCTTGAAAAACCAGACAGTACAACACGTCACATTTGCGTGGCCTTTACGCGCATACCAGGGTTCTCCAGAGGTCTTCGTGAAGGTGACACCTGAAACTGCCGATTGCCTGGGAAATTTGGACTTGGACTTACAACTCACCGCCAAAATCAGTCCATTCACCTGTGGTACTTGTTCCATCTAGAACTATGTAGTTTGTATTTACTACTGTTTCACCTTACACAAAGTTCCGGGAGCTTGGAGAGGCGGCACGCAAATAATTGCAAATCTTTCCCAACGGCAAACGAATATCTTTCATAACAGCCGTAATAAGAACAAATAACAAAACAACCACTTTAAATTTACTCGCAAAACTTGAGTACAACAAACAGACGCACTATCTCTTACTGGGACCACACTAGGAAGCCAATCAGAGTAAACTGGAGTGAACAGTAAACACTGACAGCCAGTTGCTCAGTTCGAGTTTAAACTTCGCTTAACGTTAAACCAAGTTTAGCGAACATTTTGCGTTGCTCAGGTGTGGCTCAGGGCTAGTTTAACAGATAAACTTGGTTTAAACCGAGTTTACGTTGAACGGTGGAGCAAGTCAAAGTTGAAGTATCACGACGTGTCCAAAACTGAGGGTATTAAAAAGTGTTTCGTGCCTCCATTGCTTTGCTTGGCCCCCTGATTCCTGTGAGAGCAAATTATCGCTAAGTTCGGTATCCCGACAATCACGATCGATTTCCTGCAAAGTGATCGTTCTTCACTGGTTGATATTCTGCGTTTCCGAATAACCCCAACAATTCTTCGCCCATTCTCCGTCTAGGCGCTTGGTCGAGACCTCCACCTGTTTCCCTGGTTATTGTTGCCTCGCATTTTGCTGCTGGCATAGAGAACTACCCACTTCTTCTTTATTCTCATACCTCGCCCGGGATCAGATGATTTTAAGTCTCTGTTAGGTATTGCAATGAGAAGAATTACAGTTCATCAGAAGAAAGATCGGTACCAAACGCTTATTTATTGCCCTGTAAGCACCAATTTACACATATATGTAGATACATTTATGATTATAAGATATCAATATAGTCCGGTGGATTAGCGCCTAAACTATGCATTTTGTGATAAAGCAAAGGGCTCCTGGATTTACATTCTTCAGACTGAACTTGACAAATCACTTGACAATTCCAGAAATGGCGCCAACGAGTTTGGTGTGGCAGGTGACCTCAGGAGCCATCCAGAGCTGTAAAAGAACCAAAATCTTCCATGTTCCTCGAAGGCACCCAAATACATCATACTTCGATGCGCTGATACCCTATGGGGAGGAATTGACAAAATATGTCGATGCTAATCACGTAAGGGGGCTGAGGAGAAGGCATTTTTGTTTTTGAAGGCGATTTATGGTTTTCATCAATCCTGAATGAATATGAAAAAGTTTGGTATCTTTTTCGACTAAAATCGACGTTCTGAGTTCGAATAAAGTGTTCAAATTACGTTAGAAACATGTTTAAACAAGTTTGTCTAAAAAAACACGCTTTTTTGATATTCAACTTCAACCTCATGGTTCTCACTCCTCACCATAGGTGTTCCAATTATTCTTGCATATTCAGTTACTTTCAACTTTTCTTCGACTGAAAAAGATGCATAAGATATGCTTCTCATCTTTACAAGCTCATAGAAGTGTCTGGTCGCGAGGGCGGTTTTGCGTCAACATGGCACCTGATGAGTGACGCATTCTTCAATTCAAAAACGTGTTGCGTCATAAATAGAAACTCTATTGTACGGTTTTCAACTTTGTCTTGTAGAAGAATAATTGTTACTTCTTGTAAAAGCAACAAACATGATATCTGAGCTGTATTGCATGCACAATATGACTTTTCGTTTGAGGGTGTGTCAATTACAGTGTTCAAAGTTGACATCAAATAACTTTCGGAACAAATCTTTCTAATCATCTTGTAAGAACAAAAGACATATCCAGTGTATGTTTTTCATCATGAGGAGACCTGAAACTAATACAATATATAACAATTTCGATTCCAGATGTCTTCGAAAATGATTAAACCTGCAGTAAAAACTTTGATATTTTCCCTGATTTTTTTCCGAATCGAAATACCGAGTAATGCGATCCAAGGATACATCGATACTGTATTTTGGGTTGGGGCAACGAATTTTTTCATGTGCGAACCTTATACCAATAGGCATCATTTGACCCGCAGCTCTTGAAATTTCGTCAATAAGGAGGCGAATGGGGGCCCTTCAAACTTTGAAGATGCAAGAATTTTTACACTGGTCAATGGACAATGGTCAAAACGACCATTGAGTATCGTCATGTGTCATAAAGGAAGCTTATAAGTCTCTCAGAAATGTTGGTAGCAACTGTCGCCGTGTTCATTCAATTCTCCAATTTTGAAGAAAAAGAAACATTATTTTGCTGAGGTTAACAAACCAGTTTTTTCTTTATGACAAAAAAACGATAAATTCATGATGTTCTATTGAGTAACTAACCAAATCACATTCCGTGAGTCTCATTCCCTGGTAGAAAAGTGCCCATGGGCACATTTTCGAACACATATGTGCACCATGGCATTGTTTGCCATGGGGATGTGCTCAATGTACCTACCCATGTGCATCCTTCAGATGTGCTCAACGTTCTCATGTGCATCATGAGGATTTGCTCAAAATACAGGGGATCTACCCAACGTGCTCATGTGCACCAACCATAGTCACATCTCCATAAATACATTGAGCACATCCTCATGGTGCACATGGATACGTTGAGCACATCCTCATAGTGCACATAAGTCATCATCCCATCCACAACAAATAGCACCCCCAAGGTATTAGGTATATGTAATAGCCTACCTGGTGGCTGTGAACAATCTGTGACACCCTGTAACCTACAGGCTGTGAACATCTGTAACACCCTGTACATGACGAGATGCAGAAAATTATAGATAGGTAACTAATATTTTGGAATCTTCATGAAAATTGACAATAGAAAGTTTTTTTCGAGATAATTGCAAAGAGAAGGGCCAAAAAAAAAAGGTTGTAATGTCGCGAAACACCCTGTATATTATGGAATTAATGATTCTAATGAACAAGAACAGAAATCAAAATAAAAGTCTCGCGAAATGTGTAAAATGCTCACTGCTCTATCAAACTTGAGAAGAAAAATCAATTCTTCCTCAAGAACAGGCCATCAGCATGCTTGATTTCTATACCAACTCCACAAGCAACAAAAACAGGACTGCTTCCAACAAGAAGGCTGCAACACGAAACAAATTAATAATTTGTGATCGAACTTCGAACTTTTAAATAACGGCAACGAATTTTTGTTCTTTCATACTTACGGATGGCTCCTGAGGTCGTCTGCCACACTAAACTCGTCGGCGCCAATTCTGGAATTGTCAAGTTGAATCTCAAAAACGTAAATCCAGAAGCCCTTAGCTTTATCACAAAATGCATAGTTTAGGGATTTTTTGGCGCTAATCCACCGGACTAATAAAGAATAACGTATGGTCCGAAAGTTTTGGGAATTTTTTTAAAAGCTAATAACTTTTTTTTGATAGTTTTAATTTTGTAACTTGATATTGCAAAAACTAGCGTCATCTTCAACAATTTCAAATTCGTATTCAGCATATTGAAGATGGGCCATTATTTTTGATGGCTCTCGGTTTTCTTCTGCCATGTTCGATCATTCTCTGGACAACAGCAGGATTAATTTCTCAGAGCTCCTGCCTCCCAATGTACCGCAAGCTCGACCAATATAAGATTTTTGGTAAGTATTGAGCAGGATAGTATACGACAAGAGATGGGAAGCTGCGAATGAAGACCAATTACGGCGTCACATTTTTCAATAACATTAGAGAATTCCACATTTGACAAATTGATACAGAAAATCATGGAACATGGCACGAGATAATTGAGATCCATCAAAGATAATGGTTCATTTTCAATATGTTGAATATAAGTTTGTTATTGTTATATATAATGTTAATTTTTGCAATATCAAGTACGAGAATAAAGACTATTCAGAAAAAGTTATTAGCTTAGAACTATTTCCCAAAACTTTCGGACCATACGTTATTACATTGTGTGAAAAACTGGGATGTGATGATTTTATGTCGGTTGAAGAGCCGTCTTGAAAGAACTCATTGAGGTAGGTGAGAACCAATAGTCAAAGCAGAAACCACGCACTCTTGAAGATCATTCGCCATTTCCGAAAAACTAGACCGCACCAAAAGTTTAGCCTAGTTGTGGATTTGAAACTCTTGATCTGGAATTTAGCACTGTCCACGCAGATGCTGATATTGAAAGTTGTTGCTCTTTCTGTGAAAAGTTTGCATCTTTTTTTAAAAGTCCTTCTAGATTCGGACTATTCAATTCCAGTTGATTTCCAAAGCTCACGCTGTGCCTAAAAATTTATTATTTCGAGAACAAAACCTACTACGTATTAGCTGCATTCCTTTTACATGAAATCTCAGATAATCTCACCTCAGTTAGAGAGAGAAAGAGCGAGAATTGCATGAGAGGGAGAGAGACACAACTAGTAATTGAAGTGAGAATTCTCAGTTCAAATGATAAAATGAATGCAGCTTATACAGGGTGATTTTTTGAAAAGTTTCCACCCCTTGTTTCTCGCCGCCAAAATGTTTTACAGGAAAACGCCGAAACAGGTCAATTTTTGTTTCGAGGGGGTCATCTAGAGCACATATCACCAAATTTTTATCTTGAACCCCTTCGCCCCCGCCCCACCCTGCTTTAAAATTTCAAATAGCATGACCTACTTTGTGATACATCAAATTGAAGGCAATAAAATTCTCTTTCCGTTAAACATATTTCAAATTTTTTTAAACCACCCCTCAACCCTTCTGAAAATCCTCTTTTCGTTAATGGAAGGACAATGTTCCCCCTATAAACTCTTGATTCCTGAGAAATAGACTTCCCAGCAAAAACAGGTCGATTCTTATTTCAATGGGGTCATCTTAGACACGAGTGGCCAAATTTTTATCTTCAACCCCTTCGCCCTCACCCTACCTTACTTTGAAATTTCGAATAGCATTATCTATCTTGTGATACATGAAATTGAAGGCAATAAAACTCTTTCCGTCAAACATATTTCAATTTTTTTTAAACCACCCCTTTAAAGTAGGGTAGGGTGGGGGCGAAGGGGTTGAAGATAAAAATTTGGCCACTCGTGTCTAAGATGACCCCATTGAAATAAGAATCGACCTGTTTTTGCTGGGAAGTCTATTTCTCAGGAATGAAGAGTTTATAGGGGGAACATTGTCCTTCCATTAACGAAAAGAGGATTTTCAGAAGGGTTGACGGGTGGTTTAAAAAAATTTGAAATATGTTTAACGGAAAGAGAATTTTATTGCCTTCAATTTGATGTATCACAAAGTAGGTCATGCTATTTGAAATTTTAAAGCAGGGTGGGGCGGGGGCGAAGGGGTTCAAGATAAAAATTTGGTGATATGTGCTCTAGAATGCCCCCTCGAAACAAAAATTGACCTGTTTCGGCGTTTTCCTGTAAAATATTTTGGCGGCGAGAAACAAGGGGTGGAAACTTTTCAAAAAATCACCCTGTATAACAGCAGTTTACGTACCTTCTGACTTCGTTTGATTTCAAAATGACACCTAACAACAGAAGATTGACAACGGTCTGCCAACAACACTCACAGTGGCAGCTGTTGAAGTTAGCTGTTTTCAGTGGTTTCCACCAAATAAGTATTACCAACAAGAATTAAACTGAGTTTTACAGAACTACTGTTTAAGAAGGACTGAGAAACGCTCGAAAAAATAAACCAAGTTTAAGTCCTAAACCAAGTTTACCTGAACGCGATTTTAAACTCGAAGTGAGCAACTGGGCGTGAGTGATGGGTGATTGATACAATAAAAGTGAGGTTGTGAGTTGTAAGTGTGACATCTCATGTCACCTCGAGCTGTCAGTTAAATTCCGCCTTTCGCAGCCATTTTGTGGCGGGAAAAATTAATTTAAATCGCGAATAACAAGATTTATTCACTTCACTAGGGAATCCTTTTCATCAATGACCCCACTTTATAGCTGAAACTTGAGACATCAGTGACACTTTCATTTTGTTTATTTTAGTGGCCTAGCTGGCTTTTCGGTAAGTCTGAAAGTGCTAGCCGGTTCTTCCACAGGTGTGGAAGTGCTGATATTGTTACGTATTTCGCGTACAGATTCGATTATAATCGAGACAATCGTTTTAAAACACACACTTTTTATTGCTGTGTACTACAATAACTACACGGCAACAATTATTGACGCTTGGGAATATCGCAGGTACTTCCCCTCTATCAGCTCACTTCCACTTCGCTTCAGTAGTAGTGCTGTGGACGATCAAAGGCCTAAAAATTAGAGTTAGAAAAAATTCATGATTTCTCGGCAGAAATAGGTTCTTGAGAATTTTATTGTTGATGAACCACCATTTTTTCCGAGAAACAAGAAGTTTTGAGACAAAAAATTGGGCTCATTAATAGTGGCGATTTCGAGATGTTTTCCAAAGTTTCAAACCCAAATATCTCGAAAACAAAGCCTCTTATCAAAATTTTGCAAGAGTACCACATGAGTTCAAAACTATGACCTCCAAAGAATATGTCACTAAACATGTCAAGGATCTGCTGCTGTTCCATTGTTTCTACTCTGTCGACGAGTATATGTTATGTGTATTGTAATTGTTATATGTGATATTATGTTACTGTCGAATTAACATTGTTCATAATGTTATTTATTTATTTATTTATTGTTTGACATGTACATCCGACACTTCGGCCCCGTACAAATTCTATTCTATTCTATTCTATTCTAAATTGAACGTAAAATCTAAAAATAATAACTAATTGGAAAAATATTCAGGGATGTAAAAAATAAGGGGGGAAATATGAGGACACCCATTATCTACGCCCCTGAAATTTTTGTTCAAAACCCGTTGCTATTATGAGACCTAGTTCAGTCAACTTAGTTCGAAATTTGAACAAAATCCGTTGAACGGTTCAAAAGTTTTGTCAAAAAAGCGATTTTCAAAAGTCAACTTGAACACCCTGTAACTTTTCAACGGAGCATTTTAGGACATCGAAGTTATATTCCTGGTCCATTTTTTATAGGGAATCTCCCCTAGCTAGAAGTTTGTAACCGTAATTGCGAAACACCCTGTATATTGGCGGTTGCATGAACAGGTTCGTAGAATTTTCGATATTGAATATTTTGTCCCACGTTATTATATTCTCCATTGCAAATTCCTTGCCACTAATGAATGAATATAATATCCAATGACTATAATATCGCCGCTACTAAGCCACATCAAACACACCGCATTCATATTGCTCTGCTCTACGCAAAGAGAGATAGCAAGCCGTTCATGTTAATCAAAACCGCGCAGGTGTTTATGATTGGCCGTTCTGATGAAAATGTGGAAGCAATTTGGGCATAATTTGGATGTTTGCAATTGAAACCTTATCATTATTCCAGCTCTCTAGAAATTGGTGAATCCCACCCAAGTTTCAGGCGATATCTTTCTTTCGATTTTCCTAGAATTATGTTAGCGCCGTGTCACACTATCCAATTTGTATCAAACTGGTTTGATCAAACAAGATCAAACTAAAACGATGACGTCATCAGTTTGATGATGGGTGAGTGTGGGCTGTCACACCATCCAATTTTGATCAAACAAATCGCATCAAACTCGGTTGGACATAGTTGGATGGAAATAGAGGGGCTCCTATTTTCGTCCGTTAATTTGATCAAACTCAAGCCAGGGTTGGCTATAGAGCATCCCTTCTCCTCACATGGCTGCCGTTGCCTAGAGAGCCCTTTGGCTTCTAGATTTTTGGTTGATCAGATTTTTGATTCCGGCACGTCAAAATCATGTCAGAATTTTTCATTCAGCTGTCGTCAATCTGGTAGCAAAATACCTCGTGTTGGTCGCTTCAGTTCAGACACTGTTTGTGTGCGTGTTGTGTTAAATCAGGTAGGTACGTAGGACCTACTTTTGTTAAGTTTGCGACTGTGTGAATAACAGGTACCTATATTTCTTTCAGCGAAATAATGGCTTGGACTACAGCGCAATCATCTCGACTAGGTAATTGAATTGTACCAAGCCAAAGACGTGTTGTGCAGGGTGAAAGATCCCCTATACCACAATAAATCGGCGCGAAGATCTGCCCATAAGGAGAGTGTAGCTGTAGCGTTGACGTGCGTCTCGGTCAGTCTGATGCTTGGATAGTTTCCTGTGACAATGTGTTTTTTTTTTTTTGGCGATATGTAGCTCTGGGAGTCCCAATAAAGTCTTAAACGGTGTCTCATTCATTTGCATTTAATTCTTGTATAGTTGAACAGATCTTCAGCAGCGATACCTACCTATCTTTTTTCAATAACCCAATAACGTTATTGACTCTTTTCTTGAGGCTCGTAAACTTATCTCTGCAGCTTATTTTTTCCCCATTTTCTCACTTTATTTTGAAAATCCACACAGCAACTTCCGCAACACGAGATGCCGCAGGTATCAGCAAGAAGCTGACATTTTTTGACAGTTTGATGTAGTTTTATAGAAAATGGAGGGACTGATCAAATTCTCAAACGATGACGTCGTCGTTTCAGTTTGATCTTGTTTGATCAAACCAGTTTGATACAAATTGGATAGTGTGACACGGCGCTTAAAAGTGGTCGCCATATCAGTTAGTTGTTGACACACTCCAAAATTCCAGTCGCGTTCAAAGTGCTATACTTACCTCCTTGCATGCGTGTTGCTGGAGCTTCCCTGTACCGATTGAGATAGCTCACCTTCACCAAAAGTTTTATGAGCGAGTTAACTTCAATCTGAGTTCTGAGAGCTAAACATAGAAAGGGAGCTAAACATAGACAAGGGAGCTGAACAACTGGCCTTGCTATTGGCTGCATGGTGTCTTAGCAACTAACCGTGGGTTCCACCAAAATATTTAACCAGCTGATAGCTAACTCGAGATTTATTTTGATCAATTCTGGCCAAATGATCAATGTAGATTCAGGTTTTACGCTGAGTAATTAACTAAAGTGTGGTATACTTGCGATTTAACGTATTTTCCAAAATGAATCTACCAACATTGACCAGAAAAAAATCCGTTTAATCTCGGTTTAGCTTAAACCGCTCATAAATTTTTTGGTGGAACCCGTGGTGAATCAAATTAAAGTTGACTCGCTCATAAAACTTCCGGTGTCAGCATCTTTTCGAGCAAACGGAAGGGACACATTTTTGTTACATTGTTTCCCGCTAGCTACTTATCTGTCAAATCTAGTGATTTCGGCGCTATAGATCCATTCAACGCTGGGGCAAGCAACCTATGAGATTCACTGCACAAAAAATCGCTTAGTAAAATTATCGTTACGAAAAGCTGAATTGCTGAGCTTGAAAAGTGAAATAATGGTCTCGTGAAATTCACAAGAATGAACTAGGCTAAATTAGAAGAGTCAGCGCACCGGACATGAATTATTTACTCTAATACCTACTCATAGTAGGTACTTTATCGTGTTCGCTGACCCCAGCATAATCACATGATAATGTGTTTATCTGTTCAAACCTTTTTCAATATGGATGCACTTTCAGCATCGTTAATTGAATCAAAATTATTTAATAACGTCCCGGATTCGTGCCCCTACTGGCATCAAGTACAAATGGTACAATTTACGCTGAACTGATAATATGCACGCTGTGTACCTGACTATGTAAATGCCCAGCAGCAAGTCAATTTGATTGGTGCATTATTCGAAGTGTTTGAAACCGGAGTTGGAATCTATTATTTCAATAAATCAACAGACTGCAAGGTGCAGCCTTGCTCAAAACGTAATTAATAATAATAATAACAACAATAATATTAATACTTTGATTACTCCCTTGAAAATCATTATACTGGGTGTCCGCGCGAAAATAAAAGTTCAGACTTGAGAAAATTGCGTGACATTTGAAGAACACTTCAAGCTTACTCTGGGTGAAATTTCAACACAACTGGTTATCTGGTTTCTTTGTAAGAAATCCCTAAAAAAGTGTAACGCTAATTTTAACGCTTAGTATATCTAAAATTGCAACATATAATTTGGATGTTTCTTGTCGAAACAAGAAGCCATTACAACCGAATTGCTTGGAACTTCATGCTGGATGTTACTAAACAAATTGTACCTGTCAAGAATTCACCCCCACCCCCGTGCAAGCCCTATAATGGTTTTCAGTTTTTTTTAATGGGAGAATGTTACTTTACTTTGTTGAAAGAAACATACAATTCAGTTTAGTTGATACATAAACTGGTGCGGACAGTTTTTATTTGTCAAACTGAATATTATTGCGATCAAGTTTGTAAAAGGGAAGCAATAAATCAATTTAAACTGAAAGTATATGGGAGTGAAAATACTTCAATGTCTTGCACATTCATAAAAAATGCTCAAAATGTCTGCCATTCACTTCCATACAACAAAAAAGACGAATCTCAAATTCGGTTTGAACCCGCTGGATGCGGAGTATTTGATTTTTGAAAGCCAATGAAAAAATATTGTTTGACAAATAAAAACCGTCTACACCAATTTTTTTATCAACTAAACTGAATTCTACATTCCCTTCAACAAAGTAAAGTAACATTCTCACATTGAAAAAAAAAATGAAACCATAGCGAGGCTTGTACGGGGGTGGGAGTGAGTTGTTGACAGGCAGAATTTATTTAGTAACAACCAGCATGAAGTCTCAAGCAATTCGGTTGTAATGGCTTCTTGTTTCGATAAGAAACATCCAAATTATGTGTAGCAATTTTACATAATTGAAAAATTGATTTCGCAAAAAAAGGTTCGCTTTCTCCTTCATTTTAACATAGTGGGAGCGGTACGCAAAAGCATACCGCATTTTGGAGTGCAGTAACGAGATTTTGCATGGGCGTACTTTACACCAAGACAAGCGATTTGACCCGCAGCACTCGATATTTCGTCCCTTAGGGGGCCAATGGGGGCCCTCCAAATTTTCAAGATGCAAGAACTTTCACAAAATGATCATTGAGTATCGTCATGTATGTCATAAGTGAAGCTTACGGGTCTATTGAAGATGTTTTCATCAAATGTCGTCGTGTCCGATTCATTCTTCACATTTTAAAAAAAATCTTTCGCAGAGGTCAAAAAAACTGTTTTTATTTTTTCTGCTGTGCAAGGAAACGATAAATTTATATGTTTTGTTGCGTTCCCAACTAAATCGCGTTCCGCAAGCCCAAATATTAAGACAATTTTTTCGCAATATCATTTTCCCAAGAAGAGGTGACCTCTTCAAAACACATTTTTCAACAGCATTTTTTTCAATGTTCCTAGTGGATAAGACTGTCAATTCTCGCTGATATGAGAAGCTTGAACTCTTTTCTTAGTAATTTCCATGCAACATGGCTTCAAAACATACAAGAGAGCCCTAAAACTTTTTTTTCTCTGCTGGGCCGTCAAATTTTTGGCATGTTGATTTTGTAGTAGGGGAGACGCGCAAATAAATAAGATCTAGTCTAGGCGAATAAGTTCTACCAGAAAATATACCTACTTACACCTAACGACTCTGCGTTTTGTTGTACTGCAATAAAACACGGCATGGAAGAATATTTTCTGTTGAAACCAAATCGCCTGTGCCTGCAGCCTGGATTAAATACTAGTCCGCGTCTCTCCTACTATAAAATCAAAATATCGTAAGTTGGACGGCCCAGTAGGAAAAATTTTTTTTTTGGGCTCCCTTGGGCGTTTTGGAGTCATGTTGCTTCGCAACCACCAGGAAAGAGTTCGAGGTCTCCATTTCTGCAAAAATTACGAGTGATATCCAGTGGGGACATAGAAAGAAATGCTCTTGGAAAAGAGGTACTGAAGAGGTCACCACTTCTTTGAAAAATACCATTACAAGAAAAATTTCTTTATAATTGGGTTAGGGGAATGCGATTTAGTTGGGAACGCAACAGAACATATGAATTTATCGTCTCCTTGCATAGAAGAAAAAATAAAAACAGTTTTTTTGACCTCTGCCAAAGATTTTTTTTTTCAAGTGTGAAGAATGAATCGGACACAACGACAATTGATGAAAATATTTTCAATAGACCCGTAAGCTTCACTTATGACATACATGACGATACTCAATGATCGTCATGTGAAAGTTCTTGCATCTTGAAAATTTGGAGGGCCCCCATTGGCCCCCTAAGGGACAAAATATCGGGTCAAATCGCTTGTCTTGGTATAAAATATGCCCATACCAAATCTCGTTACTGCACTCTAAAATGCAGTATCGATTTGTTTTTAGGTGTGTACCGCTTGCACTAACACAGATATATTAAGAATGGCATTCTTTTTCACAAAAAAATACAAATAAAAAGGTAGGGTGCCATTTGAACAAAAAATAGGGTTGCTAGGGGTAAAACGAATTGGTCCGCTTCGTTCTTATTCGCTTACTCGTTCTTATAAGTAATATCGCCTATTTCCGTTTTGATATCACCTTGCTGTGACACATTGATTTTGGTAAACTTTGAAGGGCCATAACTTCATTTTTTCAAATAACATTCCCTGTTTTTTATTTTTTACTCGTATCAAGCGTCTCATTTCACATCTTTTTTACCTCTTATGTTTTTTCTCAAAAGATGATAGTTTGGAAAATAATTCGGTTTTTCTGAAAACTGAACACAAATTTCATCGATTAAACTTAGCGTGCAATTAAAATAAACTAATTCTGACAACCAATGTGAAAGTGACTTCTATTGTACGTCACTTTCAAATGACAAGAAATTATCAAGTGAAAATAAAGAATACTACGGAAAGTTTTTCTAATTATTTTCTTGCATATTTTCCCTGGTATTGACTTGAGCTTCATACACCCGATTGTATACAAAGCCCTGAAGAAAAAATCGGGTTAGTCAAGTCAGGTGACCTCGCAGGCCATTGCACCGAATCAAGTAATTAACTTGAAAATCAAACTCATTCTAAATTTAAACTGCATCAACTAATTTTGACAACCAACGTCAATATGACTTCTATTGTACGTCACTTTCAAATTTTGACAAGAAATTATTGCGTAAAAATCAAAAACTCAAAATGTCGGAACAAGAAACTATGTACAGGGTGTCCGTTTTTCGAGGCTAAGCATGGGTATCTCGCTTATTTCAAGAGATACAAAGTCGGTTAAATTAGGAAAAAGTTGCGCATTTTCATGACGCTCAATGATTCAAAAAAGAAATTTGACGTATCGATTTTAGTTTTTGAGATATCGTGAAAAAACAGGAATTTGAATTTTTGTTGTCGTTTTTCATTCAAGAAACGGTTGAAGGTGGCCTTTTCTAATCTAGACGTTGTCAGGGCACTTTTTCAAGGGGAATTCAAAGCTGCCAAAATCTTTATTCTATCTTTCAAAACAACCGAGATACGACATTCAACTTTTTTCTCCAATGGGTGCCATATTGGATTTTGATATTTTTGAATACGGTATTCTTTTCTGGTTACAACGATGTGCCACATGTCACTGTTGAATAAATGTTCAACATTTACGGGTTTTTTTTATTGTCGGTGCTGATTTTGTTTCCAAAGCACTCTTTGAAAAATGAAAAATTAATTTTTTGCCCAAAAGCATGAATTTAACAGTGACATGTAAACACATCGTTGTAACCAGAAGAAAATATTGTAATCAAAAATGTCAAAATTCAATATGGCGCCCATAAGAGAAAAAAAAAGTTGAATGTCATATCTCGATTGTTTTGAAAGCTAGAATAAAGATTTTGGCAACATTGAATCCCCTTTGGAAAAGTGCTTTCACAATGTCTTAATCAAAAAAGGCTACTTTCAACCGTTTTTCAAATAAAAAATTGAAACAAAAATTACAAATTTCTGTTTTTTCCCGATATCTCGAAAACTAAAACCGACAAGTCAAATATCTTTTTGGATCATTGATCGTCATGAAAATTCGCAACTTTTTTCTAATTTAACCGACTCTGTATCTCTAAAGATAAGCTAGATACCCATGCTTAGCCTCGAAAAACGGACACCCTGTATACCGTTCGTTTTTTATTAAAGGCCTCAGCCCGTAGCATCTTCATTATGGGTTTCATACCCAATATATTATACATTTTTGAAATCAGAAAAACCAGATCTTTCGAGTGATGATATGTCAAATTATTTTTGACAGATGTCATTTTTTGACAAATGCCAGAATATCACTTGTGATACATCATTTTAAAGCCCATAAAATTCTGAGGAGAACCGTGTTCTCATTTTGAACAAGGTTGTCTTTTACAGCTTCTAGGGGTCTTTCAATAGGAAAAAATGTCAATTTCAGAAATAGCCACTCAATAAGCAATGGGTATTTTTGATATTAATAACTAATGGTGATGATCTCATTTTTAAATCGTCATAAGCTCATTAAAAAAAACGGGGCTGTCATATCTGGCAAGCTCGGATGTCATCGCGTTGGGCCGGTAGTTCCAATTCACTGATCGTCGAATCTTTCATTCAAGGAACAAGGAGGCGGTCATTTCGAGCAACTTCTTTAGGACATTTTTTGTTTCATTGGGATTAATTATCAATATTATCATTAGTTAACATGAAAAATAGGTACCTGCTTTACCTACTTACTTATGTATTTCTGAAATTCAACGTTTTTTTTCTATTGAAAGACCCCTAGAAGCTGTAAAAGACACCCGATTTAAAAAATAAAAACACAGTACTTCTTAGAATTTTATGGGCTTTAAAATGATGTATCACAAACACTATTCTGTCAGTTGTCAAAAAATGACATCTGTCAAAAATAGTCTGACATATCATCAGTCAAAAGATTTACAATAATATGCGTTTCAACTTATATATAGTCTGGTTCTTGAGTAGTACCCAGCACACTTATGGCGTTTCCTCTCTGGATGGCGATTGACAGCCGCTGTTTGAACCGATTTGAAGATTTTGTTTTTGTGATTTTAAAAATATGTAATATATATTGGGTGTAAAACCCATAATAACGGTGCTACGGGTTGGGGCCTAAAATAAAAAACGGACGGTATATGAGGTAGGGCAACAAATCGATAGTCATAACATTTACTACTACTAGTCCGGGGGCATAGGGTCAAAAAAGGCTTGGCCGTGTGCAACTTCATGAAGATATATAGAGTTATGTACTAATCGATTCTTGGGCGATCCAGGATCATGAAAGATTATGGTGGAATATTGACATCTGCTGCAGGAAAATATGGTGGAGGCGCCAAAATGAGCTTCATCTGGAAATAAGAGACTGGCTGTAGATCGTTTGTTTTTCAACGGATTTTGATATCTGGAACGTCATTTTGTAGACAAAAAAATTCAATTCTTATTCCGTACCTAAATTTACAAACGTCGTTTTGGGAAACTGTCTAAATTGTCTCCATAAGATATGCTAAACTCCGGCCTTTTTTGAAGGTTATCCAATTTTTCTGAAACTTGGCAGTATTATAGATCTTGATGTGCTCTTTCCGAATTTCCACTTTTCCATTTCGTATCTTTGCCGTGTTGGCCGCCATATTGGAAAGATGGCGCCCAGAAAACTGTTTTTTCCAATATCTTTATTTCGGTCAATGTGAGGTAGAAGCATTTGTACGCAAATGGAAGCTTATTCAATTCCCTACAATTTGATGCCTTACTCGTGTACGTGCTGCTCCCGGTTCTTGGGTTATGGCTTCTAGAACTCCCTGAAGCATCAACTTTTGTCATCCATTCAGCATGTTAAGTTGATCTTAACTCCACGTCGCAGTCAAATCAACCATAAATAATGATCAGTTGTCAACCACAGACCATTAATATCCACAAAATCAATCATGGTAACGGTTGTTATGCAACTACAGGGTAAACTCTAAGGGAAAATTGACTTTGAAATGGTATAGCTTGAGAACCGTAAGTCACACATAGGTGATTCAGATGTCAAATTTCAGAAAATTTATTGAACCTTTACTTTGATATGAATTCTAAAATTTGATGACGAATTTCCCAAAAAATTTCCTAAAATATGTTTTTTGGGCGCCATATTTTCAAAATTATGGCCAGAAAGGCAGAGATACGAAGTGGAAAAGTGGATATTCTATATAATAACCTCAAATTTCATTAAAATTATGAGTTTCGAATGTATCTGATACCCTTCAAATGCTATTATTACCTTTATTTCTTTCTAGAGTCAGTTTGCCTTCACAGTTTACCCTGTAATTGCACAATTAACATCACCATGATCGATTCTCCAATTTTTTATTATTTATGGTTAATTCGCCTATTACATGACGGCCGCATCAATTTAACATGCTGATTGAATACCAAAAGTTGATGCTTCCGGAAGTTCTGAAAGCCCTAACTCAAGAACCGTAAGGCGCACAAAAATGATTGATATGTCATATTGTGAAGACTTGAATGGGCTTTCCTCCGCTTACACACGTTTCAATCTTGAGTTAGGTGGATTCAAGATATTGACAAAAAACTGTTTTTTGAGCGTTATCTTTTCAATATGGCGGCCAAAACGGCAAAGATACGAAGTGGAAAAGTAGAAATTAGGAAAAGGCACCTCAAGATCTATAATACTGCCAGGTTTCAAAAATATCAGATAACCTTCAAAAAAGGCCGGAGTTTAGTATATCTTATAAAGACAATTCTGACAGTTCCACGAAATGACGTTTGTTAATTCAAGTATGAAATAAACAGAGAATTCTTTTGTCTAAAAAATGACATTTCAGGTGTTGAAATCCGTTGAAAAACAAACGAGCTACCTGCAGTAGATGCCAATATTCCACCATAATTTTTCATGGCCCTTGATCCCTTAGGAATCGATTAAGACATAACTCTATATATCTTCACGAAGCTGCACACGGCACGACCTATGCCCCCATACTATACATTTGCAATCGTCAAAACTGTTTGAAATGACAAAATTTCTTCTCAAAATTTAAAAGTGACGTACAATAGAAGTCACTATGACGTTTGTTGTCAGAATTAGTTGATTTTCATTGCAAGCTAAGTTTAATCGATGAAATTTGTGTCCAGTTTTCAGAAAAACCGAATTATTTTCTAAACTATCAACTTTTGAGATGAAAAATATGTGAAATAAGACGCTGTGACGCTAAATGAAGTTATGGCCCTTCAAAGTTTACCAAAATCAATGTGACACAGCAAGGTGATACCAGAACGGAAATAGGCGATATCACGGCCAAAAGATACCCTATACTATTGCTTAAACATGAGCAAAGTCCCAACTTGATAACCTAAAAACCAAGTGCCTTACCATTTATTTAGTAAGTGCCTACAAAGACTTTAATTTCTAGAAAAAAAATAGTAACTTCTGAACGGTTGAAGCGAATTGCAAAAACTAAACGAATTTGTAATGCTTGAGAAATGGCAAATCCAAATATGCGAAAATATACAAGGGGTGTCATTTGAAAAAACTCGTAAAAAAACTGCTCCGCAAAAATGGGGCACCCTGTATAGAGCAAAATAGTTTTACAAACTGCACTTTGACCTTCCGTTTGCAGTGCCGTTTGGTTCATTTCGATATCATCAATGGCGTAGGTGTAATTGAGCTCACCCATATCAATGACTCACCCTATAAAGTTACGAACACGGCATTTCCGGCGACTTTCTCAACTTTCAAAAGTGTGGGATTTATGGCACCAATTTCATGTATGACGTTGTTTTTGATATAATAAGATTTTGAACAATGTATAAAGTCAACCATTTCAATGAATTTTCATTTCACTTATGCCCGATTGCACAAAGATGGTATCAATTTTAGTTCGGTACTAAACAGGGGATCATATTTTTGAAGTGAAATAAAACGCAAACCCAGTTACATTAAGAGGAGATTATGATGGGAACACAAAATATGGCTCCAAGCGATTATTTGAATACAGAATAAAAGTTGTGGTAAGACGCACTTGTCGCTTAATTTTTATTACAAAGAAAAGATCTAACAGTTCTGGTAAGATGTGTTCTACAAGCCAAAATAAAGGCTGTCTCACGTTTGCTTTGGTATCCGAACAATCGCTTGGGGCCATATTTTTGTATTTTGCCATCATAATCTCTCCTTGAAGTAACTGGGTTTGCATTTTATTCCACTTCAAGAATCTCGTGTTTGGTACTGAACTAAAATTTGATACCACCTTTGTGCAATCGAGCATTAGAGAATGACCGTGGGTTCCACAAAACAGATAATACGAGATTAGTTGATACGCGATTTTTGTTTGTCAATTTGTAGCTAACTGATCAATGGAAATGCTGGTTCATCCCTGAATAATGAAAAGAATAGAATAGAATAGAATAGAATAGAAATATATATTTGTCTTCACCATTCGGTATACAAAGGTAAAAGAAATTGCATTCAATAATAAAAATAATGTACAACAACAGTAGTATTTAAAATGTTTCCAAACAATACAATACCATACACACAATACATATCAATCGAAAGATATTTTTATCTCCAATATTAGAGAAGTTTTATAAAACTATAAGAAATACATATAAGGATTTTAAATGTGCCGAGAAAGTTTTAATTCAAGAGGGAGGCAGAACAGAGGGTGAACCTTCATTCCTCGATCAGTGCTGCAAATTTAGTAACTGCGGAGACGAAATTGTAGATGTTGTTGATTTTTTCTTTGTCGAGATTTGTGAAAATAGAATGGAAGTTCTCATATGTGATTCCCGTTAATTGGCCGAGCAACCAGTGACTTCTTGGTTGGGCAAGAATGGGGCAAGTGCAAAACAAATGGAAGAGGTCGTGGACGAGTCCGGTGTTACAGAAAGGACATGGTTCATCTTGGTCGATTACAAGTTTGGTTTTGTTTATATAAAGTCGCAATTTTGCATGGTAACCGAGCTTTATTTGGCTAATAAGTCGAATTCTATTGATGGGAATATGGAGAGCCAGGTAGTGATTGTGATTCATCGAATGGACAGTGTTACTAAGGATGCTTCTGTATATTCTGCTGTAAGGTGAAGTGATTGCATTGTTTTTGTCTTTTGTTTTCAGGTGTAATGTGCAGATATCTAAGATTTCGGTTATATCAGACTGGGTGAAGAGTGAGTCATTGTTGAGGAGATGCGTTATATTGTTATTCTGCAACAGGTTTCTGAATTGCGTGAACCAATTGTATTTAATGTTATTGGTGGGGGACGAGTCTAAATTCTTCAATCTATTAAGACAAAGTTTGGGTAGTCTTGAGCTCGGCATCTTCTGCACTTTGTACCACCATCTAAGGGAGCTTTTTATAACGTCAAGTTCCATGTGATTCAGATCCGCTTCGAAGCGTACAAAGCTGTTTGGAGTTGTTGCGGGTAAATGTAAAAGAGACTTTATGAACTTGACTTGGACCTTTTCTAAGTTTTCGATGTGTCTGAGGGACCAAACTTCAGATGCGTAGAGGAGAGTTGTTTTTACCAGAGATTGGAACAGTTTAATTTTTGTCTGCCATGAATCAGATTTTCCACCTGTTAGTATTTTGAACACACTGCCAATTGCGACCGTCGCTTTCGAATTAAAGTGTCCCTGTGCCTTCAGAAACAGGCCCGACGAGCTGAACGGGACACCCAAGTACGTAAATTTGCTGACTATTTCAAGTTTTTGTGATCCGTAAAAATAGTTATCATTGTATTGGGGTGGGCCCTTACTGAATATCATTACTTTGGTTTTATCTGTGTTGACAGTTAAATGAAGTCTTGCCGAGAATTGTTCTATAGCTTTAAGTTTGTTTTGCAAGTCAACTGGTGAATCTGCGAATATGGCGATATCGTCAGCATACATCAGCGCAATGACATCCACAATCCCATCTATGTTCAAACCTCCAAAACCAAGACCTCTCATATAGGATTCGAGTTCGCCAATAAAAAGGGAAAAGAATAGGGGACTAAGAGGATCTCCCTGAAGTACTCCCGTGGTGATTCTGATCTTGTCGGTGAGCCCAGCTCCCGTCCTGACCCGAACGAAAGCATCACCGTAAGCCCTGCTGAAAACCCTGACGAATTTTCCACTGATTCCCAAAAGGTACAACTTTTCCCATAAAAGACTATGTTCAACAGAATCGAACGCGGATCTAAAGTCGATAAAACAGACGTAAACCTTTCTTTTCCGTAATCTGAGATGCAGCTGGATGATGGATGTCAAAACAAATATATTATCGATGCAACTCCTCGCCCTTCGAAATCCCGACTGACTTTCCGGGATCAATTCTTTTTCCTCGGCCCACGCATTCAACCTCAAAAAGAATATCTGGCTGAAAAGTTTGGGTATGGTGTTACAAAGAGCTATCCTTCTGTAATTGACAGGATCTTGCGTATTGCCCTTCTTATAAATCATAGAAAAAATGCAATCATTCCAGCCGGTTGGTATAAATTCCCTATTAATGATATCGTTAAACAAAAGTAAGAGAGACCGTCTGTGCTCAAGGGGTAGGGCTTTTAGGAATTCATTGCTGATCATGTCGGGTCCGGAAGCTTTCCCGTTTTTTAGGTGTGACAGGCAGACGTTCAACTCAGAGAGGGTTATGGGGTCGTCCAAAAAAGGGTGTGAAGCGTCAAAGAAAGTGTCAATCGGAGAATTTGGTCGAAAGTAAAGAGACGCCATATGTGTCTGCCACACTGATGGTGCTATTGGGTTTACTCGCGGCGTTCGATTAAAAGAGCGGACCGTTCTCCAAAACTCAGAAGCATCCTTCACATTCGAAAGGGCCTGTCGGTCTAGTACAAATTTCAGGCATTTTTTTTGTGGGTAATCGCCTATCATTCAGCAGAAAAAAGTTCAGTTAATCTGCAATCAGCCTTGATCGCTGACCATCTTTTTCGTGGAACTGACGGTGAGACTGGATTCGACATTCCATGTTTAAATATTTATTTTTGAAAGGTGTTGTGTACGGCTGAATGATTGAAGAAGAGCATACGCATGAAAAAACATACGGTCGACGGATAATTGTGGCCAGGGCCGCCGAGAGCTTCGCTGGGCCCCGATGTTGGATGTCATTTGCGGTGTCACCCTCGGTGGCACTGACTGTAGCGGAAAAGCTGGGAAATGTCGATTTGGCGGGCAATAAATTTCATAGATGTCTAAAAATGAAGTAGCTTGCGGTTTTAGAGAACATCACACTTGTGTGTGTGTGTGTGTGTGTGTGTGTGTGTGTGTGTGTGTGTGTGTGTGTGTGTGTGTGTGTGTGTGTGTGTGTGTGTGTGTGTGTGTGTGTGTGTGTGTGTGTGTGTGTGTGTGTGTGTGTGTGTGTGTGTGTGTGTGTATTTTCATCTTGTATTTTTCAATATTGGGTCAATTTTGTCTTCAAGTGTCGTACCCAGCTGTTGGATAATCATTCCTGCGGTATTTACCTCCCATTTGGAGTTGATTAGAGATCAAAAAACTGGTCTCCGGTAACAAAATTTGAATACTTGCACAAATTCTGCCTGATGGTTGCGAGAACGATCGAGTTTGCTTTTGGTTTATTCGCTCGAGAAGCACGAGGCAGCTCAGAGCCGCGCACTGAGCGATGGTTTGGCTTCTGTTTAGTCTTGCGTATAAAATTGCAGCAGCAGAGTAGTCGGCTCCCCAATCTAAAAACTTCGGGCCTTATAACCTGTCGTAAATTCAACCACCATCCATGGAGAGCTGATGCCATCCTTCAGGAATTAGCAATTCAAAGGACGGCCAGGCTAAACACATGCAAGCCAGAAATTGAAGTGATGCATGGTAATTCCGAGACCACCTTTTAAGTTTCGGCTTTTTGATGTGTCGCCGTTCAATTCAGATTCACCCTTCACCCCTGTGCTATCAACATGCGCATGTACGGGGATTATTGCATTCTGTACTGCCCTGACCACATCATGCACTTGTGTAGGATGTATTTACAGGAAGGCACCTCTAAGTCTGCACCTGTTACCTACTGGTATATCGTAGAATTTCATTAAAATTCTTGCTGGGTGGTCATTATTTACTTCCACGGCACTATTTACGGGAATGTGCGAGAGAGGATAAATTCTCTCTTGAATATGTAAGCATCAGTGTGCCCCGATTCATTTCATCATAGGTAGGTAGGTACCGACTAGATGGTAGGAGCCATCAAATTAAACCTGGCCATTTAATTTGTCAGATGTTGCACGGTGGAGGACGCGCGGGCCACCGCCGGCGATAAATCCAGCTGATGAGCTGCGAGTTGGGACGAATGCGTCGTGCCTGATTTAGGATTTTTCAGAGCGTCAAATCGTTGCAACCGGGCGTGGAGTGGACCCCAGCGGCGGATTCCGACTCATCATTAGGAAATGACATGTGTTGTGCAGGTAGGTACAGCACGCTTTTCGTTTTTAACCCTATAGTCATCGGCGACGAATTGGTGTCAGAAGTGCGGGATGATAAGAACAAGCAGAACTTGTATATTGCCGCTGCATTTGGAGACTCTGCTACGTGTTTCACGACCACAAGACACTGGTTGTAGCTTTTTGAACTTTGAAATTCCATCCCTGGCTTACCTAGGTACATTGAAAATGTGGGTTGTCTGCTCCACAAAAAAAGATTGAAGTGGGGAAGCACCCCGGTCAAGTGACAGAATATCTCAGCCAAAAATATCCTGGCAATATAATCCCAACCAAAAATATCCCCGTGACAAAATATCCCATGCTAAAAATATCCCCGCTTATAATATCCCCGTATAACTCGTGGGGCACGCGCTAGGGTGCTCCGTGCACAAGTTACACACTTCGAATTAAAAGAATTAAGAACAACGCAATGAAATCAACGAACGCATCTATTCATCTATTTGTTACAACAACCCGGATAACGCCATCATTCTTATTCCTAATCTCACTCATAACGAACTTCATCGACAACCCCCTCACACCAAAGTCACTGGCCGCATTCGTAAGTCACAACAGTTGTGGAGCACTTCTACGCCATTGGTCAAAATTAAAATTTCGACGAATCGCGTGGAAGTGCTCCACAACTGTTGTGACTTACGAATGCGGCCACTAAAATAGTCTTGACAGTTCTGACAGCCGGTATTGTTGGCTGCCTACTCTCCATCCGTTATACCCGCCAAAATTATACTTGCGATAAAATATCCCCGACAATAATATCTCAGCCAAAAAAGACCTCACCCAAAAATATCCCCGCGACAAAATTTCCCAATCTGAAAATATCGCAAGGAGGTAACAGCTCTTCAGCCACCGGATCTAGGAAAAAACGTCCCCCGCAAAACGTCCCTGGAAAAAAATGTCCCCCACAATAGGTCCCGTGGAAATTACGTCTCCGGGAAAAAACGTCCGAAGGAAAAAACGTCCCTCGTAAGAGACGTCCCTGGAAAAATACGTCTTCTTTCTGGATTACTCTCAATACTCACTCTGATGAGCTTCTTTGTGTCGTCATAATACTTCCGAAACTCCAGTGGAGACTGTCTTTTATGTTCTTTATGTGTGTGCTCAGCAAGGCGTCAAACGATATCAAAGACACAAGGAGCCCAGTGAAGCTTCACAGCTTGACATAACATGAAGGCAAAAGGGGGGCTTACTGGTACTCTGAAAGCCAATAATAGGCTAAATGGGCTAATTAAAACTTCATACTACACTTGAGGACACAAGGGGGCCCGATAGGGCTCCGAATATCACATCAAGGCACAAGGCGCTCACTTATGCTCCGAAAGTCTTGGAAAAATGTGAGGGGGGCAGCAGCTCAGCAGGGCTTCAAAATACATTGAAGAAATAAGGGGGCCCAGTGGAGCTCCGCATAACAAGTGGGCAACAGGGGGCGTACTGGAATTCCGATAGCCATGAAAAAACATAATTGAAACACGGTCAATCTCATCAGCTTTGGGTTCACAAGACTCTGCTATATAACATACAAAAAGTCCCCAACTTTCTTCCGTGTGCGTCACTGTTTTTTTGACAGGCAAAGATGAAGACACCTCAAAGTTCACTTTCCGCTTCAAAATGCTCCTAGTCCTCAATCACCTGATCGATTTCTCTCACTTGATCTTGAATGAAAGATAATAAATCAAAGTGGATGATATGGAATAGTTTTCGTCAAAAATTTGACACTAACAGAATTAATTTCTCAATAATGATACTTTTTTACGTGGTTTTTCTTTATGCTTCAGTTAACATTTCACTTTTGCATCAACCACTAAATATCACTTGGTATCATTATAAGCAGTAGATTTTCTATGGCTTTAGCTCCAAAATGACGTATCCTTTAACTTCATTGTAAATTGTCCAGCAATTCCAATAAGGATTCTATGGAGTTACGTCCAACGCATTATATCGGTAAAATCACGTCAACATTATTAACATTGACTTTGATCTGTAATAATTGATCCTACGTTCAATATGCATGGTATCATACTCACTAAGTCTGGTCTGGTAATATGAGTAGGTACTACAGTTTCTCAATTTTTCTCTTTGTGCATCATGCTACTGCTTGTAGCGCTTATAGTTTGTTGTCTGCAGTCTTCGGCAATATCGCAGCTACTAAACTTCGGATTGCGCTCGGGTTTTTGCTAGATGATAGCTTAGGTACTCTAGATGTACAACCGACAAAGATATTTTATTTCATTATTCGTCCGTCCGTCCGTCTGTGTGTCTGTCATTCCATGCAATATCGCGGCTCCTAGACCTCGGATTAGCCTCGGGCTTACGCTAGAGAATAGCTAAGGTACTCTAGGTGTAAACAAACAACACGGTGGGCTTCGCGGGAGCACCCACGTATACGAGTAGTCGTTGGTTCCCATCAAGACGCATCTTCCTCCAGCTCCGCGGAGACTCTTGAAGATAGTGTCTTGCAACTGCAAGAAGAACTGCGGTCTAAAATGTGGATGCAGGCGATCTTCCTTGTCTTGTTCGCAGATGTGTAAGTGCTGTAGGGGCACAACAGGTGAGAATCTACCCTACCTTGTTAAGTATGACCCTGAGGATGATCTGTTATTTTTATAAACTTATGAATTTAGTACCTTTAGGTGCTAGATAACTTTGCTATTTTTTTAGATGAGTATATAGATACTATCGGTAGGTATTCGAAATAACTATCGATTTATTGTTTGAAAATCAATAGACGAGTTTTTAACGAAGCTAATATTAGACCAAATAAGCTTTCATTACGTATAGTAAGCGAGACGCGATTTTTTTGACTGCTAGTGAACTTGAAATTATTATTAATGTTATTATTATTGCGTTATTATTATTTGTAGGCATACAGAGCATGCCTACAAAAATCTTCCTGTGCTGTGCTAGACTATGAATACATTATTCAAATGTGAATACAATGTTAAAGCTCTGTTTTAAAAAGATTGTGAGCAATTGAAAAAAAATAATTGCTTCTTAGATAGTGGATTTTTGATTCACGATATTTTCACGTTGAATACATCGATGTTCGAAATTTCGAATAGGATCGATAACTGCAACTATTTCACGCATTTAAATGAGGCTTTCGACATGATTATCATTTCTTGAACACTATAAAATCGAGTTGGTTTGACGTTCGGTGTAAGCCAGCTTGAAACTGAAAAATTAGGCTATACCTACTCGCGGGAAAGTTGCTGTTGTTGTATAATTATTAATTGAATGTAGAGTTCTTTTTTTTTCGGCAGCTAGAGAATTGTTTCGGCTACAAGAAGAAACCTTGAAAGATAAAATTAAAGTGATATTACAATACATTTTTTTTAAGTACGCGGAAATATTTTTGAGTGACATTTAGGACTTCGACATTTTTTTCAATAAGTTATTTTTTTCACCTTGTATCCACTTTCCTCGCATTTGTGATGTGATAGTCTGATGCAGAAAGGTCCATATAATTCATCCAATCTTAACTCTAAATGATTAATGCATTAAACAAAAAAATAACCCAAATTGAAAAACCGCTTTTTTTTGATCCCAAAATCACGTTTCTCTGCCAAAAATTGCTCGAAACATTGTTTAATCAAAATTTGAAGGTCATAATCGGATTTGCAAGGTCAGATTTGGTGGGAAACGATACCCAACATGCCAGTATTGTCTGAATAATAAAGAAAACCAAATCTCTTGCACAGGTCACCAATTGCCTCCCTCCCGAGCTCCCATCACGGGGACCATAGACGTCTGGTTTGTCATTAAGTTTCACTTATACCCCAATGTATCCAAATATAATAAATTTGGAGCCACTGACTAGATGACTTTTGTCCTAGAATTTTTTTTATGAAAATTTTGCCCCCCGCTCAAAAATCATGACGCACACGGAGGAAAGTTGGGGACTTTTAGTATGTTGTTTAGTAAGGTTAAGTGGATACGATACCGTGAAGATTGCATGTGGATTATTTTGTTTCATGTTAAATGCTAAAAAGCCTGGGCTATAAGGGAGCTAACTAGGGTTCCCTACTCCAGCCACAAGCGGTCCGATATAGCTCCGAAGGAGGGCCAATGAAACTATATGATGAAAGAAGGCAAAGGAGAATACTGGAATTTTGATAGCCATTAAAAAAACATAATGGGGCTCATCAGAGCTTCAAATTATACTTGAAGATACAAGGGGATCCAAGTTGGGGCCGAATATCACATAAAGGCACAAGGGGCTTACTAGTCCTCGGAAAGCCTCGGAAAAGTGCAAAGGGCTCAACAGAGCTTCGAACGGTATTAAAGACACAAGGGGGCCGAATGGAGCTCTATGTAACAAAATAACCTGAAATTGGGCTTACTGGTACCATTGTTTCTGGTACCTATTCCGAAAGCCATGAAAAACATAATTGGGCACAACAGGGTTCCAACTACACTTGAAGACACAACACGACATGATGGCACACCGCTGCTTGCTGCTTCGAAAGTCATGAAAAATGCAAGGGGACTCAGCAGGGCTTCAAATTATATTGAAGACGGAATGAGGAGGCCCAATAGAGCTCTTGATAACACAAGACTGCAAAAAGGGCCTTACTGGAAGTCTAAAAGCTATGAAAAACATAAAGAGACTTATAAGGTCTCAAAAATTAAATTAGAGGAGGAGGGGTTCGATAGGGGCCAAATATTACATGAAGGTAAAAAGGGGCTTACTCTTATACAAGTGCTCCTGGAGTTCGGTGTATGTACTAGCAGAAATGTTCGGGATACTTCTGCTTGTTTTGAGTCCTGATAAGCCTCCTTGTCTTTTTCTTTGTATTCATTTTGTAGCCTTCATGAGCTCTAATAATCATAGTTCTTTCTGGGAACGTAATTTCCAAGGAACATAATTTTAAGGAGACGTATAACGTGGGGGATGTAATTTCCACGGGACGTAATCTCCTGGGGACGCTATTTCCAGGGCACGTAATTTCCTGGGGACGTTTTGTGGAGGAGATTTTTTCCGGAAACGTTTTGTGGGAATGTCTTTTCCGGATTCGCGATTAATATTGGAGGGGATATGATTGACAGGTATGTTTTTGGCCTGGGATATTTTGTCGCGGGGATATTTTTCAGGGGGATATTTTTGGCCCGAGATATTTTGCCGCGGGGATAGGTATTTTTGACTGGGATATTATTGCCGGGATATTTTTGGTGGCATATTTTGGGCTAGGATATTTTGTCGCCGCACAAGCACTCCGATCAAGGTATGGAGATAATCTGTAACAAAACCGAGAGGATCATGGAAACGCACTCTGGCACTTTCATTATAGGTAATGTTCGTTCATTATTCTTGAATCAAGTTTGAAATACGGTTCTCGTTTCTCTGATTGCTTGCCTACAAAGAACCCGTGCCCCATAGCCTTCTTATGACCTCGGAGCCGTCAGACGTTCGCTTCTTCTCAAATCTGGAAATGTTTTTTTCCGACGCCATTTTATAAATGCGTAGGATACAAAACTGCAGCAGACTCGACCTTTTGCAAGGTGAACCCAATTTTAATGTACCGTCGACTGTACCTACTATAAATGTTTGGAAAAGTACGAACAGTTTCAATTAGGTATACTGCGTTCTTAACTACAAAATCATCGTCCATCCAGTGATTCCGGGATTTAATTTCAGACTACCCGTGCAATTTGCAGGTTCACTCGCAACGATGGTGATCGTTCAACCATTTAAAAATCGTTTAATGAAGAGCTTGAATCTGCAATTTGTAATACCTAGCTGCAATGGGGAGGAAGCTTCAAATTGATATCAAACACCTGTTGAGTTAATAGAGAGCATCAGAGTGCGGGAACAGGAACACATCAACTATTTCATAGTTCGCGTTCCATTATTTGGCATCGCCGATATTACATTTCAGTTTCATATATCTGCCCCCACCCACTACCTATGTAGGTACATTGATCGCCCATCAAATCGCGTACAGCTTTTGACAAAAAGTGAACTGATTTATGGATTTTTGCTTATGGCATCCACAGTGACAGGTAGCAAAAATTCATCAAATCAGTACACTCTGTGTCAGAGAGGTCATGACGCATTTTCATGGGAAATAAAATATATCAAGTACCTATCTTAATTTTTACTATACAGGGTGGCCCATTTGTTGATATTGTCACTTCAACCCTTGAGGTGAAGGGCAAACCACCCTTGGAATTTTGAAGTCAATAGATGGGTCTGATGAAAAGATCAGTTTCATCAAATTAGATGTTCAAATTTTTCACCACCAGCAAAAATGTTTCAATTTCTTCTTGCATTGAAGACTGAGGGTGGTTCACCCTCCACTTGAAGGGTTGAACTGTCAATGTTTATGGATAGCAATAAAAGTAGCCCCTTTGAAATTAAAATTAACTTGTCCAAGCGTTTTTGAATTTTTCATTCCTGAATGTCTTGAAATATCGGATTTATTTCGCATGTTTGAAGCTATGATTTTTTTGTCGATTAATCGATAAAACTTCAAAAAAATTATTGCACCGAATTCAGGGAAGCAAGACCTTTCAAATGAGGTGTCACTTGCCCTATCATCCCTATTAACATTTCAGGGGTTGTCATCACAGCGCGAAGGGATGAAACAATACAGGAGTGAGATTGGTCATAAAAGATGTCCCCCTTGATAATAGAATTGACCTATTTTTGCATTTTTTTTTTATTTCTGCTGGCCACAATCCCGTCTGTTTTGTTTTCAATGGGCCACCCTGTATATTAATTATTAATACAGGGTGGCCCAACGAAAACAGAACAGAGGAGTTTTCGGGCATTTCACATTATTTTTTTGAAAAAAGCTCAGACAGGTCGATTTTTATATCGAGGGGGACATCTGAAACATTCATTGGCAAATTTCTATCTTCAGCCCCCTCACCCCTACCCACCTCAACTTTGAAATTTCAAATGACACCATCTACTTCGCGATACATCAAATTAAAGAGAATCAAATTCTTTCTCTGAAAAAAATATTTTCAAAATTTCCAACCCCACCCCCCACCTTCCTAAATTTCTCTGGCTGTCCCATTTTATATTCTCGACCCCTTAATTCTCTTCAATTTAATCAACGTCATCCTAAATAGCATCTGAGGTGAAAATTTTCGGTGGAGAAAAGTGTTACCCAAATTCACCCCTTTCCTCTCCCCCACCCCAATTTCAAAACTTAACAGACACCACCTACTTTGTGATACATCGAATGAAAGGAAATTGATTTCTCTTTCGGAAAACAATTTTTTTGGAATTTTCAACCCCTCTCGTGATAAATTGAACATTCGGAGTAATTTAGGGAGAAAGGGTGCTTTTTGAAAATTCTTTTAATATTTTATCCAGAAAGCGAATTCAATTCCCTTCGATTTGATGTATCACAAAGAGGGTAGTGTCATTTTAGATTTTGAAGTTGAGATGGGGGAGTGAAGGGGTGAATTTGGGTGGCACTTTTTACACAGAAAATTTTCTCCCTCGATGCTGTGCAAGATGAGGTTGACTGTACTGAAGATAATTGAGAGATCAAAAATATTATATTGGAAACTCTGGCAATTTTATGAAGAAAGGGGGTGGAGTTGAAAATTATAGAAATATTTTTTCAGAAAGAGAATTCAATTCTCTTCAATTTGATGTATCGCAAAGTGTGTGGTGTCATTTGAAACTTCGAAGTTGGGGCCGGTGGGGGTGAGGGGGCTAAAGATAGAAATCCGCCAATGAATGTTTCAGATGTCCCCCTCAATATAAAAATCGACCTGTTCGAGTTTTTTTCAAGAAAATGAGGTGAAATGCCTGAAAACCCCTCTGTTCTGTTTTCGTTGGGCCAACCTGTATACAAAAAACACCGATTAGTCTCAAGGTCAGTTTTTTTTTATCTATAATTAACGTTACCCGGAAACTAAACGTCAATGGAAATCTCTTGACAATACGCGGGAAAATTTAATTTTATATCATATCTCGAGCAAGAAAGAACACCACTTGCAAACAAAGTGGACAAGTACAAGTTCATATGAGAAGGTTTGTTGGAGAACAGATCGGTCCATGATGAATTTCTATGAACACTGTTTTCAAAAGTATACCGATGAAAACGATCCGACGCAAAACTCAAAGCAATCAAAGCATAGAGTTCTTTTAACTGACCCAATTGTTTCTGTTTTTCTGCTAAAGCTTTTGAGTCATACATTATTGGAGTAATAATTGATTTCTGAGCAAACTTCCACGTTGACTCCACGTCTTGAATCTGCAAAATACATCCAAACAGTTTTCTTGCTCGAATCATAAAATTAAAAAGAAGGTGAATACTCAATGTTTTCTTTAACATTTTCACTTCTTCACCATGTCTTTTGATCCAATATACAAAGAGACATTCTTTATCGAACAACTTCTTTGGAGGATTTGTTGATTCTGACAAATTGATCATGATTATTGCTCGAGGTGTCAAAGCGGAAAAGTCCTGCTGTGGGATAGGCAACGATATTGGTACTATTTGAATGACCTGGTTATGACTAAGTCAGCTAAAACTTCGCTCTTCCTTCACATGTTCGATTTATATCCCGTTCACGATGATTGTCAATTCAGTTATGTCGCTTTTTGATCTCACGTGGATGGATGCGATGGCCGCAACCCTTTTTCTGGAGGTGTAGTTGAAGATGTGTTGCAGGAAACCTGACTCCAGCAAATGAATACTTTTTATCTCAAGATCGCACGATCAGTTCAAAAAGTGACATTACTGAATTAACAAATGAAGCGAAAAATTGTTTCAAAGCCCAGCGGATTAATTGGTCGGGAAGAAGACGGCATTGTTACAGGAATTTCATTACAAAGTGCAGACGACCAAGTGTCCAAGAAGCTATCGTCGGAATTTCTTCAAACCAAAGATAACAGCCAAAAATTCCTTCTCAGTTACGGTATACAATCGTTTGGGTCCTCTTGGCATGCGGCTGGCGAATTCTAAAACCAAGTGGTCTCCCTCATCATCTAGCTTGTACAACTCGACCTCCACGACAATATACCAGTTCGTTCGTATGAAAAAACTTCAGCAAAATTAAGAAACTTCAGCTCAGCATTTTTTTTACAAATAAACACTTGATCCTTTTGAAGGCTTCCTGCTTCTCATCAGTACATCAGTCCAAGTAGTCCAGGAATTTTAGCTGTTGAAATCGCAAATAGCGAACAAAAATGAAAGCGAGCCGGATTTTTGTATATAAGCTCAGTTAGGCATGTAGTTCAACATAGTAAAAGTCCTCAAGAATCCGTTGTGAGCTTCGGCCGTTGTGGCCTCGAGAAGAACTTGAGGATCAGTTTTTCGCGTATATCTCGTGAACAATGGCACTTAAAAAGAAAGTGCCTTAGAAGAAATTGTTGAAAATTTTATTGTCTATAAGAAAGGTTCTTACACATTCCATCGTCAGTTCACTCCTTCTTTGTCAAAACACAAGAAAATTAAAATAATCCAGATGCTCGATGCTGAAGACTGTATGGACCTTAAGTTTTATGATGGCGGAGTGCCACCTCGTAGATGTGTTGGTTGGTCCACTATTTCTTGATTGAAACTTGAAGCCATCAATACGAACTATGCCGGCGGCATATACAGGATGAAATAAAAATAAAAAGTTGAACATTTGTACCTCAAAAACCAAAATAGGTGAAGACATGTAAATCGCCATAAATAATTCTGATTTCATGGTCATTAAGTCATCGTAAACTTGAATTAGATATCTTGAGCCGTTCTTGAAATATCTTCAAAACACTGAAGTTGTTACCGAAAAAAGTGATTTTTCCGCCTACTCATCAGAAAAAAAGTTGACTGTGCTTTTTCTAAAAGTAGTTGGCCTAGAGAGTGTTTTTCACTATTATTCCATTTTAAATGTTATTTATCATTGTTTCGACTCAAAACACCAAGTCTCGATTCAATATCTGAAGAATTACCTACTGATATACGGAAAACTAGTTTTTTCTCGTAATGACTTCAGTCTTCTGAAGATATTTCAGAAACGGCTCAACATATTTGATCCAAATTTACGACGACTTCATGACCATGTAATAAGGAATATTTTTGGCGATTTATATGTCTTCACCTATTTTGGTTCTTGAGGTACATTTGTTCAACTTTTTATTTTTATTTCACCCTGTATATGCCGCCAGCATAGTTGGTATTGATGGCGAATAGTTTCAGTCAAAACAGACTAGATCGAGCAACACCTCTACCAAGTGGCACCCCGCCATCATATAACTCAAGGTCCATACAGTCTTCAGCATCGAGCATCTGGATTATTTCAATTTTCTTGTGTTTTGACAAAGAAGGAGTGAAGTGACGATGAAATGTGTTAGGACCTTTCTTATAGACAATAAAATTTCCAACAATTTTTTCCCGAACACTTTCTTCCTAAGTGCCATTGTTCACGAGATATACGCGAAAAACTGATCCTCAAGTTCTTCTCGAGGCCACAACGGCCGAAGCTCACACCGGATTCTTGAGGACTTTTACTATGTTAAACTACATGCTTAACTGAGCTCATATACAAAAATCCGGCTCGCTTTCATTTTTGTTCGCTATTTTTTCTAAAATTCCTGGACTAAAGCCCAAATTGCTGCTTTACTTCCGCGAAAATCATTGATACGCTGCCACCGATTCGGCAACTTTTGCAGCAGCAAATTTAAAGATGCCCTCGGCCCAAGAGGAGCCATGGTGGTCTGGTGTTCGCACCAATATCCATAATTGATTACGACTTGGACGCTTCGTAAAATCTGTCGATGGCAGGAAATTGCTGCGCGGCAAAGCGACGTGTCCGCGTGTTTATTGCGGCCCGAGGCCCACAATTTTGTTGTTGATGTTTGCCCTTCAAACAACGATAATTTGGAGACTTGACACTGGCATCGACGTGTTATTGAACAATACCGATGCCACCATCAGAGATGGCTCTTCTTAGCAGCAGCACAGAAAAACGCGGCAACAATAAGCAGCATCTATAGCAGAGCGCATTATTAGTCCTGTCCCTAGCAGTACTTCTGGAGGAAAAACGATGTAATCGAAAAAAAAAATTGAAATCGTAAGAGGGTCATACAAGGACAAATAATCACTCGGGTGCTTTCGCGATTCCTGGTACATTTTCCAGCAATATCGCATCAAAGGTGGCGGCTGGTCAATTCTTCAGTACGCTGATATTTCTTTGAGCTTTTGCGAGTTTCTCCAAATAAAAGTACCGATCCACCCAAAAAACAATTCTGGATCAAATGGTCCTGTCAAAGATTAGGTACTAACACTAACCTTATAACGGGTGAAAAAAAAAATTAAACGACTTTTATAATTTATCAAACTTTTTAGTTTCTCAGCCGATTTTCACAAACTTGGTGTCAAAAGCTCGCTCACCAAATCGTCTACTCAAATCAATTGTCAATATAGCCAAATTATTAGAAAATAAAGATCGGTGAATCCAAATAGAAATGTGTTCTATTTGAATATTTTTTTTGTTCTTAAACTTTGTAAAGAACAACACTGATAGTGGATTCTGGAAAATTCAGCTTTTTTTGTAATTCAGGACTAGATTTACTTGATTCGCACATTCCACTGTTGAAATGTATTGAATTAAAGAAAGGTCCATCTGTCATTTTTTCCAAATTCACAATAAATCAACTGTTCAAAAATCTCCCGCGAATCCTTATTTCTGAAGCAACTTCTACACACTTGGTGGTGATCGTAAGCTGTGTGGATTGGCTACAAATACCGTGTTGATGCATGGCCGAAGTTTCAAGATTTTATATAAGGGATGGCGTAAATGGTAGAGGTGCGCATCTCAAATCTCGAATATTCTGCATTTCTGTTCTCGCATGTTGTGAACGGAATTTATATAAGTGGTTGGCTTGATGGTCAGCTGAATAAACACGGAACAAAAGCTAAATGTTACCAGAGTCGAAATGTGGAAATTTGAAATAGACGACTTTAGTTCTTCGGAGAAAATAAAACGGTTCTATTGTGAATTTCTATTACAAGCGGTTTGAGGTGGTTGAGATAAGAATGCAGGGCTCGAACAAGTCATTTATTACAGGAAAACAATTGTTCTCGCTTAAATAACCCAAAGAAACGTCCCGAATGTCTTTGGGGAAAAATCCCGGTGAATATAACTGGAAAGATATTTTGTAGTGTTTGGTCCGCAAACGATATTTGATTTGTGTCTCCTACAGAAGGTGAAAGGTGTCTCATCGATGTGCTTGTGGAATTATTTTGGTATAAGAGATTATTTATTTAGGATAAAGCTGCTCAAATTTTGATCCACTCAAATGATGAAGGGCCTTAAGGGATTACTTGAAATAAACGAATTCACGACAAAATGCTGAGTCGTCAAAGAGCAACTCTCTTTGAACGGTTTCCTGAAAGAAAAAAAAACTGATGAATTGCCCACAAAATGATCCCATAAGCTAGATGACACCACTTTCGCACCCTGGCCTGTACGGTAATCAAAGCTATCAAATAATCATACGAAGTTATTATAATACTCTTCAGCAATTCCTTTGAGGCAAAAAGCCATAAAGTACCTATCTATCCAAATTTCAGACAAATTCTCTGGAGCCTCACTCACTCCTGAAATGTAGGTGGGGTGAGCTTTATTTGTAAGTGATTATACTATCAATTCTGCACTTAGTGGTCAACAAAGTTCATTTACATTTTTGCATCCAGGGTTAGGCACACTGCAACAATTACAAAACAAGCTGCAATAAACTTGATTTTTCCTATAGGTACATCTTAAAGTAGCACATTTTATACAGCAGCATACCCCTACGAAGTTTTCCGGCCATTTCACGATATTTTTTTGAGAAACCAGACGTCGCGTCGTCGGAAATTTCAAAACCGAATTCTAATGGATTTCATACTGTCAAGTTGTTGATGACGCAGTGCATCTTTCAGTAAGTAGAGGAGTATGCTCGCAATAAGTGTCCTCTAATGCATCTACTGATGGTTGGTGGTAGATTTTGAATGTGCGTGCTTTTGTCGTACCTAACCGACAAAAGTGTTGTTCCCTAATACAAACAATCATGCCAAAAGAAGACTGTGTTCCTAAATAAGACAGAACAATGGTAAGTCGCACGGAAAAGGAAAAGGCATGAGGCCTTTTTGGCATGTAACAAACCCCCAGTATAAGGTTAGTACCCAATATTTGACAGCACCATTTAATCCAGAATTGTTTGTTGGGTAGATTAGTACTTTTATTTGAATAAACTCGCAAAAACTCAAAGAAATATCAGCGAACTGAAGAATTGACCAGTCGCCACCTTTGATGCTATATTGCTGGAAAATGTACCAGAAATCGCGAAAGCACCCGAGTGATTATTTGTCCTGGGATGACCCTCCAACGATCCAGAACTTTTTTTGATTACATCGTTTTTCCTACAGAAGTACCTACTTCTAGGGCCTGGATTATATGTACATATACACTACCGATCATCGGGGATGATCGCTTCTCGCCTGTCACAAATTGCATCCCTAGTTTTCAAAAGTCACGTCCTAATCGCTTTCTAAATCAATCCCGACTTCCCATTCAACCATGCACCCACTCATTGGGGAGCACAGGAGAAATATAACCCCGCTATAAGCAACCGCAAGAAACTTTTAATGAAGACCTCGGCAGCTTTCAAAAACGCACTTATCTGATCTGCCATTTTAATTTTAATTAAGGTACGTAGGTAGGTAGGTAGACACGTTCACAATCAATAGGTGAGGGTATTTGTGCATCTAGATCATAGAGGAACACTTATCGCTCCAGTATAAAACCATCAATACCTAAATTACAGGGACAAGGGATTTGCTTTAGTCGAGCGTCAGTTTAATCACCTCAGAAGACTGCTCGTTTGGAAAACGTTCTGGTTCTATCTAATATGGATGTGGGTGTGTGTTGGTGAGTACCTACTTGCTTGATCGTTGTAAAACGATCTTATCGTTTAAAGACTCGGAGAATTAGCTTCATCAATTCGCTATCCTTGCCGGGCGCTAGAGCATCCAAGAGATTTGAGGAGCTGATGGCTCCTCTGATGAATAAATAATGAACGTTTGTTCCGGACACGCTTAAAAATAGCTTTATCTTGGCCGTAACATCCGTCATTGCTGATGAAAAAAGTTCCGTTGTTCGGCAAAGTGCAGGTTTTCAGGTAGTGCTCCGATTTTCTCGTGCCGAAAATGTGTGTAACGATGATGCAGTTTTTCAACCGCTTCCGCCAGAGTATAGCGGATGGTCTCGCGGATGGCAAACAAAACATCGCCGTCTAGTCTCCCGCGGGAGTTTCACATTTATCATCACATGAGATGAGAAATTTATGATCTGGGTGGCTTAACGTAAGTATCGTTTAAAACTATTGCCTTACCCTCTTATCTCCCCCCCCCCCCCAAATCAAATATGTTACCTGTCTCAGCCATGACTCAGTTGTTGTCACCTCTATGTAGGGTGGGTACTTGCACGCCCAATTTTTTTACTTTCCCGGCCCCCCACAAACTCGGAGGGAAAGTATTGTAATCGTGCAGAAAAAAAGTTTTGAGATTACGCCGGATATATCCATTTTGAGGTTTTTCAAGACTATTGAGACAATTTCCAGAATGATGTTTGTCCGTGAGTCTGTCTGTAATCTTCCACGATAACTGCCGGAACGTTGACCTAATCGACTTGAAAATTTGTATGCAGACATGGTTTCGCTCTTAGTTGTGTGGTTAAGCGTTAGATCTATGCATTTTGAGCTTAAGCAATGCGCTTTTGGGGTTTGATTGGGGGTCCCTCAACCTTAATTTCAAGAGTTGGAGACATCGGTGCACTCGATGCGGAGGGGGTCAGGGGGGCCCTTGAAAGTTGAAGGTGCAAGGCTTCCCACCAAATTACCATACACCACCACGTTATTCCTACTGGAAGGCCATCAAACGACTCTAACCTGTACATTGACAACATTTGCCGTCATGTCCAAACAGTTTCTACAAACTGAAAAAAATTAATTCTAATGACAGATCGAAAAAAACAGTTTTTCTCAATTCTTCATCCCCACAACGGATAAACTGCTAAGTTTGGTGTCATTTTGGAGTAAACGGCATCCTCTGATTTTATTCACCGAGTTAAAATGTTTGTGAGACCACCGTGCAAAGAATGGCACGCCAAGAAGTGAGCATTTTTAAGCACCTCATTTAACAGTAGTTTCTTGGCTGTTACCAATCGATATGATCGATAATTTTGTTATGGATCAATAACTTGAACTCTTTTGTAACGTCAATGCATGTGCATGAAACTCGACACGAGCGTGGAGGCCTGGAAAAAACTTTTCTCCAGCAGTCGAATTTATTTCACGCCTACTGAGCGTCAGTTCACTGGGCTCAGGTAGGGAGTGTTTGGATAGCTTTGGAAGCAAAATTTTTAGATCTGTTTGAAAAGTTGTGCAGCTTAATTCTGGAAATTGATTTATGAATCATCATCGATTGTTTTGCCTGTCAGTAGCCACATGGAGGTTAACTGCAGAGGTGATGGCTAACGGCGGAGGGCATTCAACGTCCCAAGATCTATTCTCTGCCACTCTGACAGTCATTTTCACGGTTGTTGTTCATGAAATTATTTCTTCTCCAAACATGAGAACACTTACACGTACAAAATGATAACAACCTTGAAGGACCTTGAAGGTTGGTAGAGGAATAAAGAAAATAACACTTCTAAAGTTGAATGCCCTCCGTCGTCAGCCATGATCCCTGCAGTAATCCCCATGGGGGTACCTGGTGACTGTCAAAATAATCTGATATGATTCTCAAATCAATTTCCAGAATAATGCTACTCAGCTGCATAGACAGATATGGAAATTTTGTCTCCAAACATATCCAAACGCTGCCTGCCTGAGCCCAACAAACTAAGGCTTAGTAGGCGTGATATAAATTCAAGCGCTGGAGGAAAAAAAAATTCCAGGCCTCCACGCTCGTGTCGAGTTTCATGCACATACATTACCGTTACAAAAGAGTTCAAGTTATTGATCCATGACAAAATTATCAATCATATTGATTGGTAACAGCCAAGAAACTGCTGTTAAATGAGGTGCCTCAAAATGCTCACTTCTTGGCGTGCAATTCTTTGCACGGTAGTCTCACAAACATTTTGACTTGGTGAATGGAATCAGAGGATCCCGTTTACTCTAAAATGACACCAAACTCGGCAGTTCATTCGTTGTGGGATGAAGAATTGAGAAAAACTGTTTTTTCCGATCTGTCATAAGAATTTTTTTTTTCAGTGTAAAGAACTGTTTGGACATGGTAACCAATGTTTTCAATGTGTAGGTTAGAGTCGTTTAATGACATACAAGTAGGAATAACGTGGTGGTATGGTGATTTGGTGGGGAACCTCGCACCTTCAACTTTCAAGGGCCCCCCAGACCCCCTCCGCATCGAGTGCACCGATGTCTCCAACTCTTGAAATTAAGGTATGGGGATTCCCAATCGAACCACAAAAGCGCATTGCTTATGCTCAAAATGCATAGTTCGAGCTTTGTTTTGGCGCTTAACCACCGTACTATCTGGAATGACCGGATTAGTTTTTGGCTGTCATCTGTCGAACAGAAGTGTCACTATCAAAAAATGACAGAAGCTACATCTCACGGGACTTGACTTGCGATATGTCATTTGAAAGCTCTTGAAAAACTGTATTTAGAACAGTTGAAAATATTTCCCTATCTATTAACTGCCAAATTATAAAAAACGCCAAAGTCTGAAACTTTACCATTTAATTATCCAAAATCTATTCGACAGATTTGAACCAAACTCGGCAGGAAGCAACAATACCAAAGAAATAAACTAATGCTGAAGTTGGAGTTTCCTGCCATTTTTCGGACAAGCGCTATGGATTTTCAAAGTTTGGTCTGGCCGATTCCAGTCGAGCTTGCCTGTTCGCTCGGCTTTTGGGCAATTTATTTTCCTTAGCAAGCAAACCGGTACGTTTTTATTTCATTGACGTATCTATCGTGATCCCTGGTATCTATGTCAAAGTCACAAAATGATTATGGATGCAGGCAGATCTTGGTGTGTTTTCTTTTATCGTTTAAAACAACAGTGCGCTCCCATCCTTTGTGTTTCCAAGTATCGTTTTGGGGGGCCCCGTGAACCCCCTTGTGTTTTCTGTAGCTTTAGCAACTCCAGTATGCCCATCCCGTTATGGCGTATACCTACGTATGATTCGGTACCAGGGCCCCATGTTTTCTTACTGCCGTTCAAAGCACTGATGGGGCCCCCACTTGTGACTATCAGATTTTGCCGTTTCAGGCCAAGCGACGCCGTTGTGTCTTCTTGGGTTGGTTGAAGCCCTATGGCTCCCTGGTGTCTACGGGTGTCTCTTGGAGTCCCACTGAGCCCCCCTCTCGTCTTTTCAGTCTTCAGAACTATTGTGCCGTCAGGTGTGTTCCGGACCTGCCCTTCTTAAGGGCTCGAAGTCTCATTCCACATCGTCGGCCTAACGTGAAAATTGCATAAGTCCACATTTGGTCCAAAATGAGATTATTGGCGCAACTTGTTGAAAACTGTAGTTTCTATCAGCTGGCAATTTTAGATTTTGTTTTTAATGAACAACTACTAATGAACTAGAAGTTTCTACTGAAAAACTCGAGGTAAAATCACAAAAAAACATCTCAAGAAATCAGTTTTTACCTTCTCCTGAACAATTTGTGTTTATGGACTTGAGCAATTTTCACGTTAGGCCGACGACATGTCGTTTGGGGCCCTGATGTGCAAATAATAAGATTTCCCGCCAGGTATTCTACCCGTGAACTGATTTTTACCAAATATTTTTTAAACAATCGGTAATTGGTTCTTGGATATCCTCCAACCATTTTTCGTCCAATCTCTTGAATTATTTTGGTTGAAAAACAGCCTTCTCTCTATGGAACTGAATGTTCTGATGGATGAGGTTCTACAGCGCCTTGAACCTTGAACCGCAGTGCTTTATTGTGATGTGTGTATCGAAGTTATTTTTCCTGGATGGTCGCTTGACTTGGTCGATTTTTCTTTAGTTTCACAATCATTTGATATATGATCGTGCAGATTGAACTGTTCTGCCAACAACTGTCCAACAATGGTTGCAGAATGCCGTCGCTCGGCTTGTCTACCCAAGCTTTAAATTGAAGATATAGGGTTGAAATTTGACATACAGATGCGATGCAGTAGAAGTTCTCAATCAAGTTTGTGTAATTTCATCATCATGTCTAAAGCAGAAACAAAAATTTTAATAAGGAACTAGCATAACATTCTTGAGATATCATACAACAGTGAACTACTTGGTTCTGCCTTTGGATTAAGTATTCCATCACCTTGGACCTAACCTGTCATTTGTTCTGTCCGCTTAACAATGGATGCAGGATGCTCGCTAAACGCTCAACTCAATAGAATTTTTTCATCAATTTCCAAATCGAATCCTCCTCCTCCCGAAGGGACATTTCGATCAAAGTCATTACTGACGTCTCTGGATACCGCCGGGAAAGTTTTGTGTCGCCTCACAACAGATTTTTTTGTTCATGTAGGTACACTACTGCTTAGTACCTAACCTATCTCCTCACTTACCCCACTTGAAAAGTTCACAAAACAACGGATCAGGTGTGTATATCTACTTAGACTCAGATACATACTGGAATTTAATTCTCCCAAAGATGTTATTGTGGCCTGCGGACGCGGTCTGGGATCTGTTTTCAGCATTATTTTGTTTGTTGACTTTCCGTCACTAAACCGAATACATCACCCTGTGTGTGTCGTCGATTGTGGACACAAAGGACCGGCTCCGGAGGGATCACAGTAGAGTCCTTTCAAAGTCCACTTCGGCCCCGCACATTGCTTCCGTGTACCTATATGAGGGGTATATAGGTATAGGTATAGGTACTGTATGAGAGTCTACATAGACAAACAATCATTGAAGCCATATTAGATTGCCGGGTGTTAACATCCGGAGGCCAGAGGGGCATTAATTACGGCCGGACTATTAACATGACGAGCAGGTATGATGAGTGGCCGGGGAGGCTACATTATTCTGAAATTGATATAACAGTGAATTTTTGTAATAATTAAATTCCTGCGCACACTCATCTTTCATTTGCAACATAGCAGGATAGCCCTCTATTTCGACCTCGATTTCGACGTTTTGTCTCGTCCAATGCAAAGCAATATCGCGTAATAATAATTAAGAATACCAATACCCCCGCTGTTACTTGATATTTTATGGATTTTGAGTGTAAGTCAGGAACAGGTATTTCATATGCGGAACAAACGAGGAAGAAGACATCGAGGGACAGGGCCGGCTTTACAGATTTTGGCGCCCAAGGCGAAGTTCTGTAATGCGCCCTTTTATGAATGCAAAAATAGCATCTCTAGCAATTTTTTTTTAAATGATAACAATAATGTTGATAATAATTGAAAATTGCACAAATTGTGAGTGAAAGAGCGCCGCAGACGAGTTTTTTTTCAAGATAATAGAGGGTCCATATTCAGCAGTCCACGGCGAAATCAGCCCACAGCTCAAACGTCCCACCGGAAAAAGATCCACGACACATTTATCCCCGAGCTCTGCTACCGCAAAGACGTCCACTGCTGAAACGATCCACCGGAAAAAGGCCCACAACGCATTTATCCCCGAGATCTGACACCGCGAAGATATCCACTGCTCAGTGCTCAAACGCCCCACCGGAAAAAAGTCCACGACTCATTTATCCCCGAGTTTTACCACCGCGAAGACATCCACTGCTAAAACGATCTATCGGAAAAAGGTCCACCACGCATTTATCCACTGTCAGATGACTTCGCCCATAGACATTGCAAAACTAGATGAAGTTTGCGGGCTGTGTTTCTGGTCACCATCGGCCGTTCGCGGGCTGAATCGCAGCCCAATTATGCAACCAAACATACATTCAACAGACCATTACTAGTTTTGAAATGTCTATGGGTGTAGGCGGCATATGACAGTGGCTAAATGAGCGGTGGACTTTTTTCCGGGAGGACATTTGAGCCGAGGGATGATTTATCGGTGTGAAGACTCGGGGATAAATGCGTGGTGGACCTGTTTCCTGTGGACCGTTTGAGCAGTGGATGTCTTTGCGGTGCTAGAATTCAGGGATAAATGCGTGGTGGACTTTTTTCCGGTGGATCGTTTTAGCAGCGTATGTTCTCGCGGTGGGAGAACTCGGGAATAAATGAGTTGTGGACTTTTTTCCGGTGGGACGTTTGAGCTGTAGACTGATTTCTCTGTGGACCGCTGAGTGGGCCCCATAATAAAGAGATGAAGGGCGCTCAGGCGCCCCCCAAAGTTTGGCTCCCGAGGCGGTCGCTTCGCTCGCCACACCCTAAAGCCGGCCCTGTACAGTCGCGTAAATGAGAACACTAACCGGAATTCCGGCAGAAGAAACGCAAACCAAAATTTTAATGAAAACAGAAACCGCAACGAACGAGGCGATATCCGAACCAGCGATATAACACAGGTAATAACCATAGTGGAGCAAAATCTTATTTATTGAGTAATACGAACCCAGTACCAGAACGCAGAGTAACAAATAAAACCCAAAAAGCGACGAAACATTTTTTCGTGGCCAATAGGGATAAGAAAGTTTGAAACGACACGGAAATTCTAGAAATAGACGGCCTAAATTTTATACACGTAAAGTGCAATTCGAGAAATTTCCAGTTACTGCTGGACTGCGCCCCGCCTCGCCTGGACTGAAGCCCCTTCAATTAGCGTATTATGTGAAAGACGTTATTCCACAAAGCGAAAAAATAGATAAGGCACAGAAAATCAAAGTTCACGGAATAGGAGGTTTCATATTCACTCTAGGCGAAGCCGACATTTCATTTCAAATTGGTCAAGATTCATTCACTGACTCATAATTTTCCACGTAATAGAGAATTTTGGCAATAGATGGCATGGCGTCATTGGCGCAGATTTTTTCCGAAAATGCGAGGCCATAATAAATTATCAGGAATTTACTTTTAGTTGCAGCGGTACGCTAGCAAAATGACCCTGATTCTGCATTTTGTGATACTGCAATGAAATTTGGCATATGCAAACTACGTAGAATTTCAAGTGATTTGACCCGCAGCACTAAAAAATTTGTTCATTAGGGGGCGACTGGGGGCCCCTCCAAATTTCAAGATGTCAGAGTTTTTACCATGCACCATTCAGTACCGCCCTATCTACCGTACAGGACGTAAACAACTTTGTTCTTGACCATCATAACATTTTTCGTCATGTCAATTCCATTCTTCTTACAGAAAAAAATTATTTCTTTGTCTGGTCAACAAGTCGAGAAATATATTTTTTTTTGGACTACAAATAGATTGTTGAGTCGTTTTTGTGTGATCATCGATAAATCCGCATCCCCTTGATTCATTTATGAAAACAAAAGTTTTGCTGTTCTATTCTTTAACGAAGGAGTGACCTCAACTTACCATTATTTTCAACATTACCTATTTCAATGTTTTATCCCTAAAAATATGATTATGATATGATTATTAAGCTATATGTTATTGTACTAACATATAGCTTGAAGTTTTCTTCAACGGTGTGGATGATGAAACGGCCTCAGATTCCACCTGGAAGCCGTACATAGTAATTTTTCTGCAAGGCCGTCAAATTTGGCATTTTTGATTTTCTACCGGGAGCGGCCAAAATGTCAATACACACCACTCCGCCCAAGAGCACCGGTTGCGGTACTCTCGCACCAACTTTCATTTCAGTATCACAAAATGCAAAATTGTTAGGCGTGAATATCGTTTTCCGCTGGAGCAAACCGGAGCTCTTGGGCGGAGTGGTGTGTATTGACATTTTGGCCGCTCCCGCTAGAAAATCAAAAATGCCAAATGTGACGGCCTTGCAGAAAAATTACTATGTACGGCTTCCAGGTTGAATCTGAGGCAGTTTCATCATCCACATCGTTGAAGAGAACTTCAAGCTGTATATGAGTGTAACAATAATCATACTTACCGGGGTAAAACATTGAAAAAGGTAATGTTGAAAATAATGGTAAGTTGAAGTCACTCCTTTGTTGAAAAATAGCACTGCAGAAGTTTTCTTTTCATAAATGGGTCAAGGGGATGCGGATTTATCGATGATCGCACAAAAACTACTCAACAATCTATTGGTGGTCCAAAAAAAAAATTATTTTCCAATTTTTTGACCAGGCAAAGAAATTATTTTTTTTCTTTAAGAAGAATGGAATTGACATGACGAAAAATGTTATGATGGTCAAGAACAAAGTTGTTAAGGTCCTGTACGGTAGATAGGGCGGTACTGAATGGCGCCTGGGAAGAATTCAGACATCTTGAAATTTTGAGGGGCCCCCAGTCGCCCCCTAATGGACAAATTTTTGAGTGCTGCGGGTCAAATCACTTGAAATTTTATGTAGTTTGCATATGCCAAATTTCATTGCGGTATCACAAAATGCAGAATCAAAAAGCGTACCGCTGCAACTATTTCTCTTACTGGAATAATGAGATTAAAAATTGCGTGCCTATGCTTTCAAAGCAAAATATTTGAGAGTTCATAAATTAAATGGGTCAAGGGTGCCTGTGAATTCAAAAACATCTGTCGAAACTAGTGTAATCGTTTTGTAATAAATTTGTCAAACTTTGACAAGTTACGTCCCATACTCGGTCCCATATTATTGGTCTCTGATCTGCCATAAGTGCACGAGAATACTTCAAGTTCGAAAATACTCCTCGATCATGTAGGTTTTGTGCCCTGCCGTGAAAACCACATTTAAAATGTTTCGAAAACGAGAACTGCGACTGGTTTGACAAATTACGATGACCAAAAAATTACAGACATCAAATGAACGATGCTAGTTCCGACAGATGTTTTCAAACTCACAGGCACCCTTGACCCATTCAATTTATGAACGCTCGGTAGGTACAATTATTCCATCTCGTTGCGAAATCACACGTTTTTTCCATGTTAACACAAATGCTGATCTTGTGGTTTCACCGGAGACTGTCTGTACAGGAGTTTACACCGGATGCCTCATGACACGACATGACGTGCCACTCATATTGGTTTTCCAATCTATAATCTATGACGCTTTACTGCTTTTGTTTACACTAGGTCATGAAGGCGCGCAAGCTCGCCTTTTACCAAAAGTCAGGTGGTCCTGAACATTGAATAAACTTGAAGATTGAAGAACTTTGAAGATTGAAGATAAATAATTTCATAAACTGAATAATCTCGAAAATTTAATAATCTCATAGAATGAATACCCACCCTTGAAATTATTCGAAATATAATTTCTCCTCAACATTACTCCATCATCCGTTATTGTAGAACACGACACAATGAAAAAAAAATCGATTTTTTAGATCATTAACATTTCATAGCTTGAAATTTCTTCATTCCAAAATCTGATATAAGATTCGGGGGCCACCATAAAACATGCTATAAAATGCGATTACTGAGGCGATTCCTCAATTGTTTGGCACACTTTGGCTGATTCGAAGAAATAAATATAAGTAACTGAGCAACTTAACGTAACGTAATAAGTAACGTAACGATTTGTCAAGTAACGTCCTAGGCACATCACCGCTGACAGACAATTTGGACGAGATTTTTTCTATTCTTTAGCATGCTTTTCTTTTCCTTTATTTGTATTTATGATATTTATACACTAAAGTAACTGAAATGTTTCAGGAATATTTTCAAAAATTTCAATTTAGATCAGTGAAACTCTCTTAGATCCAGATATTCACAAAGTCACTATTGCAATTTTGGTGTTCCAATTGACCGTTCTAACACTCGATAACAACGTAATCTAATGAGATCTCATGTATGTACTCATTTTACTTTCGAATTTCGATCAAGCTTGGAGCATAATAATAGGCAACACAACATACAACAGTAACCTTCGCATTTTCCTAGTCAAGTCTTGGTGGACATCTCTTTTCTAGAGTAGGGATTATGGCCTGTGAATAAAACACTCACCTTTTCGCTAATTGTACAACAGCTGAAGCTGAACCACAGAATAATGCTGAACTCTGAACTGCGACCTGCGACTACACGAACACGCCGTAAAAACAGAATCACAGAAATGAAATGCGTTATTGCGTTCTAGCATTGAATGATCTGGTAAATTCCAAAACAAATTTGGAAACCACACTCAGATGTAGACAACCAAACATACTTCAACTGATGTAAGGGAACAGTGTCTAACCTAACGCAATCAAATATGAATTATTTTATGAAAAAGTATCGAACTCCCGGCAGAACACCAACATTAAAAAATTCATTCTGAAAATTGTGACCAAATATCATATGATGATCATGTTTGTTTTCACGTTTATTACTTCTTGTGATAGATACATTCAGTGTTCACAGTCACCTCAATGTCCCCTATCAGTTCGTTTCAAACTACCTACTTGACCTCGTGATCAAGTTCGAAGTTCGAACAGCGCAATCGCGTCCATGGCCTTGAAGTGAACATCTCTTTTCTAGAGTAAGGATATGTACATTATTTATACTTTTATATCGGTATAATCAGTCTTTGCTATGTCATATTCCAAGCTACATAAATACGCTGTGTCTAGGTACACGCTAACGTGTACGCAAAAATGAAAATTAGGTGCACGCGAAACGTCATAGTCTGTATATGACGTCAGCTTTTAGCGTGCCCCAACTTATATTTTTAAGGTACACGCGAAACTATTGTGATGGCGTTTTGCGTGCGGGCTGTCATGTCAACAGCCAGCGGGTGGTATATGCGTTAGTCTCGACGATCGGTACCTATGATGATGAAGTGTGGACAAACGTTCACGTCGTTTTCCAAGTTTGAGACAGCTCTTAACCCTTTCCGGTCCAAAGATGCCATTTGGCGTCATTTTCATTCAAAGATTCAGAAAATAGAGCCCTATAATCGATCCACCTTAACCGATATACCACATGGTAGTCTTTCGTCTAGATGGTGTCACGAATAATTGCGACTTGATTTGGCGCGCCATACGATTAGAATTGACAGAAAGGTTTCACAGTGTGGGTATCAGCATTTTGTGGAAAAATCAAAGCCAAAATACAAGGTAACTTCTGGTTTTACTTCCTTGACCCACCATCCAACGAGGAGGGGAAGTATTGTGAACGCGCTAAAAAAATTTTTCGAGATGAAGACGGATATATCCATTTTGAGGTCCTCCAAGACGATTAAGAACATTTTTGGAGTGATGTCTGTCTGTGTGTGTGTCTGTTGACAGCGTGCTGTTGGCAGCCGTGCACCACTGCACACCCTGACTGTCAGCTGACATTGACAGCACAGAAGATAAGAAGAGAAGACATCGTTGCTTGTACAATTTTATGACACGATTTGTATATTTGAGAATATATGTTTCTTGAAATTCGGCATACGGACATTGTAGGTCCCTGGAATGAGCCCATTAGTTTTTGGCTGTCATATCTGTCAAACGGGAATGTCACTATCAAAGAATGACAGATGTTATACGTCACGGAACTTGACTTGCAATATGCCGTTTGAGAGCCCATAAAAATCTCTATTCAGAACAGTTTGAAGTTTTCCTTTATCTGTGATCTGTCAAATAATAAAAAATGTCAAAGTTCAAAACTTTATGATTTAGTTATTCCAAGGCTATCCGATGGATTGCGACCAAATATGGCAGCAAGCAACAAAACAAAAGAGTCAAATCAAGTCTGCACTTGCAGTCTTCCACCAGTTTCCAGTCGAGCGGTATGAATTTTCAAAATTTCTCCTAGCCGTTGCCACGAGAGAGAGCCTCTTGTCCGAATTTTGACCAGAACGACTCGCTTTTGATGCAGGACTCCACTCAAAAACTCATTACTGCTCGGCGATCAACTTTTTTCAAAAAAGTCGGACTGATATCGAAAGTATATTGGATTGGGCGTCGTGTAGACCCGTTTTCAAAATTGGCACGGTTCCGGTTTTCTGACGGTAATTTTTTCAAAATGAAATTTGTATATTTCGTGAATTTGAAAAAACTACAATGCCAACTTTGACATGCGGTGAGCCCCACGGAATATTCATTTAAGGTGCAGACATGCTGGGAATGAAGGTTGGATAAAAGATTAGATTAATTTTTGGGACGAAAATTTTCGAAATCGGACTCACGGTTTCCGAGTTTTCATCTCTAGAAAAACCACAAATTTTCCAACTTTTTAGCCGTGAACAGATTTTCACCTTTTTTTTCCAACCAAGAGGTTACTGGCTCTTGAACATTTTCCAATAATTTTCTTCTCAATTTCCTGGGAATTTCCCCGTTGAAAATGTAAAACAGGCCTGGGTTATCGAAACCGGATTTGAATGATGGAGCTTAAAGTGAAGCCGTAATTGACGATCTTCATAATAAGACGATTTGGGAAAAGATTTGGGGTTTTCCCGTGAAATTGGAATTTCTAAATTTTCAATTTTCTGCAAACTATTCCCAATCTTTCTGTAGTGCCAGTTTTAGATCGTTCACCTCTATCCACATACTAATGCGTCTGACTGCCTCACTCGCTTTTCTTTCTACATAATTTGGTTCCTAATGAAAACCTACAAATTTCTAACTTCTTCAGCTTGTGAAGAGATTCATACTAACGTTCTTTAAACAAAGAATAATTGATTCTTGAACATTTCCAGGCAATTTGTCTTGAAATTCTTCAAGTTTTCCGGGAGTTTTCCGCTTCAAAAATCCATCGGCCCAGCTTATCGAGACGAGACTCAAATGATGGAGCTCTAAATGAATCCCTAATTAGAGAAAAAAACTCAATTCCTCAATCTTTTTCTCTAACTTCCCACCCGAAGGCACATCATTGCATAATAAAATTTCCATCCGTTCCTTGCTACTCGTCGGGGAAGTTTTGGGGTGACACAAACCGATTTTTTTTCGCTATTTGCGATCTCAACATCTAAAATTCCTGGACTACTTCCGTGTATAACCAACGGTTTTCGGTTTCATAGCTTTCAAAAGCTGCCTGCTCAAAATTAGAAAACGACGTGAGCGTTTGTCCACACTTCATCATCATAGGTACCGATAGTCGAGATTGCCGCATTTACTACCAGCCCGCCTGCAAAATGCCATCGCAATAATTTCGCGTGTACCATAAAAATATAAGTTGGGGCACGCTAAAAGCTGACGTCATATACACACTATGACTTTTCGCGTGCACCCAATTTTCAACTTTGCGTGCACGTTAGCGTGTACCTAGACACAGCGACAAAATTAGTTATTTATGTACCATATGGGCATAAAGTGCCACTTTTTTTCCCCGCTGTGCGAGATTGCGACCGAGGCCGTAGGCGCGTAGGCCGAGGGAAGCAAGCACAAGGGGAAAAAACGCACTTTAGCCCAAGGTGCATACAATGTTTTTTGCACTGGCTAGTGCAAGACTGAAAATTTCGAGTTATTGAGTCGTTGAAAAATTGTCATGGCAGCGCTGATTACTTGATTGTACGTCGCACGATCTACCATGCGATCAACAAAATTCGGAATTGGGGTAGGCTGTGCGCTGTGCCCCAAGAAATCAGCTTGACATCCTGAAATTTAACCAGGTCAAAGCCTACCAGATCGCATGGACGAGTGGCAGGTTACTTATCACCTATCTTGAACACGTAGCTGCCGGGGCCCCATCGCTTACTAGCATAAAACAGGTATTTATTGGTTTTGGTATGTAAACGTGCTAATTTTGTTGTTTTTGCAGTCTCTCGTGTTTCCTACAAATTGAAGTCCATTTTGCATCGCATCAAGTGGTTACGTCAAAATAGAAGGTGACGTCTCCTCGGACGGATCAAGAGCGCTCGTTGCCATGACGACTTTTTTGCCCAAGGGCTAAAAAGAGTCACTTTAGGCCCTGTTTTGAGGTCGTAAAATATCGCATTTAATATAGGTAGTGCAAAAATAACCATGGCTATGATGGTTGATCTAGACACATGCAGAACTAAGGCTTAACCTTTAAACTGCTCCGGCCGTATATATACGCAAGAGGCTTCCCTGCTCAAGCCGTATATATACGCCAGATCTTCATAATTGTACCGATTGGAATTCAGACATTTTTCCTGTGCCATATTATCATAATGAACATAAAATTACATATTTTGCATTAATCGCACTTTTTTTCTTGTTTATCGACTAAGTGCTCCAGACGTACATATACGCGCGGAAGTAAGGCAAATTATTTGCTCGTTGATGGGCCGTACTCGCATTTTTTGAACAAAACTCTGCGCTCTAGAGTGGTCATGATATTGTAGTAAGCTTATAGGAATTTTGATTGTTGTTTTAGGCAATAAGGCCACTATGTGCTGTTTACTGACAATTTACTTCACTGTTAATTGCATCAAACGTTGGAATAATTATGACAGTTCCAAGAATTTCAGATTTTTCTTGTTTCTGAAATCAATAAAAACTTCAATTTTGTATTTTCTCAATTATTGTAATTTCTACATATCTATCTATTGTGTTTGGATTTGAAATCAATAAATAAAATCACTCAGTACCTAACTACATCGAAATGTTGATCCAATTTTGCCTTTGAAATACATAAATGAAAAACTAAAACTTCAAAAATAATCATCGTCTGAGAAAATCTTTGAGGGAGCAACAGAGTAGAAACGTAAGAAATCTATTTATTCATCTGTTCACAAATAATAATTGTTATAAATGAACGAGTACGGCCCACCTGTTTTTCAGCGGAATTTTAGCATTCAGTAGTCGCCTGCTCTAGACGTATATTTACGATTTAGGGTTTAGCTGCTCCAAGCGTATATATACGCAAGGGTCTAAACTTGTGCGCACACGGTGAAAGGTTTTCAAAAACTTCTTAGCAGTGTAAAGGTTAAAGGTGAATTCCAAGATGCCAATATTCGGACAGGAAATGCGATTTTGTATGTCGAATTTTGAATTCGAGGGCTCTGATGGGCCAATATGAGGACTTTGACATAAAATTTCGCATTTTCTGTCCGAATATTCGCATCTTGGAATCCAGCTTTATATTGACTTCTATTTTTTTCGTCAGAAAGCGGCAATGCAATGTCTGCATCCACAGATTTCAAATCAGCGAGATCGCCCATTGTACAGATGATTTTGTGCAGTGTGCAGTGATGATAACTAGTTTAATTAATTCTGTTGGAAATTGAAATTACGAAGTTGTTACCGGAGAGTCCGGGGACCGGCGGAGGTCAGTTTGCCAAGCGCTTCGCAAAGGAACAGCTCAATTCAAAATTAAATACCTAGGTGGTCATTTATTTTTTATTTATTAGTTTTCTTTATCTACGACCTACGTGTCGTAGGTGTGAGTTGAGAAATAATGTTGATACGGGCGGCATCATGCCACATCAGTCAGGATGTTTTGTTTACTAATTCGAATGGACTCGCAAAAAAATGCAACAGCGCACTCTGTCAACGTTTCGAACAAGACCTATTTCTGCTGTGAAAGCAAACAACGTGCTATCAGGGGATTATTGTGTGCTCAAGCTTGGATTACCGTGTCGCGGGGATTAAATATTATTTTTAAAAATCCAGGCAATAGTTGACGCCGTGGACAAAAACCGTCCGGCGTCAGAGGATCCCGCACGCCAGACGCGCGTCCTACTTAAAGCGAAGGGAAATAAGTTTTTAGCTATTTATTTTTATCGGGTTCTCCCGGCTAAAAGGGATAAGTGTTTTCTTATGTCGGCTGAGAGATTCCTGTTTAGGATTTTGCTTTCTCTATTTTAATTGAAACTTCCACTAGTTTTTTTTTTGTGTTCAAAATCGATGAAACCGTTATCGTCAACTTGAGTCCGGTGAATATACACTAACTTGGCGGCCACATTAATCGCACAATTTAGAGTAACAAAATAAACGACATTGTCTTTTGCTGGTAGGCTCACGATTATTCTAATCAGTCTAGGTACGGGAAGCTCCAGTACCCATTATGTTTTTTTACCTAATTATTTTGGCCATTCTACTTTTCATAAACGTGACGCTTGCGGGCCACGCTCTTGGCTTTCGTGCGAAATTCCGGCCGACTCCGGTCCCGGTCGTACAAAGCGTTTTCAAGAGCGCCGCGCCGGTGCCGGTCGTTTACTATAAAATGCGCCCAGGTCTTCATGCTGACAGCCCTATTTTTCAACAGAAATTTATTGTTGAAGTCAATTTAGAAAGAGAAGAGATGGCTCTATTCTATACATTCCAAGTTTTAATTTTTTTCCAAAACAACTTTGCAAAAAACACTCCAACCCTCGGTTGCACCAAAGAATTTAATCACGAAATATTTAATCAATTGAGGATTTTCTCTGGTGAATTCTAGGTCAGTGCCAGTTGACTGACCACAGAACACGCATACAAGCTGTTGCAAACTGAAGAGTTCTCTTTTTTTTTTTGTAAAACTGCGCTTTCCATTGGGCGCTAAGCTAAAATTCACTAGAGAAAATGCCCATTCATCTAAACTGGGCAACAATTGAAGTGACTCACTCTAGAATTTTCCCTCACTTCAAATGTGAATATCTCGAAAAAAAAAAGAACCGATTTTGGAAATTGTGGCCATGCTGGATAGCGTGTTATTTTGGCTGTACGATACTTGGATGGTACAGAGGTTCAACGACGTTGAGTTGGCTATACAGGGTGGAAACAAAAGAAGTGCAAAACCGGTCCACATTATTCAATGCCCCGCTTCTGTGAAAAAAAATCTCAGATTTTTTCTGAGTGCAGTTTTGAAAAGCACATATCAATACTTATGTCTAAACACTTTTCGAATTTTGATCGTTATGCGGTTTTTTCAAAAGTTATGAATTTTTTTTGGACTACCGCCTTTTTTCACGCCGACTCTCCCAGTGCTCATGTACTGCAGTCAAATTTGAAAGGAATGCATTATGTGGCTGAAAAAACTATTTCATGTAAAAACTTGACGTAAATGACACTCAGGGCTGCCACTTCCTTCGATCGTTTGGAACCTTTGACAAGACATTGATCGTGAAACTTTTGAAATTAATGAAAATTTAGTGAACAACGCAAATTTTATCGAGACATTGACGAATAATTGGCCGGCCTTATCGTTCTAGTGATCCGGTGGTCTCGTAACTCCTCGTAACCAGGATGGCTCGATGTGGGCGAGCATTATTTATTATCGACTTATGGAAATACGCTCGTAGTTTTCGGCATATGCGACAACATGAGAGAGGATGCATAGATCCCTATATCGCACTGCATTCATTTATTTGTTCTCTAAAATCACCAATTCTGTCCTGTCGTTTAAGGTGACCTCTGCCCACACAGTAACACTGCCTCCGGCAAATGCCACCTGGGGTTCGACGGTTCGTGCAACAAATCTATGGCAAAACAGATTTTTTCTCTACGTCTGCTCGTTTCCGATATCAATTTCAACACTACTCGAATCCAAGGCCAAGAGCACAGGAACAAAATCAACATTTTCAATGAAGCACCCTGTAACAAAATTTGCGAACTAAGACTGATGATGCGGTAGTTGTTTTTTAGTTGTTGTTCAGTGCAGGGAGAAAAAGTGTTTATTAAGACCGCAACATGCCTACATGTTCCTGCCTTGTCAAAGGTTCCAGACGAACGAAGGAAGTGTCATTCACGTCAAGTTTTTTCATGAAAAAGTTTGTCTAGCCACATGGTGCATTGCCTCCAAATTTGAATGCAGTACCTACATGAGCACTGGGGAGAATCGGCGTGAAAAAATGCGGTAGTACAAAAAAAAATCAAAAAAAAAACCGAACCAAGATCAAAATTCGGAAACCGTTTAGAGATATTGATAATGTGCTTGTGCAAAACTGCACTCAGAAAAAATCTGAGATTTTTTTCACAGAAGCGGGGCATTGAATAATGTGGACCGGTTTTGCACTTCTTCTTTTTCCACCCTGTATAGCCCACTCAACGTTGTTGAGCCCCTGTACCATCCAAATATCTTACAGCCAAAAGAACACGCTATCCAGCATGACCACGATTTGAAGTGAGGCAAAATTTTCGAGTGAATCACTTCAATTGTTGCCCAGTTTATTTCATGATTAAATTTGTTGGTGCAACGGGGCAATAGTAATTGAGTAGTGCCATTTTTTCTCCTTCCAACTAGACCTTAACAACAAATTTCTTTGAAAGTACCTTTAATATTTCTCCCTCAAAAATAAAGATAAAAACTCTATTTTTTTAAACGGTGTAGTCTGGGGGCATAGGCAGTGGCGGCTCGTGAGTTTTTTGCAAGGAGGGCTCAAGTTAATAACAAATTCGCGAGCTGAGAACTATAATGTTCTATCTGCACTTCTTGTAGAAAATGTTTTTCGAACTTCGAACCAGCAAAACATGGACAAAATCTCGGACAAAATGTTTCCTGATATAAACAATTAGATCAGAAACTAGAGAAAGAGGCTTTTATTCCTTTCCCGTTTCTGATCTAATTGTTCAAATCATGGAACATTTCGTCCATGTTTTGTTGGTTCGAAGTTCGAAAAACATTCTCTACAAAGAGTGCAGATAGAACAGTTCTCAGTTCGCGAAATGACGAAACTCGAGACAAAAACTTTTTTGTCGTATCCGCAGCACAACCATATGGAGTTTTAGCATTCACTGTTTTGTCAAAATTACGTGTGAGTTAATGCACCACGAATTTATTCTTGCGGGTTCGATTTGTTTTATATTCAGTAAATCAATGCTGTAATCGGACGTCCGTTGTTTTGTTGCATTTATTTCTTCTTGTAGGCTTGAGTAGGCTTGATGACCTAAATGTACCTTTTTTAGGTCAGCTATCTTCATGTTTGCAAACTGTTGACTAATCGAAGAGTACATAAATAATTATATCGGTTATTTCAATCGGCTGGGGGCTCGAGAAATGGAGCCCATATCTGCAGTATAGAGCGGGAGCCGCGTCTCGCGTTGCCATGGTTACGGTACATGTTTTGCGCGGGTGCACCCCGGCATCACCGCATCGGCGGTGGGCGCCGAATGCGGAGCCCAAGACGAACTTCTTCGACCGTGCGATCGCTTAGAATTATTTTGTTGAAATATTAATTGACTAATGACAGAATGTTTTTGCACTAAACCAAATCTTTGGAATAAGTATAATTAATAAAATGCATTCCTGCCGATAAAAATCTCTTGCCGCCTTTAGCTTTGGGGGGGCGCCGCCCTTGAGCCCTCCCTCACCAGCCGCCACTGGGCATAGGGTCAAAAAAGGCTTGGCCGTGTGCAACTTCGTGAAGATATACTGACGCTCAAAATTAGCGGAACGATTTTTTTAAGTCTTGCCACAGACGAATTCGCTAACAAATTTTTATGAAATTTTACACACGGTTTACTTGCGGTGTGTTCTTGTGTGTCGAAATTTGCAGCCATATGAACTGTAACATTACAGGGTGATATTGATTAGAAGGCGATACTGTCCTAAAATCAATTTCGCAGAATTTTCCATTGCATTTCAACGATAGTCACGACGCTGTCAAGTTTTTGTACCTGCGTAATGTGGTCCGAACTAATGGGGTACACCATTTGCAGTCTTTGTGTATAATTCTCTTTTCCATGACAATGTTCATCAGCAAGATTCACTTCTTATTCCGGTCATTCGACAACATGGCACCGATGTGCTCAAAGAATGGTCTGTTCGCCCGAAGTTGAAATAATCTGCTTATCTACAGATGTAACACGACCGTAAGTGATAGTGAACATTGTCCATCTCTTTTACAACCTGTTGATGTGACAGATCTTGTCCTTACCACAGGCTGAGAGACCATTGTCAGAAGACTTCTCAACATTTTAGGCGCCACGAAGGAATTAATTTGAACCTTCGCGAGTCATCAAGCCATGTCACCAATTATTGGTATCCCCTAAAAAATGACGACAAAAGCAAATTTTTTAGAATTTACTTGAGCCTACGTTTTTGTTAGATTGAAAGTTCTCGATATGTACTGCCATACACCAGGAAGGTCCTCTTTTTGAGTCCCAGTGCCAGTTTTTGTGATTTTTGTGTAACAATTTCGCCTCCCTGCAATTTTCTTTATTTTTGTCGAATGTTCTTGATTCCATGTCAAAATAAAGATTTGTTCTTCTACTTACCAATACTACCGCTAAAATGCATGCAAACGATCTTGAATTCACGTTGTGCTACTTTTTGTTACACTTTGCAGTGTATTTTTAGCGCACTTCTCCAAACGGGAAAGCGCTTTTGTCCTCGCTTTGTCCGTCCGTCCGTCCGTCCGTCCGTCCGTCCGTCCGTCCGTCCGTCCGTCCCCGCATCTAGTCCTAGACGAAAAGGTTTTTGCGAAAAATTTTTACTCCATTGGGTAGCTCATGACCTTGTATCCCGAACCAAGAAAAATCTTGACGAAATAATAATAAACAATGACAATAATAACAATTTAGTGTGACGCGGCATCGCCGTTGAATGCTGCATTTCAGAAGCCGGCCTGATCTCGAAAGTTATCACATGCGAGGAAGTACCCGATCTTATCATTTTACCATAATACATATGCGGAGTTATATTTAGAGGATGATTTGAACTTTATTTTAATGAAAATTTCACATCGGTGCGAGGTGCCGATTAGTAGTTATTAATTTTTGAGCATGACTCCGAAACTACGGCTCGGCCGCAAATGATTTATTCGTTGCTTGCTGGTGCTTGATATCCTTTCCTCCGAACAAAACGAAATTCAATACAGAAAATATTTCAACTCGAATGGGTAGCTCATGGCCTTGGTACGCGAATCAAGAAAAATTTTGCCGAAATAATCATGAACAATTACAAAAATAACATTTTGGTGTAGGGCGGCTTCGCCGATCAAGTGCTGGCATTCGCGGTAAGATGTAGAAAGTTGCGATATGCAGGCAACTACAATTTCTTAATGAAATACATCACTGCATGTACGGCATTATATTTAGAGAACAATTTGAACTTTCTTTTGACAAAAACCCCACTTCGATCCGACCGTTAGGTCAATTGTTATCGATTTTTGAAAACGGCCGCAAAGCCACGGCTCGGCGCATATTACACGACCCTACAAATTTAAAATCAGACGTGCCGAAATAGTAATTGAACATTTTGAAATAGCCAATACTAGGTACCTGAAGGATAATGGCACTTGTAAAAGTCTCTCCCGGGCTCGTTCCCGCCGAAGAGCTTTTGTTTGTATGAAAGGACGGGATTGCGAAGAACTTGCAGTTGTTTTTGGGTGTTTATTACTACTCACTACTTATTATGCAGATACAAAACAAAGAGACGCGAAAAATGCAGCGGAGCTCTGGTAAACAGTAGTAAACACACCGCAGGCCCACACACAGAGTCTAGTCCCCTCCTTCGGCCGGAGCGCTCGCGACACCCCCGACTCTACCCGAACATGGTGAACAACAAACAAGCGAATATGCCTCATGGGCATGAGGCTCAGTAGCGCACTTCCTTTTTGGAGGATTAGTGAACGCAAGATGTTAAGTGATTAGGGTTCTACCGTCTTGGGCAAAAAATTGCAATATGGCGGCCAAAATATCGACAGAATCATGAAATTCGGCTTGAAAATCAAAATGATCGTACTAGACAAGGGTAAGTTCCAAGTTTCATGAAAATCGTTCCACTAACAAGAGATTTCAATATGGCGGCCAAGATGGCGGCAGAATTATGAAACTCAGCTTGAAAATAGGAATGATCGTACGAGACAAGCGTAACTCTCAAGTTTCATGAAAATCTTTCCACTTATAAGAGATTTCAATATGGCGGCCAAGATGGTGGGGCAATCATAAAATTTGGCTTGAAAATAAGAATGATCATACTAGACAAGGGTGAGTTTCAAGTTTCATGACAATCGTTCCACTAATAAGAAATTTCAATATGGCAGCCAAGATGGCGGCCGAATTATGAAAGCCAACCTGCCTATTTGGTCCTTGAGGACCTAAGCTATCCACCGGATAAAGTTCAATCTTCAACGGCTGTAGCTTTATTTCCCGAGGAGAAGTTCAACTTCATCGAAGTGCACAGGAGATCTCTGTTTTTTGAGAATAATGATAACGATGTATGGATAACAAAAATAGTGCCCATTGGCCACCCTTGGAGACATCAGCTATTAATCGGAAAAAAGTTCCAAGACTCTTGTTTCAATTCTCGAGAAGGAGTACAGCGTCTTAATTTCTGCACGGACTCGGACAGACAGACAGACAGACAGACAGACAGACAAACCGGCCACATAAGCGTCATTCTGTTACTTATATAAAAAAATGTGCTCCAACTGATTTCGACCTCCTGAACACGAATATCGGGTTCACTTTTGAATTGGAACATTTCTTTTTTATCGAAAAACCGAAAAAATGGTAGCCTTGTCACATGATTTTTAGTGATACCTACCTACTTTTTTTTTGTTATTGAGCGAACATGTTTCGTAATTTGAGTGCCATTATCCTTCAGGTACCTAGTATTGGCTATTTCAAAATGTTCAATTACTATTTCGGCACGTCTGATTTTAAATTTGTAGGGTCGTGTAATATGCGCCGAGCCGTGGCTTTGCGGCCGTTTTCAAAAATCGATAACAATTGACCTAACGGTCGGATCGAAGTGGGGTTTTTGTCAAAAGAAAGTTCAAATTGTTCTCTAAATATAATGCCGTACATGCAGTGATGTATTTTATTAAGAAATTGTAGTTGCCTGCATATCGCAACTTTCTACATCTTACCGCGAATGCCAGCACTTGATCGGCGAAGCCGCCCTACACCAAAATGTTATTTTTGTAATTGTTCATGATTATTTCGGCAACATTTTTCTTGATTCGCGTACCAAGGCCATGAGCTACCCATTCGAGTTGAAATATTTTCTGTATTGAATTTCGTTTTGTTCGGAGGAAAGGATATCAAGCACCAGCAAGCAACGAATAAATCATTTGCGGCCGAGCCGTAGTTTCGGAGTCATGTTCAAAAATTAATAGCTACTAATCGGCACATCGCACCGATGTGAAATTTTCATTAAAATAAAGTTCAAATCATCCTCTAAATATAACTCCGCATATGTATTATGGTAAAATGATAAGATCGGGTACTTCCTCGCATGTGATAACTTTCGAGATCAGGCCGGCTTCTGAAATGCAGCATTCAACGGCGATGCCGCGTCACACTAAATTGTTATTATTGTCATTGTTTATTATTATTTCGTCGAGATTTTTCTTGGTTCGGGATACAAGGTCATGAGCTACCCAATGGTGTAAAAATTTTTCGCAAAAACCTTTTCGTCTAGGACTAGATGCGGGGACGGACGGACGGACGGACGGACGGACGGACGGACAAAGCGAGGACAAAAGCGCCTTCCCGTTTGGAGAAGTGCGCTAAAAAACTACACTCGCGCTACACACTCCCCCTCTGGACTGCGCCATGGACCCTCGGCGAAGTACAGCAACTATTTAATCTTCTTGGGTCGACCCCTCTTCCTCTTTGGGTTGACTGGAGCGGGTGTCGGTGATGGATCAGACGACGAGAACGGGTAAATGTCTGATGCGTGGTATTTCCCAACAGCTTCCGGTGTATCAGAACATGTGGTCAGCTCGTAAGAGTTAGGAGTCACAATCTTAGATATCATGAAAGGGCCATCACGTTTTGTAGCAAAGGACCCCGCACGATTCTTATGGAAAATGGGTCTCGGTCAAATTCCCTAATTTTTTTGTATGTTGTAGCCGAATTTGACACGAGCCAAAATCCATCGTCCGTTACCTAAAAAAATGGACAGTTTTTTTTCTATAAGGGGTTGAAGTTGAGTTATTTCAAGGTAAAGAAATATGTTCCAAAGTAAGTGAGAACATTTCAAGGTCCTTTCTAACATATATGGCTCATGACAATTCCCTTTTTATTTTGTGAAAAAATCAACCCCCTCCCTCACCCCCAACCCCTAGTTGAGAGTATCAAATCCGAAATTACGTTTGAAAGTCATGCAAATGGTTCTATTTTGTCAAATTATGAATTTTGGCACAAATTGTTTTTCCAACCCCCAAGTAGGGGGTGGGGTTGAAAAAAAAAACACCGGTCAATTTGGCTGAATTTCTGATATTGTGCTTTATCAGCTACGCTGAACAAGATTACCAAGGGAAAACTCATTCGTATGACCAGTTTTCACCCCACAGAGGGTTGAAGTTGACTATAATGAATCATAAAACATTCTTCCATGTCATAAACCAAATGAATGGAAATAGTGAACTTTCATATCATCCTGTTTCGTGAAAATGTCTATTCTTCAAAAATAATTTCAACCTCATACCTCATCCCCTCTCCCTGTTTCTGAACATCATATTCGAAATAAATCTTGAAAATGTAGGAGGTCTACGGTCGGATTCTCTGCATCTGATTGTGAATCCCTTCTCAAAATTGACTTCCACTATGCTTATGTTAGCACCCTTACAGCAGGGTGGGATATAAATTTTTTTAATGATATTTGGCCTGGATTATTATCTAAAATATTGGTGTTTCTAACAAGCTTCAATTTCACAGCAGTTTTATTATGTCTACCTGTACCTCGACCTGTACCTAATTCCTCATTTTTTTCTTTTGTACGGATACACCTCTATTTATAGTTTAGATTGGAGAATTTAATGTCATCTGAAGCGAAAGCTGCTCAAGTGCTCAATCAAGGCAAAAAAGGCAAAATATCATGTCACACTCTTATTCCAGCTACGGCGACTATTTGAAGGATGAAATAAAAATAACTATAATTTTCAAGATTTATTTCGAATATGATGTTCAGAAACAGGGAGAGGGGATGAGGTATGAGGTTGAAATTATTTTTGAAGAATAGACATTTTCACAAAACAGGATGATATGAAAGTTCACTATTTCCATTCATTTGGTTTATGACATGGAAGAATGTTTTATGATTCATTATAGTCAACTTCAACCCTCTGTGGGGTGAAAACTGGTCATACGAATGAGTTTTCCCTTGGTAATCTTGTTCAGCGTAGCTGATAAAGCACAATATCAGAAATTCAGCCAAATTGACCGGTGTTTTTTTTTTCAACCCCACCCCCTACCTGGGGGTTGGAAAAACAATTTGTGCCAAAATTCATAATTTGACAAAATAGAACCATTTGCATGACTTTCAAACGTAATTTCGGATTTGATACTCTCAACTAGGGGTTGGGGGTGAGGGAGGGGGTTGATTTTTTCACAAAATAAAAAGGGAATTGTCATGAGCCATATATGTTAGAAAGGACCTTGAAATGCTCTCACTTACTTTGGAACATATTTCTTTACCTTGAAATAACTCAACTTCAACCCCTTATAGAAAAAAAAACTGTCCATTTTTTTAGGTAACGGACGATGGATTTTGGCTCGTGTCAAATTCGGCTACAACATACAAAAAAATTAGGGAATTTGACCGAGACCCATTTCCCATATGAATCGTGCGGGGTCCTTTGCTAGTAAAGCCTTTCTGAAGATTGCGTATCTTGCTCTTCCTTTCTCTTATCCTGTTTGGCTTGTGTAACTTTCTTGACTTCACACTGTAATTGCTATCACCTTTGGGCACCAAGCCAACAGAACTTGCCCACGGTGGTTCGCATTCCTCAATAACTCCTTTGGACAACAGCCGATCAATTTCATTCTCCAGGAAATCCTCTTCCGGCCCAGAAAGTGGATAGGGTGGAACAGCAATCGGGTGTTTTTCATTAGTCTTAATGTGGTGAACTGCATCTTCTGTGGGGCCTCCCCCTGCTTCAAAGATGTCTGAACATGTTTTCAGAAGCTTATCAACCTGAAGTTCCTGAGAAACATCCAAATTCAATCCTTCATCGTCACACAAAGAATGTTCAGTGACTTGGAACAATTTTACAGAAGAAGGAATGTCGTACTCGTTGACAAAGTTGAATTTCTTCGAAGGTTCATCACAAAAATACCAGCAGCCTTCCGGGATGTTCAAAACGATCTTAGCTTTTTCAAAAAAATCGACACCTAACAGTGTGCGATTATTCTGCAGATTCGGGAGGATTGTGAAATGTACAGGTACAGTACGGTTTCCGATCACAACATCCACAGTGGTTCTCAATACATCTTCTTCTCTAACGGCGCCATCTGCGTAGGAAATACGTATTCGCGACTCCGAAAACGGGCAGTGCTTTTGTTTCAACACCGCAAAAAGAGAAGCACCAGCTATGCTACCCTGAGCACCAGAGTCGGCGAAGCCTACAACATTGACGTTGAGAATAGAGACGGGAAGCAGTGGTCTGCATGGAGAATTATTCAGAATCGAAGCCATGTTAAGTGTTTCATTAGTTATTTGGCAAAACTCTAGCGATTTTACTTGAAGAGGCTCAGTTTTTGTGTTGGTTTGACACTTGGGACATCTTGCGCGTGTCACCCCAGGAGCACCGCAACCGTAACACGTAATTTTGCTAACCATTGGAACTTCAGATTCCTGCGAAGAAGTAGCTTCGTTGGATTCCTCCGATTTTGGCCGATTATCGTCCTCACGTTGACGAAGTTTCTTACAATCGTTTTTGAGGTGTCCGAAATTTTTGCAGTAACTACACCGCGGACGCGACTTTTTGTCTACCATGGCGGAAGTCTTTTCGCGTTGAATTTCGGAATCGGACACGTCCAGAATTTCTTTCAGCGACTGTTCAACATCGCGGCACTGTGTCAAAAGTTCTTTAAAATCGTTCACAGATTTTCGGGTTACGCGTTTCCGGATTTTCCTATGCAATAAGCCGTAGACAATGTCAATTTCAGCAGCAATGGGAAGATCATAGGGTAACTCCGACAAAAGAGCACGCACACGACATATAAAAAGTTCTGTAGACTCTCCAGCTTGTTGCTCGCGCGCGAACATTTCGCGGAAAATCATGTGTGGCGGTAGCTTTCTAGAAAAAGTATTTTTGAGCAAATCGACCGCACTTTGCCAAGTGTTCGTAGTCTTTTTCTCGCCTTGCCACCAGGTACCTGCTGTTCCCTCCAAAAGCATCGGAAGACCGCGAAGCGCATTGTCATCAGTAACATTACAACAGTCTTTGAAAATTAGTACAGAGTCCAAAAAAGCTTCAATGTCAGCACTCTCGGAACCGTCAAAGCGCGCAGTACATTTCACGAAACTACCGCTCGCATTTTGAACTGTGTTCGGCGATGGAGTTACATTACCGCGAAGAGTACTCACTAATTGTTCAACTGACTGCTGATTAGATTCGCATAATCTATTCAACAAAGCTTCAAACTGGTCATCCGTCATGGAAATTGCAGACGTACGAGCCTCAGATGAGGTTTCCCCATTTCTAGGTGATTTCTTTGGCGGCATCTCTAAGCGATGACTTCGAGAAGCTCCGAATTTCACAAAGAAAAATCTACTTACAGTAGTTGAGCTTGAGTATGAGTAGGTATGTTGTGTTGTTGTTATGGCGATGGCGATTCCAGGAAATCAGCCGGCAGCTGAAGCGACAAGCAGCACGCACGCAAAAGGAGGTCAAGGCCATGCAGCGCCGGAAACTTCCCTGAGAAAAACGCTACAACTGGACCAGGAACCAGGAACAGGTCGCGACGAATTACACACAGCGGTGAATTTGCAACAACGTACATACACCAAACACAAATCACAAAATAACAGTGTGTGGGTAAAAATCCAGTTCGAACCCGAAAAGTCGTTTTACAGTACCTTTCCGAACACGGAGCACCTGCAGGAAAGTACCGACAAAACCGACCCTGCGAAACTGTCTTTCGATTTTACTCGTAGCACACACTTTGCAACTGTATTTCAAAGTTTCGAATGAAAAACCGTCTTTTCAAAGCCCCACGTTGGGCGCCAGTGTAAAAGTCTCTCCCGGGCTCGTTCCCGCCGAAGAGCTTTTGTTTGTATGAAAGGACGGGATTGCGAAGAACTTGCAGTTGTTTTTGGGTGTTTATTACTACTCACTACTTATTATGCAGATACAAAACAAAGAGACGCGAAAAATGGAGCGGAGCTCTGGTAAACACACCGCAGGCCCACACACAGAGTCTAGTCCCCTCCTTCGGCCGGAGCGCTCGCGACACCCCCGACTCTACCCGAACATGGTGAACAACAAAAAAACTACACTCGCGCTACACACTCAAATTACGAAACATGTTCGCTCAATAACAAAAAAAAAGTAGGTAGGTATCACTAAAAATCATGTGACAAGGCTACCATTTTTTCGGTTTTTCGATAAAAAAGAAATGTTCCAATTCAAAAGTGAACCCGATATTCGTGTTCAGGAGGTCGAAATCAGTTGGAGCACATTTTTTTATACAAGTAACAGAATGACGCTTATGTGGCCGGTTTGTCTGTCTGTCTGTCTGTCTGTCCGAGTCCGTGCAGAAATTAAGACGCTGTACTCCTTCTCGAGAATTGAAACAAGAGTCTTGGAACTTTTTTCCGATTAATAGCTGATGTCTCCAAGGGTGGCCAATGGGCACTATTTTTGTTATCCATACATCGTTATCATTATTCTCAAAAAACAGAGATCTCCTGTGCACTTCGATGAAGTTGAACTTCTCCTCGGGAAATAAAGCTACAGCCGTTGAAGATTGAACTTTATCCGGTGGATAGCTTAGGTCCTCAAGGACCAAATAGGCAGGTTGGCTTTCATAATTCGGCCGCCATCTTGGCTGCCATATTGAAATTTCTTATTAGTGGAACGATTGTCATGAAACTTGAAACTCACCCTTGTCTAGTACGATCATTCTTATTTTCAAGCCAAATTTCATGATTGCCCCACCATCTTGGCCGCCATATTGAAATCTCTTATAAGTGGAAAGATTTTCATGAAACTTGAGAGTTACGCTTGTCTCGTACGATCATTCCTATTTTCAAGCTGAGTTTCATAATTCTGCCGCCATCTTGGCCGCCATATTGAAATCTCTTGTTAGTGGAACGATTTTCATGAAACTTGGAACTTACCCTTGTCTAGTACGATCATTTTGATTTTCAAGCCGAATTTCATGATTCTGTCGATATTTTGGCCGCCATATTGCAATTTTTTGCCCAAGACGGTAGAACCCTAATCACTTAACATCTTGCGTTCACTAATCCTCCAAAAAGGAAGTGCGCTACTGAGCCTCATGCCCATGAGGCATATTCGCTTGTTTCAGGTGTGAACGGTTTAGACGATTTGGCCTATTGCTAAGGTAGGGCAGGCGGTGATCGTTGCATCTGAGCATCTACACCTTTTCCAGCTGTAGTTTAGAAAACTTGAAACTTGAGTATTTCAGAAAATATGAATTGTATTTAAGATTAACCAAATGTATTTAAGAAATTGCCAATGCATTTTAGAAAACTTTGGATGTACTTCAGAAAATAAGAAATGTATTTCAGATTAACGAAATGTATTCGAGATATTGGGTGGTATGCATAGAAAGAAGTAGATGCTACTACTACGGGAAAAAGTATCTACTTCGTAGTATCCTCTGTTATGTATTTAACATCTACTTCAGTTCCGAACCATATGCTACACAAAAGAAGCTTCTACTACAATACGTGTAGTAAGTACTACAGCATCGTAGTATATACTAGTGAGCGAAATTACCTTAGTTGCAATCCAAACTAAGTTTTCTCTGTTGAACTTGAAAAAATAACAATAATGTCAAAATAAGGAGCTCTAAAATTTTTACGGCCAACCGAAGATTCAAACGGCAAATTTTAGAATAAATATGCACACAGCACCGCGTACATACCTGAATAATTTTTGATATACAGGGTTATTGAAAAGTCCGGAACAAAATTCATAATTTTGTACCATATTTTTTCCAAAAAAAAACCCGCTCGAACAGGTCAATTTCTAAAAAGGGCAAGCGGTTTTTACGTGACACGTATCATGACCTATCGTCAACCCCTTAACCCCTAGCCACCCTTAGCATTTTTTTCAAGAGGCACCCTGACTTGGAGGGGGAAGGGAGTCTCGTTTGGAAAGCTTGTCGAAAATTTTATCCAGATTTACCATTGAAAATTAGTTCGAACGCTTCACTATAAAGTTTTGAGGAACCCCAGGGTAACTCAAAAGTTCGGAACAAAATTCATATCTTACCGTATTTTTCCCCAAAAAAAAGACTGCTCGAACAGGTCGATTTTCAAAAACCGTAAGTCGATTTTCCATGATTCGTGTCATGATCTACCGTCAACCCCTCAACCACCAGCCACTCTTAGTTTTTTTTTTCACGTGTCATGATCCACCGTCAACCCCTCAACTCCCAGCCACTCTCAGTATTTTTTTTTACTTTTGAATAACCCTGTATATCATCGTCATAAGGTTCTCCGCTCTTTGTATGTTTTTACAACTGGTGCACCCATAAATTCAGCCATGTTTTTGACGAGAAGTATGGTCGAGAAGTTGCTATAACAGCAACTTCACTAAAAATGAAGTAAATACTGCGAACACCCCAAATTCATAGTAGATACTACAGATTTGGAGTAGATGCTTCAAAGGCGAAGTAGAAACTACTACGTACCATCGTATATAGAAGCATTTAATTCCTGGGCATAGTAAGTACTACGCTAGTGTAGTACATACTCACCTCTTACGGAGTAGATACTTGTAGCATTAGTATCTACTACTTTTTATGCATACGACCCATCACCAAATATATTTTAGAAAAAATTGAATGCATCCCAGATCCACGAGGTTTAATGGAGAAATTGCCAATTGTATTTACGAAAACTTAAGATGTATTTAGGACAAGATGAGATGTATTTGAGATATTATGAAATGTAAACTGCTGGACAACGAAGTTGTCGGTATATCAGAGAAATGGTTCGACATTGAAGACCAACAACTTCCGATTGCCGAATGTGATTTCCATTTTGTTTGTTGGGTCAACTACACCATTTCCAACTGTATTTGCGATAATATCAAATGTATTTCAGATTAGCGATATGTATTTGAGAAAACACCAATTGTATTTTAAATATGAGAAATGTAGTTTAGAATTTGCCAAATGTATTTTAAATATGAGAAATGTAGTTTAGAAATTGCCAAATGTATTTCAGATTTGAGAAATGTAGTTTAAAATATGCCAATTGTATAATTGAATATTCAAATGTAGTTGAGAAAGTACCAAATGAATTTTAGAATAAGGATATGTAGTTGAGAAAACGTGAATTGTAAGTGAGAAACCGTCAATTGTAGTTGAGAATTTGGAGTTCGTTTTCCTCAACAACGTTTGCTTCTTCATCACTGTTCTACCCTAAAAAAAATATCTGAATCTGAAAAACATTCCATAATATCTCAAATACATCTCATCTTATCTCAAATACAACTAACGTTTTCAAAAATACAATTGGCAATTTCTTCATTAAACTTTGTGGATCTGGAATGTATTTAATTTTTTTTAAAATACATTTGGTAATATCTCGAATACATTTCGTTGATCTAAAATACATTTCTTATTTTCTAAAATACATCTAAAATTTTCTGAAATGCATTGGCAATTTCTTAAATACATTTGGTTAATCTCAAACACATTCCATATTTTTTGAAATACATCTGAAGTTTTCTAAACTACAGCTGGAAAAAGTGTAGCCTCATCTTTCCGTAGCCCATCCTATAATAGTGGATGTTGAGAAACTCCCATGTAAATTTTCTACAGGGTGATACGTAAAATGGTGCAAGATTGCACCGACTTCATCGTACCCCCATTTGTCGAAAAAAATTTGTTCATGTATTCTAATGCAAGAATGATGAAGTGTTGTTTATTATCTCGAAACAGTTTTGGATTTACCCAGATTGGAAGTCTAACATTGAAGATATCAATTTTCATGTTGAATGTTACATATTTGCCTTGTTGGCGGGCGAGATTAGGTCATTTTTGATGAATGGATGTTAACATTGAGCAAGATTGTTCGTGCAACAGTCCAGGACAATTGTTATCTCAACACAACCCGAATATTTGGTGTGGGGCCAAGCAAAGGGTATTTTTTCAAGTGGTTGTCACTGCCTGTTCTTCGTACAATGAATTTCGTCAGAATTTCATCAAAATTTTAGATGTGAAACATGTTCTATTTGCAAGTTCAAACCCCTGAACAAGGTAACGATGTAAAACTTCAGTTTCCGAGTTAAGTAGAGCCCCCCGGACGTTATACTTTTTATGCTTGTGCTATGCCTGAGTTTCGTAAATCTGCAACATTCAACATAAAAATTTATATATTCAATGTTCGACTTCCAATCTGGGTAATCCAATCTAATCTAATCTTGTATTAGAATATTGAAAAAATATTTTTTTGGAAAATAGGGGTACGATGAAGTCGTTGCAATTTTGCACCATTTTACGTATCACCTTGTAGAAAATTTACATGAAGTTTCTCAACATTCATTATTATAGGATGGGCTACGGAGAGATAAGGCTAGTTGGCGCAATAAAGAAAATGAAAATCGCAACCGGCAATCGGGAGATACTGGCCTCCAAAGTTGATCCATTTTTCCGATACCGACAACGTCGTTGTCCAGCAGTTTATTTCAGATTCAGATATTTTTTTTGAGGTAGAACAGTGATGAAAAAGCAAACGTTGTTGAGGAAAACGAACTCCAAATTCTCAACTACAATTGGCGGTTTCTCACTTACAATTCACGTTTTCTAAACTACATATCCTTATTCTAAAATTCATTTGGTACTTTCTCAACTACATTTGAATATTCAATTATACAACTGACATATTCTTAACTACATTTCTCAAATCTAAAATACATTTGGCAGTTTCTAAGCTACATTCCCATCATTAAAATACATTTGGCAAATTCTGAACTACATTTCTCATATTTAAAATACAATTGGTGTTTTCTCAAATACATATCGCTAATCTGAAATACATTCGATATTATTGCAAATACAGTTGGAAATGGTGTAGACATGCCTGACACCTTACCTGCATGCATTGTTAAACTTTTCAACCCTACAATGTTGCTTCAAACTGCTTTTTCTTCGTACAAATCAGAGATTGCATTCCATTCTCGCAGCACTAGTTTGTCTCATACTTGGGAAGTTCGGAAAAGTTCGGAAATTGCCATTTCCCAAAAAAAATGCTCATGAAAATGCAATTGTCTTTCTGTGTTATAACCCGCCTGCCCTACCTTAGCAACGGGCCAAATAGGACCTCCTGGTGTATGGCAGTGCATATCGAGAACTTTTAACCTAAGAAAAACGTAGGCTCAAGTAAACTCAATTTTTTTTGCTTTTGTCGTCATTTTTTAGGGGGTACCAATAATTGGTGACAGGGGGAAAAGGGGGGTAGTATGGTGACCCGCTGATGACTTGATGACTCGCGAAGGTTCAAATGAATTCTTTGGTGGAGCCTAAAATGTTGAGAATCCTCTGACAATGGTCTCTCAGCCTGTGGTAAGGACAAAACTTGTCGCATCAACAGGTTGCAAAAAAGATGGAAAATGTTCACTATCACTTACGGTCGTGTTACATCTGTATATAAGCAGATTACTTCAACTCCGGGCAAACAAACCATTTTTTACGCACATCGGTGCCATGTTGTCAAGTGACCGGAATAAGAAGTGAATCTTGCTGATGAACATTGTCATGGAAAAGGAAATCATACACAAAGACTGCGAATGGTGTACCCCATCAGTTTAGACCACATTAGGCAGGTACAAAAATTCACCAGCGTCGTGACTATCCTTGAAATGCGATGGGAAATTCTGCAAAATTGATATTAGGACAATATCGCCTTCTAATCAATATCACCCTGTAACCTCACAGTTCACATGGCTGCAAACTTTGGCACTTCAAGAACACACCGCAAGTAAACCTGATGTGGAATTTCATAAAAATTTGTCAGCAGATTCGTCTGTGGCAAAACTTTGAAAAATCGTTCCGCTAATTTTGAGCGTCAGTATATATAGAGATACTGGCGATCAAGGGCCATGAAAAATTATGGTGGAATATTGACATCTGCTGCAGGCAAATATGGTGAAGGCGCCAAAATCGGCTTCATCTGATAATAAGAAACTGGCTGTAGCTCGTTTGTTGTTCAACGGATTTCGACATCTGGAACGTCATTTTGTAGACAAAAGAAATTCTACTCTTATTTCATACCTAAATTCACAAACGTCATTTCGGGAAACTGTCAAAATTATTGTCTTTATGAGATACTTATGCTAAATTCCGACCTTTTTTGAAGGTTATCTGATATTTTTGAAACTTGGCAGTTGTACAGATCTTGAGGTGCTCTTCCCGAATTTTCACTTTTCCACTTCGCATATTTGCCGTTTTGGCCGCCATATTGGAAAGATGGGGCTTAAAAAGCAGTTTTTTGTCAATATCTCCATTTCAGTCAATGTGAGGTGAAAGCGTTTATATGCGAATGGAAGCTTATTTAATTCTCTACAATTTGATACTTTATTCGTGTACGTGCTACTTCCGGTTCTTTGGTTATGGCTTCTAGAACTCCCTGAAGCATCAACTTTTGTCATCCAATCAGCATATCAAGTTGATCTTAGCTCCACGTGGCAGTCAAATTACCCATAAATAATGATAAGTTGTCAACCACAGACCATTAATATCCAGAAAATCAATTATGGTAACGGTTGTTGTGCAACTACAGAGTGAACTCTAAGGGAAAATTGGCTTTGAAAAGGTATAGCTTGAGAACCGTAAGTCGCACATGAGTGATTCAGATGTCAAAATTCAGAGAATTCAATAGACCTCCACTTTTGATATGAATCCTAGAATTTTATGACGAATTATCCGAAAAATTTCCGAAAATATGTTTTTTGGACGCCATATTTTCAAAATTATGGCCAGAACAACAGAAATACGAAGTGGAAAAATTGATATTCTGAATGGTGACCCCAAATTGCATCATAATAATGAGTTTCGAATGTATCTGATATCCTTCAAATGCTATATTACTTTTATTTCTTTCTAAAGTCAGTTTGCTTTCACAGTTCCCTCTGTAATTACACAAATAACATCACCATGATCGATTTTCTAAATTTGTATTATCTATGGTCAATGGCCAAGAGCTATTTATGGTTGAATTGCTTACTACATGACGGTGGTATCAATTTAACATGCTGTTTGAATGCGTAAAGTTGATGCTTCCGGAAGTTCTAAAAGCTCTAGCTCAAGAACCGTAAATCGCACGTAAATGATTGATATGTCAAATTGTAGATATTTGAATGGGCTTTCTTCCGCATATACACGTTTCAATATTGAGTCAGTTAGATTCAAGATATTGACAGAAAACTGTTTTTTGGGCGCCATCTTTCCAATATGGCGACCAAAACGGCGGAGGTACGAAGTGGAAAAGTAGAAATTTGGAAAGGGCACCTCAAGATCTATGATACTGTCAGGTTTCAAAAATATCGGATAACCTTCAAAAAACGGCGAAATTTAGCATATCTTATAAAGACAATTTTGACAGCTTCACGGAATGACGTTTGTAAATTCAGGTATGAAATAAGAAGAGAATTTGTTTGTCTACAAAATGACGTTCCAGATGTTGAAATCCGTTGAAAAGCAAACGAGCTAGAGCCAGTTTCTTATTACCAGATGAAGCCGATTCTGGCGCCTCCACCATATTTGTCTGCAGTAGACGCCAATATTCCACCATAATTTTTCATGGTCCTTGATCCCCCAGGAATCGACCACTATATATATTCACGAAGCTGGACACGGCACGACCTATGCCCCCCTACTATAGTGTACTGAGTATGTTAGAAAACTCAATACGTATAGCGTTTTTTCGATTATGTAAAAAAATATTTTTTTGTGGTTTTTTTGTGGCAATGGCAAGTTTTTTCAAAAAATGACCATGTATTCAATTTTATACTTCTCTTAAAATTATTACACATTTGATAATTTTTTCGTTTGTCAAAAAATGTTTCAGCAATGTTTTAGAAACTTTTCCAGTGATCTAGGGCTATTCGGCTTCTAAAAAAATGTGGGGAATGCAGACGGAAGCAAGGTGAACAAACATTCAATGAAACCCCATCAAAATGTCTATATCTCTTTATAATTTTGTTCTTAAACGGATGACTAAATTACAGGAAGGCGTGATAGGTAATAAAATATATCAAAATAATAATATATAAGATATATATTGTAATGTAACCCACTTTTCGACGTTTGGCCTTGATCGTCATTACCCCCTCCCCTTCCTACGTTGTCTACCTTTTCCCCACGTTGTGAATTTCTTACTCTAGATGAGAATGCGAATTTGGGGATGGTGCTGAAATTTCTTAATGAAACGCGAATGAAGGCAAGCAAAATGAAGTTTTTATTTGAATCGTTTGCAATGTTTTTGATGAATCTGTTTCTTTTCTCAAAACACCTCACAACAATAAACTGACAGTGTGACAAAATGACATGGCAAGGATCGAAACAAACAAAACACAAACACAAATGAAACAAAAAAGTCATTACAAATCATTTGGACAATGCAGGAATCAACAACAATAAAATGAACACATAATTTGATTAACAAAGCACAACAAGAAATCATAAAACGCATCAAACTGTCAGTAAACACAAAAGAATAGTGACGTATTCGCTGACAGGCACACATGGGAAGAACACGTCAAAGAAACCCCTGAGTATTGCCTGATTGAGTGCTGAAAATCCCTTCCCAAATGATCTTATGAAAATTGAGTGTAAATGAAACATGGTGGAATGACAAAGAAGTCACTCTAGTAATGCATTCATCAAGCCAGCGCAAATTGGTACTTAAACGTCTTTAGAGGTTCGCTTAGTTTGCCATTTAGTTACGTAACAACAAAAGGAAACTCGCTCGCTTACGCTTTGGTGAAACTTTACGCTCAGGATTCAATTTTACGCTTTACGCTCAAAAGCACACTCTTTCGCCACTCCGCATCTCTCAAAGCAGAAAGCAATTAGTAGACACATGCGACTTAACTAAATCAAGGCTCTGGGTTCCCACAGAGTAGGTTTTTGCGTGTGAAGGCTCAAGGGACCGCTGAAAAGACCTAAACCCAATAGCTAGGTGTCCCCCTAAAGTTGAGACCGATCTATTACTAACCTGAAACTGCTCCCCCAATTCCCGACCCTCCTTAATTCCCAAACAGGAATCAGAAAAACCCCAAAACATGAAACACAAAAGTCACTAACATTTTAACAATTCCTGGGCAGCCAGGGAGTGTTGGCCCCTACACGACTTTCAAGGACACATTGGACATGCTAAAAATAAATGTTAAAAGCTAGCTTACACACACATGTTCAGGTTCAACCAGGCTCTTTCAGATTTCGCTTTGCCGCTTGCAGAGTTCGTAGTACCAACAAACACTGTCATGACAACGTACACCCCTGAGTTGGTGAATAAGTGAATGAATGAATGAATAAATGAGGTACCTATTTTGTATTGTAACCCAACGAGTAAACATCTTTGACTAATCAAGGATATTGAATGTGTTCTGAATCCGGACCGTGCGAGAATTCCAGACAGCGCGGCCCTACCTACGTTGTAGCTACCTACCCGACAGGTGAGTACCTTCCGTCAGAAACGAACTGAACAAATCGTACGAGTTATGTTTTTCACGTTCTCTACTCGGCTTGATTTCAACTAGGGCGAAAATCCCAAATCCTACATTTTCCTTGTTTACGTCGCCATTTGCAATAACACCCGCCGAGACCAGGAAAACCTACTTGAAATTCGCAAAAATGGGACATGCTACATTGACCGGGCCACAAATTTACGTGCCAAGGCAAGCAACACCTTGAGGAATAAAATCAGCAAGGAAATCAAAATAGAACCCACCTGTATTCACGAGTTTCCGGCCCAGAACTTGGAACACCCGCTGCGTGTTGTCGGAAATTCCCTCGCTCCCAGGGTTGCCAACAGTAGGGAAAATAAATCTACCAACAGCTGAACATAAATCTACCAGAATCTACTAGAAATAGAAATTTCGCCAGTAAAGTAAAGCGAGTAAAGCGAGTAGTGTCACAGACGATTTTTTTTTAAATAATAATCATAATGATGATAATAATGAAAGGGATATTTCTTCACAGAACTCTTGGTTTTTGAGCGAAAAAAAAATTCAGGCGTTTTGCGATTTCAGTTTAAAGCTAACTTTTCTGATATACATACTACTACTACCTGTGGATTTCTGAATCAGTTCAGCGGGATGGAATTGATATGTAATTTAAGCATAATTCAAAATGAACAATTGTATCCATATTGTATCGAATCAAAATTTTATAATTAAAAAAAAACAAAATAAAAAAAATTCTAAATTAGAAAAAAAAAACCTAAAAATACCATTTAGTTCCCCCTTCTGTTTGGGAACCCCAGGTACAAACAGAAAATAAATTACATTTTCTAAAAAAATTGAACAAATTAACTAGAACAATATCAATAATACCACAGAATCAGTGGTGGACATTTAGACAGACTCCAAAATATCAACAAGAGATGAAGACGGTAAGTTCCGAGGTAAGTTCAAAGCTTTGCACAAAACTTTTGTTTTTTTTTGGTTGGTTCCCGTTGCCGCGTTTAACTTGAAGAGAGCAGGGCTGACATTTCTGGTTGGCTATGGCTATTTGACATTGCATCTCGTTTGACACCAAACGTCATTTGGTGTGGAAATTGTTTCTTGCGAGCATAGGTGGCGCAACGTGACAATTTAGGAAAGATAATATTCATCATAATTCAAACTAAAAATGTAAGAATTAAGTATTATCTTGAGTAAAAAAGAACAAAATTTACTAGATTTTCTACCATTTTTGTTCAAAACCTCCAGATTTTCTACTATCCACTAGATTGAAAATATGCTCACTAGATAGGTACTCCAATCTACCAGATCTAGTAGAAATTCTACTAGGTTGGCAACCCTGCTCGCTCCCCCCTTTCTCTACCCTGACCGTCCCCGCCTAATCTCAATGGTGACGTTTCTTGTCGATTTCTGGTCGTCTACTTAGGCAACCAACAAATCATTTCTCGCGCGAATTTAAAGGGGAATCTTTTTAAAACTAGGCGCAAAAGTGCGATCCCTTACAATATGTACGTAAAATGTCAATACCGTTGATTGCACCTTAAATATTTTTTGGATAAGCTTGACGCAGATATCGTACTTCTGGTGGTTTTATTTTAAACTTTATATGTACCTCGCAGCTGAACGAAAATGGAACTTTTTTATCCCGTTTTTCAAGTATTGGACACTTTTGCATTTGATAACGAAGGGGAACAGAAGGAAAGCCCTAAATGAATAGACCTGATAGAGCCGTTACTTTGATCCGCGCGGGCATGCACGTAATCATATATGAAAATTAACAATTTTGGCTTGCCTGTTACGCGAGCCTTTGAACACTCTCATAGAGAAATTAACCATAGCCCTCGTAATTACCCATATATTCTATACCATAACGAACTGGAACTATATGGCTTTTTTCTCGTTGCAAGATCAAAGCTCTGTTACACGCATGTCAAACGTTGCAGGTCGTCGTGTAATTAATCCTGCTGCGCCATATCTACCTATATTTATACTTTTACCAACTCTGCTTCTGTTGCTAGTGCTGCTGGCTGAAACTTTTCTGCCCGCGACTGAAAACCGTATAATGCAGCAGAGCGGAGAACTACTTACTCAAAAAGTAAACTTTCTGCAGCTTTGGCGCTTCTTAGCGATCACTTTTCAAACCAACGCAACGAGCCCGTTTCTTGTAATGCTTCTCGAAACTAGACATATCACATTCCCCGGTTGTAGTTTCAGGTAAGTCGCCATAGGTATACCGCATAGGTAGGTACCCACACAACAAACGCAACTTAGGACAGAAAATTGGCTGCATTCCCATAGTCGAAACATACTACGTCTTCGTCGTCTTCTTAAAAGAAATCTGCGGACCTGACTCTCTTCAGTTAGCGATCCCGTCCTCCGTCTTTTCACGGTGCTTCTTTTCTTTAGTTTTCGTTTTTCAATGTGTTTCATGACTTCCTCCTCGATTTCATGGATCATGACATACATGTAGCATTCCTTGAATAAAAATTGTTGAGGATATTGTTTAGTCACAGACTTTTTCATTTCTAACAACTCAAACAGTACCTAGGTAAATGAGCTTTAGTGTGAAAACCGACATCTCGAATTGAACTAAGAAATGGAAACACGAATTTACGGGTCAACAATGATAATTTCGGGTTTTTCTGCGAAAGCAACACTTTGTTTGGGTTGTACACAGGCATGATGTAGCATTTAGAATCAAACTTAGTTCAGCTTAAAGGAGGACTGTGGGTAAAATTTTGTGTTAATTTTAAAATTTATTATAGCTGCGGGATGGCTTTAGTTGATTTTTAGTCAAAATCGCATCCAAAAATTCACAGCCGTTACGAAGTTATCGTGAATTTTGTGGGCTGATTATGACGTCATACTGCGTACCGGAAAGGACAGGTCGGCAGGCCAAGGCACCACAACAATTACTAGACCTTTATAAAATGAAACAAGTTTACCAAACGGTAGACGCAGGTCATTTGACTTTAATTTCAAAGTACGGTGAACCAAATTTCAGTAGACATTTTTAAAACATAATTAAAGATCGACTCTATCTGTCAGTGAAATAAAGCGGCAACATGGCGAAATCGCGAAGCGAAAAATCAACTAAAGCCATCCCGCAGCTATATAAATTTTAAAATTGACACAAAATTTCACCCACAGTTCCCCTTCAAGATACAGCTTGACGAAAAGAACAACATCCGCCGTCCAACTTGGTTTTCAATTATGAAGATGTCGGGTTTTGCACCAAAGCGCCTTATGTTGAGTTTGGGGGCATAGGGTCGCAAAAGGTCTTGCCGTGTGCAGCTTCGTGAGGCTATATAGGGATGTGTGCCAATCGATTTTTGGACCATCAAGGAATGTGAAAAATTATGGTGGAACATTGGGATCTGCTGCAGGCACATATGGTGGAGGCGCCAAAAAGAGTCCCGCTCGTTAACAAAAAAATGCATGTAGCTTTTCCATTTCACAACGGATCTTGACATTTGTAACGTCAATCTGTAGAGGAAAAAATCGTCTTGGTATCCCATACCGTTTTTTGGGAAAAATATCCTCTTAAGCTGTCATAGTATTCGAGTTCTTTTATGCAAAAATACGGGATTTTTCCAAAGTTTTTGGATCTTTTTGATATTTAACATTTTGATAGATTTAGGTTTGACCCTCTTGAATTTCCACCTTTCAACTTTCAATTTCCATCCGTAACGCCGCCATATTGAAAAAATGGCGCCCGAAAAACACATTTCTGACATTATCTCAAATTTAGTCAACGTGAGGTCAAAAATGTTATAAGGATATGAAAGCTTATTCAATTATCTGTCATTTGACATCTTAACCATCTCTATGCGACTTGCGGTGCTTGAGATATAGCTTCTGGAAACATTGAATTTCGCTATTCCAACACCAATTTCACCTCCGAGTACACTCTGTGAATCTCTGAAACGATAGTGATTCATCTTCCGTAACTAATAGCGAAGAGCTGTCGACGGTGGACTTGGTTGTGACATGTGGATGGAGCAAAGTAGGTATAGACGTGGTGTTGGAATATCGAAATTCAATGCTTCTAGAAGCTATATCTCGAGGACCGCAAATCGCATAGAGATGATCGAGATGTCAAATGACAGATAATTGAATAAGCTTTCATATCCTTATAACATTTTTGACCTCACATTGACTAAATTCGAGATATTGTCAAGAATGTGTTTTTCGGCCGCCATTTTTCCGATATGGCGGCGTTACGGATGGAAATTGAAAGTTGAAAGGTGGAAACTCAAGAGGGTCAAACCTAAATCTATCAAAATGTCAAATATCAAAAAGATCCAAAAACTTTGAAAAAATCCCGTATTTTTGCATAGAAGAACTCGAATACTATGACAGCTTCAAAGGATATTTCCCAAAAAAATGGTATGGGATACCAAGAGGATTTTTTCCTCTACAGATTGACGTGACAAATGTTAAGATCCGTTGTGAAATGGAAAAGCTACATGCATTTTTTTTGTTAACTAGCGGGACTCTTTTTGGCGCCTCCACCATATGTGCCTGCAGCAGATCCCAATGTTCCACCATAATTGTTCACATTCCTTGATGGTCCAAAATCGATTGGCACCATATCCCTATACAGGGTGGTGAAAATTTCGATGCTCACCATTGGTATCGGTAAGAGATACGGGGTCGGGTAGATTAGAAAAAAGTTGCGCATTTTTGTGGCGATTGAGAATCTGAAAAGAAACTTTGAATATTTTGATTTGTTTACGATTTATCATGAAAAAACTGAAAATTTTGAATTCAGAAATTATTTTTCATCTTTCCAACCATCCAAGCTATTTAAATCAAACTTGGTAGTTTTATGTTTTTGATCACTCCGAGTCGATCAACGTTGACAGAAATTTTCCAGGCCTTCTTGATGTCAAACTATGATAGTCAACTTTTGTTTTTCTTATGGCCGCCATATTGGATTTTTGCACTAATAGATAGAGAAAGAAATTAGCTTTCCGAATTAGTCCTACTTCCGATTCATCCTACTGCTGAAGCGCTCTCGGTGGCTAAATGAGCGGTTTCACTTTTTCCGGTGTGTTGATTGAGCAGTAGCATGTCTGCGGGGTTGCAGAATTCGTGGCAAAATGAACGGTGGCGGTTTCTCCGGTGGGATGTTTTAATGGTAGGTTTGATTTCTCGGTGGGCTGTTGCATAGGGACTCGGAATTATTTCTTTTTAACCGCAAAGAATCGCACTGGCGTGGTAGTAAGTGCTATCAAGGGCTTCACTACAGTCATGTGGTTTCATTGCGGTAAGTCAGACGGCGATGCAAAATAGATTATTGAAAAGTGGCTGATTTTGGGTCCTTCGGCACCAACTTTTCGAGGTGGAGGACCGAGCGGCGACTTACCGAATTCGAAAACTCAGTATGTTAATCAGGATACAAAACCGTACCAGACGGCAAATTTTCGACTCTCCGCGACCTTTTGCAAGGTAGAACCTACCCATTGCCTGGACTAATAGCTTGAATGGTTGGAAAGATAAACAATAATTTCTGAAATCAAAATTTTCATTTTTTTCGTGATAAATCGTAAACCAATCAAAGTATTCAAAGTTTCTTTCCAGATTCTCAATCGCCACAAAAATGCGCAACTTCAAATACGCTTCAATGAGGCACTCATTCCAAGCCGAAGATCAAGTTATCAGTTTGACGTAATTCCAAGGGGGCTTCTCAAGATCTTGGTGGGCAAAGTAAAATCTACGCTCAAAAGATTTCGAGATTTCTACCAACGAGACACCTCGGGGTTTTAATAGTCCAGCACGATCGGGTTGATGTGACGATACCAACTTTGAGCAAGCTTGTGCAACTGTAAGCAATCAAGTCGGAATCGACGCGTGAAAATTTCAAGGAGGCTTTGATGCCCCCAAACTAACATTTATCAGCTAGTCCATTTGATTCCTTGAGACCTTAATGTCCGGTTGCAGGAACATGATAGCTAATTTTGCTGCGTAGCAAATTGAATCGGGTTGCAGGAACAGGTAGTCCAGGAATTTTAGTCAATATACAGCTTGTACCCGGAAGTAATTAACGTAAATCTGAAAATTTGCAGGATTGTAGTTTTGGTCTAGGAGAGCACGTACAAGAAAGTCCCCTACTCTCCCTCGTCGGCTTCCCTGTTTTTTTGGTGCAAGAAGGGACTAAGTCACTAAAATTGGTGATCTGTCTATAGACTGCAGTAAAATGGTTGTTGTTGGTCCAATTGGTATCGAAATGATCATAAAAGGTTCAGAGAAGCATATCCGTTCGTATTTGAGATGCTTCAATGCTTATTAAGTACATAATTTTCCGACCTGGTGCTGTCAAAATTCAAGAAATTAGTTTTTTCCGAAATTACGCCATGGTGGTTATATAAAGACTCGGGGGTGAAATGTAAGGATAAACATTTTTCGTCATACTTTGGGCTTTCCATTGGTATGTCTACGTTTTCTCTAGCGTCACCCGTTACGGAGCTACAGGGCTGTAATGAGAATGTTGCTCAACATTTTATGCATTTTACAAAAGTTGTTGTTGATATGGCATCTTTTTCACTCACCTCCAGCAATCTCTGCTGGTAATAATGACAATGTAAATGATGAAATATGGAAGAGCATGAACATACAACAAGACAGGAAAGACGTTGAGTCAGCTGTTGAAGTGGAAGCTTCATGTGACTCACATTTCGTCACCGAGAATGATCAAATACGGGTGATCAACCCGCTGATCACGTACGTCCTGCGCTCGATGTTATGTTATGGCAGACAAAGGCGTTTGCGGTTTTTGTAAGTCGCCTCTTGAAGATGAAAATATAATGGTTCAGAGTGGGCTATCAACTTTGCTGCGTGCTAGTGTGGAAAGAGGAGGCACCGAAAATGAAGACGTTCTCAAAGATCTCGTGGAGAGAAATGTATCTATCAGGCTACATCTAACATGCAGGTAAGTGCTATAATATTCGCTAGTTCTGGAGGAATGATGCAAGAAGCCCAAGATGCTGATGTTTTAGTCACATCGTAGTGGCCTTCTCTGCCTGCATGAAGGTGTGTGATTGTTTGGAAAAGATGACTGGGATGAAAGGAGAATCCTCAGAGCAGCACGTTGAACTAAGGGACACTCACCGGAAGCGCGATGCACGAGACGTCAACACTTCCAAAGCCTGGCTGCAAGACCACCCTCCGTGGTCTACAGAACTACAAAGTCAAATCGTTTTCGCTCTCTGGCTTCTGGGATTGCTGGCGACGACACTACTTAGTGCGACAGAGCCAAAGCTTCAGGTGAGGCAGCCGTCAAGATTTTGCCTGGAAAATTGTTTGGGGATGTGAAGCTCTCCAGGAAACATCGAGTAAAGCTCGGAGTAAAGCTGCTTTCATCAGTTCGGGGTGACATTGTTGTCCGCGATAAAATCGTTCCTGTAAACCCTCAGCAACTCTTCACGCGGATAGTTTGCGTGATGAAATCTGAGGAAGACTTGAAAGAGTATCTCAGTTTCGAACTCTTTTCAAGGCCACCTGCTCTCTTCGATGAGGTGTCAATGCGGAAGACTGCAAAATCAGTTCTTCAACAGATTTTTTCAAGTACCTATTACACCTCAAGAACTTGGTGACAGTGGAACTCGTTGGAGTGTAGTCGACAGTCGACGGTGGTTACCTACTTCATGCACTTGTTTGGCCTCGTCCCGCCACTTTTGGACAAATAGCCCAGGCATACGTAAGGTTTGTTCAGAAACGATTTGGATCATCTGTTACTGTTGGTGTTCGATGGGCATGAACAGAACTCAACAAAGGCTCAAGAACAAAAACGTCGTTATTCTGAGCGGGCACCCATACATGTAGTTTTTGACAGAAACACATGAGTGGCGACTAACCAGTCAGAGTTCTTGAGCCACGTGCAGATTAAAAGGCGTCTTATTAGTTTACTCTCAGGTTATTTTCAAAATGCTGGAGTTACTGTCGTTCGAGCTGCAGCAGATGCGGACTCCTTGATTAATTGTCAGAACAGCTTTCGGCATGGATGTGCCAGGACAGCAAGTTACCGTTATTGCCCAGGACATGCCTATGTAGCCCGTGCTAGAGATGACACCCGAATCTTAATGCTAAGTCCAGCCACAGGCAGTTCAAGTGGACGAGTATTCAAGATGCAGGAGATCCAGAAAAGTCCTGATAAAATGAACAAGTCCGTCCTCTTTTGCCATGCCATCATAACAGGATGCGACACCACGTCAGCTCTGTATCAAATGGGAAAGCAGAAGGCGTGCGGAAGCTCATGGAGAAAATACCAGAGCTACAGGAATGCTCCACGGTCTTCTCAAATCCCGCATCTAGCAAGAGGGCTGTGGCCACCGCTGGGGAAAGATTTATCGTGGCTCTATATGAAAGCAGTGAGCTGGACACTTTGAACCAGCTACGAGTATTTCTATACAACCAGAGCGTAGCGAAGCAGCCGGTGACATCTTCCTTCGATTTGGCGAGCCTTCCACCAACAAGTGCCGCCTGTGAACAGCATTCGTTCCGCGCATACTTCCAGGTAACGACGTTAGGCAGAATGTGGGGATTGCATCTCTCAAAAAGCTTGCAGTAGGTACGGTACTAATGTGCTTGTTTTCTTTACAAGTCCATCAGTGGCTAGACGTTAACCTCAACCCAGAGATCTAGGGCTGGAAATCTGGACTCCAGGGTCTGTTTTCAGTTACCACCAGAAGGCAGCCAGCTCCTGATAGCCTGCTACGGCTAATTTCATGTGCCTGCAAGATTGACTGCGGTGCCCGGTGTGAGTGCAGGAACTCAAGTCTTGCCTGCAGCATCATGTGCAAGAGCTGTGAAGGATCCAGCTGCACGAACAGTCAGTCAGTAGATATGGATGATGATCCGGATGACCCCACTTCCAATTAGAATAAGAATCTTAATTTTCTACCCGAATTAAGTAAAATTCCAAAGAAAGTTCGAGCTCAATTCTAATTAAAAATCTTATAGAACAACAATAATACTTTGAAAATGCCTTGTGTCTCTTATCAGGTCCTTTAGGATCGGTGAGGCTAGTTGTGTCTCTACCACTGAGCGCAGGATGCGCGCTTTACGTAGGCAGCGTTACTGCGCGGCGACACTCGGAGTGGCGTAGCTCTGTAACGGGTGACGCTAGAGAGAACGTAGACATGCCAATGGAAAGCTCAAAGTATGACAAAAAATATTTATTGGTGTACATTTCACCCTCCAATTCTTCATATAACCGCCAAGGCGTAATCTCGGAAAAAATCTAATTTTTTGAATTTTGACAGCACTAGGTCGGCAAATTATGTACATAATAAGCATTGAAACATCTCAAATACGAATGGATATGCTTCTCTGAACCTTTTTGGATCATTTCGATACCAATCGGATCAACAACAATCATTTTACTGCAGTCTATAAACAGATCGCCAATTTTTGTGACTTAGTCCCTTCTTGCACCGAAAAAACAGGGAAGCCGACGAGGCAGAGTAGGGGACTTTTTTGTACGTGCTCTCCTAGACCAAAACTACAATCCTGCAAATTTTCAGATTTACGTTAATTACTTCCGGGTCAAAACCTAAAATTCCTGGACTAGGGTATCAAACACGGTAGCAAACAGGCTGCGGCTAAGGTTGTCACACATTTGAACTACTTGCATCTTTTAATGCGTAGGTAAGTACCTAAAGTGTCTGATTCGACACTTAATTTTGAATTTTCCAACGTCTCCGATTTTTATTCTCCTGAGAAGACCAAGAAATAACAGTTCCTCGAGACGTCGGGTCATTGCCGATCGAAAAAACCTCCTCGTAGTTAAAAAAAATGTACTGCGCGGGCTGCGGGCTGTCAAAGTCAAAGAAGCGTCAAAAATTTTGAGGTTGACAGCATTATTTATTTCTTCGAGTTTTGAACAATAATATGCAAATAATTGCACTGAATTAAGGCATAAATCCATCCTGCACAGGCTCTCGATCAGGTGAATATGACAAACTGCCTCCGTAGATGCTATTATGTCGATCAACAATTCCAGGTTCAGGCGATGGGAGTTACCGACTGAAATTGCGAACACTTGCTGAATGCCTCCACGAGCACGAGCCTTGTACCTCCGGCGGAAACAAAGCTGTTGTTTACGCCAAGAATGCGGAGCTCCTTATTGCAAAGCATTGCTCGGTCAAAGTATTAGTGCTTCAGTGACCACGATGAGTTACAGGAGTACTGGGACTGTGATCCTGTGACGAAACTTGAACAATTCTGGGCCGCTAGTGACAATGTATCAAGAATGTGTCAAGGTGATGTCCAGTGCTGATTCAGTAGCTCCAGAACAGCTTTTGATGGTAGGAAATACTGCAGGAGCCGTTTGCATGAGTAACAGGAGCGCGTTCAGGAATGAAGAGACCAAATAGAGCGTTTTTCCTAGAGCGTTTTTCCCCAAACATCTGAGAGTGCGCTCTAATTATACCGATATCTGAACGAATGAGAGTAAAAATATAAACACTGACAGATTTTGACAATAATAATAACAACTCGACCCAGGTATATTTGGTTTTGTGCCCTTGTTTTACGGTGTGCGAAACAGGCATAATGAATTCCTCAGAGAAAGCTTTATTCGGTAACGCTATATACATGTAGGTATTTTATGGATTTTCATTGACTACGCGTCGTTCCACGATGATATGGGCAGTCTTGCAGCTCACTGCGCTAACATCTAGAAGAGCTCTGTGATCTAGAATAAATCAACTACAGCTGTACATATAGCATACTAGGAATTGAAAAGGTCTTACAGAGGGTTCTTTTCCATGGCACCCGACTGACTCCCGGGGCTGTGGGGCGCTGACAGGGCCGCAATGCCCTTTGGGTGAGGAGCGGATTCTCAGGTCCGGTGCAACAAGACTGGGGCCAGTTCACAACTCCACCACGTTCGATTATTAGATATCAATTTATTTACACACTGCATAGACGACGGAGAAGGTAAAGTGTAAGGAAGGAGCATTATGTAAAATTGCGCGCGACCGGGATGGCTCTTGTGCCCATGGAAACGGCTCTAACATTATGACACGGCTGATATAGACACTTCCTGGAAACTGTCAAACAAATCAGTGACGTGCCGTCAATAAGAAAAGATGGGGGCAAAACTAAACCAAAAATTGGTTTTTATATCAGATAGGTTCTATAGGTCACAGCTATAGGTATAGTATAGTACTAAAGTATTATAGGTATTTACAGGCATACTTCATCACCATAAAATAAGTAAAAGATCAAAGAAACGACAGTAAAATAAATTGTTCACATTTTTTATTGTTCTTCGAACAAAATCAATTTTGTATACTTGTTTTCCTCCTTGACAAAATTTTTGCGAATGAAATGAATTCGAGTTTTGAGGTGAACGTCACAAATACTTTCAAGTATAATAACATTTTATGGTTTCAATAAGAATTGCGTCAAGCGAAAGCGAATCCTCATTTTCCCCATACTGTTCTAAAATTATACTCTCATGCTCTTTCTGGACAATTTTTTCTTTCTTCAACTCCTTTATGATTACGTTGAGTGACAAAATTTTCTTTTGCCACCAAACCTTTTTTTTAGTGCTCGAATTCTCTTTTTAATGAGAACATATTTCACTTGCAATTGGCAGATTTTCTTATTTGACTGTCTTCCGAAGTTGAAGGTCGAGGACACGATATAATATTAGACTGGTATTGTAACCACCACTACCGTTGCCGCTGAGAAGTGGGCCAATATCGTGGTACGTGACTGCGACCGTCTGCGCGAGAGAGACGGGGTATAGTAGACCAGAGCACACGCCGTACTGCATTGAATAAACGGGAATCGGGCTATTAAGTCGGGGTAGAAACTCCTAATTACTATCAACCTATCTCAGATTTTTTGTATTTCATCAGTCATCACCCAACAATGCCTAAATCCTTATTAAGTATCAGTAATGACACCCGGCTTGTTCGCAATTACGGGTGAAGTTAGGATTAATCGTAACAATATTTCCCGTTGAACTAGGCTCCTCAACATCTTGTATATTTTCAGTATTAAATATCACTAACATTATTTTCCTCTGGTCTACCAGCATCGATATCCACAGGTAAATCATAGTTAGGGATGTACAAGTTATTGTTTTACAGGTCTATTTAGGTACATTTTCAGGTCTAGTAACAACGCCCCTTTTAAATGGTAACTCATAATTACGTACAGCTATACTTTTTCAAAAAGTTTTGATTTATCTGTGATTTATTTTACTGATATGACTTCTGTTTCTCATAAACTTTCTACCAGTTGTCTCCGCCTCTACAATATACGAGCTTTTTACCCATTTCTTAAGCAAATTACTAACCCTGCTCTCACCCATTTTTTTCCTCTCCCAAAGTTTTTACTCGAAATTTTATTTTCCTGGAGCCTAGAGAAGGTCACATAGTTTTTTTGCTGTTTCATTATAATGCTGGGCAATTGGAAGTTGGTTGTTTTTGAAAGTGGATTTAATTTTATTATAATTGTACAATTTGGTCGGAGCAATATTTTTTGTTGACAGATATGGTCGTTCTTAATCTTCTGTTGAACAAAGTTTGTGCGGGACTGGTGATGGTTTGTTGCAGCGTTTTAGATTTCCATACCTTACTAGTAAGTACCTACCTATGTCCAAGTAGTTTTTCGGGGTTCCTTTTTGTTAGAGCGCGATAAGATATACCTAACAAAAATAAAAATCCATTGAACCCAAAGCGTTTGACGAAATAAGAGCGTCCGTAATTAGTTCGCAAGAAAAGCCTGTCGATACCTCGAATAATAATAATCGAACCCTATTTTTTCGGCCCTCAAGTAAGTTGGAACTAATTAATAATAAGAATAGCACGACTGTGGCTCATTTTACGAGTTCAAAATCAAAAGCACTGAACCATCTAAGTTTGAAGATTATGTTTAATTTATTTGGAAATTTTGAAAAGATTCTCGCTTATTGATGTGTTCAAGAAAACACTTGCAGATTTTGAATACTTGAAATTAAATTTCTCAGCATTTACCTGCGAGTTGTATCGCAAATACGTACCTATGTCATCATCACACAAAGTTGTTTTTTTTTTCTATATTTACATGAGAAATAAGCAGTACTACGACAAGAAAACAAAAGAAATTATAAAAAGTTTCTCAAAACAAAATAAAATTTAGAAACATAGTTACAAGATACATAAGCAACAAAAATATGTTAATTAAATAGCGTGGATCGTTCTTCTCACATCAGCGTCGAAAAGAGTACCTACACTTTAATTTTTATTACTTATTGATGATAATAATGATGCTTTATTAAAATTATTCCACGTGAAACAAAGTATTTGTCTTATTTTCCCAATTAGAGGTACATCTTTCAGTCTTCACACCACGCGATTTTCGCGCTCGGCGCTCGCAGTAGTCTACTTATAATCTGTCTCTCTCGCATCTCTCTCGCACACTGACTACCAAGTTTCTGGACCGTCCCTTGGCGGTTCGCTAGAATACCAGTCTAATACTATATCGTGGTCGAGGATCACATTCGGTGTGAGGAAGACTGAACAACGAAGAGGGCCCACCACCTGTCAATAAAGTTCAGCCATTAGTTTCTCAAGTGTTTAGTTCGTTTAGCAAAAAACGGTTGATTCTGTAAAAAAAAACTAAATAGATTACTCTAGCTTGAAACAGCTGCTGAGACTTCCAGTAGAAGTTTAGGTAACTATAGTCACTTGAAGGTACCACTAGTAACACCGTACAGTTCACCAATGTTCGCCGAACATTCTGAACGTTCTTGGAGCATCGATGGAAGGAATCCAATTTTTCACCATATTATTACAGTATTCTTTGCATATCAAAGAGACACCCACCAAGTGAACCTGGTTTGCAATGACCACCAACTGAATCCAATCTCTGTTTTTTTTTTAGACGACCGCTCTCCCAAAATTTCTTGTTTATTAGCTATGGACTTATTGTTAGCCAGTGGTACATGAGCAGGATTGAATGTCCTCACCTACAACAGTTTTCACGAAAGTCACTCAAGAATGTTAATATCAGTTTTGAAATCTGAAGACAGAATACGTACATATTTCAGTCGTTGTATTTGTGTCTACTGGTTCTACAGCACCTTTCAGAAGGATTTCGTTGAGTGATTCAGCTACCCATTTCCAAAGTGTTCTGAGCACAAGACACTCGTGTGCGTTGGAGTCCACCCTGTTCTGTTCGTAAAAGTGATCCACTTCTTACATGGTGATTCCTTAGGAAGGCTAGCGTTGGAGTCCACCCTGTTCTGTTTATAAAAGTGATCTACTCCTTACATGGTGATTCCTCAGGAAAGCTAAAACATGTATAATTGAAACTTTACCTATAGCTGCATTGCTGCATTAATATTTATTACGATAACTCCAAAAATGGTTCAAAACATCCCACTCTACGCCTATGCAAATGTGACAAAACACGTCAAAATTGAAATCCAAAACTTCAATTCAACTCAATAGGAATAAAATCATATAAAATGTACTTACTGGTGCAAAAGTTCTTTGTCACATGGGGTTCTCGAGTACCCGCAGGCTGAGCAGGTGACCATTCGACCATTTAAACACTTTTGAACGCAGTTCTGTTCAAATTTCGAAATTTGTGCTGACTTTTGTGTCAGATTTGAGTACTTTGACACTTCCAAACACATTCGGGTTGCTATTGGCAATTTGGCTCTTAAAAGGAGCGACTTCCGTCGCACTTTTTTTGGCTAGCCAGAGCCTAATGCTCCTTCCTGACACTTTACCTTCTCCGATAGACGATGCCACTGGTATTAGTTTTGGAAAACTTAACAAAACGCTCGTTCTTCTAGTCAAGAATATTTGATTTTGGCATTGACAATACTGACATCCATGATTTATCCACTTGTACCCACTCTGAAACGAGCACAAAAGAGCGCGCTCTAAAGTTTTACTCTACTCATTACTGAACGACAAAGACTAAACGATCGGTGCGTCAATTTCTCGTTTCTGAACGTGTATAGACTAACCAGAGTGTGCTCTATTTAGTCGGAGCGTCATTTCTGAACGCGCTCCAGCGAAGTAATTGAGAGGAAGGAAGGAAACTGAATTCTGGATTTGTCAAGTTTTTCTTTGGTACCAAAATAAATCTCACACAGTGAAAATGGCTGCCTCTTTTCTCTTGTCTTAATTCAAACCTAATCCCGCAGAATCTAATCCCAAAAACTCGTTTTGGCCTGGATAACTGGTTGCCTACAGCCACTACCCAAAATTCTCAAATTCTGATCAATGAATCGAAACTCAAACGTACACTTGTGCTTGCTTTTTTATCTTCTCCCGTGCATCTTTTTCCATGCACAATCCAGCTTAACTTTCCATTTCCAAAGATTCAACTTTTCGTTTGACAAATAATGTCAGTCGTCACCCTAGACACGTCTCTGTTTACGCCGTCAAATAGCCTACCATTTGATACCGAGTTTGGTACCGAAGCTAATTTGCGACGGAGCAAATTTGAGTTTCTTGCAACCGGGGGTAAGCGAAGCAGTAATGCTCCGGCAGGTGAGTTATCAGTGCTTGAGGATTTCAATGGAGCACTGATTTATGGAAGCATAAAGGCTCCGAAATGACAAGGTTGGGCTGATTTTGAAAAAGTTCAAGGAGGCCTCTGCAGCTTATATAATCAGTTTATCGAAATAAAACTTGAAAATGTTGACGACTCGTATTTAATGCACAAGAAGCAATTTACATTGCACAAGGCTGTACCTAACGATTATTACAGTTCGCAGGAATTGGCGGCCCCTAAGCGTTTGAGCCTTTCTTGGAGTTATTGTCGCCGCCTGAAGGCTTGTCCTTATCGGTCTTATTTGTTACGTTACACAGACAGTTCGGATCGCCACAGTCTGGATGATTCTGGTTTTGGTCTTGGTCCACGTCTTGGTCTTTATCGCCGCGTTCTTTTCTGTTATCCGGGTCTTTGCTGTTGTTGACACTGCCTTTCTTGTTAGCATCAGCCTTATTGTTGTTAGCACCACCACCGCCACTATTACTGTTGGGTTCTTTGCGGGGGCTAGCTTTCGAGCTGTTGGGTTCATTCGCTGTTGAGCAGTCTGTAAAAAATCCGAGAGGTCCAACTACTATTAGGACCCTTTATTATGTCTTCATCAGAATCGATCCTACCTGTGGGGTTCATGTCGGAGAGCGTCCTCGGATCGATCGTGTACTCGGATCTGATGGGCGAGTGGTGTTTCGAGATGCGTCTCCGTCCGCGTCCTGCCATACCGAACGGAGCGAAAGGATCAACATTGCTCCTGCCGATTTGGCGACCCCTGCGCTTGTTGCCGCGGTACGGAGTCTTTCTGGCCGTTTGCCTGCTTCTTTCGCCCCGGTAGGTGGGGACGCTCAGCACGCTCTGTCTACCTCTGCGCTTTCTGCCGTCATTTTTCCGTTTCTTTTCTCTCCTCGACACACGCCCTTTGGAATGTCGTCGGCGATGTTTGAGGCTGCGCCGGCGACGATCGCGGCGTCCATCGTCAGAATCGGAGCTGGGGCTTCTGCTCGCGTCCACAGGAGAATCGTCATCGGACAGGCCTGTCAAATACGATTTTTGCTGCCTACCCCTCGGCTTTGATTTCGATTTCTTGACCGTTCTTGCTCCAGGATCGGATTTCCTCATTGGTCTTTTACTACCACCTTGGCTTTTTTTGCGCTTGTTTTTCCTTCGCTGGCGTTCTCGCTCCTTCCTGCGGCAGGCCGCGCAGTCTTTCGGATCCTGATTTCGCTTCGAGGAATCGCGTCCTCCTCGGCGCAAACGAAACAAACCGGCAGTTTGTTGCACCACGCCCGACTCGGTGACCGCCTTCAGAGCTCTGCGTACCTGCATGGAGATGTTACGTGCCGACACAAGAGGCGAACGCTTCAGCTTCTTCTCGATGTGTCTGATGATCCTGAAACGAAAAGATCGTTATTACCACAATGTAATCCGAACTAACTGCCAACTGTCACAGGTGTTGTCAGTTTATTACCTCTGCGCGTTGGAGCCGCGCTTTTCTTTCAGTTCGCAAATTGCTTCCAGCACCTCGGGGAGGTATCTTGGTGGTCGTAGGATCCTCATCTTGGCGGCGATGTCAAGTTGCTTTTTCCGGCTCATCTATACATTCGGTCACAACGTGGCAGTTTTGTACACGCTTGCGTGCCGAAAGAGCCCTGCAACCTTTTTTCAACAACTTTACATGGGATTGTGTGCAAACAAGGCACTTACCGGAATTTTGATTTAGACAGACAGTTCGCAATCGCGTTTGTTTTCGAAATTAAACAAACGACTGTTGTTGTCAAGAAAATCTGGCACAGACTCACAAGATAATTATTATTCTACAAGTGAAGGAACTCGGTCCAGTTTTTCCCCAGTTTCTAATCAAGTAGTGGTCGACTACGGAAGTTTCCTTCCCGAAAATCTGGAGGGTGACCTCTTGAACGTACGTCATCAGAAAAAAATACGATCCAGATCTGCAAGCCTTGCCAGATCTGCAGAAGACCAACTTGACTCGCAAGTATAGCCCAGGCATTTTAGGTGAAATTTTGTTCGAATCCTTGAATAAATATGCCCCTTTTGAAATTTTGCACAAACGGCCCTTGACAACATACTAAATGCTCCGGTCCAAGATGTGTGCGGAACACAGTTTTTTTTTAGGCAAGAAAGGAGTAAGTGACAACAAATCTTGTAGCGCCTGATTGAGAGATGATGGAAAACTCTAACTGCAGACCCAATTTGACTCTTTCATTCTGTTGCAGCCTGCCGAATTTGATTCCAATCCATCAAATAGATTTTGAATGGCAAAGTTTTGAGTTCGGACATTTTTTAATATATGACTTATGACAGATAGAGAAGTATTTCCAACTGTTCTGAATACAGTTTTGCGAAGGCTTTCAAACGACATATTGTATGTCAAGTTCCGTGAGATATAGCTTCTGTCATTTTTTGATAGTGACTTTTTTGTTTGACAGATGACAGCCAAAAATTAATGGACTCATTCCACAGCAAAACCATGGCTTCATACCAAATTTCAAGTCGATCAGATCAACCATTTGGTCGTTATCGTGAAATATTATTGATAGACATACACACAGCCAGGCACAAACCCAGTCAGACACACAGACAGACAAACTTGATTCTGGAAATGGTCCTAGCCGTCTCAGGAAGGCTCAAAATGGATATTTCCGTGTTCACTTCAAAAATATTTTTTAGCGCTAATTCTGTTTTGAAATGTGGATCAGCATTGCTTGAAAGGCATTCAGACCAACCAGAGTCCTTAAAAATGTTGAGGAAATCAAATTTCACCGAGTTATCACTGTTGCGGAACTCACTCCCTTCTTGCATCAAAAACTATGACGCTCACATTTCAATGCCTGGAGCTTTCAGTACATTGATCAGCATTGCTTGTGGGACACGCTGATCAACATCGAGACTACAGTACCCTCTCTGAACCACAGCAAGAGTTTTTCTGATTTGGCGGCACTTACTTATAGTACAGGAAAAATAGTGAAAAAATCGGCAAAACCTCGGAATAAATATGGACGTCATGAAAATTTGATATTCTGTTCAGAATTGAGTGCTTTACAACATATCCAAAATCGCCAAAAATCGCACCCAGGGGTTTTGAGTTATTGGAGGGGGGGGTGAAAAATTGCAGGTAAAAATGGAGGGGATGGAACCCGTCAATTCATTGGATGCGAATACATTATAGTTCGACGTATCATATCCCCTTGATACCATTTTGGCACAAAAAGTGTCCATCATTGTTGAAGGGGAGTAGTGGGGGGGCGAAGCTCTGCTAGGTTGTCCATTTTGTTTTTCCGGACATGTAGAACCGATCACGACAAGTTTGGTATCTTTTCCGACTAAATCCAATCTCCTGAACTCGTATCCGATGTGTAAATTCAAATGAAAACAAGTTTGAACAAGTTAACTTCAGAAAACTTGTTTTTTCTTTGACAATTTTGACTATTTTTTGTTTTACTGTTGAAGGTGTTCATTTTCATAAAATTTTCAGGGACCATTAAATTGAAGTGTATTCTCCACAAAAATCATCCACTCGATGTATAGTTTTGTTTCTCGAGCTTAAAAAATCGATTTGAACTTGAGCCGGCACGGCGTGTCGTCTACTACTGACCAGAACACTACAGCATGCACCTTTAAATGAAAACACCTCAAACTATTGAAGAAATAACAACTTATATTTGAAAAGTGGAGGATTTGTGCAGAACTGAATTTCCTATAACATGAACAAAATCGCCATAAATCGCAATTCAGGATTTCGAGTTATTCGAGGATGAGGATAACACTTTAACAGGATTCATACTCTATGAACTGTTACCTCTCCACTTAAATAACTCAAAATCCTGCGGTGCGATTCATGGCGATTTTGTTTATGTTATAGGAAATTTAATTCTCCACAGATCCTCCAATTTTCAAAGATCAGTTGATATTTCCTCAATAGTTTGAGGTGTTTTCATTTAAAGGTGCATGCTGTAGTGTTCTGGTCAGTAGTAGACGACGCGCCGCGCCGGCTCCAGTTCAAATCAATTTTTTAAACTCGAGAAACAAAATTAAACATCGACTGCATGATTTTTGTGGAGAATACACTTCAATTAATTGGCCCCTGAAAATTTTCTAAAAATGAACGCCTCCAACAATAAAACAAAAATTCGTCAAAATTGTCAAAGAAAAAACAAGTTTTCTCAAGTTAACTTGTCCAAACTTGTTTTTATCCAAAGGACCCCGCACGATTCTTATGGAAAATGGCTCCCGGTTAAATTCTCTAAATTTTTGATATGTTGTAGCTCATGAGATACTAATCAAATACCGTGAACCCCAAACTCAAATAATGGACAGTTTTTTACCCACAGGGGGTTGAAGTTGGAGGTTTTGACGGCTTCAAAATGATATTATGACGTTGATAAAAGCTTTTTATTTGGTTTCTCTTCAAGTTGTGTTTCATGCTAAATGTATTTATTTGACAGAAAAATATCAACCCCCTCCTCCACCCACAACCCCTATCTACCATCATAAAATTCGAGATTACTCCCAAAAACCATGCGGATGGCTTCTGTGATTTAAATGATGAATTTTGACATAAAAATTATTTCCCACCCCTAATGTTGGGGTGCCGATTTTCCAATTTTCCTCGGTTAATTTGGCTGAATTTTTGGTATTGTGTACCTCTAATTCTGCTGAACAAAAAGTTTCATTGCCAAAACTTATTCCTATGGACAGTTTTTGTTCTACAGGGGACTGAAGTTGAAGATTTGAGAGCATAAATATTGAACTTCAGTCCCCTGCAGAACAAAAACTGTTCATAGGAATAAGTTTTGGTATGAGCTTTTTGTTCAGCAGAATTAGAAATACACAATACCAAAAATTCAGCCAAATTAACCGAGGAAAATTGGAAAATCGGCACCCCAACATTAGGGGTGGAAAATAATTTTAATGTCAAAACTCATAATTTGAATCATAGAAGCCATCCGCAGGGTTTTTGGGAGTAATCTCGAATTTTATGATGGTAGATAGGGGTTGGGGGTGGAGGAGGGGGTTGATATTTTTCTGTGAAATAAATACATTTAGCATGAAACACAACTTGAAGAGAAACCAAATAAAAAGCTTTTATCAACGTCATAATATCATTTTGAAGCCGTCAAAACCTTCAACTTCAACCCCCTGTGGGTGAAAAACTGTCCATTATTTGAGTTTGGGGTTCACGGTATTTGATTAGTATCTCATGAGCTACAACATATCAAAAATTCAGGGAATTTAACCGGGAGCCATTTTCCATAAGAATCGTGCGGGGTCCTTTACACATCGAATATGAGTTCAGGATATTGAATTTAGTCGGAAAAGATACCAAACTTGTCGTGATCGGTTCGACATGGCCAGTGAAACAAAATGGACCACCTAGCAGAGCTTCGCCCCCCCACTACTTCCCTTCAACAATGATGGACACTTTTTGTGCCAAAATAGTATCAATGGGATATGATACGTCGAACTATAATGTATTCGCATCCAGTGGATTGACGGGCTCCATCCCCTCCATTTTTACCTGCAATTTTTTACCCCCCCTCCAATAACTCAGAACCCCCGGGTGCGATTTTTGGCGATTTTGGATATGTTGTAGAGCACTCAATTCTGAACAAAATATCAAATTTTCATGACGTCCATATTTTTTCCGAGGTTGAAATCTATCTTTCTTGCACTATTACTCCTTTCTTGCCCAAAAAAACTATGTTTCACACATTTGTTGGACCGGAGCTTTTAGTATGTTGTTCAGCATTGGTCAAAGGCTGTTTGTGCAAAATCTCAAAAGGGACATATTTATTTCAGGGTCAGACCCTAAAATGCCTGGGCTAGTAACATAGTGTAAGGGGCAAACATAAGAAAATATACCGATTCTGCATTTTGAGCTAGCGCGACGAAATTTTTCGTGGGCCTACTTTACATCAAAATAAGCGATTTGACTCCTGACTGATCTGGCCCTCCAAACTTTGAAGACGCCAAAATCTTCACCAAACGTCCATTGAGTAGGTATATCGTACTGTGTGTCATAAAGGAAGCTTACGAGTCTATTGAAAATGCTGGCATCGATGGAACTCCTGCTCGTTCATTTCTTGACACTTGGAAAAGAAATTCTCAGGCAGAGGTCAAATATTTTTTTATTTTTTTTTTCATGCAAGTAATTTTTGCAGTGGTATTTTTTCAAGGAGTGAGCTCTTCATTCATTTGTCTACAGCATTTTTTCAATGTTTCCACTGGATATCACTGTCATATTCATCGGAAATTGAGAGACTGAAACGTTTTTTTACAGTAGGTAATTTTGATGATGTAAAATGATTTTGACACATTCAGGGAAGCCCAAAAAGAATTTTCTTCTGCTGGGCCGGTAGAATTTTGACATGTTGATTTCCAGGGCTGGGCGGTATTTCAAATACAAGTATTTGAAATACGTACTTGAAATACATTTAAGTATTCTGTATTTTGTATTTAAATACATTTGATTAAGAAGTATTTGTATTTTGTATTTTGGAATAGTTCAGGCAGCTAGTATTTCGTATTTTGTATTTTAAATACATTTTTGGGAAAAGTATTTTGATTTTCAAAATACAGAATACAAAATACATTTGTTCCCCATGCTCCTTAGTCTGTTCGGGCCGAAATTGTTCTGGTAATACTATTATTCACCCCATTCATTTCTTGCTTTTGCACACTATCTGGGATCGATAATGAGTTCGATTGCATCTTTTACGTTTAACGTTTTACTGGTAAGTGCATCCTACTGTCAGCCACGAGAGGTTCCATGTCGGATGTCGGACAATATTTTCGAAAAGCTGGTTGTCCCCAAAGGAAATCAACATTTGTTGTTTTTAAGAATTGATGAATTGAGTAAGGAACAGGTTTGAATATGAAGTTTTCTTCACTTTATGTTTATTTTATTTGTCTTTTTCATAGTTCATGATGATTTACTTATTGTTGCGACTGAATCAATGATGTGTTCCCATTGAAATACTTGCATTTTACGGCTTTTCCAATAAAATGGTTGAAATACGCAATAAGAATGTATTTTGTATTTTGTATTTTGTATTTGAAATACTCTAGGTTGTATTTTGTATTTTGGAATTTCTTAGTTTTCCAGAATACGTATTCTGTATTATGTATTTCAAAGACATTTCAAGAAGTAGTTTGTATTTTGTATTTCGACTATCTTGGATCGTGTATTTTGTATTTTGTATTTAAATACATTTTTCGAAGTATTTTGCCCAGCCCTTGATTTCATAGTTGAAGAGACGCGCAAATAAATTCGATCTAGGTTAGACAGTCTGGTTCTAGCGGAAAATTTACCTGCTCATACCTAACGACTCTGAGTTTGGTGGTATTGCGATTAAACTCGGCATGAACTCAGGAATAGTGGAAACGGTATTCAAGATAAACTCGCATTTGATGACGTAAGCAATTCATTTCTTCCGGAGTCGTCTACAGGGCGGACAACATTAAAATAATTTCTCGTAAAGTCCCATCTCATGAACCAAAAGAGGTGGAGTGTGGAGTCATCAAAATTACCATTTGGATTCAAGATGTAATAAATATCGTATTAGCACAAAACAGAAAATTCGAGGGTTCAGCGGTATTTACTATTATTGTTTGACAACATGACTTTATAGACCAATTCGACCTCGCTGAATATAGTGGCGGGGTTAACGGCCAAAAATGGAATGATCTGTGCATTTTGTGATCAAAGCATGAAAATTGGCACACGTGTTCAGAAGACCCTCCTTTGCAATTTCAGATGTGGCGCCACGCAAGATTTTGCACCAGAGGCACAGTATTGCGGTTAATATACCTGCTAGGGGTAAATTCTGCAAAAATGGTTCCTGGCCGGTCTCTGGTACCCAGTCGGTATTTTTTAGTTCTGTTTAGCTGAAACTACATGTAGAAATGAGTGAGGAGTGCATTTTCACAAGAAAAGTTCCAAATGCTGCCTTTATACGTTGTTTTAATACATCTTAAGGCCAACTTTGTTTTAGTACAGGAAACATGGTAAAAAAATTGCCGAAATCTCGGCAAAGATATGAACTTCCTGAAAATTTGATATTCTGTTCAGAATTAAGTGCCCTACTACATATCTAAAATTGCCAAAAATCGCACCCCAGGCTTCTAGTTATTGGAGGGGGGTAAAAAATTGCAACTCAAAATTGAAGGTATAGAACCCGATGGAACCCCGTCAATCCAATGGGTGCAAATACGTCGTAGTTCGACGCATCACATCCCGTTGATACAATTTTGGCACAAAAAGTGTCGATCATTGTTAAAAGGGGGTCGCGGGGGAGGGCGAAACTCGGCTGGGTGGCTCTTCTTCTTCCTAGGCCATGAAGAATCGATCTCGACAAGATTGGTATCTTTTCCGACTAAATTCAATGTCCGGAACTTGAATTCATCGTATAAATTTGGACAAAAACAAGTTCAAACAAGTTAACTTGAGAAAACCTGTTTTTTGTTTCACAATTTTCACAAAACATTTTTTTTACTGTTAGAGGCATTCATCTTTGAAAATATTTCAGAGGCCATTAGATTGGAACGTATTCTTCACGAAAATCATCCATTCGATCTGTAATTTTGTTTTTCGAGATAGAAAAAATTGATTTGAACTTTAGTTGGCACAGCCCGTCGTCTACTACTGACCAGAACACTACACCATGCATCTTCAAATGAAAATAGTCCAAACTATCTGAAAAATTATAACTTATCTTTGAAAGTTCGAGGATCTGTGCAGAACTGAATTCCCTATAACATAAACAAAGTCGTCATAAATCGCAATGCAGGGTATTGAGTGATTACTTGAAGGTGCATGCTGTAGTGTTCTGGTCATTAGTAGACGCCGGGCAGTGCCGACTAAAGTTCAAATCGATTTTTCCTACCTCGAAAAACAAAGTTACAGATCGAATGGATGATTTTCGTGAAGAATACAGTTTAGTCCAATGGCCTCTGTGATATTTTCAAAGATGAATACCTCTTACAGTAAAAAAAAAATTTGTGAAAATTGTCAAAGAAAAAACAGGTTTTCTCAAGTTAACTTGTCCGAACTAGTTTTTATCCAAATTTACACATCGGATTCAAGTTCAGGACATTGAATTTAGTCGGAGAAGATACCAATCTTGTCGTGATCGATTCTTCATGGCCCGGGAAGAAAAAGAGCCACCCAGCCGAGTTTCGCCCTTCCCCACGACCCCCCTTCAACAATGATCGACACTTTTTGTGCCAAAATTGCATCAACTGGTTGTGATGCGTCGAATACGACGTATTTGCATCCATTGGATTGACGGGTTCCATCAGGTTCTATACCTACGTGCGATTTTTGGCAATTTTAGATATGTAGTAGGGCACTTGATTCAGAACAGAATACCAAATTTTCAGGACGTTCATATCTTTGCCGAGGTTTTGGCATTTTTTTTACCATGTTTCCTGTACTAAAACAAAGTTGGTCTAAAAATGTATTAAAACAACGTATAAAGGCAGCATTTGGAACTTTGCTTGTGAAAATGTACTCATCACTCATTTCTACATGTGGTTTCAACTAAACAGAACTAAACAAGTGAGTATGCCTTCACGTGCGTGAGTCTCAGTAGCGCATTTTCTCAAAGAGGCATATTATGAACGTAAAGAAACACCATCCCTTGTCCACTTTCTTCATTCAAAACTCATTGTGATATTTTGTTATCAGAATGGGGTACTTGCCAATGAAATAGATTAGAATAAAAATTCTTTCACTCATCAATATTTTTTTGTTTGATCAACAGTAGTCTATTCTTTCCCATTTTCAGTCGGCTATCCATATAGCGAAATAATTGGATCGCTATGTCTTCGGGTTTATGTTTTCCATTTATCTCTTACTTTGAGGGCAGCGTGTGGGGGTGGCAGCATTCGCAAAGTAACTGTTGCACAGTTTGAGTTAGGAGTTTCTAAATGTTCAAGGAAATATGACAATCAGTACGTGAAAATTGTTAAAGTTGCATTTTTTTTTGTTTGGGGGCGGAAGCTGGAGGCAGCGCCATATCAAAAGTAGCCTATCCTTTTCCATTTTTAGTCAGCTATTCATATAGCGAAAAACTTAGATCGCTATGTCTTCAGAGTTATGTTTTACATTTATCTCTTACTTTGGAGGCGGCGTGTGGGAGTGGCAGAGTTTGGCAAAGAAATTCTTCCACAGTTTGAGTATGGAGTTTCTGAATGTTTGAGGTAACATTAAAATGTAAATCAGTGGAAATTATTGAAAGTTGCACTTTTTTTCTTTTGGGGGTGGGGGTTGGAGGCGACGCCATATCAAAAGTAGCCTATTCTTTTCCATTTTTAGTTAGCTATCCATAAAGCAAGAGAATTAGATCGTTATGTCTTCGGGTTTACGTTTTTCCTTCATCTCTCACTTTGAGGGCAGCGTGTGGGGGCGGCAGCATTCGGCAAAGTAACTGTTGCACAGTTTGAGTTGGGAGTTTCTAAATGTAAGGGAAATATGACAATCAGTGAAAATTGTGAAAGTTGCATTTTTTTTGTTTGGAGGCGGCAGCTGGAGGCGGCGCCGGCGGCTAATTTGAAGTGGCCTATCTTTTTCCAATTCCAGTCAGTTATCAATATAGTGAAAGAATTAGATCGCTATGTCTTCAGGTTCATGTTTTACATTTATCTCTCACTTTGGGGGCGGCGTTTGGGAGCGGCAGAGTTTGCAAAGAAATTCTTGCACAGTTTGATTCAAGAGTTTCTGAATGTTCGAGGTAACATGATCAGCTGAATCAGTGAAGACTGTTGAAAGTTGCACTTTTTTTCTTTTGGGGGCGGAAGCTGGAGGCGGCGCCAGATCAAAAGTAGCCTATCCTTTTCCATTTTTAGTCAGCTATCCATATAGCGAAAAACTTAGATCGCTATGTCTTCGGGTTCATGTTTTTAATTCATCTCTTACTTTGGGGGCGGCGCGGCGTGTGGGAGCGGCAGCGTTCGGCTGAGCAAATGTTGCACAATTTGAGTTGGCAGTTCCTAAATGTTCAAGGGAACATCTCAATCAGTAACATTTATCAAAGTTGTACTTTTTATCGTTTGGGGGCGGAATCTGGGGGCGGCGACTAACGAAAAGTAGCCTATCCTTTCCCATTTTTAGTCAGCTATGTATATACCGAAAGAATCAGATCGCTATGTCTTCGGGTTCATGTTTTTCATTTTAAAGTGATTGAGGGCGGTTTTCAGCAGTTTTTTCATGTTGGCGGCGCATATTGAAGACGGAATGTTTCTTGGCTTACGTTTATAAGTGGCAACTATGTATTATTCATAAAATGACAACACCAGAGCATCAGGTCTGGTAGAAAGTGCAATATTATGTTATTTCAAGTTTATCGGGGGCGGTTTTCTCTATGTTGGCGGCGCAATATGGACATCCAATATAGCCTAGCCCTCCTTTGGGAGTGGCAGCTATGTAACAGTGAAAAAATTAGAAAGCTAGGTCGTCTAGTTTGGGAGGAGTTCGAGGAACGGACGGACGGACGGACGGACGGACGGACAAAGCGGTTGCAATAGCGATTTTCATCGAGATGGAAAATGCGCTAAAAATACCGACTGCTGTACCAGAGACCGACCAGGAACCATTTTTGCAGTATTTACCCCTAGCAGGTAGATTTACCGCAATACAGTGCCTCTGACGCGAAATCTCGCGTGGCGCCACATCTTGAATTGCGAAGGAGCGTCTTCTGAACAAGTATGCCAAATTTCATGCTTTGATCACAAAATGCACAGACCATTCCGCTAACCCCCCCACTAATATGAAAATCGCGGTTTCCATTTCGAAAACTTTACCGGAAGCTTCAAAATCCAAGATGGCGGACAGGGAGCAAGTAAACCGGAAATGTCTTGTTTTAGGGTTCCAGGAGTCCTAGGATCACAATTCAAGTCTCATTTTTTAGGTTTTTGAACTCCCCTGATCAATCGGAATTGGTTTTAGATGCAAGCTATACATTTTCCATAGTAAAAATTCTATCACTATGATTTTACTAGGAACCAGAAACAGACAGATTGTTTTTTTGTTCAGTTCGATTCTCTTCACAATTTTCATGATTCCAAGTGTATTTGTATAGACCGGGTGATGCAAAACAACAGCAGTAACACTTTATCTGGATAAAATTATGAATATGTCAGAGGCAGTGTGAGTCAAAGAGCATGAAATTACCTATTTAGCCCAGTCAACGAGGAAAAAATAGCGAAAATAAATCGTGTACTTTTTAAAATTGGTAGAGATGATTTCGAAAGCTTGTTGATAATTGTGTAAAGAGTACTCATCGATAGGAGATGTAGAGTCGCCGCCACCTTGGATTATTGGTGTAATTGGGTATTTTTTTGATTATTTCGATAAATAGCAAACCCATCGAAAAACGGTTTGGTTCAAATAGAAGGCCATCAAATTGTCTACAAAAAAGATGCGTATGACTTTCACGTATCTGCCGTAATTCCAGGGAAATTGGCCTGCGAGCGTCGGGTGTGAGTCGTAGGGGCGATTTTCAATTTTTCACGGTGTCTATTAATGAAAAATCACGCTACACTGCAATGCAATGCTGTTTCGGCAATCCTCGTTGCTGTATAATTGACCAAGTCATCTTGTGGTCTAGATCGGTTCAGAAAATACTCGAATTTATGCACCTTAGTTATTTTGAGGAAGAGTAAATGGGTATGACTCACCACCCTGTATAATAAATTTCTTGTCTCTTGGTGCATTCATTTTTTTTCATGCACCTTGTTTCATGAATGAATCACTGATTATTATACCTATACTTTGTTTTGAAATACCTTCAAGTAACCAAAATACTGAGGGCTAATTTTCTCCCGTTGTCCCTTTCATATTTTTGAAAATATTTTTTTTTGTAATCTTTTATGCACTAACGAAGGTTACCAAAAGCAGTGAGGCGTGATTAAACCGCGAATAGAAATTGTCGATTAAAAAACAAGTTTTTTCAAGTTAACTTGTTCGAGCTTGTTTTTTCCAAATTTACACATCGGATTCGGGTTCAGGAGATTGAATTTAGTCGGAAAAGATACCAAACTTGTCGTGATCGGTTTCATATGGCCTGGAAAACAAATACAGCCACCTAGCCGAGCTTCGCTTCCCCCCTCTGACCCCTCTTCAACAATGATAGACACTTTTTGTGCCAAAATAGTATCAACATGATGTGATGCATTGAATTACGACGTATTTGCATCCAATGGATTGAAGGATTTCATCCCCTCCACTTTGAGTTGCAGTTTTTCAACCCTCTTCTCCAATCACTAAGAACCCCGAGGTGCGATTTTTGCAGATTTTGAATAAGTAATAGGGTATTCAATTCTAAACAGAATACCAAATTTCAATGTTTTTTCCGAGGTTATGACGATTTTCTTACTCTCTTTCCCGTACAAATTTGACTGAGGTGCAAAAATTTGAATTGAGCGGGCTCCGCGTTTACCGGAAGTGGCCCGCCATTAGCCACATGCATCATAAGACATTTTATGACCTACTTCTTTTCGTTTAACACCAGTTCGGGCTCAATCTGATCATTTTTACATCAGGCGAGTACTGCAATTTACAGCGACTCAAAACATTCGAAGACCTGGAAGACTATGAAGCACACGCGAGAAAGTCCGAGAAAATTTCTATGAGTTCTCATGGTCTGAGGACTCACTTAAGTAAAAATCAGCTTTGAGCGAATTTGTTCCCGGTATTTATGATATTATGATATGAAGTCTAGATTGACTGGGCTATACCCTGAGCCGCCGCGGCGCATGTATGACTTGTCTGTTGATTTAAAAATTTATAACTCCTTAACTGTGAGTTTTGGAGCAACCAAACTTTCCCAAAATATTTTTGAAAGCTTTCTCCACACATGATTCCGCATATGTATGGACTTATTTTGAAAAACTGATGTGGTTCCCCATAGGTCGAAGTTTTTGTGTCATATTTTTGTTCTTGGGTTTTTAATGATTTGGAAAGACAACTTAGTTGCAGCGGTACGCTAGCGAAATGACCCTGATTCTGCATTTTGTGATACTGCAATGGAATTTGGCATATGCAAACTACATGAAATTTCAAGTGATTTGACCCGCAGCACTCAAAGATTTGTCCATTAGGGGGCCACTGGGGGCCCCTCAAAATTTCAAGATGTCAGAACTTTTACCATGCACCATTCAGTACTGCCCTATCCACCGTACAGGACTTGAAGAACTTTGAAGAATTTTTTTTTTTAACTACAGATAGATTGTTGAATAGTTTTTGTGTGGTCATCGATGAATCCGCATTCCCTTGATCCATTTATGGGAGCAAAACTTTTGCAGCGCTATTTTTTAACAAAAAAGTGACCTCAACTTACCATTATTTTCAACATTACTTTTTTCAATGTTTTATCCCGGTAAGTATGATTATTGTTATACTAATATATAGCTTGAAGTTTTCTTCAACGGTGTGGATGATAAAACGCCCTCAGATTCCACCTGGAAACCGTACATAATAATTTTTCTGCAAGGCCGTCAAATTTGGGATTTTTTATTTTCTACCGGGAGCAGCCAAAATTTCAATACACACCACTCCGCCCGAGAGCACCGGTTGCGGTATTTTCGCATCAACTTTTTATTTCAGTATTACAAAATGCAAAATTGTTAGGCGTGAATATCGTTTCCCGCTAGAGTAAACCGGTGGTCTCGGGCGGAGTGATGTGCATTGACATTTTGGCCGCTCCCGCTAGAAAATCAAAAATGCCAAATTTGACGGCCTTGCAGAAAAATTAATATGACGGCTTCCAGGTGGAACCTGAGGTCGTTTCATCATCCACACCGTCGAAGAAAGCTTCAGGCTACATATTAGTATAACAATAATCATACTTACCGGGATGAAACATTGAAAAAAGTAATGTTGAAAATAATGGTAAGTTGAGGTCACTTCTTTGTTGAATAAGAGAGCTGCAAAAGTTTTGTTTTTATGAATGAATCAATGGGATGCGGATTTATCGATGACCACACAAAAACTTTTTAACAATTTATTTGTGGTCCAAAAAAAATATTTTTTTCATTTTGTTGACCAGGCAAAGAAATTAATTTTTTTTCTATAAGAAGAATGGAATTGACTTGACGAAAAATGTTGAGATGGTCAAGAACAAAGTTGTTCTAGTCCTGTATGGTAGATAGGGCGGTACTGAATGGTGCATTGTAAAAGTTCTGACATCTTGAAATTTTGAGGGGCCCCCAGTCGCCCCCTAATGGACAAATTTTTGAGTGCTGCGGGTCAAATCACTTGAAATTTTATGAAGTTTGCATATGCCAAATTTCATTGCAGTATCACAAAATGCAGAATCAAAAAGCGTACCGCTGCAACTAACTATGAACATTTGAAAAATGAAAACTGTTCCGAACGCTTGAAAAATGACCCAGCATCAGAACCATGTGAAAAAATTTGCCGTTTTTACTATGATTCTCGATTTCTAGCTCGTTGAACGCAAAAAATTGGAAAAACTTGAAATTGGAAAAATTGTCGAAAATAGGGGCTTCGCCCCAGAAGGCACCATTTTTCGTTCTGGAAACCGGGATTCTCGGATCCAGCGGGGTCGAATTAGTCTGAAAGTTTTATCGCCAACCGGTAACCTTTCCATGCCGCTGAACACAGTTTAGAGAGCACTTTTGAAAAATTGGGCCTAGACTTATAGTTAGGGTCGGTTTTTTCATCTCCAGATAACTTTGCCTGTGAGTTGAATGCCATATATGTATACAGGGTGATTCACCACCAAATGGACATAGCCTAAGAGTAGGTCCAATTTTTCCTGGCAAACCAGGATCTGGCTTTGATATTTTTCTAACACTGTTCGTTTCAAAGTTACAGGGTGATTCATGTATTTTGTCAAATTTTTTGACAAGCCGTATCTTCAGAACGACTGAATGGATTGGATTGAAATTTTGTGGGTTGATTCTTTCTTTTATATCTTCCCTATCAAACAATTTGAAGTTTCCAGGGCCGGCCTTGTTAAAAAACTTCAAAGCTTTTTTTTGAAAAAAACATTCTGTATGCATATTTTTCGAAATTCATTCTAAAATTCAAAAACTACATAAAAGATGCTAACAATATCGCAAAAAAAAATTGCTTGGCACCATTAAGCTGTCAAGAAAATTTTGATAATCGTAATGATTTTTGAGGTTAGGATTTTTTGTAAATCGATATTTCTGAATATTTGCGGATGATCCATTATGGCCCTGAATTTAAGACGTTTTGTCAGAAAAATAAAAATGACATTTTTCTCGTTTTCTCAGTAGCAACAAAATAGTCAGGGGGCATAGGGTCAAAAAAGGCTTTGCCGTGTGCAGCTTCGTGAAGATATATAGGAATATGTCCTAATCGATTTCTGGGCGATCAGGGACCATGAAAAATTATGGTGGAATATTGGCATCTGCTGCAGGCAAATATGGTGGAGGCGCCAAAATGGGCTTCATCTGATGGTAAGAAACTGGCTGTAGCTCGTTTGTTTTTCAACGGATTTCAACATCTGAAACATCATTTTGTAAACAGAAAAATTCTCTTCTTATTTCATGCCTAAGTTTTCAAACGTCATTCCTAGAAACTGTCAAAATTGTCTTCATAAGATATGCTAAATTCCGGCCTTTTTTCAAAGTTATCTGATATCTTTAAAACTTGGCAGTATTATAGATCTTGAAGTGCCCTTTCCGAATTTACACTTTTCCACTACGTATATTTGCCGTTTTGGCCGCCATATTGGAAAGATGGCGCCTAAAAAACAGTTTTTTGTCAATATCTTCATTTCACTCAATGTGAGGTGGAAGCGTTTGTATGCGAATGGAAGCTTATTCAATTCTCTACAATTTGACACTTTACTCGTGTACGTGCTATTTCCGGTTCTTGGGTTATGGCTTCCAGAGCTCCCTGAAGCATCAACTTTTGTCATCCAGTCAGCATGTCAAGTTGAGCTTAGCTCCACGTGGCAGTCAAATTAACCATGAATAATGATAAATTGTCAACCACAGACCATTAATATCCAGAAAATCAATCATGGTAACGGTTTCTATGCAACTACAGGGTGAACTCTAAGGGAAAATTAACTTTGAGAAGGTATAGCTTGAGAACCGTAAGTCACACATGAGTGATTCAGACGTCAAATTATAGAAAATTTAATAGACCTTCACTTTTGATATAAATTTTGAAGTTGATTGACGAATTTAAAAAATATATAGTCCGTTTTTTATTTTAGGCCCCAGCCCGTAGCATCTTTATTATGAATTTCACACCCGATATATTATATATTTTTGAAATCAGAAAAACAAGATCTATCTAGTGATGATATGTCAAATTATTTTTGACAGATGTCATTTTTTGACAAATGACAGAATAGTACTTGTGATACATCATTTTAAAGCCTTTCAAATTCTGAGGAGAACTGTGTTTTTATTTTTGAAATAGGGTGTCTTTTACAGCTTCTAGAGGTCTTTCAATATGAAAAAATGTCAATTTTAGAAATAGCCACTCAATAAGTAATAGGTATTTTTAAAATTAACTAATGGTAATAACTAATAACTAATAACTAAACATCTTATCTTTCGGGTAGGCTCATAAAAACTCGAGGGGGGTCATTTCTGGCAAGCTCGGATGTCATCGCGTTGGGCCGGTGGTAGTTCCAATTCACTGATCGTCGAATCTTTCATTCAAGGAACAAGGAGGCGGTCATTCGAGCAACTTCTTTAGGACATTTTTTGTTTCATTGTGATTAATTAATCATTATTATCATTAGTTTACATTAAAAATAGGCACCTGCTTTATCTATTTACTTATTATGTATTTTTGAAATTCAACATTTTTTTCGTATTGAAAGACCCCTAGAAGCTGTAAAAGACACCCTATTACAAAAATAAAAACACAGTTCTCCTCAGAATTTTATGGGCTTTAAAATGATGTATCACAAGTAATATTCTGTCGTTAGTCAAAAAACGACATCTGTCAAAAATAATTTGACATATCATCAGTCGAAAGATCTTGTTTTTGTGATTTCAAAAATATATAATATATTGGGTGTGAAACCCATAATAAAGATGCTACGGGCTGGGGCCTAAAATAAAAAACGGACGGTATACCGTCCGTTTTTTTTTCTAGGCCCCAGCTTATAGCGCCTTTATTATGGGTTTCACACCCAACATATTATATATTTTTGAAATCAGAAGAACAGAATCTTTCGATTGATGGTATGTCAAATTATTTTTGACAGATGTCATTTTTTGACAATTGACGGAATAGTACTTGTGACACACCATTTTAAAGCCCATAAAATTCTTAGGAGAACTGTGTTTTCATTTCTGAAATAGGATGTCTTTAACAGCTTCTGGAGGTCTTTGAATAGGAAAAATTGTTAAAATTCAGAAATACCAACTCAATAATTAATAGGTATTTTTAATATCAACTGATGATAATATTCTGATTTAAAATCGTCCAAATCAGCGGGAGGTTCTATAAACACCTCATCTTTCAGATAGGCTCATAAAAAAATCGAGGGGGTCATACCTGGCCACCTCGGATACTATCGCGTTGGGCTGGCAGTTCCAATTCACCGGTCGTTGAATCTCTCGTTCAAGGAACAAGGAGACGGTCATTTCAAATAACTTTTTAAGGGCATTTTCCGTTTCATTGTGATTATTTATTGATTATTATCATTAGTTATTATTAAAAATACCTGTTTTGCCTGCTTACGTGTTTATTGAGTATTTCTGAATTTCAACAATTTTTCCTATTTGAAGACCTTCAGAAGCTGTGAAAGATATTCTATTCCAAAAATGAACACACAGTTTTCCTCAGAATTCAATGGGCTTTGAAATGATGTATCACAAGTACTATTTTGTCAATTGTCAAAAAATGACATCTGTCAAAAATAATTTGACATATCATCAATCGGGAGATTTTGTTTTTCTGATTTCAAAAATATATAATATGTTGGGTGAGGAACCCATAATAAAGGCGCTACGCGCTGGGGCCTAGAAAAAAAGACGGACGGTATACAGGGTGGTGAAAATTTCGATGCTCACCATTGGTATCTTGGAAACGGTAAGAGATACGAGGTCGGTTAAATTAGAAAAAAGTTGCGCATTTTTGTGACGATTGAGAATCTGAAAAGAAACTTTGAATATTTTGATTGGTTTACGATTTATCACGAAAAAACTGAAAATTTTGATTTCAGAAATTATTTTTTATCTTTCCAACCATTCAAGCTATTTCAATCAAACTTGGTAGTTTTATGTTTTTGATCACTCCGAGTCGATCAACGTTGGCAGAAATTTTCCAGGCCTTCTAGATGTCAAATTATGATAGTCAACTTTTGTTTTTCTTATGGCCGCCATATTGGATTTTTGCACTTATGAATAGAAAAAAAAAATTAGCTTTCCGAATTAGTAACCAACATGTTCTTTTTATGACATTTCAATCTCAAATTTTGAAATTCTCGTAAATTATTGACAAAATCGGGAATGCTTTGAAAAACAATTGAAATATTATCAATAGCAACAACAAAAAAGTGACAGATGGTGTTCAATTGACGTATCTAACTTCTTAATCGTGTTTTGTGCTTGTTTGTACCGGTAGTTCATAAATTGAATGGGTCAAGGGTGTCTGTGAGTTCAAAAACGTCTGTCGGAACTAGCATATCGTTCTTGTTAAAGTTTGACAAATTTATTAGAAAAGGAGTAAGGATTACCCTAGTTTCGACAGACGTTTTTGAATTCACAGGCACCCTTGACTCATTTAATTTATGAGCTCTCGGTACAAACAAGCACAAAACACGATTAAGAAGTTACGGCTCGATACCAAGTTGGGGCTGAGACCGCCGTAAGTGCCGTTACCATAGCAACGGCGGATACCAACTAATCAGACCGCGCTGTATTTGGCGAGTTACGCCGTCACAAACTTCGCGCCTGCAACTTGGTATCGAGGCCTTAGATACGTCAATTGAACACAATCTGTCTTCTTTCTGTTGTTGCTATTGATAACATTTCAATTGTTTTTCAAAGCATTCCCGATTTTGTCAATAATTTACGAAAATTTCAAAATTTGACGCTAAAAATGTCATAAAAAGAACATGTTGGTTACTAATTCGGCAAGCTGATTTTTTTCTCAATTCATAAGTGCAAAAATCCAATATGGCGGCCATAAGAAAAACAAAAGTTGACTATCATAATTTGACATCTAGAAGGCCTGGAAAATTTCTGCCAACGTTGATCGACTCGTAGTGATCAAAAACATAAAACTACCAAGTTTGATTGAAATAGCTTGAATGGTTGGAAAGATAAAAAATAATTTCTGAAATCAAAATTTTCAGTTTTTTCGTGATAAATCGTAAACCAATCAAAATATTCAAAGTTTCTTTTCAGATTCTCAATCGCCACAAAAATGCGCAACTTTTTTCTAATTTAACCGACCTCGTATCTCTTACCGTTTCCAAGATACCAATGGTGAGCATCGAAATTTTCACCACCCTGTATATATATATATATATTTTTGGGCGCCATTTTTCCAAAATTATGGCCAGAACAGCAAAGACACGAAGTGGAAAAGTAGATATTTTGATTGATGACCCCAAATTTCATCATAATAATGAGTTTCGAATGTATCTGATATCCTTCAAGTGCTATATTACCTTTATTTCTTTCTAAAGTCAGTTTGCTTTCACAGTTCACCCTGTAATTACACAAATAACATCACCATGATCGATTTTCCAAATTTTTATCATCTATGATTAATGGCCAGGAGCTATTGATGGGTTATTTGCCTACTACATGACGGTGGTATCAATTTAACATGCTGATTGAATGCCGAAAGTTGATGCTTCCGGAAGTTCTGAAAGCTCTAACTCAAGAACCGTAAATCGCACATTAATGACTGATATGTCAAATTGTAGAGATTGAAATGGGCTTTCCTCCGCATACACACATTTCAATCTTGAGTCAGTTGAATTCAAGATATTGACAAAAAACTGTTTTTTGGGCGCCATCTTTTCAATATGGCGGCCAAAACGGCAAAGATACGAAATGGAGAAGTAGGAATTCGAAAAGAGCACTTCAAGGTCTATGATACTGCTAGGTTTCAAAAATATCGGATAACCTTTAAAAAAGGGCGGAATTTAGCATGTTTTATAAATACAGATTTGACAGTTTCACGAAATGACGTTTGTAAATTTAGGTATGGAATAAGAAGAGAATTTTTTTGTCTACAAAATGACGTTCCAGATGTTGAAATCCGTTGAAAAACAAACGAGCTACAGCCAGTTTCTTATTACCAGATTAAGCCCATTTTGGCGCCTCCACCATATTTGCCTGCAGTAGATACGAATATTCCACCATAATTTTTTATGGTCCTTGATCCCCCAGGAATCGACTGAGACATAACTCTATATATCTTCACGGAGCTGCACACGGCACGACCTATGCCCCCATACTAAAAAATTTCATCAGAATTTTCAAAAATTTTTTGTAACGTCCCCCATTTTTAGCTAAATTTGTGATAGAAGTGAAGCTGAGGGACGTAACAATAATTTTTTGGAAATTCGGTTGAAACTTTTGGTTTCTACTGAGAAAACGAGAAAAATGTCATTTTTATTTTTTTGACGAAACAGCTGAAATTTGGGGCCATGATAGATCATTTGTGAATATTTGAAAATATGAGTTTCAAAAAAATCCTAACCTCAAAAATCATCAGGATTATAAATTTTCTTTTGACAGCTTGATGGTGCCAAGCAATTTTTTTTGCGCTTTCAATAGCATGTTTCATGTTGTTTTTGAACATGAAAATGAATTTTGAATAATATGCATACAGTTTGAGAAACAGTCTTTTTTTGGAAAAAACTTGGAAATTTTTTTTTCAAGGCCGGCCCTGTAAATTTTGAACTTTTTGATAGGACGATGTAACAGATATCAATAGAAGAATCAACCCACAAGATTTCAATCCAATCCATTTAGTCGTTCTGAAGTTATGGCTTGTCAAAAAATTCTACGAAATACATGAATCACCCTGTAGCTTCGAAACGAACAGCGTTAGAAAAATTCCAAAACCAGATCCTGGTTTGCCTGGAAAAACTGGACCTACCCTTAAGCTATGTCCATTTGGTGGTGAATCACCCTGTACAATTATTGTTACAATGATTTTTGCCTTTCAGCTAAGAGGTAATCGGATAGTAACTATACTTAATAAGAAAGTACTGGCCCTTATTAAGATAAAATAACCGCATCTGAATTTCTTAAGCCGTTTTTGAGATATCTTGATTTTTTTTGTTGGGTATTTAGGGGCGCATCAAGTAGGTACTCGCTTATTAGCGCTAGTGTTGCCGTCTAGAGTTAGACTTTCTAGACTCTTGTCTTGAAAAGGCGTCAAGACTTAGACAAGACCTCTAGAAACTCTTGTCTTGAAATTTCTAGACAAGACAAGAGCAGGGCTGTCAAGATCAAGAGTCTTGATTAGACTCTTGAAAAAAAAAACATGAAAAAAAAACTGATATATTCCTCTCCGTTGATTATTTTTATTTTCTACTCAATAAATGATTAGCTTAGAGATTTCTTACAAAGTTCATTGACAACATAAAATAACATAAATAAGGGTAAACGGTATGACAAAATGCTATTCAAAACTATATCTACTTGAAATGAAAATTATTGCAATGGGTTCTTATACCGTATGATCAAAAACTCTTCTACTTGCGGTAGGCTGTGGCCTGGCCAAAATCAGCCTCGTTTGCCTGCCAATGACCAGGCCACAGCCTACCGCAAGTAGAAAAGTTTTTGATCATACGGCACTATTTTGCTTTTATTTGTTGAAATCAAAGTACCGAGATCACTACAGAATGATGATATAAAATGTCTCGTCTCAAAAGTCCCTATACTTTTCTCATACAAAAATCTGGGAATTTAGGAGTTTAAATTGGGAGAATAATGAAGCAATAAACCTGTTCTGCGCTTGCGCACTAGGTAGGTCATAATGTCATTATGCATTTACCGTTGTTGTCAGGCTGTGTCTGATAGACAGTCTACAGTCCATGAATATTCATCAGTTATGGTTAAAAATTAGGTAAAACAAAACAACACAGAAGCATCTTTCTGTATATTGTGAATTTTATATATCAGAAGACAATTTGATTTCCGGTTTGTGGTGACATTTCACTATAAATTCATCAATTTTGCATCAGAGAACAAGAAAGCGTTGCCAGAGAAAAGCCATTCGTATGACATCTCTTTCGGACTCTGTATGTCTCTACTGTTTTTTTTTTCGGTTCTCATGCGAAAGTTTCGTCGAAGTGACTTTTTTTTTCAAGGGCTGCTCCAACATCTTCATTTCTACTTTTCCAAAAAATAGCTGCGCCTTCTAAGAAATTAGGTAGCTCGATGAGGCTTTTGGTCAATAGCTGCGAAACAAAGTGTTTCTTGTCAATAAAAGGAAAATGATTCCGACAACATGCTGCAGCCAGATATCCTTCCAATGTACCAAGGCAAAATACCGATTGAGCTAGTGTTCTTCTTACAACTTGAGTGAAGTTAGTCTTCTTGCCCGCGTCAGGTTGACACAAGCGGAAACTTGACATAGGTCTGCAAATAATCGGTATATTTTCGACAAAAATATTGGACCACGTCCGCACCACGACATCTGGGAACTTTGAATCCAGCTTAAACCCAATTATTCACATTTCTTTGTCCAGCAGCAATGTTTCGAACACCAAACAGCAAAAGAATGTTGAAGTTGGTTGTTTAACTTTTTTTTTGACTGTGACTCTTTTGTTGACTGTTTCTTGACGTTCATGTGGCAACCCGGTATTGTTCTTGGCTTGCTTATTCACTCGATTCGAGCCGATGGACTGCGGTGCGTCAAATTTCTATATCCTTTCCTTGTGCCAGATTTTTTGAGTACTTTTTTAAATGAACAGTAGTTGACTATAGTTATTCAGGCATCAACCTACGACTATAAAATCGTATCTTGTCATTTTATGTAAGACCCCATTGCAGACATACGTCTACTAACAGGTCGAGGGTGGCGGTGGCAACCTTTTCTTTCAGAATTCACACCAATGATAAATTTCAGTGTCAATAAAAAGGGGTCTTTGTTTTGAAATTTGAACTTAAGTATACCCAAGTAGGATATTTGATTGAAGCGCAGTCTCTATTCGAAGGGTGCTCCTTGCTCCTCACAGTTTCTGTGTTTTTCTTGCTAAAAGACGTTTATATTTCTGTCATGTATTTTTCTTGGAAGAAGGGGTTTTATAGTAATTTAATTTCAAGAGTCTATCTAGACTCTTGAAAAATTTCCATCAAGAGTTAGAGTCTTGTCTTGAAATTTTGAAATTATCTTGATATTTCAAGACAAGACAAGAGTGGGGCAACTCTTGTCTTGTCTTGTCTAGACGGCAACACTAATTAGCGCCCTTTCGGTGACTTCCTCCGTTTCACCCTTTTTCCCTTGACGTGACCGCTCGGTTAGTACCTATACAGCAAAATACTAGAGAGTACATAGAGGAAAGCCACCTGCCCCGGCAGAGTTTGAACTCCGGACTTCTGGGTTTGAAGCCAGAGATGGAGCCCACCGAGCTACCGCCGGAATATCTTGAAATTAGAGCTCGGTTTCAGGAAGATTGATATTTTTCAGTAAATTTTTCATACCTTGCACGCTGGTTTGTTTATCTTTGGTATGTTCAGAAGCTTCAAACAATTTGGATGACACTGACATCAGAAACCTCAGGCATTATTTCATCAAATACGGCAAGTGCCTACCCTGATTTGAGCAAAGAAATTGAGCGACAACGGGAAAGGCAACATTACGAGTCATAAGACACTGAGTGGCAGCTTGTATTGGCTGAAGTATCAAGTGATGTCTCGGAATTTTTCATTTTAATTAACGTAAAAACAGAATTCCATCTCCATTTTATACTTATTACTTTACTTAATAAGTAGGTTCTACTATACAGGGTGTTTCAGTGACCTTGCATAATACTTCGGGAGGTGATTCCCCTCAAAAAAAAAGTCAAAAAGTGAGAGTAAATTTTTTTTCCCCAAGTGCTCCCTGAGGGAGTTACAGCTCCTTAAAGGTACAAAATGCAACAAAGTTTTCAATTATTTGCTTAAAAATTGTCAAAGGTAAGAGTTTTAAATTCGATGTTTTCGATAGATTCGTTCAATCCAAAACTTTTATTCCTCTTGCATTTTTCCCGTAGGATGCATCGTGCTGAAGTAAAAGTGAAAAAACACGGACGTGTCATGCATAATTTTCAACATAATCCCAATCCCCTCTAATTTCGCTGCCACTGGTTAGATTTGTTTAGAACTTTGCATGTACATTTGCACTGTTGAGAAACTTCTCTATACTAAATTTGAAGTTTCTACCTTCAACGGTTTTTCAGAAAATAATTAAAAACTTTGTTTAAATGTTTTAATAAATGTGAGATGGAAAATCTATTAGAAGCTTTTCGTATAATTACCCGGATATTCGACGACGCGACGATTCGATAACTTTGTACCTATAATGAAATGTTACGGCTCAATAGTTGGTAAGGTGATATTTATTTATAGGGAATAATAGTTGTTTCGAAGCCTTTTCGCGTTAGTTCGTCGGCGAGCACCTTTGCAGGTTTTTAGCAACAATGGGTTCACCTCACACAAAACAGAATAGGGTTCAATCAAAAGGGTTTTTATATGAGAGTTTGTACCTTTCGCGTACACCGTTGGTTTCGAATTTTTTAGAAGGGTGCAATTGGGTTTTACATTTCCGGCTATAGACACTCGCGGTCGCGATATCCTTCTAAGCGTCAACAAGGGCAATTCAGGTCCAGTTCTCCACAAAGGCACCGGCCATATCCAATCCCTTCCAAAACGGGCAAAAGATTACCACAGTCTAAAAAGAGCCAGCAAAAAGAATAGTCCAGATATAAGAGACGCAGCCTTTGAGAAGAGATTCATAACAGGAGGAGCCCCGGCACACACCGGCCCACAGACTTAGATTGTAGGGAACAGGGGAAACAACAGAAAAGAAGGGGAAGTTCCCATCGCTCGCAAAGGTCACTCACCCCCTTTTTCGGTGTCTAGACGCTGGGCCTAACCCTAACATAACCTATAACACTAACTTAAATGTTGAATCTGATGAATCCACGATAAGAGTTCCGAACCACGCTCCCCAAACAAAGTTTAAATGTTGGTCAAGGTGTAGAATCAGGTGTTCTTTGGAGTATTGATGTGTGACGGCTTTGAAATAATTATTAGGGGAAACTCATCTTCCAAAGAACACTTAGAAAACTCAGCTATCTTAGTTACCAGCGCTGCGGTAGGGTCCAGGTATAGGAATAAATAATAAATAATAAATAAATGCTTTTCTCCTTATCGGCTTTTTCTTGCCATAGGAGTTTGCCCGTTTATTAATCAATTATACAGACTCAGAAAAGTGCAAATTTCGTACAACACAACACCCAGACTAATTACCAGGAATCGAACCCGGGACTTCCGCGTCGCAGGCAGCCACTCGACCGCCTGCGCCACGGGTCCAGGTATAAGAACGAGCCTTTATTCAAACACTCTAACATGTGAATAGAAGTCAATATAATGATTTCATGTTGCAACTAATTTTTGTGTCTTACTGCGTTCAAACTAGAGGTTAATTCGATCTCAACACGCCCAGGAGCTCTATCCTCGAACCACAAAAAGGATGCACAACAGGATGGTGTCCTAATAAAGGGTGTTTTTTTTTAAAGGTATAGAATTCAATCAGCGATAGCGTTGGTGCTTGGGAAGATTTTGCCGTCATTTTTTCATTTAAATATTCACTAAGGCTTGCTATTTGATTATGCACATGCACAATCGCACAACTCCAGACAGTTTTTCAAAAATGATTAAAACTTAGTTTTTTTTTCGGAATTTTCGTGCTTTTTGTGGATTTCTTTCTCCAATTTCCAATTACCGGCCGATAAGATTTTGTATTTCAACTTCCTTAGACTTCTTTCATTTGGGGCTTAAGAAGTCTCTGGCTTTCCTGAATGAGTCCTGAACTGTCCAGGGTCTTGGGGACAATATCGTTGGCCGTATTAGTTAGATAGAGCCTGATCCTTGCCAAGAAGCTACCCGAAATTGAACCTATCTAAATAGGAATTTAAAATAACAATTTCGAGCTTCCGTGCGATTGTGCGTGAGTATGAGCAAATGGCAAGCCTTTATGAGTATTTATATGAAAAAATGACGGCAAAATCTTCCCAAGCACCAACGCTATCGCTGATTGAAGTTTTATACCTCTAAAAAACACCCTTTACTAGTCGATCATCGGCCAAAGCAGTCCAAAGAGCGGGAAAAGTGATTTAATTCAAATAAGTTGTATTAAATTGAAGTATGTTGGGTTGCCTATCTATCCAGGCGCATAAGCTATAGAGTTAGGGGTGTTTCAGTATTATTATTATTGTTTCATTGTAACGACCAACAGGCCAAAACCCAATTAAAGGTCGAGTGTTGAAAAAGCCCTTGTATATGAAGGCAGGAGCGCGAAATAGAATATCGACGTTTTATTGTAATTATAGCTTGATTGAATCATTGGTATTGCGCGCCACTGCACGTATCTTTCAATACAACGTAAATATATACTACGGTTTCACTGTGGAACTGTGCTCGTTAAATTTAATAATCTAAACCAGAAAGAAAATTTCCGAGCTCATTGCAGTGGAAGAAAACTCCGAAGGAAGCTCCATGTCGAAGGTACCGTGCGATCAACAAAATTCGGAATTGAGGTAGGCTGTGACCTGGTCAAATTTCAGGATGTCAAGCTGCTTTCGGCCAGAGCACAGCCTACCCCAATTCCGAATTTTGTTGATCGCATGGTATAATGCTGTACCTACTGAAATGTCTGTGAGAGCCCTACACATTGATATGAAGTGCTCGCAATATCAATTGGCCCACCTCAAAATTTCAGTCGCACTCAAAGTGCCATATTTCCCGAACTTGTAGACTATTTTGAATTACTTTTACTTTTCGTAACAGCTGACTTCTTGGACTACAACACGCAATCAGTCATTTTTTGTGCAAATGTTCTCATTCATTGGTTATACAGGGCGACACAATTAGGTAATGCAAAAATGTAAAAAATTCGACCAGCTCCCAATTCACGAAAAAATATCTACAGTTTTTATCGAGGTTTTTATAAAAGAAATTCATGTTGTCTGTGGGCGAAAGACTCGAGAGGCTACGAAACTCTGGAAACTTGGATCGCATAAACACCCCAAAGTCCTGAGCACGATTCGTGTTATGGCTCTAGATCTATGAAGGTAAACTAATCGGATTTCTGTAATTAACATCGGACGACAACAGCAAAAAAAAAAGTAACTAATAGGATATCCCCGGGGGCTTCGGATGGTATCTAAGTGGACGGTGTGTACTGTGTAGTAGCAGCGGCTTTAATTTTATCAGCCTGAGCTGTGTCTGGGAAAGTGGATTTTCCTAATTTCCCTTCCCATTACTCTGCTTTCCGGTGTGGAAGGCCTGTTCGTTGTCGTCTGATCGAATTGATTCGATTCCAATTGACGTTAGGTACAGACGGAGTTTCTTTGAAGAAATACTTGAGTTGTGATTGGCGATAGCTGAGGTAAAATAATAATTGTAACCACCGGTGCAACGCTTCGATGTTTAATGAAGCGGATATGCCGCAGAGGTAGTTAAATTTTCAAGTGAAGTGGGCGGTACAATGAAACAAGCGTATTTATGTTAATAGGTATTATCCGTTCTATTAGCAAGGCAGCAGAACAGAGCCTGGAATTTTGTTTTTTACGTTTTTTTAAATTTAAAATATCTAGACATCACTTGCCATGAGCATGTTGCATCTCAATTTGAAAAACGTGCTGATTTTTAATTTGGTGAAAATTGGATGCAATCTGTGGAAACCGGTTTCCGTTTAAGGGGAGGCAAGGTGGGAACGGCGGCATGCATCATACAGCCTATATCTACTAAGGGAAGGGGGGTGACAGCTATGTATCAGCGAATGAATTGAAAGACTAGAGTATCTCATATCAGACGAGTTGCAAAAATTATATTATTTCAAGTAAATTGGAGACGGTTTCGCCACAGACTACCAATACAGACGGTCAACCGGCGAACAGGGCGATGTGTTTCTGGGTTGCCACTGCCAGGTGGCGTTCGTCCCGAAGTGTCGCTCCGCGGGGCGCGAGACCGTGCGTCACATTCTAACCGCCGAGCTCTAGCGCGGAACGTGATACTTACCCACATGGGCGCCCGGAAGGGGGGGCAAGGGGGGGCACTTGCCCCCCTCTGGCTCCGGAGCAGCTGAATAAATTCTTCCTTACGAAAAAAAATTTTTTTTCGAGAAAGGAAAAAAAAAATTCATTTTCGAAAGAAAAAACTTTGAGAAGGTAATTTACATTTTCTTGAATTGTTAGAGCAATTTGAAATTTCATTAGGCTTCTACCTAAATTAGATAGCTACCCGTAAAGTCATAAAATAGGTAGATAGGTAGGTAGGTAGGTAACGATCTGCAATTTGTGCATTCCAGCTACCAGCTCCACTGCCCAATGTAGGGTGAAATGATTATGTTATTTTTTGCGTTTGGTATAAACACTGTAAAGAGCTTTGGATTAAAAGCAGTTTATTATCAAAACATTTCTAAGAACTAATAAGCCACTAAAAAGCTGCAGACTGGTGGGGGCAAAGGGCATTTTGTTGAGCATTTTTTCAACATAATGAACGAGTGTAACTATTGACCTGGCTATTTTGAAGTAAATTTTCATACATTTTGTACAAAATTACAAATTTTAATAAATTTCTCTAAAGATAAGTTTAATTTTCAAATATATTTCCTTATTTTTCGCACAATAATTATTATCACCATCATTATTATTATTCGAAAAAAATTTCGCCTGCGGCGCTAATCTAAAGGACTTCGCAAATTAGGCCAGGTAGGTATGTGACGTTCTCTAACTAAAGCTATTTGCCCCCCCCTGACAAAAATCCTGCGGGCGCCCATGCTTACCCAAACAAGTGAGATTCGACAGTTCCTGCGTTTTTATTACACTTTACTATCGCATCATACCCTTACTACCACTCCTACCACTACCTGTTATTTATATTGTTATTCAATGCAGATCTTGACCTACACCATCATTTATTTTCCTTCATTCAAGTAACTAATTTCTAAATCAAGACTCCATCCAAAAATCTTATTCTCATGTGGAAGAATTATTTAATTAGGTACCTAAAGCCACAGCTAATAATAGGTGTAGGTACATAATTGTATACCATTTTCATTTAGGTACTTCTAAATTTTCTTAAAGGCTTACAGGGACCATTGAAAGCGGGCCCAATAGATTAGGAATATTTACCTTATCTGATAAAAAAACTTTTGCAAAAATACCATTGTCAATTGTGCAATGAAATTATTGGGGTATGCAAATCTAACGAAGGAAGATGAATTATTGATACTAAAGAAAAATTATGGAACGTCATTGAACCCATGTGATTTGAAGACTCCTCCAAATATTATGGAAAAAAAATATAAAACTGCATTTGACATAGTTTCAAAAAAATTAAAGAAGAGGTGGTGCGATCTACGTGTGACAGCTACATTATTCAAATTAATTCTGAAAAGGTTGAAAAAAAATCAAGAAATCAACAGCCTGTTCTTCATGGCCAATGTGAAATTCATTTGAACTTTTTGTTACATTCAATGATACACACAGTAATATCCAAAGAATGTGAATATTTTAGTAGTTTGCAAAAATACTCAAAAAAGACTCTAAAACAACACCCAAAAATGAAGACTTTTCAACACCAACGGAGCAATAAAACAATTTTTTTGAAGCCTATAAGTTGGTTTTCTCTTTGTTAGCACTAAGAGAATGATTTTGATGTAATAATATAGTGGACATAAAGGTGCATACAGGGTGGCCCAACGAAAATACAACAGAGGGGTTTTTGGGCATTTCACCTCGTTTTTTTGGAAAAATCTCAGACAGGTTGATTTTTATATCGAGGGGGACATCTGAAACATACATTGGCAAATTTCTATCATGAGACCCCTCAACCCCACCCACCCCAACTTCGAAATCTCCAACGACACCACCCACCTGCTTGCGATACATCAAATTGAAGAGAATTAAATTCTCTTCAATGAAAAATATTTAAAAAAAATTGAATCCCACCACTCTTCTTCCTAAAATACTATGACTGTCCCGCTTTATATTATTGACTCTCTCAATTTTTTTCAAGTTGGTCCGCGTCATCCCAGATAGTATCGAAGAAGAAAATTTTCAGTGGAGAAAGTGCTACCCAAATTCACCCCTTTGCTCTCCCCCACCCAGCTTCAAAATTCAACAAGATACCACCTACTTTGTGATACATCGAATTGAAGGGATTTCAATTCTTCTTCCGAAAACAATGTAATGTCTCTAAGAAAATTTGCGAACATAATTTGAGAAGCAAAAATGAAATCGCTGTTCCCAAAGCCCAAAAAACCGTCGGCCAAAACTGTTTTGTTTATCTGGCTCCTAGGCTATTCAATAAAGTGTCAGACTCAATAAAAAATATTGAAAATCATAAGCGAAAGTGTACAGAACTGAAAGAGTGGATTTTAATTGGTGACATCAAGGAAATGCTGCCCACACTGCTCTGAGGCGTTTCACCTCGATCGATTTTGACCCAATTTTTGATTTTTGACTTTTTTCACCTCATTTTCAATTTTTCTGCTCAATCTTGATTTTTTTTTATTTATTCTTATCTGTTTGTATTTTGAGTATCTGTTTTTTTTTTAATTTTCAATAGTTGTTTATTCAATTCACTCACACACAAAGTTCCCTTGAGGAACTTTAAGTGAGGCTTACTCTTTTCCCAGTACAGCTAGTGCTGTGTTGATGTAGGTGGTTGTGTTATTTTGTAGAGTGTAATTTTTTTCTGCTGTTGCTGAAATGGGAAATGAATATTATTATAACATTAATGTTTCGAAAATTCTCAACCCCACCCCCCAATTAATTAAACATTCAAACTATTTGAGGAGGGAAAGAGGGGTTTGTTAAAATTTTGAAAATATTTTCTTCAGGAAGAGAATTAAGTTCCCTTCAATTTGATGTATCGCAAAGTAAGTAGGTAGTATAATTTTTTAATTAGAAGGGGTGAATTTGGGTGGCACTTTTTCCATAAAAAATTTTCTTTCTCGAATGACGAAGAATGACGTTGACTGCAATGAAGGAAATTGAGAGGTCAAGAATATCAAATCGGTCACTCGGAATTTTAGGAAAATATGAAGTGAGGCTGAAAATTTGGAAAATATTTTTTTTTAAAAGAGTATTTGATTATCTTTGATTTGATGTATCGCAAAGCGGATAATGTCATTTGAAAGTTGCGGTGGGTGGGGGTGAGGGGGCTGAAGATAGAAATTCGCCAATGTCTGTTTCAGATGTCCCCGTCGATATTAGAGTCGACCGTCGACCTGTCCAAGCTTTGAAAAAAAAAAAAAAAAAGACTAAGAAACCCCTCTGTTCTGTTTTCGTTGGGCCACCCTGTGAAATAAATCTGTCTCTTCACGTAAATTGAAAAAGTATATTGCGACGCGTTTTGGCCTTACAATTTGGGATAAAGAGTCATCTTCAAAGCAATAAATGTGTAGAAATTGGTGTTTGTCAAAGTCAGGGGTTTCTAACAGCGGTTTCTAAAAGAGAGTACAAGCTATCTGAAAAATTGTCAGAAAGAGAGGAATTGAAAAGCATATTTTTTATCAAAAGTAGACATTCTGTAATTGGAACGGATGGGAATAAATTTGTGACATCAGAAGAAATCAGAAACGAATTTAGTGGTGGAGTAATGTTTTTAATTTTGTTGATCAACTCTGTTGTGTTTTTGGCACTGAAATTTAGTTTAAAATTCAAGATATCTGGTAAAATTCTATTGAGGAGTTTTGATAGTTCATAGACACGAGAATTTTAAAAGAAACAACAGACCTTCATTGGATTATGTAGTTTGTGAATTTCTGGAAGGGGAAAATATTATTATAATTGAGGAATTTTAGGATTGGTCAACATTAATTCAGATGGAAAATGATTAAAATGTTTGATAGCTCATGAATTGATTTTGATATTATTTCTATTCAAAGTAATAAATTGATTATTTGGATTCTATTTCAAAATTTCAGAATCCGGAGAATTTGAAAAGTTTCTGTTTTTCGATGTACGAAATAAAGGTGTATTTTATTATTATTTATTTCTACAACAATGCCTCCACAAAGAACTGACCCTAACGTTACGATATTTACATGATATATTGTTTACCCATTTATATATTTTTTTTTAGTTAGAGGCAAGTAATGTTAATTATGTCACAGAATTCCGTCGTAGATACAGCATGTGATCAAGTTATTGTTCTGTTGCTTCTAAACTGATTTCTGCTCATTCACGCAGAAGAGTAAAAAGAAGATGAGAATATATTTTTTCAAATGAAAAATTGGACTTTATTGATTGAATTAAATGAAAAAAATCGATTTTCGGCTGACGTCCCAGTGCGTGGCTAGTACACCGCATGTCAGTTTATCATGGCAATTTAAAATTGTCCCAATTTTCTTGAATATTGTTCAAAACATTGCACTTTTAAAATTTTACACCTTATTGTTTTGAATATTGTTGGTAAAATTCCGATGAAAAGCTCAGATGGTACCTATAGCTACGTTCCAGAACGTATTAAGATGCAAATCGGCTATTGCTTTAATTTTAATCAAATGAATAAGTCGTATTTCCCATCGAAAATAAGATGAACATCAATCAAAAGTTCAAAACGGACATAGATGAACATAGAAAAAATAGTGTCCAGAAAATGTAATATTAACTTGAGAGTGATCGAATTTTCTCCTCAAAGTAGGCTTCAAGTGGTCTTCTTGGTAGCCACGGTTTTTCGACAGATTTTCAGGAATCATAGGTGACCGGAGGAGAAATGTATTCGATCACTCGTTATAACCACTTTATCTCATCCAAACAAAATTCGGAAATTGTGACCAAAATTACCTACCTAGCACCGCTAGGGAACATGGATTTATCAAAAGAACATGGATTTATCTTCATCACACAGGTCGGCCCTGGTGCTTGTATTTATAGTTGTTGAATTGGCGATGTTTATAAACATGTCGCTGCTCGCCGATTTTTATTACCCTGCAGTGTCTGCTCCGGCATTGAAGCCCGATAACTGTGCGATAGCATGTGACTGCTGCGGCGCACCGATTCTCAGTTTTCACGAGCGTAACACGCCGCGGCACCTACTGGTGATCTTTGTAAGATGCAGTTGACCGTCTGTATTGGTAGTCTGTGGTTTCGCTTACGTTGGCGGCGACTTATGAAAGTTCAATATAGCTTAGTCGAGGTTTGAAGATGGCAGCTATGATTGTATTAGCGACAGAATAGACCAAATTTCAATTTTAATTGAGCTGCTAAGGTTTGGCAATGGATACCGCACATTTCAAGTTGGCGCGAATTTAAACGGCTGTCAAATTGTCAACTCAACGGGACTTTTTATTTTTCTTCGTTTTTCTCTTTTGAATGTAGTGGCTTGATTTTGTTCTGCGTCGTGTTGCAAGGTTTTTGTATTTATGAGGGCCTTTCGCCCATTGGAAGCTCCAAAAACTATTTTGAACCTTCACGAAGACAAATGTGAACCAATTTTTTGTTTCTTGCTAGCGGTATACGAGGTCGCCTCGCCCCATCCGGGGTAGACCGGAGGCCGAGGACCCAGATGAACTAAACAGGACACAAGCACACGGCTCGGAAAAACAATGCGTAATTTCCACATGACTCCCACACCGGCCATCACTTCTGACAATAGGACTGTGTATCTTACGTGTTATCCGGGCCCATGCGCGTAGATTTAGGCGCTTGATATGAAACTTCCAGACAAATAGCGTCTGTTAACACGTAACATGATCAGAAAAACTATCAATAATCGTTTGTGTAAGTGAAATTTTCAACTATTGATGCTCACTGTTTGTGAGTTGTGAGACTGATGTTATTTCAATCGTTTAAACATAAAAACCAATCATTTTGAAGGTGGAATAGGAAGGCACGCTTTCGGTTCTTACAAGAAAGAATGGAAATAAACACTGCGTCATGACAAGTGTACCTAGAAGCGAGAGTCGATACGATGAAGAAAAAGGTTTAATTTTATTCCGTTGTGACCGTTCCCTGTCGGTTCTGATCACACTCAGCCGCTCCTGGTGATTTTCGGAGAGCTTACGGGCGTGGTTTCAGGGCGCCAAGTGATTTCTTGTCTTTAGTAGCTCAGAGTAGTTTCAAAATCACTAAATAACTACTTTTGTTATGAATCAAAGAAGGAGGTAGAGAAAGAGTTCAGTAATGGCCATTAATATTTAATAATTGGAAATAATTGTAATTTAACAAGTTTAAATTATGAAAGAGATGATGATAATGAAAGAATAATGCACAGGGAAAGTAGATGTGGACGAAATATACACTCTAGGTAAGTATAATCAAAATAAAGAATTGGGGAAACGAACCAGTACCTCTGTATACTTTACGTGAGTGCACTCCCGAAAATGAGGGTAGCTAGAGTTTTCTCTAAGTTCTTTTTACAATAGATTGAAGAATTTAATACTAGAAATTTGATTGTTCTTGAATAACGATAACTTTCTAAAATAGTAGCGCGCTAATAAGCATGAATAATAATTGAATATATAAGAATGATTGAATAGTCAGAGGTTAATTAATAAATTTTGAGTTCTGGCCTTATTGATGAATTAAAGTTGAGCCCACGAGAGGATTGCCTTGCTTGCTTGACTTCAAGCCTGGAGGACCTTCACTTTCAAGGATCCAGTGCTGATCAGCAGGTGTTTACGATCGTTGGCTTAGGTGCACAACCCTTCCGTGGAACAAGGCACTAGCTTCAACATTCCATCTTCATCATTGGTCTGGTGGTTGGGCTCGAAATGGGCTAATTAACTTGATCCTTAGCAGCTTAGTGCTGGTCCCTTGAAGGCCGATTTTCATTCCAAGCGCAGCGTATAGGTACAGGAAACACCATTTCAGGAGCTTGCGGTAACGGTATGCGAATAAAAAAAACCCTGTTGGAAAGTTCTGGCTCAATAAACGAAATTTAAAGAAACTAAAGTTTGCCTTTACCTTCCAATGTTCAAAGGGTTCGCTCCTGGTATAATTTACTTGTGGCTTTAGTAATTTTAGTTGGACACCATCAGTCCTCTGGCAGCTCAAAATTCATTCTGCTTATCTTTTCGTTACACTCTCTTCTTGCCACCCATAAGTTGATGCGATAAGAAGTTTTTATATTCACTTTCGGGATTCGGATTGAGTTATTCACAGGGTGGCTCGTCACACCGTTTCCGCGAACACGTGGCGTGGAAGTTTTGGTCAGGGCCCTCTCCGAGTCTCCTCTAACTGAAAGCCTCTGGGGCCAAAAGTAGGCGAGCCGCGAGAGCCACTCTCATATGATACGTTTCAGGCAATCCTTGCTACATGAATGTACTGCGGATTGCATAAGACTATTCGGCCCAAAAGCTAGGCAGGAGAACGGCAGAAGCCGTATTCGGGGTTGCCAAGTGAACAAGAAATATAAATTTCAATTACTTCGATATAATAATTTCCCAATTTTGAACTTTCATTCAGTATGGTGTCAGATTCTCTAACTAGAAGAGCGCAAGGAAACATCTTGCAAAACAAATTGATTTTATAGTGACTAATTGAGGTGACAGTAGGTATATGTAATATAACGTATTATTGGTAACGGCGGCCATGCCAAATCTGACAACATCGCGATTAACAGACTGTGGATCATTTGCGAAGTAAGCAAGGAACTTCCAATATTTTTATTATTTTGTAAAAACGAACTATACCAAATAGAAATTTGGCTTGCGACTGGTTCTTTATCACATTTTTAGTAACTTTTTTGTATCTATCTGGAGACTTAGTCATGAAATAGCCTGGTATTCCATAGAAAAGTCGATATTTGTCTGGATGTTTCAAATTTGGCACTAAATAGCGACAGTTGCGTCCATGTTGCATCTGCGCCGTCGGGTCAGGAGAACGCACTATTCTGAACCGGAAATGGCTTCTAGCGTCTGGTCTTTGAGAAGTTGCTATAACGGACGGATGCGACGTACAAAAATTGACTAAGCGGATAAAATGGAGCTTTTCACCAAGGTGGAAAATGCGCTAGAAATCCAAGTTTTTAGCGCACTTCTCCAAACGGGAAGGCGGTTTTGTCCTCGCTTTGTCCGTCCGTCCGTCCGTCACAGCATCTAGTCCTAGACAAAAAGGTTTTTGCAAAAAAATTTCACTCCAATGGGTAGCTCATGACCTTGTATCCCGAACCAAGAAAAATCTCGACGGAATAATGATAAACAATTACAATAATAACAAATTAGTGTGACGCGGCATCGCCGTTGAATGCTGCATTTCAGAAGCCGGCCTGATCTCGAAAGTTATCACATCAAGTACCCGTTATTATCATTTTACAATAATACATATGCGGAGTTATATTTAGAGGAGAATTTGAACTTAATTTTAATGAAAACTCCACATCGGTGCGAGGTACCAGTCAATAGTTGTGAATTTTTGAAAATGACTCCGAAGCTACGGCTCGGCCGCAAAAGATGAATAATCTTTTATTCATCATTATTCATCATTATTCATTATTCATCATTATTCATCATTTATTATTTTGTTGCTTGCTGGTGCTTGATATCCTTTTCTCCGAACAAAACGGAATCCAATACAGAAAATATTTCAACTTGAATGGGTAGCTCATGGCCTTGGTACGCGAACCAAGGAAAATCTTTCCAAAATAATCATAAACAATTACAATGATAACATTTTGGTGTAAGGCGGCTTCGCCGATTAAGTGCTGGAATTCGCAGTTAGATGTTGAAAGTTACGATATGCGGGTAGCTACATGTTTTTATAGATATACATTACTACATGTACGGGAATATATTTAGAGAACAATTTGAACTTTTTTTGACAAAAACTCCACTTCGATACGACCCTCGGGTCAATTGTTATGAATTTTTGAAAACGATCGCATGCATAACTACGGCTTGGCGCATATACGCGTCCCTACAAATTTAAAATCAGACGTGCCAATAACACTATTTAACATTTTGGAATAGACATTACTAGGTACCTGAAGGATAATGGCACTCAAACTATGAAACATGTTCGCTCAATAACAAAAAAAAAGTAGGTAGGTATCACTAAAAATCATGTGACAGACTACCATTTTTTCGGTTTTTCGATAAGAAAAGAATTGTTCCGATTCGAAAATAAACCCGATATTCGTGTTCAGGAGGTCGAAATCAGTAAGAAAACATTGTTTTATAAGTAACAGAATGACGCTTGTCTGTCTGTCTATCTGTCTGTCCGTGTAGAAACTAGGATGATGTACTCCTTCTCGAGAATTGAAGCAAGAGCCTTGGAACTTTTTCCGATGGATAGCTGATGTCCCCCAAGGGTGGCCAGCCAATAGGCACTATTCTTGTTATCCATACATCGTTACCATTATTATTAAAAAACAGAGATCTCCTGTGCACTTCGAAAAAGTGGAACTTCTCTTCGGGAAATGAAGCTACAGCCCTTAAAAATTGAACTTTATCCGATGGATAGCTTAGGTCCTCAAGGACCAAATAGGCAGATCGGCTTTCATAATTTCGCCGCCATCTTGGCTGCCATATTGAAATCTCTTATTAGTGGAACGATTGTCATGAAACTTGAAACTTGTCCTTGTCTAGTACGATCATTCTTATTTTCAAGCTGAATTTCATGATTCTGCCGCCATCTTGGCTGCCATATTGGAATTTCTTATTAGTGTAACAATTTTCATGAAACTTGGAACTGACTCTTGTCACGTATGATAATTTTTATTTTCAAGCCAAATTTCATGATTTCGCCACCATCTTCGCCGCCATATTGAAATCTCGTATAAGTGGAAGGATTTTCATGAAACTTGAAAGTTACCCTTGTCTCGGATGATCATTCTTATTTTCAAGCTAAGTTTCATGATTTCGCCGCCATCTTGGCTGCCATATTGAAATCTCTTATTAGTTGAACGATTTTCATGAAACTTGGAACTTACTCTTGTCTAGCTAGTACGATCATTCTGATTTTCAAGCCGAATTTCATTATTCTGCCGAAATTTTGGCCGCCATATTGGAATTGTTTGCCCAAATAACGGTAGAGTAGAGCCCTATAGTTACTTAACATCTTGCGTTCACTAATCCTTCAAAAAGGAAGTGCGCTACTGAGCCTCATGCCCATGAGGCATATTCGCTTGTTTTGAAGCTGTAACCGGTACAGAGGCTTGCGAGTTTTTATTTGATACCGTCCTGCTTATCTGCAGCATGATAACTGAGGGGTAGGGTAGAGCATGTTGTTTGTTGGGCATGCCGGCATCCCGCATCCATCTTTGCAGGGATGGTAACGAACCTGCGGCTTGCACCGGGCACAAAACACAGAAAGGCCAGAAGAGATTTGCAGATTTTACTTTGAAAGACAAGATTTTATCTGTTGGATTTAAACACGCAAAGCGTTTACAAACACACAAAAACGGTGTTTCCTTTTTGTACTAAAGCGCGGATAAGAATCTCTAATCCTCTTCTGCTTCTCGCATCTTCCTATCTTTATGATTTCTTACACAGCTCTCTATTAGGTACTTGGCCTGCACTGCACAGGTAACTCTTTAACTATGGGTACGTAGTTTCGTCTATATTATAGAGGTTCGGTTCACACGATAATGATCCCTTTGAGTAATATTCATATTTATAGAAAATCACACAGCAGCTTGGAATTTAATTTGCATAATGCACACAACCCATGGTGCCTTATTGGAATAGTGCGACCGAATGAGCTTCTTGGAGAAGACGATTCCGCTTCAGGAAATAATTCTACCTAGGAAGTCGCGAACATTGCAAAGTAATCACCGACACAGACGGCTGTGGCTGCTGCGAGAGTTGTGTGTCTATGGAGTTATGCGATAATTCTATTCGCTTTTCCTGTAAGTTGCATCCAATCAAAGAACTTAGGAAATCTAATAATCAATCAAATCTAATAATCACTCCAACGTCGGGCGATGAAAATTTTGAAAAGTGGCGCAACTAGCATCGGAAGAACTTCATCCAAGTTTTAGCAAATTCAGAACTACGTCCAATTCTAAAACAAATCGTGGCCAGTTGAACCTAAATAAATGCTGGTACCCTTATCCGCTGATGTCTTGCTTTTATCTGGGCATGGATGCAGTCTACCATCTTAAGTCACCTGTTTATACACCTGTCTCAAAAATTGGATGCTTCATTTCAAAAAGTATACCTACCTTTTTTTCTTGTTGATTTCTTTAGTTCAATTCCATACTGTTGAACTAGTTACTCACAAGACACTGCATGTCTCTCAAATCCATCAATGTAATATTCTAGAACTACGGAAATGCCTGTTTTCAGTTGACAGTTTGATTTTATAATAACAAGAAAACCATAACAATAAAAATCAAAAAAATCAACCATCTTTACCCTCCTTCATCAACTTAGATATTCATCAGGCTTAATTTTAAACATCCAGACTCAACCTCTGGATTGCCGCCTTTATTACACTCAGTTTCACTCAGAGACAGTTCAATTTATCTCGAAAGTTCAGATATAAACTCAGAAATTTGGATTTGAACTCGCAATTTCAAACTTGTCTGAGAAATAAAAAATGAATAGAAATTACCAAGAAATACAATAAGAAGAAACTCATCAGATATGTTCAGATTTTCGCTTAACTCAAACTTACAATATCCGGTTTTAGTGGCGATTCTGTATCAAACCCGTTGAAATTTAAAGGCCGTAAAAAAAACAGCCAATCGTAAAGCTGATTTCTGATCGTTCCTAGGTGACCAGCGCCTTTTAAAATTTTACTGGCCCGTTAAAAAGTTACAGAATAGACCCTTTTATCTCGGAAAAACAGAGTCAAACTTGATAATTGTGAATCTATCTCGAGAATAGAATTCAGAGTTCACGCTCAGCCGTTCCCATTGAGCCCAGAAATTCAGACCCAAAATCGAATTATTAGACTTGGGCTCAAAATTTTTGCCTGAATCAAAGTCACAATTACTCAGACTTCATCTCGGAAACTCCGACTTGAGCTCAAACATTCGAACTTAGTTTGGAAATTCCGTCTTGGATTTGGAACTTCATTCTTATTGGGATGCAGCAAAAGGCGATTTCATGAGATTTTGATTTCACAACTATTTCATGAGATCGGTCTTAATTTAAACAACAGTAAGACAAAAGTCATCAACATAATCAAAGGCAAACTAAATGACGAAATTTTGAGCTTTGATGGTTCTGAAGTACAATCTATCAATATCAATGAAAGCATCAAATACTTAGGAGTTGATTTCAACAACGAAATAACATGTAATTCTCCAGAAATAATCAAAAAGTTGGGCAATAAATTGGACGTCGTGGTTTCTCATCCATATCTAAAAGAGAACCAAAAACTAATAATCTTAAATACTTACATTTGGCCCTCCTTGACGTACAACTTTCAAACTGCACCACTATTCACCCTGACCAAGCCATTTTTAAACGATGTGGATGAAATGGCCAGGTGTGCGTTGAAAGAAATCCTGAGTTTACCTTCAGATCAACCCAACGCCATGATTTACTCAGCAAAAAACAGAAAAGGTTTGCAACTATTCAGAGCCACCTGGGAAGCTTATGTCCAACACATTAATATAAGCAACCGGCTGTTGAAAGTCAACAATGAGATCGTGTCAAGAACTAGAGACCTACAGGGCGAAAAAAGGCTTTGCCTAGAAAAACTGGGATTTGATGACGAAGAATTGCTCGATAAGCCGGCAAAAGCTATAAGATCAGCTCTCCGAGATCAAGAGTTCAAAGAGTGGACAAAAATTACCCATAAAGGAAGAGGGGTCATCCTGTTCCAGGAGTACCCGCAAGCCAACAACATTCTCGACCATAGCGGCCTATTTCCGAATTGAAAGACGCCATTAAAATTATCGGTGACGTTGCTCCCGTAAGAGTTCTACCCGGCAGATCCAAGGACGGCACCCAATGTCGGCATTGTTCCGACATTGAGAACTACGTTCCTGAAACATTGCCACATGTGCTTGGATCCTGCCCGTTCGGTGAACTCTTACGGAATCAACGTCATCATACGGTACGTACTATGATTGCTGACGCGTTGCGAGTGAAGGGTTTTACGGTCTTCGAGGAGGTGAGTTGTCTCGCGAGCTCAGGCAGTACCAGGCGTGTCGACATCCTGGCTTGGCTATTGATAAAAAAAAGAGGGCTGGCTGGATCATAGATCCTACTGTTCGGTTTGAAATTAACGAACACCAACCATCAGACGTTAATATTGAAAAACAGAGGATCTATGAGCCAACCATCCCTTTTTTTAAAGAAAAATACGACCTTGGACAAATCGATGTTATCGGGTTGCTTGTCGGCGCTCGTGGGACCATCACCACCCTCTTTAAAGAGTTTTGTTTCAAATTTGTCATTCCTTCGAAATTATGTAAATCAGTAGCGTCAGTAGCCTTGAAAAAGTCCATTTACATTTTGCGAAACCATTTATATAAAATTACTTAGTTCTTTCTTACCTTTATACATCTATATTTACTAAGTTTACAAGCTTAACTATATACCTACTTTTTCGAAATTCAGATTACTATTTAAGTTTACCTATTATTGTGTTATTTTTTGTGTTATAGTATCCTTTGTATATAAGCAGCCCAAATTGTGGGAAGATGTCATTTTTTCAATAAATGTCTGTATATATATCCGTTGAACCTCTTTGATCGGCTTCCATCGGGTCTGGAAGTTCCCCGGTTCTTCCTCACGCCGCCAATCTGCCTGCGTTAGCTGTTTTCTTTTCCAAAACCAATAACGAGCCAAAACGCTTTGACACTTTATTATTCAGCATTCTATAACTAGGCCAGGCGGTAGGTCATTCTGGATAGAAAAAATTCCGACCAAAGCTTTTATGGTGTCAAACTCTTCGTAAGGTCAGTAGGTATCTACCACTGAGTTTCCGCCCAAAAACGAGTTGTGCTGATTCCTCCACATCTGCCCAAAGGTAAAAGATGTCTTGAAGGTGCAAAAAGACCTGTTAAACCCCCGTACTTTTTCATTTTATTTACCTCAATGCAAACGTACAACTCTAACGCAAACATTGGAAGCATTTGTCATCATCTTTGTGCCAGTCTTACTGTTGAAAAAAAAGATTTCTTTGTGCGGGTCAGATGAATCACATTTAATTGTTTTTCCACACAAGAAAACGATGGAGCAACATGTATTTTGGATGTTTTCTAATAACTTGTACTTACTGAACCCATTCATGGCGTTAAAATTTCAATAACAGTATTTTTGAAGATTTTGCCCGCTAAGAAGTGGATAATTTTCACCCGCCTGTTCAGCAGCAGTTTTTTCAATTCTACCAAACACCGTTCTCTAAAATTTTATAGGGAATGACAAGCTGGAACTGTTTTCTGATGATATTATATCTGGCTTAACCGCGGCACGCTGTTTAAAAGTGTAGGAAACTGATTTCTTTTTGAGCGGTTCTATTTTACCCGCGTGCGGCCATGCCTACTTGACATAGACCGGACTGATTACACAAGCTTGAAAATGTACTCTCTTCCAGCTTTGAAACACGACCATTAATAATAAAATAATGTATGATTTCTTCATGAATCAATGTACAAAGTCTCAATAATAATGGTCGCGTTTTAAAGCTGGAAAAGAGTACATTTCCAAGCTCGTGTAATCAGTTCGGTCTATGTCAAGTAGGCACGGCCGCACACGGGTGAAACAGGACGTCTCGAAAAGAAAACAGTTTTTTAGACTTTCAAGTGCGTGCCGCGGTAAAGCCAGGCACGATATCGTTAGAGAAGAGTTTGAGCTTTTCATTCCTTATAAAACTTCCGGAAACGGTGTTTGGTAAAATTGGAAAAATTGCTGCTGAACAGGCGGGTGAAAATTATTAACTTTTTTGCTGGCAACATCTTCAAAAATGCTGTTATTGAAATTTTAACGCCATGAATGGGTTCAGTAAGTACAAGTTATTAGAACACATCCAAAATACATGTTGCTCCATCGTTTTCTTGTGTGGAAAAACAATTAAATGTGATTTATCTGACCCGCATAAAGAAATCTTTTTTTTCAACAGTAAGACTGGCACAGAGATGACGACAAATGCTTCCAATGTTTGCGTTAAAGTTGTACGTTTGCATTGAGGTGAATAAAATGAAAAAGTAGGAAGGTTTAACGGGTCTTTTTGCACTTTCGAGGCATCCTTTACCTTCGCGCAGATGTGGAGGAATCAGCACAACTCGTTTTTGGGCGGAAACTCAGTGGTAGATAACCACTGAACTTACGAAGAGTTTGACACCATAAAAGCTTTGGTCGGAGTTTTTTCCAGATTGTAGTGATTTTACCGACATACCGCCTGGCCTAAACAGTGAAATATGAAGATTTTTTCTGAAAAACAAGCTTATACTTACCTATACTTACATACAGGGTTATTCAAAAGTCCGGAATAAAATTCATAATTTTTTTCCATATTAATTTCGGAAAAAACGCTCGAACAGGTCGATTTCTAAAAACGGTAAGCCATTTTTTCATGACACGTGTCATATTCTACCGTCAACCCCCTAACCCCAAGCCACCCTTAGTATTTTTCTTCAAATGGCACCCGGCAAATGGGTGGCTTGGGGTTAGAGGGTTGACGGTAGAACATGACACGTGTCATGAAAAAACGGCTTACCGTTTTTAGAAATCGACCTGTTCGAGCGTTTTTTCCGAAATTAATATGGAAAAAAATTATGAATTTTATTCCGGACTGTTAAGTAAAACTGGGATTCCTCAAAACTTCACGGTGAAGCGTCCGATCCGATTTTCAATGGTGGATCTGAATAGAGTTTTTGACAAGCTTTCCAACGAGCCCCCACAAGCCATAGGGTGCTATTTGAAAAAAAATACTAAGGGTGGCTTGGGGTTAGGGGGTTGACGGTAGAACATGACACGTGTCATGAAAAAACGGCTTACCGTTTTTAGAAATTGACCTGTTCAAGCGTTTTTTCCGAAATAAATATGGAAAAAAATTATGAATTTTATTCCGGACTTTTGAATAACCTTGTATAATACACTTACCTACATAGTCAAAAATAACATATCCTAATTTTTACATTCCAGCGGCAGGATGCGGGAGCTGTGGCCGGTCGTGATGGTGGTGACGGCGGCCGCCGACATCCTGCTCCGATGCTGTGCCGGAGTGTCCCTGGAACACTTGCCCAAGACGCCGCAGAAGAACAATCACCAGAACATCTCCAATTTGCTGGATAATCTGTTGTTCGGTTACGATAACAGCATCAGGCCCGACTTTGGCGGTAAGTTGGGGGGCCACAAAGGGTTGGGGGGGGATCATCGGCGAAGGGCGGAAAGTGTCAGACTATTATTGCACATTGCACGTTGCCAGGGACATGTTTCAAGCCGAGCGTGACTGATTTCAGGTCCGCCCGCCGTTGTCGAGGTCGACATCATGGTCAGGAGCATGGGCCCGATCTCCGAAGTAGATATGGTAAATTAATTTCATTGATGTTTGAACTTTGCACTGCACTGATGGCCGATATAGACGAAACGTTTGCGGGCTGCGGCATCATCAGCCGTTTAATATCTCAACGAGCACTATAATGAGTCTATTCAGTTCTGTATAACTTTTGTGAGTTTGAATTCGTGCGAAGTTCGGCTTTGGTTTGAACTTCCCGAACCGTTCTAATTTTTGGGACTCAGGTAGATACGTTAAGGTGACCAGATTTCTCAGTGAAGAAATCGGAACATGGAGACACTTTTTTTTTATTAGGAAAAGGGGCGTTCTTTTTATTTGCTGATTCAGAACTTCCAGGCACCTACCTACATCTATTCCTCATTTTTTCGCGTCTGTTCATTGTTGGATAGACCGATATTTGGGGATATTTTCTGAAACCGAGTCTGAAACTTAGTTTTTCTGATCATTTTTCTGCAAAAAAAAACAGCAGGAGGGCAGGTAAGTGCTGTCCCGTATTTGCCCCCTTTTCAACCAGTAGTGTTCATAATAATACCAATAATAATGAAATAATGTTGTTATTAAAATAATGCTTTTTTGAAACAACATATATGTACCTTAGTGTGGTCCAAAAAAAATTGTTTTTTCAATTTTTGATCGGGCCACCCTCCACTTTTGTTACACATATCCATAGTGATTCCCTGGTGAAATTTCAATTCTCTACCATGGCAGGGAGGGGGCATCAACCCTCTAATTTTGAAAATTCTAGATTTATTCGTTGAAGTCTGTGGCATCCAGATTCACCAAAAACACGAAGGAATATGTCAGTAATAATCTATTTAGCACAATTTGAGAATTATGTAGAAGAAAAATCATATGTGAGTGGAATATTGATCGTTGAACTAATAGTGATACCTACCAAAAAAGCGGAAATGTTTCGTGGTATTCCTTTTTGATGTTGAAGCTGGATATCACAATAGTAAGGCCCAGTATTTTCATCTCTGGTTAACTTTAACCAAAAGGTCAATGTCATAATTGTCATATCAACATTGCTGAAACATTGGTATCTTTGGCAATAATTAACCTCAAGTTGACCTCTGAATGGAGTTATCCTGAGACGGAAATACTGAGTCTAAAAATAATTTTGCAATCCTAAGGACTGCGGAAACCTCAAGATATTTCACCTTTGGAAGAACCATAAACATGTTACTGATTTCAAATATCAGTGTCTACTTCCTAAGACATTTCTTCCAAAGATGGATCAACATCCATGGTTACCTTCAAGGCAAAGACTGAGTTTAGGTATAAATTTACGGGTGGTAAACGATACTGCTGAAAGGGGTGTCCAATTGTTCGAGAAATACAACTAACTACTGACCAATGACAAGAATGAAAAGATGCTTCTGTTGCATATGGTAGACCAATTGGAAAATGGTGCCTATTTGGACGACCAGAAACGTTTGATCAACGTAGTCTAAAGGAAAATCATACCATGTTAGTTGAACATTATAATTCCGCTTCATTTTAATTTTTCTTTTACATGATTCTTCACTTAGGTACACCAAACGAACAATAATTCATATATTACTTCGTATTTTGTTGAATCTGGATGCTACAAACTCCTACGGATAAATCTGGGATATTCAAATTTTGATGGTTAATGAGCACCCCCTGCCTGCCATGGTAGAGAATTGAAATTTCACCAGGAAATCTCTATGGGTATGTGTAACAAAAATGGAGGGTGGCCCCATCCAAAATTGGAAAAAAATTCTTTTTGGACCACACTAATGTACCTATACCGTATGATAAAAAACTTTCTTATTCAAGGAAGGCTGAGGTCCTGGTCATTGGCAGGCAAACGAGGCTGATTTTGGCGAGGCCATAGCCTCCCTCGAGTAAGAAAGTTTTTGATCATACGGCACATTCTGCAGACAGTGGAGACCTCGGTCGAGACCCACTTGCATAGCATGGGTGCCAATCGAAATAAATTCAATTTTGTAAATAAACTACAATCTACATGAATTTCAACTTTTACCGAAAATATAGAAGAGGTGAAAAAAATTTGAAATGTTCGTTGCTTAGATCGGAAATCGGAGCATTTACAGAACAGTTACTCAAATCGGAACATTTACGGAACAGAAAGTCGAATCGGAAAGTGTCTCCCGAAAACGGTACAGTTCCGATCAAATCGGAACGTCTGGTCACGTTAAGATACGTACCTACTTACTCACCTGCCTAGCGTAGGTATTACATTTTAATAAAGTAGGCTTTTATAAGACTCTACAAAAAAACTTGTAATTATGACATCACTGCACCGAATGTTTTATCCCGACGGAATAGGTAGGCGGGCACAGAGTACAGAATAGGATTATTAATATTACAACGTGGGGTACCTATTCTTTGGCTTGCTGCCAGTACAGCGCTGATTGAAACTAAGGCAGGGAGGTGTGAAATTCTTTTCGTGCATGGCGTCTTTTCCTTCTCTTTGCGTGATGGGAGATGAAGAACTAGATGCTACCGTTCTAGGTATTTCATATTAAAAAATTGACGCGTATAACTTGCGAGACACGACGCTGTATAGCAGTCGACAAAATAAAAATCATTCAGGCACAAAGAATTCACGAGGCGGAATTCCAGAACCGGATCTAGATCTAGCCGACCCTTGCAGTCCGGACGTTAAGGGCAAAAAAATAGGGTTATACCTTGCACTTGTATAGTATACCAAGAACTGTCACTTTGCATGCCTGTTGCTGAGACCACCCAGTGGCGTACCAACGGGGGGCGGAGGGGGCGGTCCGCACCGGGTACCAACAGTAAGGGGGTGTCAGTGTCGGATTATTCGTGGTGCAAAAGGGGTCTACAAAACTAGTCTCAATTCGTAGTGTTTTCCGCTTTGTTAAGAAATCGTTTTTCTATGTCAAAAAATAGATACCATGTCACCAATTGGGCGCGATTTCTCTATCCTAAAAATTTAAGGGCGTAAAATAGCCTAATTCATCGCAGTGGATGTCACTAGCACTACGCATACTCCAACTCATTCTCTAGGTAGGTTTGGGGGGAGGGGGTGTCACAGGATAGTCCGCCTCGGGTGCCAAATACGCTACGTACGCCACTGAGACCACCCTCGACTCATCGACGCAAATCGTGCAGATACTTTGTAGAGGGTGAACTTAGTATAAAAACAATTGTTGATAAACCGTAAATCGTGAACCATAACCGTTGGACGTATGTGAATCACAATGTTTATGACTGATTACCTACATGGTCACGAAGGCGCTGCCAACAGTTTTTAAGTATCTTAAGGCGTTTCCGAAATACGCTGGAAGTATGTAGTAAAATTTCTTCATTTTTTTTTTCTTTAAATAAATCAATTGTTTTTGGAAATATCAAGCTGCAACTTGATATTCAGATAAACAATTACCTATGTTCAAAATCAATAGCAAAGCGGAGACATCGACAAATGCTGCTAGATTCACAACTAAGATCTTCAGCTTCTTTTCCATCATCGTTACCTTTTGGGCAAGGAAACGTTAACAAGTTAGTTTTTCTTGATTTATTGTTTATTGTCCAATATTGCGTATTACAACCACATAGGACTACTAAAACAGTATCGTGGATCGTGGGGTCTCTGGATTACGTAGATAGTAGTCCGGGTACTCTGGATGTGGGGCAGTCTTGACAGGTAGCGTATACAGGGTGAAAAATAAAGTTGAAAAATTAAAAAACTCTATCTGAAGAACCAAAAGCGCTGGAGTCTTGTAAATCACCATATATGAGTGTAATTTATTGTTTATGAAGCTGCCCAAAACAGTTTTGGAATATCTTGTTTTTTCCCTGAGATATTTTGAAAAACGTGAAAATGCTCCAAAAAACGACTTTTTTCCCATAATTCAGGGAATTTTCAAGATTTTAAAGTGCAACTTGGTATTTCTACCATATGTGACGTTGGAAATGAAATACGATCAAGAGCCAATTTCAGCGCCTCCTATTTTCAGAAATGCGGTAGTCAACTTTTTGTTGTCTTCACGGCGGCCATTTTGAATTTTCTTGTAACTGAATATTGCAAAACTTGGTCGGCAATTGTGAAAAGACTACATTGGACCATTACATACAGAAAAAGACATTCTGCAAGAGAAAGTAGTGATTTTTACGTAAATTAAAATCAGAGTTGAAATCTGTAAATCTTTAGTTTTCCTTGGTTTTACACATTTTCAGTGTGGATGACGGGTGACGTGGTAAGGTTGCGGCCTCATTGAAGTTTACACCGACGGCGATCGAGTGGCCATGCTAATTCAGTTTTGACGTAATTTTGAATGGGCATGGCCACACGATTGTCATCGGTGTAAACTTTTATGAGGCCGCAACCGTACCTACTTGCAGAAGTGAAATACAACCAGAAATTCAAACCTTCACCTTTTCCGAGATCTCGTGCCAAAATTCACCATCATCAATTCGAAAATTTCTTGTGAGCGACGTCTAATAAAATATCACACTTTTTTCAACAAAAATGAAAATCTCATAGTCCTCTTCACTCCATTGAGAAAGATTCCTGTTTCAGAATGTCTTTTTCTGTATATAATGGTTCAATATAGTCTCCTTCACAATTGCCGACCACGTTTTGTAATATTCAATCACAGGAAAATTCAAAATGGCCGCCGTGAAGACAGCAAAAAGTTGACTATCGTATTTCTTAAAATAGGAGGCGTAAAAATTGGCTCCTGATCTTCTTCTATCTCAATTGTATTTGTGTTTGTATTTGTATTTATTTGTACGTTCCATTGTGGATTGTTGTCTAACGTCACACATTGTAGAAATACCAAGTTTCACCTCAAAATCTTCGAAATTTGCTGATTTATGGGCAAAAAGCCGTTTTTTCGAGCATTTTTACGTTTTTCAAAATATCTCAGAGAAGAAACAAGATATTTCAAAACTGTTCGGGGGAGCTTCATCAACATTAGATTACACCTAAATATGGTGATTTGCAAGACTCCAGCATTTTTTATTTCTTCAGATATAATTTTTAGCGCATTTTCCATCTTGATGAAAATCGCTATTGCAACCGCTTTGTCCGTCCGTCCGTCCGTCCGTCCGTCCGTTCCTCGAACTCCTCCCAAACTAGACGACCCAGCTTTCTAATTTTTTCGCTGTTACATAGCTGCCACTTCCAAAGGAGGGCTAGGCTATATTGGATGTCCATATTGCGCCGCCAACATAGAGAAAACCGCCCCCGATAAACTTGAAATAACATAATATTGCACTTTCTACCAGACCTGATGCTCTGGTGTTCTCATTTTTTGAATAATACATAGTTGCCACTTATAAACGTAAGCCAAGAAACATTCCGTCTTCAATATGCGCCGCCGACATGAAAAAAACAGCTAAAAACCGCCCCCAATCACTTTAAAATGAAAAACATAAACCCGAAGACATAGCGATCTGATTCTTTCGGTATATAAATAGCAGACTGAAAATGGGAAAGGATAGGGTACTTTTGGTTAGTCGCCGTCCCTAGATTCCGCCCCCAAACAATAAAAAGTGCAACTTTCATAAATGTTACTAATTGAGATGTTCCCTTAAACATTTAGAAACTGCCAACTCAAATTGTGCAACATTTGCTCAGCCGAACCGTGCCGCCCCCACACGCCGCCCCCAAAGCAAGAGATAAATGTAAAACATAAACCTGAAGACATAGCGATCTAAGTTTTTCGCTATATGGATAGCTGACTGAAAATGGTAAAGGATAGGCTACTCTTGATATGGCGCCGCCTCCAGCTTCCGCCCCCAAAAGAAAAAAAGTGCGACTTTCAACAATTTTCACTGATTTAGCTGATAATGTTACCTCGAACATTCAGAAACTCTTGACTCAAACTGTGCAAGAATTTCTTTGCCAAACTCTGCCGCTCCCACACGCCGCCCCCAAAGTGAGAGATAGATGTAAAACATGAACCTGAAGACATAGCGATCTAATTCTTTCACTATATTGATTGCTGACTAAAATTGGAAAAAGATAGGCCACTTTCAATTAGCCGCCGCCTCCAGCTGCCGCCTCCAAACCAAAAAATAATGCAATTTTTACAATTTTCACTGATTGTCATATTCCCCTTACATTCAGAAACTCTCAACTGAAACTGTGCAACATTTACTTTGCCGAATGCTGCCGCCCCCACACGCTGCCCTCAAAGTGAGAGATGAATGAAAAACATAAACCCGAAGACATAACGATCTAATTCTTTCGCTATATGGATAGCTAACTAAAAATGGGAAAGAGTAGGCTACTTTTGATATGGCGCCGCCTCCCACTTCCACCCCCAAAAGAAAAAAAGTGCAAATTTCAATAATTTCCACTGATTTACATTTCAATGTTACCTCAAACATTCAGAAACTCCAAACTCAAACTGTGGATGAATTTCTTCGCCAAACTCTGCCGCTCCAACACGCCGCCCCCAAAGTAAGAGATAAATGTATAACATAACCCTGAAGACATAGCGATCTAATTGTTCCGCTATATAGATAGCTGACTAAAAATGGGAAGAGATAGGCCACTTTTGATTAGTCGCCCATTCCCGCCCATGATAAGTACCCCATTCTGATAACAAAATATCACAATGAGTTTCGAATGAAGAAAGTGGGCAAGGAATGGTGTTTCTCTTTCAACCAAATTTCTTTACGTTCATAATATGCCTCTTTGAGAAAATGCGCTACTGAGACTCACGCACGTGAAGGCATACTCACTTGTTTAATTTTTCAACTTCATTTTTCACTCTATATACGCCACTTGTCAAGTCTGCCTCACATCCACGTTTGTTGAGAATCCTTCAAAGAACATGTGTGCCAAGTTTCAAAACTTCATCACTAAATGCAGAGTTCCACTTGAATTTGTCCTTTAGTACCCGTAGTGGAAGCGGTACACACCTAAAAACACATCGATACCGCATTTTGGAGTGCAGTAACGAGATTTTGCATGAACGTACTTTATACCAAGACAAGCGATTTGACCCGCAGCACTCGATATTTTGTCTCTTAGGGGGCCGGTGGGGGCCCCCCAAATTTTCAAGATGCAAGAACTTTCACAAAATGACCATTAAGTATCGTCATGTATGTCATAAGTGAAGCTTACGGGTCTATTGAAAATGTTTTCATCAATTGTCGTCGTGTCCAATTCATTCTTCACACTCGAAAAAAAAAATTCTATGGCAGAGGTCAAAAAAACAGTTTTTATTTTTCCTTCTATGCAAGGAGACAATAAATTCATATGTTCTGTTGCGTTCCCAACTGAATCGCATTGCCTAAACTTAATTATAAAGAAATTTTTTTTGAAATGGTATTTTTCAAAAAAGTGGTGACCTCTTCAGTACCTCTTTTCCAAGAGCATTTCTTTCTATGTCTCCACTGGATATCACTTGTAATTTTTGCAGGAATGGACACCTCGAACTCTTTTCTTGGTAGTTGCGAAGCAACATGACTCTAAAACGCTCAAGGGAGCCCAAAAAGAATTTTTTTCTGCTGTGCCGTCCAACTTACGATAATTTGATTTTATAGTAGGAGAGACGCGATCCAATATTCAATCCAGGCTGCAGGCCCAGGCGACTTGGTTTCAACATAAAATATTCTTCCATGCCGTGTTTTACTGCAGTACAACAAAACGCAGAGTCGTTAGGTATGGGTAGGTATATTTTCAGGTAGAACTCATTCGCCTGGACTAGATCTCATTTATTTGCGCGTCTCCCCTACTACAAAATCAACATTCCAAAAACTTGACGGCCCAGCAGAAAAAAAGTTTTAGGGCTCTATTGTGCGTTTTGAAGCCATATTGCATAGAAATTACTAAGAAAAGAGTTCAAGCTTCTCATATCTGCGAAAATTGGCAGTCTTATCCACTAGGAACATTGAAAAAAAAGCTGTTGAAAAAAGTGTACTGAAGAGGTCACCTCTTCTTGGGAAAATGATATTGCGAAAAAATTGTCTTTATATTTGGGCTAACGGAACGCGATTTAGTTGGGAACGCATCAAAACATATGAATTTATCGTCTTCTTGCATGGAAGAGAAAATAAAAACAGTGTTTTTTGACCTCTGCCAAAAAAAATCTTTTCAAGTGTGAAGAATGAACCGGACACGACGACAATTGTCGAAAACATTTTCAATAGACCCGTAAGCTTCACTTGTGACATACATGACGATACTCAATGATCATCATGTGAAAGTTCTTACATCTTGAAAATTTGGAGGGCCCCCATTGGCCCCCTAAGGGACAAAATATCGAGTGCTGCGGGTCAAATCGCTTGTCTTGGTATAAAGTACGTTCATGCAAAATCTCGTTACTGCACTCCAAAATGCGGTATGCTTTTGCGTACCGCTCCCACTACCGGTCTATAGCCTACGTGACAATCATGACCAAATCTAACTTAGGATCGATAAGGTGTTTTCGATATTTATAATCCACATTATTTTGCAACGGCAGTCACCAAGTAGCATCATAAAACATATATTCAAGCTGTTAACTAAGCATGTCTGAATAATATTCCGTAAAACTGCGTTTTCCGTTGACCAGTATGCTGAAATTCATCAAATAAAATCCCAAATAATTAGCTATTTCATGATAAAATTGGTGTGTGCCACCAAACTGGGGATTGATGTAGCTGTAAGACCTTCAAATTAAAGCTGGTAATTTTCTTCCAACTGGCATTTTTAGAGAAATTATTCCATATCTTTATAGAAACAGGTGAAAATCAAAAAATCTGATACAACCCGACACAGACAAAGATTCTGAGATTCTTTGCCCGCCATTTATGGCCTTCATATGACCCACAAAAAAAACCTTTTTTAGGGTAGACTTCTGACTGTTTTCTGCACGATTGGTTCGAGTGATTTTCCAATAAAAAACTGCAGACAGAAGATATTAAGCTGCGAAGTTCAAAGCCATTCTTTGAATTAATTTTCACAACCAAATAACTTCGGCTTCAGAAATATTTATCAGATCTTCAATAAATTTCGAATTGTTCTTCTCCTTCTCAACCCTCTTTGGGTTATAGGAATTTTTGACACTCACTTCGTTTATTTGTAGGTACATAATATTTTGATGTCACAGTCTGTTACTCAGAAAAATGTGATGCTGCCGGCCGAATTTGATCCTCGGACCTCCAGATTGCTAGTGTGCTTATAGTATAGCCCAGTCATTATGGTCCCAGACCTTGAATAAATTAGTTACTGACTGAATTTTTGGTTACAAGTCCCATGTACCTATCATGAGAAACAACATATCAAAATTCTCGGGAATTCTCGATCCAGGAAAAAAATTTATGGGGCCCTAAGGGGCCCGATTCCTGTAAACTGACCGTTTTTTGTGAATAACTCGTAAACGATGATTATCGACTGAAATGTCTCATGGTCAAACTAAAGAGCATCACATTTTGAACAAAATGATGCCACAGCCATTGCTGTGCAATGAACGGTTACCGAAATACAGCTTTCGGAAGTCGACCCTGAAAATCGCTCGAAGTTGTCAGCCGAATTCTGGCCGTCAAACTGCAGGTTCTCACTCAAGAGACCATACTGTCATTGTCCATGGACGGATATGGTTGTGCTAAACATTTCTTGAAAGACAATTTAACCAGCTTCAATATGCTTTGACTGCAAGGCCGTCGAAATTTGTATCTTGGACGTTATCAGCGGTCAAAGTTGGTACTGGATCAACTGCGGGACTGTCAAAAAGGGCACTTTTCCGTTCCTGTCATCAAGTCTGATTTTCCTGCAGGTAAACGTTAATTACGGAATATGTAGAATGAAGTATTCTCCAATGAAACCTGGTTACAGGAAATTTCTGCATCTTGTAATTTTCAAGATATATGCGTCCAACGAAAAAAAGTACAAATTCTCAAGATTTCGGCCGCGATTAGGTTTCTATTAGTCTAGGATCTTTTCGGATAAAAAGCAATGCTAGAGGCAAGTCATGTTAAAGTTTGGCAACATACGTTTTAAGGGTATTTGGACCCCGCTGAATACGAAAACCATTGTTGCCAAGCCGAATTTTGCACCGGAAGCCCGCAATGGGGGGGTAAAGGGGAGGGAAGGCCAAAAATCACTATTTTTCATCATTTTTGATGGCGGGACTGCGACCTGTCATTAACGTGAAGTGAATTACATCATATCTTGATCCACTGAGGTCTTATACTACCATATTGACATAATTACTGTCAAAATTTCTAGAGGGGGAAGACTGGTGGGGGGAATGTTGACTGTGTAGATGATTCTTCTTTTCTCTCGATTTTGAGTAAATATAAACATGTTTGGTACCGTTTCCAACTAAATTCCATATTCCCTATTCAACTAAGGTGTTCAAATTGCAATAGAAGCGAGTTTGAACAAGTTTCACAAGATAAAACATGTTTTTTGTCAATATTTTTTTATTTTTCTCAACTGTCTTATTTTACTGCAAATCGGCATTTTCTCTCAAAATTCTTGCGTAGTTCGTTAGTCTCATGTATTTACCATGATATAGGCATCCAATTGATTTGCCTCTACTTTTTTAAATATTAAGAAAAAAAATGTTTGTGGAAATTGTTTGGCCCTACTTTTCAACTTTGTTTTTTGCTGTATGATGTATGTATGATCAAAACTCAAGTTTTTCATATTTTAAAAAGTGAAGACACACTTAGTATGTGAATGTATTGTGTAAAATACACCAGACTAACGAATTACGCAAGAATTGTCGGAAAAAACTCCGATTTGCATTGAGATATCATAATTTATAGAATTAAAAAAAATACGCTAATGGAACTGATGAGAACTTGGTGCAACTGAAGGCAGATACGTACATTACCCTAAACGTTAAGTTGAATAATACGATTATAGGTTTCATCATTCACATTTATTACATTCGATTTCAAAATCTCTTTATCTACCTCTTCCCTGGGTAATATTAGAGAAATGCGGCTTTTTCGAATATAGGTACATCTCATGAACGTAAATTTTGAGGAGTTGTTCTTTTTTAGAGGTTGATGGTAGAGAACACCTGCCCAAAACGTTCGAAAAAAGGAAACTTTTCTTGAAGGTTTGATAGATCATCTCACGGAAATCCAAAAAAGGTAACCTTTTTCAGAGCATAATAAAACATACCAAAGAATTTTTTTTTTTTTGAGCTGAAATAGAACTTCTGAGAGAAGTTGGAGAAAAGTAACCTCAAGAGTAACCTTTGGAGCTTTATAATTTCATGAAACATTTTGAATAAGTTCTGAAAAGATAACCTTCTTTGGAACTTAAGAGAACATCATAGAGAAGTTGGAAAAAGGTAACCTCTTTGGAGCTTAATAGAACATCTCAAAGAAGTGCAAAAGTGGTAACATTTTTGGAGCTCAAGAGAACATCACAAGAAAGTTGAAATAAGGTAGCCTCTCTGAATTTTAATAGGTCATATCAAAGCCGTTTGGAAGAGGTAACCGTTTCTCGAGCTAAATAGAACATCTCAGGCCTTTCTGAGAGGACTCTTGCCCACTGGGCATCAGGTTCTGACATGAAAAACTCTTCTGTTGAACAAAAGTATATTGTAGAATATCTCAGCTAAAGTTTTCTTTATAATTATGAGGTGGAGGACCACAGGTTTTCATCATACAATAAAATAATAGCAAAAAAATAAAGTTGAAAAGTAGCGCCAAACAGTTTTCACAAAAAAATATTTTTTTCATATTTTAAAAGTTGGAGGCACATCAGCTATATGGCTGTATTGTGTGAAATACACCAGACTAACGAACTACGCAAGAATTTTGAGAAAAAAATGCCGTTTTGCAATAAATAACACAGTTCAAAGTGGTAAAAAAATATTGACAAAAAACATGTTTTATCATCTAAAACTTGTTCAAACTTGCTCCTATTGCAATTTTGACACCATAATTGAGCTGAGAATATGAAACTTGATAGGAAAAGATACCAAACATGTATATATTCACTCAAAATCAAGAGAAAAGAAGAATCATCTTCACAGTCAACATTCCCCCCACCAGTCGCCCCCCTATGGAAATTTTGACAGTAATTATGTCAAGATGATAGTATAAGACCTCAGTCAATCAAGATACGATGTACTTTACTCTACATTGATGACAGGTCTCAGTTTCAGTATCAAAAATGGTGGAAAATGGTGATTTTTGGTCTTTCCCCCTCTTCACCCCCCCATCGCGGGCTTCCGGTGCAAAATTCGGCTTGGCAACAATGGTTTTCGTATTTAGCGAGGTCCAAATACCCTGAAAACATTTGTTGCCAAACTTTAACATGACTTGCCTCTAGAACCACTTTCCAGGCCACTTTTTCAAAAATGATCCTAGTCTATATTCAAAAGTCGCATTTGTAAAGAAAATATTGAATATTTAGCACAAGATATGACAATATAGTGATCATAACACAAATTATTTAATAATTCGAGGGGGAAGGGGTCGTTCTAAGTTCAAATTCCTTCTGAACCAGAAGAGGCTGCATTCCAATCGAATTTTTACTTTTTTTTCGTTGGACGTATTATATCTTCCAAAAACTACAAAAAGGACATATTTTCTGTAACCAGGGTTCTTTTAGGCACAAGTAATTCCACATATTTTGTTAACAGCATCTACCTGCAAGAAAAGCAGACTCGATGACAGGAACTGAAAAAGTGCGCTTTTTGAAGGTTCCGCGGTTGATCCAGTACCGACTTTGACAGCTTATAACATCCAAGATACAAATTGTGACGGCATAGCAGTCAAAGCATATTGAAATCGATGCAATTGCCTTTCAAGAATTGTTTGAAGCAACCATATCCGTCCACGGCCAATGACAGTATAGCCTCTTGAATGAGAACCTGCAGTTTGACGGCCAGAATTCAGCTGACAACTTCGAGCAATTTTCAGGGTCGACTTGCGAAGGCTGTATTTCGGTAACCGTTTATTGCACAGCAATGACTGTCGCATCATTTTGTTCAAAATGTAATGCTCTTCAATTTGATCACAAGACATTTTGGTCGATAATCACCGTTCACGAGTTATCCACAAAAAACGGTCGATTTCAACCAATCGGCCCCCTTTGGGGCCCCATAAAATTTTTTCCTGGACCGAGAATTCCCGAGAATTTTGGTATGTTGTTTCTCTTGATACATAGGACCCGTAATCAAAAATTCAGCCTGTAACTATTGTATTCAAGGTTTAGGCGATTTTTGATCTATAATGACTGGGCTAATAGTGCTAACGGTTCACGAAATAATACTGCAAATTGTGAGAGAAGCAACAGATTTGGCACAATTATTTCTTGAACCAGAATGAACAATTTGACCCGCTGCACTAATCGATTGACCGCCGGGGGCCGAGATTTCAAGGGGGCCAACTAAAAGACAACCACTTCTTTTTAAGCATCAAATGCCGCTACAGAACTATGCCAGGGGACGTTTTCTAATCAAACAAATGTCTAGATCATGATTTTGTCACTGCAAGACGCTAGTGTCGCTGGGAGCCCCAGTATCACCCCCATGTAGAATTTGGAATCTTTCTTGAACTGGATGGCTATGGTATCCGAAGTGGACGTGCGATATGTTATTTCCAATGTTTTCAGGGTCTGCGAATGTGATTCTGCAGATGAACTTTGTTTTTAATTACATTTGAGCGGAGGGGGAGAAAGCGAAATATCAATATTTTTTTTAATGCACTTCGAATTGCCACTGAATCGGCTCTGGTAATATTATAGCATGAATTTGATATGTAGATTACGATTCCGCCATTGTCGGAGCGAAGCGACAACCGGAAGTCAAGTAACAGCCACCATATCTGAATTCAAATACTATCTTGTTTCTTTGGCATTGATCGACAGAAGGGGTGTGAGGTATCATTTCTGAGGTTTCTGGGGTCTCGGAACTCATTTTTGGAAGTAAAAATGTGATCGGACCATGATTGGAGAAGCTGGTCGAAATATGGACTTTTTCGATCAAGGCACCTAAAGCTATCATAACATCATGTTTGGGGACTTTTCTTTATTATTCAACTATGCAGATCACGACGCCGCTATTGCGAAAGCGATGCGACAACCATGAGTCGAGTTAAAATTGGCTTGAAAACACGCGTTTTGAGGCTATTCTTCAATTTTGTTCCAACCCCATTTTTACTTTCAAAAATGAATTCCGAGACCCTAAAAACCTTAGGAATGATACCCCCCACCACCACTGTCGACCAATGCCAAAGAAACGGGATACTACTTGTATTCAAATTCATATAATGGCGGCCATAACTTCACTTCCGGTTGTCACACAGCTTTGACAGTGGCAAAATCGTGACACACATATCCAATTCATGCTACAACGTCAGCAAGCTTGATTCAAAAGCATCTCAGAGTGCTTGAAAAAAAAAATCTTTTTTTATTCTCTCCCCCTTCCTCCATAAAGTCATTTAAAAACGGATAGCATGTAAAAACGTGAATTCATGGACCCAGAGACTATATGAAAAGATACTTTGCACGTTCAAGTTGGTTAACATTATTATTAGATAAAAATATTAAGTTTTTCTTGAATATGCCAAATTTAACTCGACTCACGGTTGTCGCATCGCTTTCGCAATAGCGGCATCGTGATCTGCATAGTTGATTTATGAAGAAAAGTCTCCAAGCATGATGTTATGATGGTGTTGGGTGCATTGATAAAAAAGTTCATATTTTGACCAGCTTCTCCAGTCCTGGTCTGATTACATTTTCACTTCCAAAAATGAGTTCCGATACCCCAGAAACCTCAGAAATGATACCCCACACTTCTTCTGTCGATCAATGCCAAAGAAACAAGATAGTCTTTGAATTCAGATATGGTGACGGTTACTTGACTTCCGGTTGTCGTGCCGCTCCGACAGTGGCGGAATCGTAACCTACATATCAAATTTATGCTATATCATTACCAGAGCCGATTCAATGGCAATTCGGAGTGCATTATAAAAACTTAATATTTCGTTTCCTCCTCCTTCCCTCAAATGTAACTAAAAACCAATTTCGTCTGCAGAATCACATTCGCAGACCCTGAAAACATTGGAAATGACATATCACACGTCCACTCCGGATACCATTGTCATCCAGTTCAAAAAAGATCGCAACGTGTAGACAACAGTTGTCGAGACATTGAGGGATTTTCAGTATGGTTTTTGTTTCGATGACTTTTCCGTTTCATTCCTTTTCCCGGGGCATCACCGCACGATAGTAGATGCCCTAGCACTAAGGAACGCAATGAAAACGTCCATCTGACCCGGTGCGGATTTGAACCGAGACCTCGATTTCCGAAAGCGGTGCCGAGCTCACCGCCGTGCTACTGACCGGGTTGCGATATGAAATGATTTCTCTGAATGCCAGTTTCAGTTTACAGAAAATCACCGGTTTCGATTAGAAGCCTTTCAGCTATATTTAGATCCCATATTTAATCAAATTGAACAATCGAGTCGTTCTTGGTCAGTGAATCTAACAACTCGAACTTTGTTCACGCTTTAGGCAAAAAAGTAACAACGTGACGTGACTGTATTGATTTGGTGTTAAGGACGGAGTTGAATTGGTAAAAGAAGCGTTGCGAAATCAATCCCTGTGGGTTTATTCCTTGACGGATCCTTACCATTTTGGTATTTTTCGAAAGCTACAAAGATGTACTTTGGTTTGAGCCCATTGGCATTTCCAAAATCCAGAAATCAAAAAAATTATTAGTAAGAATCCGTCAAGGAATAAACCCACAGGGATTGATTTCGCAACGCTTATTTTACCAATTCAACTCCATCCCTAAAGGAGACCACAACACAAAAATCGAGTCTATATTTTATTCGACCAACTTATGGGGAAGGTAGTTCAAGAGTATACGGAACAAATCTAAGTTTTCTATACGAGTCCGATCAGTCAATAAAACGTTATGAAAATATCATCGTGACGTCACTTGGGAAGATGTTTTCACCTAGATTTTTACCTCCGATTTCCACCTATCACGTTCCCATGGTTTTGTTATTGCGTTATTGTCGTTCTGACAAACGTCATTGTCTTCAAACAGACAGTAATAATTATGGCAGGCTTGAAACCATCGTCATCTTATCATTCTTATCGGCAACGGAATCATGTACAGGTATGCCTATGAGTAGTTATAGGTAGCCTGTGAGTAGTTATAGGTGGTCCGTGAAAATTTGCCCCTATGACGTCATTGTCGTTCTTAATTTTTTTTTTTTTTGTCGAATGTTTTACGACGCATCAACTACGAGGTTATTAGCGTCGACGGGACATTCAGTGGGTTTTTGGTACACGTTTTTAATTATACTTGAATTGCCTACTGTTAACTATGTGAGGCCTCAGTACTCTGATAGCACTCAACTCTGTAGTCAGAAATCCATTTTTTCTGTAACCGCTGTAGTCAGACAGGTGCAGATATGGCATAGTAAGGTCGGAACAATTTTTGGAATAATCGGACAACACAAAATATCCATGGACGAGGCGGGATTCGAACCCGCGCGGTAGATCACGACTGGCTTGGCGCGGCAACACCAAAACCACTCGGCCACCGCCGCTCCTCTTAATTATTATTATAGCCTTAGCGCCCGCCACGAGATAAGTAAATTTACAAGACCCTATGCAATCGTTCTAGTTTTTTCAACTCTTTCATCTGAGACCAACTTGTATTTTGTGTTGTGGTCTCCTTTAAGGACGGCATTTCCTAGCATAAAAACTGGTTGAAACAGACTGCGGATTAGCTGCAGACCGAAAGAGAAACAGATAGATTCTTGTGTTGTGAGTTTCTTCCAAATCGATGCAGCTAAAAATGTAACATAAAATTAAGTTATTTAAATCTGGGCTGGCAAGAAAATTAGGGTCTTTTTTTTGAAAAAAATACGAAAATTTAAAAAAAACAAGTTTCTTGAATTTTGAAATTTTTAAATAGTTATTCGTTTTCATTCTAGATTTTAGATTACTCTTCTTTTTTCAAGTCTCCCACTTGACTGGTTTTCATGAAACTCACGTTTAAAGAAAAGATACTAGGAAATGCCGTCCTTACGTAAGATATAGGTGCTATTTGAAAACGAACTAAAAATCTTGAATTATATGAATCGAAGAATAAGTTTTCTTAGGTAGTGACTTACCTATTACCTAGATAGGAATGATATGATGTAGGTAGCTTCACATTTTACTTTGTAAATTTGAGTTATTAAAGTATAACTAAATAACCTTTTGAAATGCAATTTTCCAGACTTATTCGATGGACTGCTATTTCCGCCAGTCCTGGGTGGATCGGAGGCTGGCATTTCCGGGAGACACAATCGACACGCTGGCTCTCAGCATTTCGATGCTGGCCCGGATCTGGAAACCAGACACATATTTTTACAACGGCAAACACTCGTATTTGCACACAATCACTACTCCGAACAAATTCGTTAGGCTGTTCCAAGACGGCAGGGTCCTGTATTCCTCTAGGTGAGTAACTCCATTTATATACTTTTTGCGAGACTTTTTGGGAGTAAATAAGTAGGTAGGTATCTGAGTGAAAGCAATACGTGAGTTTCTATGCTGGAAACCTTAAAACATTCTTGATTCATTCAAAACTTCCGTATTCATATTTTGCGACAATTTAAATGGAAATTGGTAATTAGTAGCTGTCATGTCAGACTGTGTGACTTTGGTTGAAGAACCATGCCAGAAATTATTAGATATTATTCATGTTTTGGGGTAAAAATGGAAAATTTGTTAGAAAAGTGGGTTACTCTTCTGTAATAAACAATAGGTAAGTACTTTTTCGCAAGTATGTCGTAGGTGGGATGAATTTTATGCATTTTGATGTAAGACGATTTATATCGTATTTAGTTTATTGTGCAGTTCCTATGGTTCCTATCTGCAGTTCCTATATCGGAAGTCGGAAGGCTGTCATTTCCAGACTCATTTCATTAACACCTACTTCCATCCTACTCGTACATGATGACCACCCCTTTCGAGGTATACCTACTTCATAATTAATTTCCCAGTAAATAGCACAAACAGCTGTGCTAGTCGGAACTCGAGTCGAAATCTACATTACAAAACTGTTTCCCAAAAGCTTAGCGCTGTTTTAGATTTTCTCATGTAAGAAAAAGAAAGAAGTCCTGTACCTAGGACGTGCTTTTTCCAGTACTAACCTACAAAGCTGCATGTATTATATTTATAACGACTGAATAATACATAATACGGTAATTATTGACGACCACTACTTCTCGACTCCAGCCACCAACTTTTCACGGTAGGTAGACACCACCACAACATCACGTTCGTCGACCGTAGTTTCCTGGGGAAACCACTATTTCCACTGTAAAATGCTCCTTCTTCCCATTACTTATCCACCAATGTCCTACGACGTAAGTACAGGCAAGAAGGAAGCGTCCGACATAGCTGTTTAAGTGGTTGCCTAACTCTTAGAAAATGCTAGTCGAGAAGTAGTGGTCATCAATAATTACCCATAATACATCGGCTTGTATTCGACCACGGAAGTGGTTTTTCTCTAAATCTCTACCTAGTTCAATGAATGGTCAATTATCAAAAACTGCTACTTACCTACATCGTTTTGCACGTGTATCATGATTGTCATATCATGACATGGGACTCCAATGAGTAGTAGTTGTGAGAAAATTGTCTTATATTCTCAATGACTCATTCGTCGTAGCGGTAAGATGAAGTTTTGCCGTTTTCATCAAAATCTTGTCGAATTCTGCCAGAATTCGATTTTTTTGCACTATAATAATGTAATATATCGAATATAATTGAGACGATCGATTCAAAACACACACTGTTTATTTCTGTCTACTACAATAAATACACGCCAACAATTATCTACTTGGAATATCGCTGTGATTATCGCTCGCTTATCCGCTCGCTGTCTCTTCCAATTCAATACTGCCGTGAGCTGCCGGTTGATGCCTAATATAAGGCCTCCGAATAGTGTTCCCGAACTTCCTGTCATCTTCCAGCAATTTCCATAGTGGCCCGGCATATGCGGTTTCTGGACCACTCCTGAATAATCACACACACCTTTCGCGTGCTTTCCGTGTGTTCTGGAATCTGCACCTCCGCCAAAGTGGACAGATGTGCCTTGATCGAACGTTGGAGTCTCCTAATCGCGTATACTTCTGGAATGCACCAGATCGCTCCGCACTTCTACACTGCGATCTCATGGATGGAAGAATCCAGAAAGATCCCGTGTTTACCAGTATGCACGGAGTAGCCGCTCGTAACAATAACTACCTACATTCTTCTTGTAATTATATGTGTACTGTACAGATTTTTTGAGTCATACTTTCGGGTCAAAAATTCCATTTGGGTTCTTGCTATCAACGTGCCTGTCTGCTTCGGACGTCAAATAATAAGTATAGATCCAAGTCACATTGATTTTGTTTGTGTGAACACTCTCATGGTGATAGTTGCATGCGAAATCGAGAGTGAACAACTGAAATTTTCGAATCACCAAATTTTTTTTCCGAGATTTCGACGGATATATCCGTTTTGAGGTCCCCTATGACGATTAGGACCATTTCCATCTCTGTCCGTATGTATCTACAGGGTGGCCCAACGAAAACACAACAGAGGGGTTTTTGGGCATTCCACTTCATCTTTTTGAAAAAAGCTTGGACAGGTCGATTTTTATATCAAGGGGAATATCTGAAACATACATTGACTTTTTTTTATCTCAAGCCCCCTCACCCCACCCACCCCAAGTTCGAAATTTCAAACGACACCATCCACCTTGCGATACATCAAATTGAGGAGAATGAAATTCTTTCTGAAAACATGTTTTTGAAATTTTCAACCTACTATCTTTCTTCCTAAAATTCTCTGAGTGTCTCATTTTATATTCTCGACCCCTCAATTTTCTTCAGTTTAGTCAGCGGCATCCCAGATAGCATCAAAGAAGAAAATTTTTGGTGGGAAAACTGCTACTCAAATTCACTCCTTTGCTCTCCCCCACCCCAACTTCAAAATTCAACAATACATCACCTACTTTGTGATACATCAATTGAAAGAAAATAAAAAAAATTTTCGATTTTTTTTAATTTATTTTCAATCTCTCCCCCAAATAATTGAACGATTAAAACCATTCGAAGTATTTTAGGAAGAATAGGGGTTTTTTGAAAATTCTGAAAACAATTGGTTTAGGAAGAGAATTCAATTACCTTAAGTTTGATATATCACAAAGTAGGTAGTGTCGTTTTTGATTCAGAAGTTGTGGAGGGGGAGTTTAGGGCCAATAAAAGGGCGCCATCCTTGAAAATTTTCGATTTTCTCTGAATAATCGGTACTGAACTCATTAATTTGTGGTCAAATAGTCTTTGAGATACAGCGTCTGCTAAAACGCAGTGGAAATTACTCAAGATTTATTTCTGGATTTTACGTAACAATTTGCACAGTGCCAGTTCAGGGGCTGAAAAGTGGACAGCAAATGTGCGGATTTTAATGTGTTTCACATTTTTGGGAGGCCAATTTGACATTCGGTATCACATTTTTGTCTAGAAGTCGCCAAATTTAAAATGGTACTTTTCCTTGACCTTTGAAACCGATACTTGATGTCCCAAAGAATCCCCAAAAATCGATTTTAGTCATAGCATGCCATTTGCTTAATTTTCCAAGTAGAGCAAAACCATCCGGGAAATATGTGAGGATTTAAATAAAAAAAAATAGGATGTTTCAGAATGTTTTTCCCAGTAATGGTTCTTGAGTTATATGGGTTGAAAGACTAAAACGACCTATTTGGAGAAAAAGATAGGTAGTCCGGACACTAACTGCTAATACTGTACGGACCTTGCATTTGATGATACAAAATGCCACTTAGCAGACGTAGTGAATATACTTATGTACTTTTCACGTCTGCCAAGTGGCACTTACACCTAAAATGCAAGGTCCGTGCAGTATTCAGCAGTTAGTGCCCGAACTACCAATCTTTTTTCCAAATAGGTCATTTTAGTCTTTCAACACATAGCTGTGGAACCATCACTGGGAAAAAGATTCCGAAACCTGTTATTGCTTTGGTATTCAATTCTTTTTTGATATTTCCTGGATGGTTTTGCTCTACTTGGAAAAAATAGGTAAATGGCGTGGTATGAAAAAAATCGATTTTTGGGGATTCTTCGGGGCATCAAGTATCGATTTCAAAGATCGAGGAAAAGTACTATTTTGAAGTTGGCGACTTCTAGACAAAAGTGTGATACCGAGTGTTGAATTGTCTTCCCAAACATGTGAAACACATTGAAATCCGCACATTTGCTGTCCACGTTACAGCCCCTAAATAGTACAGGAATTTTAGCTGAAATATCACTTCAACCTCAAAAAAAATTCTGTAGTCGTGAAAATCACAGGTTCTGTTCAGAATTTGGTGCTCTATCCAAATTTTTGGGTTTCAGAAAAATCCCATCGGAGGCTTTTTTTTTAGAGCTGTCAAAAGTCTGAAGACTGATAATTCTGAACAATTTCAAATTGAGCAAAATTTTTCATGAGATTTCAAGTATACACAGTTATGTGGAGACTGCAAATGTTGAGAATGAACATATGAACAATTCTGAACCAAACACAATGGAAAATTTCATAGTTCTGTTGGAATATTCTGATTTTTTCTGTCAAATGTATATGATACAGGAAAAATAGTAAAAAAATCGCTGAAACCTTGGAAAAAATATGGACGTCCTGAAAATTTTAAATCCTGTTCAGAATTGAATGCCCTTCTACATACCTGAAATTGACAGAAATCCCACCCCGGGGTTTCAAGTTACTGGAGAGGGGGTGATCAGTTGCAACTCAAAATGGAGGGGATGAAACCCGTTAATCCATTGGATGCAAATACATCTCAATTTGACGCATCATATCTCGTTGATACCATTTTGGAACAAAAAGTGTCGATCATTGTTGAGGGGGGTCTTGGGAGGGGCGGAGCTCGGCTAGGTGATTCTTTTTGTTTTCCTGGTCATATATAACCGATCACGACAAGTTTGGTATTTTTTCCGACTAAATTGAAACTCCTGACCTCGAATCCGATGTGTAAATTTGAATAGAAACAAGTTTGAACAAGTTGACTTGAAAAAACTTGTTTTTTTCTTTGGCAATTTTGGCGGTTTTTTTCTCACTGTTAGAGGTCTGAAATCCTCAAAAATATTTCAAGAGCCATTAGATTCAAGTGTCTTTTTCACGAAAATCATTCACTCAACGTATTATTTTGTTTTTTAATATTAAAGAATCTATTTGAACCTGTAAGTCGATCCGGCGCGGTGTCTACTACTGACCAGAACACTACAAAATGCACCTGCAAATATAAATAGCTCAAACTCAAAACCCTGCAGAGCGATCCATAGCAATTTTGTTTTATGTTATAGCAAATTCAATTCTGCAGAGATCCTCGAACTTTTAAAGATAAGTTATTATTTGTTCAATAGTTTGAGCTACTTTTATTTGCAAGCGCATGTTTTAGTGTTCTGGTTATTAGTAGAAACCGCGCCGGACCGACTCACAGGTTCAAATTGATTTTTAAATATCCAGAAACAAAATAGTACATCGAGTGGATGATTTTCGTAAAAGAGACACTTCAATCTAATCGACCATGAACTATTTTCTAGGGATTCAGACCTGTAACAGTGAAAAAAAAATTGTCAAAATTGTCAAAGAAAAAAACAAGTTTTCTTAAGTCAACTTGTTCAAACTTTTGTTTCTATTCAAATTTACACATCGGAATCGAGGTCAGGAGTTTTAATTTAGTCGGAAAAGATACCAAACTTGTCGTGATCGGTTATATATGACCAGGAAAACAAAAAGAATCACCTAGCCGAGCTCCGCCCCTCCCACGACCCCCCCTCAACAATGATCGACACTTTTTGTTCCAAAATAGTATCAACGAGATATGATGCGTCGAAATGAGATGTATTTGCATCCAATGGATTAACGGGTTTCATCCCCTCCATTTTGAGTTGCAACTGATCACCCCCCCTCCAATAACTTAAAACCCCGGGGTGGGATTTCTGTCAATTTCAAGTATGTAGAAGGGCATTCAATTCTGAACAGAATATAAAATTTTCAGGACGTCCATATTTTTTCCAAGGTTTTAGCGGATTTTTTTCCTATTCTTCCTGTATCATATACATTTGACAGAAAAAATCAGAATATTCCAACAGAACTATGAAATTTTCCATCGTGTTTGATTCAGAATTGTTCATATGTTCATTCTCAACATTTGCAGTCTCCACATAACTGTGTATACTTGAAATCTCATGAAAAATTGAGCTTAATTTGAAATTGTTCGGAATTATAAGTTTTCAGATTTTTGACAGCTTTAAAAAAAAGCCTCCGCTGGGATTTTTCTGAAAACCATAAATTTGGAAAGAGCACAAAATTCTGAACAAAACCTGTGATTTTCACGACTACAGTATTTTGTTTGAAGTCAAAATCTATTTTTCTTGGGCTAAAACAGACACTATGCAAATTGTCACGTAAAATCAGGAAATAAATTTTGAGTAATTTTCACTGCGTGTTAGCAGACGCTGTATCACAGAGACTATTGACCACAGAGTAATAAATTCAGTACTGATCTCTTGATAAATTCACGGGCTACATTTGCTCCGATGATTTTTGTGTTCTAAAGGTGATAGTTTACAAGTTATCCAGAAAAAATCGAAAATTTCCAAAGATGGTATTTTTTTATTGGTCCTAGAAAAAAGTAAAGCTTTGGAATTTTAGGGAATTTCAGTATGTTATTCCACGGTTAATTCTGCATCGATCCACCAAACGTCGTCAACTTCCGAATTGATTTCCGGTTAAAACCTATTAGTCCAGTCAAATTAGCCCAAAATGACGGCCAATCGTGCATTAAATCATAGGGTTCCAATTTTTTCAGAAATGGGTAGAGGGTGGTTCCCTGAACAACGCCTGATAAAGTCCCTTCGATTTTAGGCGCCGCGGGGCGGGAGAGGGGGTGACAAATGTTAGTTTTATCAGTTTTTGCCGTTTATCTCGAAGACGGTGCGTCGCACGGAAATTTCATATAGATCGAAATTAAAGCTGATAAAATTCCCTTCCAAATGGTGTATTTACATTTCACCTAAGTGTTATCGATTTCGGGATATGAGCCGTTGAATACGAAAATTTTTCAAAAAAGTGGTAGAGCCGTTGAAGTATTTCGTCAAGCTTCCTCTTCTAACTCACTACTCAATAACTTCCGAGATAACTCCAAATACATTTTACCTTATCCGAATCAAGACCAAGGCCCCTTTGGCACCAGACAGTGTCCTTATTCATAATTCCATTTTTATATTCAACGGCTCATATCCCAAAATCGGTAACACTTAGGTAAAACTTGAATACACCATTTTGATGAAAATTCCATCAGCTTTAATTTAGTTTGATGTCAAATTTCTGTGCGACGCACAGTTTTCGAGATAAACGGTGAAAACTGACCAAAGTGACATTTGTCACCCCCTTCCCCGTCCGGCGGCGCCTAAAATCGAAGGGACTTTATCAGGTGTTGTTCAGGAGACTACCCTCTACACATTCCTGAAAAAATTGGAACCCTATGATTTTATGCGAGATGAAAACCTAATTTGACTGGACTATATTTTTACTGGACTAATATTAGTAGCCGAGGTACACATAAAAAAACGGCATTTGATGTTACAAGCAAGCCACTTTGCACAGTTGTTACTTAGACCCTAACACAATTTTTTTTTTGCAGCACATGGAAATCGGTCCCTTAGGAGAGCGGGGGGGGAGCCCCCCTTGAAAAAAGTAACTTTTTCAAATATTGACCGATTTTCACAATTATGGTGTCGATTCCACACAATTTGATATCGCTAAGAAAGATAGAGATGAAGTACGTCACAAGATACAGTTATTTTTTCATTTTTGGGCGCCATTTTTAAAATATGGCCGCCTATTTAGCAAAATTTCATCTGATTTGAAAATAAGCTTGTCGCGTGTCTAAACCGACTAATTCTGGGGCGCTCTTTACGTTTTCTCCATCTAAAATAACATTCGAGATATCTGAATGGAGTTATTAAATGAAGGAAGCATAGAAGGCAATTTTTCTTCAATATTTATACTAATGAAGAAATATTCAGTTATAATATTATTCGCAATAATTTGTTGCACACTGTTCCCTGAATCAGCTGAACCAATCGTAGGATCAAGTCCTGAACTGAAAAGTAATTATTGGGGCTTCTAGTACCTATACTATCCTCCAAATTTATAAAAAAAAACTGAAGGCATAGTTTTTGTTGGTGCAGCCTGCTTTACAGCTCTTGCAACTAAGAGTGCAGGGTAGCCGATTCCTTTTGCATTTACATTGCATAGTTTGGCAACCAGTCTTGCAGCCACATCGGTCCAAGGCATGACAAGCACTCCACACTTCCTATAACTGAGACCATACTGGTTCCCACTTATCATTTTGGAGTGCCCAACCCAATCCCTCTGGAGTTGTGTCACACTGGCTAGTGGACGTGGCTTGTCCCCACAACTGACCAGCCTGGTAAGCGGCTCGTCGAGCATGCTGTACTAGGGCACCAGATGTCGGAGGACCACAGGGCGAAAGGTCGATTCTCTGTGGCAAATAGGTTTTTGCGAACCTGATCTACAGTGATACACTCAGGATCACACACTCGATACATGCGGACTGTGTTTTCTTCCGAGGTCTTCAGTGTATCCTCAGTGAGAGGATGTGCGGGAGGACGAGCTAAAGGTGTGAATGCATCGGTGTAAATATCTTTCCAAGCACTCCACCTGTCTTTTTGTCTTTCTATCAACTGAAAAACGAAACGCTATCACAATCTATGTAGGCGTGGAAACCACGCTGAGCTACGGATCTGGATTCTCTAAGAGCTTCTGCAATTGAATGGATTGCTAGGTGTCTGTAATGCTTGGAGGTACCATAGAGAATCCGTAATTGCCTGAGGCCGACGCTTTTTATGTCGAAGTTGTAGGAGATCGCTAGGACTACGACGTCTGTATCGGGACTTAGAATGGGGACGTTTTCAGTATCAAAGAATTACCATGTCCATGACATGAAGAAATATCCTGCCATCAGCTTCTTCCATCTGATCGCAAGTGACATCATTGAGGTTGGTGTTTTGAGATAATCCGAAGATCTGACGAATTCATCTACGGTTGTCACTGAGCCTATGATTTGAGGTAAACTAGAAAGAGACGTTTCTGAAAGAAATCTGAATAATTCAAATATCATTCTTGAGATTCACTGTGGGGAAAACCCACTTACAGATCAACTGGGGTAATTGAAGGCAGTGTTGGCTTTATACATCTGTTTCCTTACCTCAATATGTCACTACATTTGGAACAACAGCGCTGCAAGCTGCAGTCATGAATAACTGCCGCCAAAACATTTCGCATATTCAAATCCACATTCGGGTTGTGGCGTTGGATTTGAAATAAGACGTAAGATTTATGGAACTCATTTATAATAATATAGCCCAGGCGCCAGGGAAAACAATAAGGAAATAATTGTTTCCTGGCTGAAAACTAGCTTAAAACGATCTGTGTAGCTTAGGTTTTGACATACTAGTTTCCCCCCTTTCGAAAATGTCGGCGTCATGTCGCCATCATCAACAAGAAGTGCACCAGCGTGGTTTTTGCCGAATATCTTGATTTTGGGCCATCTGACAGCAAAAGATGTAAGAAGTCATTTTAAAACCAATGAAGTTCCCCACGGAGTAGTATTAAAATGTCTTCTCTGCAACCTATGGTTTTTGAGATAGAGCTTTTGGAAGCGAGAGGCATTGTCGTAACAGCTCCATGGCCACTTGACTCAAAAAACTAAAATGTCGATGTGACAAAAAAAATTCAAAATGAGATTTCTCGAAAATCCTTCATGCTATAGTTGCGGTGATGGTCTTAAACTCTTTCTCTTGAAACGTTGATTACGAATATAGAAAAGTCAAAAACGTCACATTGTACATATACAGGGTGTAATACGGGAATCAAATCAGAACAGAGAAATTTGACATATTTCTTCGATTTAGCCTATGCGAAACTCTAAGCACTTATCACGAGTCCAATATCAATATGCATTGCTATGTGAGCTTCACTTGATACACCTAAGAAGTGGTCAGCTCACAGCCTTCCTGTAAAATGTTTTGAAGGCCCTCTGAAATCATCAAAATTTACAGTAGCAAGAAATGTATGTAACAGTATATTATATACCAAGGAACCAAAGTGAATTTTTGATCCCTTGGGTAAAGTTTGTTGCTCGAGGGCCCTTTGGGTCCAAATCCCCAAAATAAAAATCCACTTTG